>CM053565.1:10471795-10617271 GCA_028646485.1 Cryptoprocta ferox
TTCCTTTCTACTGCAGACTTTACTAGTTTAGGCTCTTGGAAGTATCTGGCTCCTGGTAGGTAGTCAAACATGAAAGAGAATAGGAATGAAAGAATGAAGCCCAGTGGGAGGGCAGTACCTGAAACCGGGCCAATGAGTGCACTGCAAAGACATCACCAGTTTGAGAATCTTTGAGTCTCTGGGATGGTGGAATGCTAAACCCAAGCGGGGGCCTTCTTCATGAAGACTTGGCTGGCAAGCCGATTGAACTTGGCTCCTTAGGAATGGCAGTGCCACTGAAGGGCATCAGTAGAGAAGGGGTTTGGGAAAGGGTCCCTGGGGTATTGGAGGAGGTTTTGCAGCAAGGAGACCTGTGTGAGGGTATGGGTGGTCCAGCTGTGTACCGGAGGGGGAAGGTGTTCTGGAGAGGCTGCTTGTCTGGCTGAGTGCAGTGCCCAGAGAAGTCAATGCTGGTCTCCTCTGTTTACAGATTGTTACCTGGACAAGTCATTGAGCTTCTCAGAATCTCTACCCCCTCAGAGGCATTATTTGCCCTGTCTTCACAGAGTGGCTGTTTTGGGCTGAAGGAGATTCTGTAGACAGAGCCCAGCCTGCCACCTGTTTTTATAAATAAAGTTTTATTGGAACACAGCCATGCTCATTCATTTTCATATAATCTAAGGCTACTTTCACTGCAGAGCTGATTAGTTGCAACCGAGACCATATGGCCCTCCAGGCCTAAAATGTTTACTCTGGCTCTTTATGGGAAGAGTTGGCCAACTGCTCCTCAGGATGCTAGAGCAATTGGGGAAAAAATGTCTTTAGTGATTTAGCTCATTTACATTAATCGCTGTGGCAGATGTATTTGCCCTGAATAATTTTTTTAAGTTTATTTATTTTGGGGTGGGGGGGCAGAGAGGGAAAGAGAGAGAGAGAACCCCAAGCAGGCTCCGTGCTGCCAGTGCAGAGCCCAGCAAACTGCCCAGTCCCACGAACCGTGAGATCATGACCTGAGCTGAAATCAAGAGCCGGATGCGCAGCCGACTAAGCCCAGACGCCCCAACCCTGAAGAAAAATTTTTAACAGCCTTATTGAGACACAATTCACTTATAAGTCACTCATTTAAAATGTAGAATGCAGTGGTTTCTAGTATACTCACAGAGTTGTACAACCATCACCGGTTTTCTAGAACATTTTTATCACCCCCAAAAGAAGCCCTATACCCTTTAGCTATCACCTTCTCCTTCCCTCCCTGTACCTCTAGCCCTAGATAACCACTATTCTACTTCCTGTCTCTGTAGATTTCTCTAGTTTGGACATTTCATAAATGGAATGTCTTTTTGGGCAGGCTCTTTTTATTTATTTGTTTATTTTAACATTTTTATTTACTATTGAGACAGAGAGAGACAGAGCATGAGCATGGGAGGGGCAGAGAGAGGAGGAGGCAAAGAATCCGAAGGACGCTCCAGGCTCTGAGCTGTCAGCACAGAGCCCGACCCTCGGCTTGAACCCACAAACCGCAAGATCATGACCTGAGCTGAAGTCGGACGCTCAACCTACTGAGCCACACAGGTGCCCCGGGCAGGCTGTTATTTAGACTGCTTTCAGCGTTTATCCAAGTTGTAGCATGTATCAGTACCCCATTGTTTTTCATAGCTGAATAATAACAATTGTCTGGCCGTATCACATCTTTATCCATCTGTCTACTGATGAACATTTGGGTTGTTAACATCATTTGGCGATTCTGACTGCTGCTATAAACATTTGTGTACAAGTTTGTGTGTGTGTGTGTGCACGAGTTTTTATGTGGGGATATGTTTTCATTTCTCACAGACACATATCTGAGTAGAATTGCTTGTTAACTGGTAACTGACTTTTTGAGGACTGCCACACTTTTCCAAGGTGGCTGCACTGGTTTACATTTCCACCAGCTCTGCATGAGGTCTCCATTTGTCCACATCCTTGCCAACACTTGTCGTTACTTGTTTTTAATCATAGCCATCGTAGTGGGTGCAAAGCGGTTTCTCCTGGTTTGGTTTTGCATTTTCCTGATGGTGATGAAGGCCGGCATCTTTTCATGTGCTAATTGTGTACCTTTTCTTTGGTGGAGAGATGTCTATTCAGATCCTTTGGCCATTTTTTAGTTGGGTTGTCTTTTTATTTTTCAGCTGTAAGAGTTCTTAAATAGCTGGTGTGAAGAATTTTGATACCTGAAAACGGTTGGAGCCGCCCTAGGATTATGGATGGAGTCCTGCCTGAAGTCAGAATCTAGCTTTAAGGCTTAAGGCCCACCAGATGGCACTGTTTAAAAAGATAAAGGTGTTGAGACTGGTCCGAGAGGGCACCTCCTCTGTTCTTGGTGCACTGTGGGAGTTGTAGTTCTGAAGCTTTGAGTCTTCCCAAAGCAAAGGCCTGGTGGAAATCGAGGCTGGTAGAAAGACCACTCACTGGTCCATGAAGCCTGGGATAGGAGGAAGAGTGTAGGGGAAATGACACAGAAAACAGCCTGTTTCTTCTTTTTCATTCTTTCTTTAAGTTTATTTATTTTGAGAGAGAGAGAGAGAGAGAAAGCGTGTGCATGTGGGGGAGGAGCAGAGAGAGAGAATCCCAAGCCAGCTCAATACTGTCAGCACGTAGCCTGACACGGGCTCAAACCCACGAACTGTGAGATCATGACCTGAGCTGAAATCAAGAGCTGGGCACTTAACCAACCGAGCCCCAACAGCCTGTTGCTTTTTATGAATTGAAACGACCTCATAGGAAAAGGAGTTGATGGTCGTTAATTTCCAATTCACTCATCACATGAGCAGCTTCTTAAAGTTGTTCTCTGCTTCTCTGCTGATATAACCTCTTTTCTTGTGGCTAGCTTTTAAAATTCAATACTTTTTCACATACCTATGTCTTTGTATCTACATAGTCCACGTGTAAAAGGCACCGACCGTGTTTTTGCTACTGAAACAGATGTTCTGTAAAGAGAGCGATTCATACTCAGAATAGACCCAAATTCTGTGTGATCCTACAAGGCTTAGGTGTTAATTTCATCTTTAAAGATGGCATCCCTGTTGCTGAAGCTAGTCCTGCGTCCACTGAGAATATGCGTGCTTCAGAGGCTCCTGGTCTCACGAATTATTTTACGTGACCCAAGACCTTTGAGGGTCCAGGTGAAGAGCCTCCATCTTTTGACATTGTTGGGGGGGGGGGGCATGGATTCCACCAAACGAGTTTCCCAGATCTTGGCCTTATTTGCCTATGCGAACCTCTAACTTGGCTCCCTCTACCTCCGTGCTGTGACCTGCCCAGCCCCGTCCCCCGGACCTGGCCCTCACCACCCTCTCTGGGCATCTCAAACCACCCTCTGCAGGATGGCTACGTTCTTGGCTACGTTCTTGTCCTTCCTACCACTTTTTTAGTACCCCAAACTCTCATGCTCTCATGAAGCTGAAGACCTTCCTGTAAGCAGTTTCTTCTGGAAACTCCTTCCACACCCACCCCCTCCAGAAGAGCAATCCATCAGTGCGGGTTGGCTAACTTCTGCCTCTCCCTCAGGTCTCAGATGTAATCTGACTGCCTGGAGGTCTTCCTTTAGCCCACGATGAGATGAGATTAGGCTCTGTGTGTGTGTGTGTGTGTGTGTGTGTGTGTGTGTGTGTGTGTGTGTTTTCCGTGTCCCTTGTACTTCGGGCTTCAAAATCACTTTATTGCTTGGCTGGTTTTGTGTTCAGCTTCCCAGTAGATAGGAAGTGCCTCGAGGGCAGGGGTGAGCTTTGATTCCGAGCCCTAGGACTTATTCCCCTTCCTGGAACAGGATTGGTACTCATTGGAAGTTTGTTCTAAGCCTGAAGTTTGCCCCTCTGCATGTCCGCTGCATTCAGGAGAGCACGTGTTTAAGACTCGCCGCACATGGGCCTGCCCTGTCCTGAGGCCCGGCAGCCTTTGTGCCCCTTTCACCCGGGGCTGTCGTCTCTTTCTGCATGGCTTACTGCTGTTTTGAGCAACTTAGGTTGGCCCTTCCTTGCCCTTCTATCCTTTTCACTCCCTTCCAGTTCTCTGAATCAGATACAGAGGGGGACCTGGCCAGGACAGAGGAACCAAAGTCTGAACTGCAAAGCAGAGGAAAAAAGACTTCCCTCATGGGAAACCTCACTGTCCTGCCCGCTTTGGAAGGTTCCGCCTGTGCTGTCAGTTTCGGCCCTGAGTCCAGGTCTCTTGGGCCCCCTTCCCGGGGCTGTGTCAGGCTGTGTGCCAGAATGCTCTCTGCTGGCGTTTCCTGCTGATGGGGGCAGATCCTTCCCCTACTGATGACGAGTCAGCTTTCAGATCTCTTCCCACTTCCTGCCTGGCCTGGCTTGAGACACATTGGCCAGCTCAGGCATTGGAGAACATACTGGATGTGGTCTGGGTGCCTCCAGACATACGCAGCGAGGCCTCCAGATTCGTGTCTCATCTGCTACCTGAATGTGACAGGATGGCATGTAAAGTAGGGGCGTTTGAAAGCACCAGGATGGTGCAGACTGTATCTTAGAGTCAAATGTGTGAGAGAATCACTGTTACCGGTTCAGGTGAAAGTGGCAACTCGTGCCGTAGTAACGCAGCAGCGTCTTGGTGGCCAGATCCTGCCACTTTATTTATGTTTTAAGTGCTGAGACTCCATACAGCCAGGGATTTTTGTCATTTTTATTCCTGGTTTTAGCCCACGTATCTAGAATAGTACCTGGCACACGGTAGGCATACAAGTTTTGGGAGTGGGGAAACCTGTTTGGACCTTAGCTTGGTAAAAGCGTGACTGTGGACATGCAATTGGGAGCCCTGTCTGTGGAAGCATCAATGATAGAATGCAAAATTGGGGAAAAACTGATGGGTCGTGGAAAACCTAAAAATACCACGTTTGGAGTAAGACCAGGTACCCTCCTCCATGACCCCTCCCCCCATGCACAAACGAAGCCCTCCTGATTTTCATAGTCTATTTGAATTAATTTTAACGAGTTCCCTCCTCCCCACGCTCATCGGTTGTTTCCGAGTAACTTCACTGATAGACTCTGAAGGCTTGTAGCACCCAGTGAATACATGACAGCAGGAACGAATGTTCGTGCTAACGAAGGTTCAGACTGGGTTATGGTTTTTAGCTCCCAAAATGTGACCTACTTGTTCTTTATTAGCTGAAGGAATCTGTATAATTCCCTACGAGGCCCTCTTGGGTTTTAAGCCCCCCAAGTAGAAGAGGGGGAATTTGTTTACGTTTTCATACAAGATTCTATTCAAGTTATTTTCACATGTTGCAGGACACGTATTCCTCTCCCCACCCCCTTTTAAGTTTATTTCGAGAGAGACAGAGAGAGCATGAGCTGGGGGAGGGGCAGAGAATCCAGAGCAGGCTCCGTGCTCTCAGCGCAGAACCCAATATGGGGCTCGAACTCTCAAAACTGAGATCATGACCTAAGCCGAAATCAAGAGTCAGATGCTTAACCGACTGAGCTACCCGGGTGCTCCTGTTTCCCCTTTCTTAAAGGAAATGCTTGGAGGAGCGCCTGGGTGGCTCAGTCGGTTAAGCTTCCGACTTTGACTCAGGTCATGATCTCACAGTTCATGGGTTCAAGCTCCACGTTGGGCTCTGTGCTAACAGCTCAGAGCCTGGAAACTGCCTCAGATTCTGTGTCTCCCTCTCTCTCTGCCCCTCCCCCACTCACAGTCTGTCTCTCTCACTCTCTCTCAAAAATGAATAAACATTAAAAAAATTGAGTAAAAAAAAAAAAGGAAATGCTTGGAGTTCCTGTTGAATACACAGGCAAGCTGGTTAATTAGGTTAATTAATTGGATGGAGAGGATGAGAAATGCTCCTGGGATCTCCCCTTACTGTGTGTGCACCACACACGTGTACCCACACGTCCGCACTGGCTTTCCTCTCTTGCCTACTTAGAGGCATCAGACCCTTGCCCAAAATGGATCTCTGGCTTTATCGCACTCTGATCCGATCTTTGGACGGGAGCAGCTTGTTCTGCCGTGGGGGCAGTGCTGGCGGGGGTGGTGTGGTGGGGAGCATGCTTAGAACTTCAAGCACAAGGTGCTAGAAAAATCTGTTGCATCAGTCTGCAGCTACCCAGTGCTTCGTGATCAGACTATTCCTGGGCTTGGGGGCTGGCGGGGGCACAACCAGGGTGTCCTGTGCCTCCCTCATCCCCGGAGAGTGAGTGCCCTCGTCCCTCCAACTTTAATCAGAAGCCGTTGATTATGCTGCGTAGGAGTAGGGCAGACCTTGAATAGTGATATGAAAATCAAGCCAATCAATCAGCATTAGCAGTAGTGACACAAGCTGGTCTTGTCACTTCCCGAGCCGTCTCGACGTTATTTTAAACTGCCTTTTTGAAAAATCTTTTTTTACAGAAAGGAAGAGGTTTTATCAGAATGTCAGCATCACACAGGGTGAAGGTGAGTGTCTGAAGTTTTGACTGCCTCTCTCTCTCTCTTTTTTTTTCTGTGAATGGGTAGAAACATTTTTCATCTCTAGCTGGTTTCAGCAGTGAGATTACCCTTCGCGCTTTTGTTGGATAGGTTTCTGTGAGCCCTCCGTGAAGGGACTCAGAGCTGTCTTTGTCTGCACCGATTCAAGTAGCTAAATATAGGAATGGTCACTCGATTCCACTTAGCAATCCCTGAGAGGTTTTCATTTGATCTTTCAAGGTGGCTTTGAGATAAACCTGGACCACAGGAAGCTGAAAACTCCCCAAGCCAAGCTCTTCACCGTCCCCAGCGAGGCCCTGGCCATCGCAGTGGCTACTGAATGGGACTCCCAGCAGGACACCATCAAGTTCTACACCATGCACCTGGTAACCAGTTCATGAACATATGCCCCCACTGCTGGCTCCCTAGGGTGCCTGGCAAAAAGACACGCTTTTCCAAATTCCAGCCACACTTGCCTCCTTGAGCATGCTGACCATTCCCCTCCTGGTCTGGCCCACTGCAGCCCCCTGCTCTGAACAGGTGCTGGGTGGCCGGTTCCTCCTCTGGTCCCAGGACAGGCGGGGCCGGCCCCCAGCCACACAGCAGGCGCTAGAGCAGACTGGGGAAGGGGCTGTCTGAGCTCTGCAGGTCCAGGCTCTGCAGCTTCCAAACTGTAACTGGCCAAGCTACGCCCCTTCCCAGCCCTGGGTTCCCCGTCTGTGACAGGTGAGCACGGTGGTCAGATCGAACGACGTGACGCCTGGAAAGTCCTTGGCGGGGTCCCTGGCACAGAGCAAGTGCTCAGTTGGCACTGGAGTTAGCGCTACTGTCCTGGCCATGCCTGGGCTTGGCCTCGACACACAGACCAGGCGGGCCTCCTGAGCATCTCCGCAGCCTGCCATGGGGCCGGCCTGCCCTTTGGCTGTCTGATGAAATTAGGGTGACAGGGCTGCAAACTGATTGTTGTCGTACCTAAGCAACCTTCCAGGAAGAGTAATCCTCCTGGTTTGGCTCATTTGTTCCCCCGCTTCCTAAGCAGGGGGCCACCTGGTAGCCTCGTGGTCAAATTTGAGTTCCGGTAATGCTTACGTGACTTATTTGCTGATCCGACCTCTCTGGGCCTCAGTTGTCACATCTCTGAAATGGTTGTAATAATAGTTCCTACTCCAAAGGACGTTACAAGGATTAAATTAAATAGAGCAGAGCCTGGTAGTGGAGAGCATGCGTCCTGGGCAGCTTCACTACTCCGAGGGTGCTGTGAGCATCCCACGGGCCGTTACACGCAGCGTTTGGCATGGAGCTCTCAGTAGATGCGCCACGGCTGAAGGTGTGGAGACACGTGGGGTCGAGGGCTTCGCTTTGGCCCCAGCGCTTGCTGGGCGGTGCTGTCTGGTTCTCCGTATTGCTGTGTGTTCGGAGGCGGTGTCCCCTGGGACACAGTGCTTTTGCCTGGGCCCAGCGGTGGTGACCGGGCCTTTTGCCTCCCGATTCAGACCACATTGTGCAACACATCTTTAGACAATCCTACCCAGCGAAACAAGGACCAGCTGATCCAGGCGGCTGTGAAGTTTCTGGACACCGACACCATCTGGTAATTGACAGTTAGATGGGCATTCCCCTCGGACTGAGTGGGTCCCTTGGGCTGTTTGCCTCATTTGCCCAGACAGTTATCAGCGGAAGAAGACGCAGACCCTTTTCCTTTATCTCACAGATGCAGGGAGGCAGGCTGCCTGACATCACCCCTTAGGCACCCTGCATGTGCCTGGGAGGGAGGGCTCTTCGGGGCGCACCAGTGTCAGAGCCCCTGGCGCTCCTCTTCTGCGGCCCGACAGCTGTCCTTTTGTCCGGGCTGTGGTGGGGTGGCATACGTAGCTCTCACAGGCTCCAGGACCGATGGGGTCACTTGCCAACTTCCGGTGGGGCATCTGGTGCTGGGACTTACGGGCACCAGCACATTCCCACATAGGCACTGTTGTTCCCACTCGTCCGCTTGGACACGGAGTAGCCAGTTGTTTCAGGAGCTGGCTGCTTCCACTTCTGAATGCCCCCCCTCTACTCCCATGCCTGTGTTCTTTAGCTAACTGGTCAGTGGTGGTGAGGGCAAGCACAGAAGTGCTTGAGCGGCACGTGTCTGCCGGCCCAAATGCTCTAGAATCCTGAGCTGTTCCATTGTCATCGCAGCAGCCCATTGTCCTGCACACTCCCAATCCCTTCTCCCTTCTGCTCACGCCGCACAGTGGCCTTCCAGGGGGCCCCCTCGTCTTCCCGTCCCGTGAGGCCTTGCCCCACGGCTCCCCTTGGCTGACTCCCATTTCTGGGTCTCTTTGTCAAAATAAGTGGCAGCAGGCGGTGTCAGGCGGCCGAGCCAGCACTGTGTCTGTAGCCAGGAGGCATGTGGGCTCACGAGGTGCACACAGGCGATTCGTGGCCAGGGGCACAGTCTCTTGGAAGGGTTAGGGGAGGTGGGGACGCAGCGACTGAGCCTCTGGCAGCCTCCTAGGATCCTGGTCACCCTACGATCAGTGTCCCGTGGGTCTGGGGGTGCAGTGTTCGTGTTTAGGATGGCATTGGCAGTGTTGCCAGCCTTGGCCTGCCAGATAACTCGGGACATTTAGGACCGTGGTTCTCAAACTCAAGGTTACGTTAGCATCCCCTAGAGGGCTTGTTAAAACACAGATTGCTGGCCTCCACCCCCCGAGTTTCTGCTTTCCGTAGGTGTGGGAGTGGGCCTGAGAACTGGCGTTTCTATCAGGTTCTGAGGTGATGCTCCGCCGCTGGCCCCAAGGCTATGCATTGAGAAGTGCTTTCCAGAAGGACTTGTAGGGCTGGGTGGGAGGAACTGGGCAGAGAGGTTTTTTGCCTTTTATGTTTTCCACTGTGTCACTGAGTAAAGGAATTGTACTTTTCTATTAACGAAGGTGATTTTTGCAATGAATTAGCTACAGGGTAGAAGAACCAGCGACGCTAGTGGAACTTCAGAGGAACGAGTGGGACCCGGTCATAGAATGGGCTGAACAAAGGTAGGAGGCGCAGCTGCGCAGCATCGGGCAAGCCATGCGGTCAGGGGCGCACTGCACCGCCAAAGCCCTTAGCTAACTCACTTTCTGGGTTCAGAGCACCTCTGGGTTCAGAGCACCTCTCGCATGTTTAGGGACAGGACCGGCCCCCTTGGGAAGAAATGCTCCTCAGATTAGTGTCAGCCACCAGGCACCAAGCACCTGCTCTCCGTGCACGCTGTGCTGAACGTAGGGACGGAGCCCCAGCTCTGCCACGGTTGGCTGTGTGACCCGCGGCTAGTGCCTTGAGCTCTCTGAGCTTCCTTGTCTGGTCCTCATAATCCCCACCTCTTAGTGTATTGTGAGGAGTGAATGAGGTGGTGCCTGGTATCCCACTTGGTACGCGGTAAATACTCAGATCTGGGCCGTTCCCGTCTTTATCATCGTCACAAGTGCTGGACCATTAAACCAAATCCCCAAACGACGTGCATGATACGTACACACGTGAAGACGCGTCTGGTAACGTTTATCCTAAGGACGTAAGGCCTCTAGGAATTGAGGATCCCCAGTCTGTTTCCTTAGCAGAAAGATTCTTTTGTACAAAATTGAACAAACTGTTGATGTGGTGGCAAAATAAATTGAATTTCATTTCATTCCAGGGGAGTTTGCAAGGGCTACTAGCCTGGTACTGCTCTGACTGTAGTATTTTGTAAGCATCCACGGGGTCGTTTTTGGCATAACGTTTTTTACCAGAGTGGTATCGGTCGGTCTCATTTGTAGGTGTTTCCTGAGTGCCCGCTGTGTGCCAGGTATCCTTGGGTTTTACAGTAAAAGGCACGGCCAGTGCACTGAAGGGTCCCATAAAATGTGACAACTACAGCAGTGTAAGAGCTCCAAAGGCACGGTGTCGTTGCGGAGTTTAATGAAACATGACAATAGTGTGGGTGCCTGGAGAGCTTTGCTATGGCACAAAATTGTCCACTTTTTGTGGCACTCGAGATTCTCATCCTTAATAGTTTACAAAACAACCTGGCCACTTGCTGTGTTACCATTAGAAATTTCAGCAAGAATGTTTCTAAACCAACGGGAAAAATGAGTTACGTATGAAAGAAAATTACAAAAATTGCCTTTACTCCATTATATTTTTTCTGTGCCTCATCTAGTTATTACTGTTCTTGAAAATGTGTCATTCTTGAAGCCAGCTCCTGTCCCAGATTGAAAGCAATGGCTTGTATGCAGTAGAGACTTCATAAATATTTGAAAAAATGATTGGATGATATAGGACACATACAAAGATTATTGTAAGGAAAATACGGGGCGCCTGGCTGGCTCGGTCGGTGGAGCACGTGACTCTCTCTCTCTCTTGTTTTTTTAATTTATTTATTTTGAGAGAGTGCACACACGTGGGTGTGTACAGGTGGGGGAGGAGCAGAGAGAGAATCAGAGAGAGAATCCCAGGCAGGCTCCACACTGTCAGCACAGAGCCCGATGCCACTTGAACTCCTGAACCGTGAGATCATGACCTGAGCCAAAGCTGGACACTTAACTGACTGAGCCACCCAGGTGCCCTGAGCGTGCCACTTGATCTCAGGATTGAGGGGTTGAGGCCCATGTTGGGTATAGAGATTACTTAAAATTAAATCTTTAGAAAATATATTATTGTAAGGAAAATTATTTTTTTAAGTTTATTTATTTTAAGAGAGCACACAAGCAAGTGGGGAAGGGGCAGAGAGAGGGAGAGAGAGAGAGAACTCCATGCAGGCTCCACACTGTTAATGCAGAGCCCAACGTGGGGCTCGAACCCACCAACCATGAGATCGTGACCTGAGTTGAAGTCAGACACTTAACTGACTGAGCCACCCAGGCACCCCAGGAAAATAATTTTTTA
The DNA here is from genome assembly GCA_028646485.1 of Cryptoprocta ferox. Lineage (NCBI taxonomy): Eukaryota > Metazoa > Chordata > Mammalia > Carnivora > Eupleridae > Cryptoprocta > Cryptoprocta ferox. The sequence continues at coordinate 10,483,094 of CM053565.1, forward strand.
AAGAAATCTTTTGTGGTCTCAAATGTGAAAAACTTTCTGAAAAGGTTTAAAAAGCAACCCCGCATGCTTTTGATGGAGATTCTAGGCGAACGAATTAGAATTTCAGGGAACTGCATGGACTCTGGCTCTGCTCTGGGGTGACAGGAAATTACTAGGTCAGGAGGCCATGACTTCGGTGGCAGTTGCTCCCAGAATCCCTTAAGGGGCACATGCATGCACTTTAGGACTTTGCTTTAGGCAAAAGCTGGGCCACACAGCACAACAGGGACACACCGAAGCCTTTCCCTTTCAGATACGACGTGGAGATCGGCTCCTCCACCAGCATAATGGGGCCCAGCATCCCAGCCAGGACTCGGGACGTGCTCGCCAGCCACCTGGCCTCTTACAACATGTGGGCCCTGCAAGGTACACGCGGCGCTCCCCTCGGGGTTGGGAGGGTGGCCTGACGGCCACGGGTATCCAAACCCAGAGTGTCACAGGGGGACTCTAGGGGGTGGCCCTGACGCTAACCCTTCTCCTCCGTCCAAGGGGGACAGCAGGCTCCCCACCCTTCCATGAGAAGGTTGGCTTTCTCCTCTTCACGCATCTCAACTTCAAATCTCGCAAACCGGTCACTGGACAGGGGGTAGAGCTCTCTGATGGCCGAGGTTCAGGTCACGTGCCCACCTGGGCAGGTGCAGAAGAGGGGTCACACCCCCAAGGGAAACTGGCCTGCTCTCTGAGAAGAATGGGGAAAGGACACAAGCCAGCCACAAAGCGCATGTCCCCTGTGATTTCTCCCTCCCCCCCCCCCCCCGCCGCCCAGCGCTTTTGTGCCTCAATAGGGCTGCAGGGACTCGAGACGTGTAGGTCCAGCGACTGCCCTGTTTTGGGGTGGGGGTCCCCTGGATCCTGATCTGGCTTGTATCCCCGCAGGGATTGAGTTTGTGGTGACCCAGCTCAAGTCCATGGTGTTGACCTTGGGCCTGATAGATCGGCGCCTGACCGTGGAGCAGGCCGTGCTGCTGTCACGTCTGGAGGAGGAGTACCAGGTGAGGCAGCCGGCAGCCGAGGGCGGTGCCTCGGGGCCTCACCCCTCGCCTCCCTGACTCAGACCAACTGGGGGCGGGAGCTAGCCCAGCTAAAATGTTTTTGTGTAGATTTGGCCTTCCGTTCCTTTCATGTACCTCCAGAAACCAAAAGTAAGGGCCGATAAAAGTATTGTCAAGAAATAATAATACAAAATAAGGGCAGGAGGGCTCCTGCTGTGTTCCAACACTACGCTTAGCTCTCCCCTCATCGCCTTACCTCTTCTGAACCACCTGGCCAGGTGGGGGCTGCTGTTACCCCTATTATATACAGAAGGAAACTGAGGCACGGGTCTCACCCCTGGAAAATGCTGGAGCCAGGGTTTGGAGCCAGGTCTGGGTGACTCCAGGCCTTCACCACTATCCGCAGATAGAGGTTCACAGGCAGGTCAAGTTTGTCTGCCTTGGGCCCTGCAGGACGGGCCCTGCTAACAGGACTAGCAGCCACGTTTGCACTCGTACAGAGGCTGGGCTGATGCTTGGCGCCCTGACTCACACGGCGGGTCACCTGGCTGGCAGAGCAAACACAGGTGGCTGCTGCTTGTTCAGAAGTTTTCATTTAGTGGGTTTGAAATTAATATGGTTTTGCTACACTGTCATTTGCATATTTTAACTCTGAGAATTATGGCGTTCTCTGCAGTCCTTTCACTGCTTTTTTCCCAACCTCAGAAGGTTAATTGCTATGACAAATCGGCTCCTAGCATGATGAAAACCCTTTTGTAATGACATTATTTCCCAAGTCCGTCCAGTCATCTGCTCAGAAAAATGCCAGGGGAAAAAACTGTTTCTCTGTTGCAAAAGAGGCTAGCTAGGAACAATTAAACAGGCAGGGGGTGCTGTGTGGGGGTGTGAGGGCTGTGGGAGGTGGGGGGCCAGGAAGCCCGCCCTCCAGTCTGGGCTCTGCTTTTGATGGTGGCACCCGAGCCGGGCCACCATTCTCTGAACTAAGTTCGATCTGCCATAAAACGGGGGGTTACCTGGGTTACGTCTGGGGTCTCTCCGGAAGTACGCAGTGCTCTTCAGATGACAGATCACAGTTGGCCACGTTGACTGGGCTGCCCAAAGGTCCCGGTAGCTTGTGTGGCGTGGCAGGTCCTGAGTTCCTGGGTGGGCTGGGCCGGCTGGGCCTCTGGCCAGAGAGGAGCCAGCAGGGCCTGATTGGAGTCCCGCTGATACCTGGACGGCCACACCGTGTGTCTGGGGTTCTCCCCTGCAGTTGGTCGAGGCCTGGAGGGAATCCGCAAGTCTGCTCCAGCGGGCAGAGCCCCGGTTTCTGCAGCAGCCCCGGGGAGGCGGCACTGAAGCAACCATGTGGCCTCGGTTGATTTATTTATGCCACCCACACAGGGGGCACTTGTGGCCTAGCCCGGAGAGGCAGCTTGCAGAGGATGACATTTTACAGGCTGCCTCCTGCCAGCCTCCTTATGGGCGGAGGACGGCATTGGGGTTGGGCCCCCTTGGAGGAGATGCACGTGTCGTTTGTGGCAGTGGGTGCCTGCGGGCCCTGGGCCTGGACGGCACCCCTGCCAAACTGTCTGCGCCCCGTCAGCATGGCTGCCTGCCCTGCCCACCTGCGTGTCCTCACCTGCCGCCTCCCCTCTGTGGGTCTCATATTTTGGCAAGATTGGGGCCCAATCCAGTCCCCCCACCTCAGCTATTGGGGTGGAACATGGCTCTGGCCAGTCGTCAGGTGGACGCTTGGCCAGTCACCCAGCGGCATGTCATATCCCCCCCTCAGATCCAGAAGTGGGGCCACGTCGCGTGGGCCCACGACTATGAGCTGCAGGAGCTGCGGGCACGCACGGCCGCCGGCACCCTCTTCGCCCACCTCTGCTCCGAGAGCGCCACGGTGAAGCACAAGCTCCTGCAGCAGTGAGGCGGGGCGAGCAGACCGGCGGGACAGAGGCTGCGCACGGCCACAGACTCACGACCCTCGGGGCTCCCCGACCCGGCGTCGCCCGGACATGCCGCCGGGACCCAGAGCGGCTGTCGAGGTCGGTCAGCTCCAGTCCACGCCAGGCGACCCTGCCCCAGCTGGCATTGAGCGAGCCGGACAAGCACACCAGTGACTTCCTCTCCACCAGATTGCATTAAATATTTCTCTGCCCTGGAAACGTGGAGCCCTTTTTTCGTTTGCGCCTCTCCTTCTCCCTGCCCCTCTTGTCTGGGTTTCACCAGGGTCAAACAGCTTCCCTCCCACAGCACGTTTTGATATTTGCTGCCCGTGGCCAGGAGCCTCACACAATTGGGGAAATCACGTCAACACACACCTCCGTGCAGTCCTCAGCCTGAAGACTCCCCCCCCGCCCCGTTTTTTAATCAAACCATCTTTTGAAAGCGAGTCCTTTTTGTTCTAAGCTGGTTATTTCTATTTCCAGTATTTTAGAAGAAGCAATTTACTCTTGAAAATAGAAATAGGCGTTGTTTGTGGGTTAAAAGCCCAGGCAGGCAGGGCAGGGGCCCCTGATTTGCGTCTTGCTCTGGGAGCCCTCGGGTGTCCTCCCGACATGGCCACTTGCTCCGCCTGGGTGGCAGGTGCGGTCTCCGGGAAAGCAGGAAGAACTGGAGAGTTCGGGCAGCAAAGGCTTTCTGAGCCGCCTGTCCTGGCGCCTGTAATAAAATGGCACCACCCCCTTCACGGGGCACCGGCCACAAGCCAGGGGCTTCTCCACACTTTCCACGTGCTCTCCCCGAACCCCTTGACCGTGCTCAGAGGAGACACTGTTGTTGCATCCCCACTTCCTAGACGAAGCTCAGGCTGCAGAGGGGATGTGGGAGGTCCAGCCTGTGCCCTTAACCTCCAGAGGGTCCTCTGGTCCCCGCAGCCATCCTCAGAGCCACGGGGAGCCGCGGCACCCGCCTTGGTGGGCTGGCCCAGGCCCCAGGACTGTGCGGGGGTCTGCGGCCTCCTGCGTCGCTCCTCAGCACGAGGAGAGAAGGGCTCAGACCGCAGCAGCCTGCCCTGGGTGCGTCAGCAGAAATGGTGGGCACACCACTGACACTGGGCCCTGGCCGAGAGTCCTAGCTCACGGGCAGCCCCCTCGGAAGTCGCTCTCAGTAGACTGGCCAACTGCTTGTCTTGGACTTTCTCCTGCTCAGGAACGAACGGGAATTCTGGTTATTTTTTTAAAGAACGCAGAAAAGGTGACATAGTTCTTTATTTTTCTCTGCATTTCCCAGGGGCGGGGGAAGAACGGGGTTAGGAGGGTTATGGGTTGAGAAATTCCCAGTAACGCGTCTGAGGCTGTCAGTGACGTGATGTGCTGCGTGGGCTGAGGGCCGTGTGGGCTGGCGCGGCCCTAATCTATGATCTCACTGCATTCCAGGCTGTCTAGCTCGTTCTGCATGTGGTCGATGTATTGATTGATCTCCTTCACCCGCCTGCGGTTCCTCGTGATCTCATCCTTGTGGATCTGAGGGGTGAAACCGAAGCCCGAGGCCCCGAAGTCAGAGAACTCGCTTATATTCTCTCAGTCCGATTTGGGGAAAAGGAAAACGTTCTTTGAAATCTGCATAGCTACATCTGCATTTACTTTAAAGCCTCCGGGATCTGCTTATCTGTGTCTTTGAGGCAGGAGTTGCGATGGGTTAGCAGGTGGATTTTAAGTCTGAGGGGGCCAACACGGTCTTCAGTGTGGAATTCTACCATCCTTAATTCTACTTTATTTCTTTTTTTTTAATTTTTTTAATGTTTTATTTATTTTTGAGAGAGAGAGAGAGAGAGAGAGACAGAGTGGGAGCAGGGGAGGGGCAGAGAGAGAGGGAGACACAGAATCCGAAGCAGGCTCCAGGCTCTGAGCTGTCAGCACAGAGCCCGACGCAGGGCTCGAACCCACGAACCTGAGATCATGACCTGAGCTGAAGTCGGAGGCTTAACCGACTGAGCCCCCCAGGTGCCCCTACACTATTTCTTATTGCAAAGAGTCTGCTACCGGGGGAAGAGTTTCCGCTCCGGCTGGTAGCTAGAGAGGTGGGTGCAGCGCGTGGGTGACACGCGTTCACTCACTGTGTCCACTAAGTGTGAGCACCAAGAGTTTGTCCGCGTCACCAGCTCATCTTCTCGATTGTCGATCTTCAGGAGGTGGAGGTCATGTGAGGTCCCGACAGCATTAACAACCGTGTCTTTGTCGACAAAAAGCTGGTGAGTGAGAAAGGTCAAAGGAGCGTGTGTCTCGTTACTGCCCCCCGCCCCGGACACAAAGAGGACCAGAGAGAAAAACAGCTGAGCGTCCCCTGGCTGACGCCCAATGGAGAGCCCACCGCCGTGACACAGCCCATCTTCCAGGGACAGCGCCTCCCAGACCCGAGCAGCGGCGAGCGCTATGCGGAAAGGGCCCACCATGGCGTTGACTGAATGAGCAGAGTTTTAAAGAGATAAACATCATTTGCGATACTAGTTGGGAGTGTGTTTTCTTGAGGGAGCCTCACTCAGGACGTCTGCTCTCTCAGTGGCTCTCTCTTGCCCCCAAGTCCGACTTGCCTGCAACCAGCTGGCCGGCTGGGAAGTGTGACTCTGGCTGAGGGTCTCCAGGCTGCTCGGAGGACACAGGGCCCTGTAAGTCGATGGCTGCGTGCCCCACGCTGTCTCTCCATTGCCCCTCACGTTAACCAGACTGAACATCGGATTACACTTGGGGTCTCCTGCCTTCTTGTTCCCGACGTTTTTCTGCCTTGTAAAAAGTTGTTGAGGGGCGCCGGGGTGGCTCAGTCGGTTAAGCAGCCGACTTCGGGTCAGTTCATGATCTCACAGTTCGTGGGTCGGAGCCCCACGTCGGGCTCCATGCTGACAGCTCAGAGCCTGGAGCCTGCTTCCGATTCTGTGTCTCCCTCTCTCTCTGCCCCTCCCCTGCTCACGCTCTCTCTCTCTCTGTCTCAAAAATAAATAAAACATTAAAAAAAAAAAGTTGTTGAAAAAGGGGGCACCTGGGTGGCTCAGTCTGTTAAGCTTCCAACTTCAGCCCAGGTCATGATCTCATGGTCCATGAGTTCGAGCCCCTCACTGGGCTCTTTGCCGTCAGCACAGAGCCCACTGTGGATCTTCCGTCTACACCACCCCTCCCTCCCGCCTCTCCCCTGCTTGGGCTCTCTGAAGAATAAACAAACTTTATTAAAAAATGGGTCATAGCAGGCCTCTACGCCAAGCGGAGACGTCGTGCCTTCCACCCTCTGAGCTTGAATGTATAGCATACGGCCTCGGAAGCGGTGGAGGTAAAGTCTGCTTAGAGACAGACGAAGTGAGAACCGGTCATGAAGAACTGTGGATCCTACAAACCAAAGGAATCTGGTTTGAAGGAAGGATTTTAAAATGCAAGTTGTGGGGCTCCTGAACGGCTCAGTCAGTTGAGCATCCAACCCTTGATTTCGGCTCTGGTCGGAACCTTGCAGTTCATGAATTTGAGCCTCGCATCGAGCTGTGTGCTGACAATGTGGAGCCTGCTTGGGATTCTCTCTTCCTCTCTCTGCTCCTCCCCTGCTTGTGCTCTTCTGCATGTGCATGCCCTCTCTCTCTCTCTCTCAAAATAAACAAACATTTAAAACATTAAAATGCAAGTTGCAAGTTGTTTCTGGACCTGGGGTGTCCAGGAGTGACAACAGCGATGGCTACATCAGTTTGCCCTCTCAGAATACTTCTTAGGGGTGGAGTATTCCAGATTCCCCTCCCGTTTCTGCCGGTCATAAGCACCGAGATAGAGGCGGGGTGTTCAGAGTCTTTGAGGCCCTAACATCGCAGCTAGACGCCCACACGGCTGTTCGGAGCTCCCCGGGAGCGCGTCTGACCTCCCTCTGCCCCCTAAACGTGGCAGTGGCTCGTTGCAGCACGAGGCTGACTGCCCGTGGCCCCGGTGGAGGGGAGGGGCGGCGTGCTTGCCGCCACACTGACCTCGCCACGGGCAGCTGTGTCTCTGGCTCCCCTCCCGCCCCCCTCCCTCCAGGCTTGCTCCTTGAGCACGCATGCATGCGCCTTCTGCCTTTCATTCCAAAGCAGTGAAGGACTTCAAAAGACAGATTTGGCCCGAACTACGGGATGAGCTGATCACAATCGCTCAACTGAATGAGCAGAGTTTTAAAGAGATAAACATCATCGGTGGGACTTTTAATCATGATATGCTCACTGATAATAAGAGAAACCAGATTTTTTCTTCTGCACATCCCTGTCTTGCTACAGGCTCTGAGTCAAACTGCCTGTGTTCAGATCAACTCTACCACTTATCTGCTGCGTGTCTTTGGGCAGGTTACTCTCATCTCTGTGCCTCAGTTTTCTCATCTGTAAAAGGGAACCATAATGGTACCTATGTTCCTGTGTTGATGTGAAGGTTAAAAGAGCAAATACGTTGTCTGGTGCTTCTCAAGACAGCTGGCCCTCGGGAGGCCCTCGGCAAATGTCAGCTATTCGTTGTCATTATTACTTTTTACAGTCAGGGCATCCTTCCCTCCCCCACCGATCACAACACGCCATGTTTTGTTGCTTAAATGTAAGGAGACTTAAGCCACAGCGTAAGGTCCTGGTGACATCTCTCAATGCAAGGGCAGGTGTTCCCCAAAGGACAGAGCTCACCGTGGCCCACGGAGGGCAGAGTGTCCAGTGGGCTCTGCTGGCTGCCCCCATGAGGCCTCCACGCCCCTGCCGGCAAGCCCAAGGAAGAGCCCCACTGCCAAGTTCCTGGGGCCATGGGCAAACCCAGAACACCAGGTTGTAGTCCCCAGGGAGGGGCACAGGACCTGCATCTCTCGGGCTAGAGTTTGAATCCAGACTCTGGTCCTCACAAGTGCTGTCCTCTTGGGCAGTTTACCAAACGTCTCTGACACACAGCCTCCCCCAATTTTCCCATCTGTAAACTGTGAGTGATGAGAGTGCCACCTCTGTAGGGTGTTTGGGGGAGGTGAATGGGATCCCAGGTGAGCGTCGGGCTTCGATGCCGGGGTGGCGGCGAGCCCTCGGTGAGCGGAGCTCCGTGTGGGCAGTCACTGTGGTCGGCAGGTACTGAGCGCTCCTGGAGCCCCAGAAACAGGTGTCAGACGGCGCCCGGAAGAGTCCTCCCAGCAGGAGAGAGGCTTGGCCACTGGAAGCACCAGTCCGGCTTGCTTGTCTGCCACTGAGGTTCGGGGCCCGTCTTTTTCTGTGTGTCCCAGTTATTAGGAAGGGATGATTCGGTCCTGCGCCCACTAGGTGTCACAGACCTGGGAGCCATGCCGTGAGGGAACTCCGTGACCCCTCGACGGCCCATCCGGGGGATAGCAGGGTGGGCTCTTGGGGGCAGCCGTATTTCAGGGAAATGACATCACCTTGTGTCTGGTCAACAACAGCATTTGGCAGGTGTTTGGGGAGGGAGGGCTGGCAACACGCTGGCCCTGGCGCTGTGCTGCCGCGCTGGGTGTCGGTCTCTGGCCCAGACGGAGGCTGTGGGGCCGGGACCGCTGGTCTGCCAGAGCGGGCGGAGAGCTCCCTGCACTTCGGCTGAGCTGTGGCAGCTGTGCGGGGCCCTCGCTGGCACCGGGGAGGTACGTGGTGGTGCAGAGGCCATCCCTGCCTTCCCCGCCAGCCCCTGTTTACTGTGGGTAGTCACAGAAGCGAACCGACGCAAGCACGAAAGCCTGAAATTGTAATAAGGGCTCTGACAACGACCGACAGGGTGTACGATGAGAGACGGTGGTTCTCCGGGGAAGAGTCGAGGGAAGGCCCCTCCGAGCAGAGCCGAGACGGCGAGCCACACACCCGGAGACCTGACTGTCAAACGAGAGGAGCGAACCAGGGAGCGAGGGGGCAGGGGAGGAGGCGGCTGAGGTAGGCGGGCCAGGCATGAGGGTCTGGTGCACTACAGTCAAGTGCTTACGCCAAGGGCCACGGAAGGCCACTAGAGCCTGTCGCGCAAAGGCGCGAAATGATGTAGTTTGGGTTTTCCAAAGCTCTCTGGTGGCTGCGTGGAGAACAGCCTGTAGGAGGGCCGCGAGGAGGCCAGTGGTCCGGACGACATGGCTTGGCTGGGTGGTGAGCGGAGATGAGAGAGAAGCAGCACCCCTGGACCGCCACGCAGGGGACCCAGGGAGCCTCCTGTCAGGGGCTCAGGCTGACGGCTGATCCGGGACGATGCGTCACCGGAAGTGCTAGTGGAGGGTGGGCGGGGCAACATGCCGCACCAGAAATGGGGCCTAGGCCTTTCCAGCATCCTAAGTAGTGCTGCCCCTCATAGATACTCAAGGGTTAGGAAGACCTGCGCGGGAGACCTCAGCACTTAACCTCTATTTGCAACTGCCTCTCTTGGAAACCGCCAGAAGCCCCACAGAAATGACCTTTTGGAAACCAACCTGTTGGTAAGTTGAAACCACTTCATTATCATGAGCTCCTCTTTAGTTGTGCCCCACTGAGTACCCAAAGGGAGTTCTATTTGTTAGCCTATTTCATCTGCCAACCACCCTGCAGAGGGCATTATTGTCCCTTTTGCAGGTGGGGAAACTGAGGCTCTGGGAGGCTTTCAGGCTTACCAGAGCCACAGAGCCGGCCCCACTGCATCTGTCTGTCTTCTGGGCCGTCAGCCTCCGGGCCTCAGGCCCGCCCACCTCCCTCGCTGTCCGAGCCCCGCCCACAGTGCTCACCAAGCGCATGTCCTCTGACAGGTCCTCGTCCATCTCCCCCTTCAGTATCTTCTCAAGGGTATTGATAGCGATCTCCAGGAGCTTCTCGTGGTGGTGGTTCTCCAGGTCCCGGCACTGAGCCATCGTGCAGCCAAGTTAAGCAAAGGCCAGGGATCGGAGCCGACCAGGCGCGTCCTGACCCTCGGACCCTCAGACCCTCAAACGGCGCGTCTGCAGGCCCTGAGAGGGCGGGGCCGTTTCCTCCAGACAAGAACAGACTTTGAAGGGTGCAGGGGCACACCTGGAGGTGCCAATGCATCAGCTCTTTCACAGCCATGGTACACATGCACGAAATCCCAGGGCCATCCTGATCCCCCCCCCCCATCAACCCTCCCACACCTGCTCATCACCGACCCTTGGCGCTGGGTCCTCTCAGAGCTTCTCCATCCAACGCCTCTCTCCCTCCCACTGCCTCCTGACTGGACAGCAAACGAAGACCTGGTCTTCCCGCTCTAGCCTTTTCTCCGGAAGGCAGCCAGCACGCTCTTAAACGTAGGTAGACTGGCCTTCATCCCTCCCATGCTATGGCCCTCCAGGAGATTCCCGCTTTCTGTTGTGGTCTAAAGGCACCATCTTGGAACTGGATCTCTGTGACCCATCCACAGGGCCTTTGCACAGGCTGCCTCTGCTGCCTGGAGTGTCCTCCCCACTTTTCTGCCTTGGCCCTCTGGCCCACATTTAGGTTCTCAGCAGGCCTTCCCTCAGAGAGGTTCCTGGCCCTGATCTTTGTGTGGGCTGCTCACTTACTCCCTCCGTAACTCTCTCTCCTTGCACGACTGTGGACCCAGGAAGGTAGGACCAGGAGGTTACTTCTGGGGTAGAGCATAGCACTTTGTCCCCTACACAGCAGGGCCCTGAAGTCAGGTAGCAGAAAGGTTGCTCATGCCCTAAATGCCCTCCCGCTGACGTTTAACCTGACGATCTCACTCTAAATGATTTGTCAGGGTCTGTCCCACTCCCAGGGCATGTGCACCTGTCTTCCTGCGACACAGGAAGCAGGCAGGGACTCTGGGGTGTGGTCTCTCCATGAGCATCCCTCCTTTGAGAACAAATATGCCAGGCCTTACACTGCAGTCGATGGGGCCCCACCCAGCAACCCCGGGAGGCATCCAAACCTTTACGCTAACAAGGCACCATTGTTCTTAGAGACGGGAAAACTCCCTCAGACCCTGTGGAACATTCTTTGAACATTCCAAGTAGTTGCCAAATCTCCATCTTTTGAAGGTGAGCTTTTTCCTTGGTGAAAACCTGGAGGATTTCCATTCCTCTAATCTCAAAGGTGGAGACTCCCACTAAATGGGATCCTGTGATGGGTTGGCTATCATCTTGGTGCACGTATAGATCTTTCTGCATGTCAGACTGGGGCTCGGGTATTTCTGGCAACAAGTGAAGTAGGATTATAAAGTGCTGATTTTTTGGCTCTCTCTGACAACATGTTTAGGGCATTGGTGGCAGTGGGAGGGGGTAGGTGTGACCCTAAAGGTGGCTACCTGGAAGGGGGCTACACTTATTTGCATCCTGCTTAGTTGGTGAAAAAGAATTACCCTTCTCTGGCTTTTGTTTAAAATGCAGGTGCTGGGGACACCTGGGTGGCTCAGTCGGTTAAGTGTCCGACTTCGGCTCAGGTCCTGTTCTCGCGGTTCGTGGGTTCGAGCCCCAATTCAGGCTCTGTGCTGACAGCTCAGAGCCTGGAGCCTGCTCCGGATTCTGTGTCTCCCTCTCTCTCTCTGCCCCTGTCCTGCTCATGCTCTGTCTCTCTCTGTCTCTCAAAAATAAATAAACATTAAAAAATAATAAAATAAAAAAAGAAAACGCAGGTGCTTCTCCCCTGGTTCCCCTGGAGGTGGTGGGAGCCCAGGTGGGGGCCAGGATAACCCCATGAGCCGGTAGTGTCTCCCCGTGGAGGGTCATCTGGGAAAGGATATAGGCTTTGGACATTTTCAATAAAGAGTGCCACCAAGTCGGCGATGTTCCTTTCAAACATGTTTATAGTCTCCTGGAAATGATAAAGAGCACAGTTAACATGAATATTTAGATATGAACTCGACTGACCTAGCATCAGGGCAAAAGGCGCTCCTTAGAGCTTAGCAGGTGCCTGCTTTACTCACAGACCTTCAGCGTAAAGACCAACCTTGACCTTCTCAGGTAGATGCCTATGAACCGGCCCTCTCTCCTAACCCCTTTCCCACAGCTGCGTTACTCTCCAGCCATTTCACCTTACTCACACACCTGCCCTCCTTCCAATGAAGGTTTAATATAAAGCTTCCTCCACGCCTTTGCACGTGCTGGTCCCTTTGCCAGGAATACTTGTCCCGGAACCCCCAAAACCCCACGTACACACATAGCACTAACCCCCTTCCTTTGGGCTTCTCGATGGCATCTGCCCATCACGTGCAGAGAAACAGGGGAGTTGCTGAGAGACTGCCTGGATCAGTATCCCAGCTCCAACGCTGGCTGTGTTTAATGTCCTTGGGGCTCAACACCATCATCTATAAAATGGGTTTCCTTTGTAGTCCCTGTCTCATGGAGTTGTGAAGTTTAAATGTGTTACTTCACACACAATGCTTTGCCAGGTGCCCCAGTGATGCTGGCTGCTGCCCAAGACCCATCACCCTCAGTGAGGCTGCCTGCATGCCGTCCGCGTCTCTCCGAGGCACCCTGCATCGCTGCGCCCCAGTGCTTAGCTGGGCATCCAGGGCCGAAATGAGACATGAGTGAGGGGGCAGCGGAAGAGGTGATGGTGAGGCCTGTCCCCCTGTGAGCCCCCAGGCTGGGTCATGCCCCCCATCTAGCACAGAGTCCTGGGGCTGCAGGGTGGGCCAAGGGCCCCGGGAATCTATAGGAATCCTACGAGCTAATCATGCACGTTTCAAACATGTGTGCAAACACCGTTGTAACACATAAAAATGGGGGCGTTAAAAGGCAAGGCTGCACCTAACGGCTTTTTGGCTGCTGGTAACAGGTACGACTGGCCATGTACAGATCCGGGGACTCTGGAAAGGGGATCTCCCTGCACGAGAAGGCTGGGAGCCGCTGCCTATGCCTCCCCTGCCGCTTTCAGCAGTCGGTGCTTGAGCAGTCCCCAGGGGGAGCGCACGTCTGCCGTGTGACGTGATGGGGAGATCTGTCCCTGTCTGCGGTGTCACTTGACATGTGAGGAATCGATTAGGCGCTATCTCTTGGCCCAGCCCCGGCAGCATCCAATGAGGCTCGATTCATCACAGTGCTTCGGCCTCCCGGCCTCGGCTGCCTCTGACTCCTGAACGCACACGGCACTCTGGCTGCTAAGGGATTTCAGAGAGCAGCGCTTTGCACTTGGCGGCTCGGTGCTGAACCGCAGGCGCCTCCCGTGGCCCAGAGATGCGGCAAATGTGCGCTGCAATGCGGAGGAGCCTTTGTTTCGTCCCAGGGTGGGGGCCTACTTGGTCTTTCAAGCACCCGATAGGCTCCTTGGGTCTAATAGAAAAAAAAAAAAAACCTCTCCCCGCTGAGGCTCTGAGTTCTTCCACCATAGGGGGTACATTCCAGAGGAATGAGCTCACCTCTCATGCGAGCCATGATCATCCATTGCAATCTAAGTGACTGAAATATGTTAAAAGCAAACACAGGACTGATGAGCAAAGAAAGCTTTAGCCTGCCATGCTGAGTCGCACCACAGAGGAGCGCCTGGGACAGCTCCGGCTAAAATACGGTCTGGGGGCACCTGGGTGGCTCAGCTGGTGAAGCCTCCGACTTCGGCTCAGGTTGTGATCTCGCCATTGGTGAGTTCGAGCCCGCTTCAGATCCTCCGTCTCCCTCTCTCTCTGCCCCTCACTTGCTCATGTTCTCTCTCTCAAAAATCGCTATGTTCCCGCAAAGGAGACTGGCAGGGCACGATCACGTCACGCCTGTGCCCGAGGGGCTCGGCCTCACCTCCAGCTGCTCTACCAACTGCATCTCCAGCGTCATGAGCACGTTGAACAGTTCAGTGATGTCCTCGCTGTATTCCGCTATCTTCGTCTCGAAGTTGGTCAGTTCGGACTCATCTCGAATGGCGTTTAAATTCTGGAAACAAAAGCCTTGGCTTTAGGAATCCACAACTAAGTGTAATTAGTTAATGACAGGCGACAATTGGTTTTGTGGGTAAGAACATGGACTCTGGGGTTGGCCCGTCCAAGTTCAAGCGTCAGCTCTGCCATTTGTCAGCTTCACGAGCTTGTAGAAGCTACCTACGTCCCCTCCCCATGCCTTGAGGCAGGTATAGGAGATGCCAGCACTAGTTAGTGATGGCTCAGTCCATGTTAGCGCTGGTTTTCATTAGAGGTGGCTGGGCTGGGTGGAAGAAGCAAGGGCTTCAGAGTCAGGTGAACCTGAACTTGAATCCTGTCTGGGTCACTAATCAGCAGTGTGACCTTGAGTGAGCCACCTCCACTCTCTAAGCTTCGGTTTCCTTATGTAAAGGGGGACAGAAGTGTGTGTCACAAAGTAGTGGGGATTAAGTGGTGTATATGAACTCTTGGCTCACAGTGGGGCCTCGGCTAACAGTCTCTCCAATAAAAGGCCCACGGCAGGCACAGGTAGAGAGAGACACTGGAAATGTAAGACAGATCCAGTCTTTAAGAAACCAGTTGGACCCACAGAGCACCCCACTGATGCCAGGGGCAAGGGGATGCCAGCGGTGAACAGATGCTAGGCTATTTGGAAGGAGAGTGGGCTCACGGGCTGGAAAGCACCGTGGGGTCCCAGCCTGGCAATGAATCCCAGAATCCGAAGCAGGCTCCAGACTCTGCACAGATAGCTCGAACTCACAAACCATGAGATCATGACCGGAGCTGAAACTGGGTGCTTTACCAACTAAACCACCCAGGTGCCCCGATATATGGTATTAGTTGGGAAGGAGGACAGAGGACCTTGGCATGATTTCAGTGCAACGAATGATATTTATAGTAATGGCTACCCCGTCTGGAGAAAAATCAGGTTGAATCCCTACCTCAGACCTTACATGAAAACAAGTTTCCCACAGAGGGAAGATTTAAACATACAAAGTGAAGCCATACAGTCCTCGAAGGAAAAACAGATGGGTTTTAATAAATAATCTGAGAGTGGCAAAGTCTTTTCTAAGTATAACCAGAAAAAAGACTGATAAATTGTACTACATACAATGTTTAGAAATTCTGAACAGCAAAACGCCATAGACCAAAACATGACAAGATACACAAAAAAGCCGGGAACGTATTTCCAACTCATTTCACGGACACAGGGCTAATTTCTCAATCTATAAAGAGTTCCTACAAAGTAATGATTTGTTTTTAAAGAAAAAGATACAGATCAAAAAACCAAACAGAAAAAAGGGGTTAAGGCATATTATAAGAACAAAGAGTTGACAGGATAAGAAATAAAAACGTTTAGGGGCGCCTGGGTGGCTCAGTCGGTTGAGGGTCCGACTCTTGATTCCAGCTCAGGTCATGATCTCATGGTTCGTGAGTTCGAGCCCCGAATCGGGCTCTGTGCTGGCAGTGCGGAGCCTGCTTGGGATTCCCTCTCTCAAAATAAATAAATAAACTAAAAAAAAAAAAAAAGAAACAAATACAAATGTTTATAAAACATGTGATGCTTATCCTCACTGAAGGGAAAATAAAGACACGCTCCACGTGTGCCAGACTGGCAGAGACTAGGAAGCCTGAGAACCCCAGTCCGACAGGGAGCGGGCAGGGCGGCAGAAAGCACAGCCTCTGGGGAGCACAGCTGAGCTCCACCCCCCCTCCACCCCTAGGACTTCATCCTACAGGTCCAACTCGCACCAACTCGCCCACTGCAGCACTGCTCGGAAGAGCAAAAGAACGGAAAAAACCGAACTGTCCGTCAACAGGGACTGGGTTAATCAATCACGTTTCATCCGTGCAATGAGAGATTGTACAACCATGCAAAAAGGAAGCGACTCGAGGTTTGGAAGGATCTCTAAGCTGCATAGATAACAAAGCAAAGTGCAGAACAGAGCACTGTACGCGTTCATCTCTCTCTCTCTCTCTCTCTTTCTCTCTCTCACACACACACACACAGACGGGTTGGAGGCAGACTGACTGTACCCCCTGCCCCCCGTCTACATTTGTCATTCTGTGCCCCTGCTTACACATGCATTACCAGTCCAGTGACTCCAACCACACTAGACTGCCCGTCATAATTTCGCGCCTGCTCTGCTCCGCACCGGTTTCCCC
Source organism: Cryptoprocta ferox (assembly GCA_028646485.1). Classification (NCBI taxonomy): domain Eukaryota; kingdom Metazoa; phylum Chordata; class Mammalia; order Carnivora; family Eupleridae; genus Cryptoprocta; species Cryptoprocta ferox. The sequence continues at coordinate 10,498,986 of CM053565.1, forward strand.
CTAGGGTTCTGGGAGGTGGTTACCTCCGTTTCTCTAATGAGGAAACGGAGGCTAGCAGAGGGTCACCAGCAAGGGGCCCATGGGAGCATTCTGGCCACCTGCTGACCCCAAGCCGTGCCCTGCTGGGCAGGGGGAGGGGGTGCTGAAGGAGCCCTGGTCTAGTGGGCGTGGGGGCGGGTATAGGACCAGCTCAGAGAGGTCCTGTGAGGAAAGAGAACTGGGGCCTCAGGCCACGGAGTCCTGTGAACTTCCAAGACAGCAGGCCCAACTTGGGCTGGGCACTGGATGCACCTGGGGGGCCCTGGAAAATCCCGGGGCTGGGCCGCACCCCCTGAGCTGGGGCGTGGGGTCCCCGCAGACTCTGGTGTGCAGGCTGCATGAAACCACGGCTCTAGGCCCTAGGAGAGGAGCGCTCAGGGTAGTCTGCTCATCCCAGGCGGCCTCTGAGGGGGTCGCCATTGCGGGGGCCATCGGGACCAGCGCCTCAGAAGCCGGGGAAGCCGGCCTGCTCCGAAGACCTACACCCTGAAGGCTTGGAGGTCAGACTTGGCGCCAGCAGCAGTACGGCACTGGCGGTAGCCCGGCCCAGGTCCTGCTTCTCCCAGGGGCGTGCGTGGCTGAGGGCGCCCGGCCCGGGCCTGGGAGGAGGCGGCTGGCTGGCGTCCAGGCCTCCCAAGTCCCGTGGCAACAGACACCAGATAGGAAATGTCAGGGAGGGGGCGCCTGGGGGGCTCAGTCCGTTAAGCATCCGACTCAGGCTCAGGTCATGATCTCACAGTTCAGGAGTTCGAGCCCCGCATCATGCTCTGTGCTGACAGCTCGGAGCCTGGAGCCTGCTTCCGATTCTGTGTCTCCCCCTGTCTCTGCCCCTCCCCCACTCACACTTGTCTCTGTCTCTCTTGAGAATAAGTAAACATTAAAATAAAAGAATAATAATTAAAAAAAGAAAGAAACATCAGGGAGGATGTGCCAGACGGGGTTTGGGAGGACTGGAAATGTGGCCTGTCCAGAGGGGACAGGGGCGCCTGCTGACAAGGGCCTCCAGAGAAGCTGGCAACCACAATTTTTCTGTGAACTCTTCCCGTGTTTAATGTCAGCAGGAGGTTCAGAACATTTTAAAATCCTCTGCGGGCCAAATAAAACACATGTGAGCCAGATGTGTTGTCTGCTGACAGGCTGGAGCTACTGGGTGAGGGTGGTCACACGTCTTCCTGTAACCTGAGGAGGAGGGTCTTAAGGGTTAAATCGCACAGAATGTGAGGACGTTGGTGAGGCCGATGGGACAAGAACAGGGACTGGGGAGTGAGGAGGCCCTGAAAGCATATATCTGAACGTGCATTATCAGGGGATTTTGCCTGACCTTAAACTAAAGAGTTCTCAACCCGGGGGGCTTCATGGCTTCCTTGAAGCCCCTGACACTGCAGGCAAGTGCTCACATACTCGGTGTATGTGGACAGTTTTTTTTTTTTTTTAGCGTTTATTTATTTTTGAAAGAGAGAGAGAGCGCGAGCAGGGGAGGGACAGAGAGAGAGGAAGACACAGAATCCGAAGCAGGCTCCAGGCTCTGAGCTGTCAGCACAGAGCCCGACATGGGGCTCAAACCCACGAACCATGAGATCTCGACCTGAGCTGAAGTTGGACGCTTAACCGACCGAGCTACCCAAGCGCCCCTGTGGACAGTTTTTTTAGGAGGAAGAAAGTCCACAGCTTTTCTTAGAGTCTCACAAAGATCTGTGATTTAGACCAAGAATCGGTCTTTAAAAATAATGCTGACTAGGGACACCTGGGTGGCTCAGTGGGTTGAGCATCTGACTTCGGCTCAGGCCATGATATCGCAGATTCATGAGTTCCAGCCCCACATCGAGCTCGCTGCCGTCAGCCTGTTGGTGCAGAGCTCACTTCTGATCCTCTGTCCCTCCTCTCTCTGCCCCTCCCTCACTTCTTGTGCTCTCTCAAAAATAAACATTAAACAAAATAAAAGTAATACTAACTAAAAGAAACAAGTCCCAGCAAGCACACAGGGCCGCTGCTCCGGCTGGGCCGAGGGGCCTGGGGTCAGCAGGTCCTGAGCACCTGGGGCCCGCTCGCTCAGGTGGAACGCCCTTCGGCCACCACCCGTGGCTCATTTCTCTTTGTCCTGTGAGCCTCAGCCTGAGTTAAGGTCCCTCCAGCCACTCTCAAAGGCTCCCTGGGCTCCCCTCCAGTACAGTACTGACCACCGGAGTGCAGAGGGCCTGGGTCTGCACCCCGCACTTGGGAACGGGGTTGCCACATCCAGCACGGGGCCGGCATCCCAGAGCCCGGCACTGAGCGAGGGCCCAGAAAATGTCTGCTAAACGAACAAATGAACAAAAGCGAAGTAGCAGCTCTTGACATTGCTAATAATAGGAGCGACACCACTGGCACCATTGCTACCAGGAGCGATGACGCTACCTTAAACCCCAGGGGTGTTTTAGGTGAAGGAGACCCAGGGCGGCACCCAGGGCTCAGCTCTGGCATGGGGCTGGGGTTGTGGCTGGGGGTGCTGGTGGAAGGCTAAACCTTGGCTCTGCCACTGAGCTGTGTGACTTCTGGCACATGGGGATGGGGAGCATGGGTCTTAGGTCGTCAGCGGCAGAGGGTGTGCAGCCCCTCCAGTGGGGCCAGGCCTGGAGGGTGGGGTCAGCACCTGGAGCAGGAAGCAGGGAGGGGACCTGGAGGGCAGAACCTACCATCGAATGCTTCTCCTCGAACTTGGCAACCCTGTGTCTGCCCTGTGCCTGGTTTTCCTGGATGGCCTCCTGGACACACTCCTTGAAGGTGTCAAGCTCCACTCTGCGCTTCTCCTGCTGTTTCAGGCCGTACTCGAAAATGTTCAGGCAGATGATGACGAATTTGTCCTTGTAGGTTAGTGGCCGTTAAGGAAGCGGGCGGCTGCCTTGGGCGCAGGTGGCTGGGAGGATGCATGTTGAGGGTGGTGGTAGCTCCTGGCCCGGGGCCGAGAGTTGAGGTTTGGAGTCTGATGTGGTGCTGGGGCAGCTCCATCCCCAGCCTGGGGGACTGGCCTCAGGAAGGAAGCAGGGGCCGTGGTGGGGGACACTACAGAGCAAGAGAGAGACTAAGAGCGGCCCCAGGAGTGGCGTCCTGGGGCACCTAAAGGGGCCGGGGAGGGGCTGGGAGCCCGGGGGTAGCCAGCCCCCCACCAGGGGGCTGGGCAGGGTGTATTTCTATCTCTGGGGTGCTATGTAGGGGGCACCTTGGTTGGGGGGCCCGTCTTTGTGCTCAGCTGTTGCAGGGCCGCTAAGGGAGCCTGTGCAGATCAGGGGACCACAGGCTTGAAGCAGAGGGATCCAGGTTCAAGTCCTGGCTCTGCTGCTCCTTGTCTCTGGCAGGCCACCTCGCCTGCCTGGGCCTTGGCTTCCTCTCCTGCAGCATGGCGTCCTTGAGGTCTGGCTGGCCCTACAGCCCAGATGTGAGCCCAGGTCACCCAGCTGTCTGGCCTAGAGCCCTGCTTATCACCTTCGGCTTCGCCTCACACCCTCTCCATCCCCTCCCCCACCCTTTCCAAAACATTGAGTTTTTAAGAGAAAGTTTCTTTCTACCCAGTGATGGCGGCCCCACAGACACACTCTGTGACTCGCTGCCGGTCTCAGCACTAACTCAGTCTATCGTGAGTCTAACCTGAGTCCCTCAACTTATAGTGTAAGCCAACTGATTGGTCATCATGGCTTCGGCCACGACAGGTGCCAATCACATCCTCTGGGTTCCAGCCGACTGGGGGAAAGGGTGCCCGCTCTTAGCCCCACAGACAAGGGCTCAAATCTCAGCTTCTAACTGCATGGCCTTGGACAAGTCACCCTCTCCAAGTTTAGCTTCCCCAGCTATGAAATGGGATTAACATAATAACAGCACCCATCTGCTAGGCAGGTGGGAAATTACAAACACCGTATGCAAAGCTCACAGCAGAAGCAACTCAATATAGGTACTGGGGATCAGTGCCATAGACACACACTTCAGTGCTCCCTGACAACCTGGCTTGTCAAGCACGGGGGCCCCCGTGCCATGCTGACCAGACACTCTATGTCCCCTGAAATCCAGACAGCGTCTCCCCACGCGGCTCAGTTGACCTGGTTCTCCACTGCCTCTTGCGTACATGGCTGTAGGCTGAAGGAGGGGTTTTATCTTCCAGGGTTTCACAAGAGAAATGGGGAAACTGAGGCCCAGAGCAGAAGGGGGCCTGCCCCTGGCAGGCTGGTGGCATGGGGCCCAGGCTCTGCCAGGGGAGGTGGCCATGAACTTGGAAGGATATGCCTGAAGGAGCTCGCTGACGCCGGGCAGGTGGGCCAGCTTGTTGCCCTCTGTGTCCTCGGCGTACATGCTGTCAAACAGGAAGGAGCCGTTCAGGTGTTCGACGAACGCGGCCTGCAGTCAGAACCACAGCAGGGCTCGGGGAAGGCTGATCCCCCTCACAGGCCCCGGGAAGGGCTCAGTGAGCAGGGCCCTGTGCTGGGCCCTGGAGTCAGTGGATACTTTGCAGAGGGTGGGGGAGGGCATGCTGCCCTTGGGCTTCAGCCCTGGAGGAAGACTGGGAAGGGCACGCCCGGGGCCAAGGGCCTGGCACCTGCGGAGGCCCAGAGGCATCAACTGAAGGTTGCACGAGGCTCAGTGTGCCTGGAAGAAGGGGTACGTGTTGTGGGGGCAGAGTGGGTACAGGGCCGTGCCAGGGGAGGACTTCAACCTTCCTGGCTGCCACGGAACTGCCCAAGGCTTTTAAGGAAAGGAGCTGCCCCCTCAGATTGTTCCCTAGGGCCTCGTGCTGGAACCCGGCAGGCTGGTGAGGAGACAAGGCAGGTGGCGTCCGGGCTGAGATGGAGCTGGCTCTGTGGTGAACAGAGCAAGGCGGGGGACAGGGCGGGACAGGGCGCTGGCCTATGGATGACGTACATGCCCCCTCACAGCCAGGAGAGGCCACACGCCATACGTTTTCCATCAAGAGCGGTTTTCAGGGCCTGGGCCCTGCTGACCTTGATCCAATGGGACCCATAATGTGTGGCCCGCCTCCTTGAGCCAGGGCAGGGGGAAGTGGGCGGCAGGGCTCCTCCCAACAGAACATACCTTGTGCTCCTCCAGCTCCTCCTGCCGGGCCTGCTCATCTGCCAGCTGGACCTGAATCAGGTGCTCTCGCTGCTTCAGCTCGTCAATGGTGTACTGGTACCTGAGCTCTGCCAGCTCCTTCTGATGGGGGCATGGGAAGGGGCATTGGTACTTCGGCCTGTTTGGTTCCTCCCGGCCACGCCCGCCTCTGCCATCCCGTGGCCCCTCTAGCTCGGGCGGGGGTGTGGACAGCCCCCTAGTGAAGGCTATGTGGATAAGAATGGCTTGCTTCCTCATGGCCTTCTCCAAGTACCCTGAGTCTAAGGGAAACGAGGGGAAGGACCAACAGGATGGGGGAAGGCAGCACAGGCAGGCTGAGGGTCGGGGCCACGTCCTGGGGTGGGTGCACGCCCAGAGCAGATGCATGATGGGAGACAGGTAAAGTGAGTTACCCAATCACAGGCCTGGTCGCAAGGGCCTCGGACCTTGGCTCTGTGCCCTGCCACTTCCTGGCTCTCCTCTCAGCCCTCCTGCTCATCGCCTTATAGCCACCGGGCACTGCTGGAGCCCCTATGGCTCAGTCCCCACCCTTCTCGGCTCACTCGACACACCCCGTGATTTCACCTGTGCTAAGGTGTCAAGTGCAAGCACGTCCGACTGCTCCATCCTCAGACAACATGCAAGTCTTTACCTTCAGCCCAGACCCCACCTTTGAGAGCCAGACATGAGCTTCCAAAGCCCTCTTTCCCCGGCTGCCTCAAGAACACTGCCCACCCACCAGGTCCAAGATGCACTTCTGTCCTCCCGAGGTCCCGCTGAGGTGAGCGGCCCCCCAGCAGTTCCAGCACCCCGGCCGGAGACCCGGGAGACATGCTGGACCCTTCCTGCCCCTTCCCCAGGCCTGTCTGTGCTAGCTCCTAATCTTGTCTCACCATCCTCTCTCTGGCCATGACCGCTGCCCCGGCCTCCTAGCCGGCCTCCCCCATGCACCCTGTCCCCTCACCTAGTCTGTCCACTGCTCCCTAGCGAACAGCCAGAGAAATCTCGGTTAAATGCAACCCAATCTCGTAGGTCCCCTGCTTACCCTGTGACTTCCCCTTGGGCGTAGGGTAATGACAGGCTCCTCCCGTGGCCTGCAAGGCCCTGCCTGCCACCCTCTCTCTCCAGCTCTCTGAGTGCCAGCCATTGGCCCCCTCACTGCACTGCCTCCTGCCACAGGCTTTTGGATGTGCTCTGCCCTAACCCTAACCCTTCACCAGCTAACTCCTGCTCATCCTACACTTCAAACCACCAACCCCCATCTCGTACACCTCCTGGTATTTTCACGTATCTGTGAGATGACCTGTCTCCTTTCCCTCTGCGTGGGTGCCACGGAGGAAGGCAGGGGCTTCCTCGGGGTCGGTATGATCCCAGATACTGAGCTTTCTTTCCACTGTCCTGTGCTGCCTGACGCCCATTCCGTCTTACTCCTGAACGTGAGGTCAGCATAGGTATCATTGTAGTTCTGTGCCTTAACTTGGGCCTTGGCTGCAAACAGCTTACACTGCGGAGCTAAAATCCTTCTAAAGAACTGTTATTCACGGAGCTGTAAGATTGTATTGTTTTCTTGCATATTTATACTTTATTTTTAAAGTATTTTTAAAAATTCTTCAAAAAACTTTTTAATTTTAATTTTTGAGAGAGAGAGAGAGAGAGAGAGAGAGAGACAGAGTAACAGAGCACAAGTGGGGGAGGGGCAGAGAGAGAGGGAGACACAGAATCCGAAGCAGCCTCAGGCTCTGAGCTGTCAGCACAGAGCCCGACATGGGGCTCGAACCCATGAGCCACGAGATCATGACCTGAGCCCAAGTTGGGACCTTAACTGATTGAGCCACCCAGGTGCCGCTATTTTTAAAATGTTTTTTAAATATTTATTTATTTTGTGAGGGAGAGAGAAAGCGAGCAAGAGAGCAGGGGAGGGACAGAGAGAGAGAGGGAGAGAGAGGAAGAATATCAAGTGGGCTCCGTACTGTCAGCATGGAGCCTAATGTGGGGCTCAAACCCATGAACTGTTAGATCATGACCTGAGCCGAAGATGCTTAACCAACTGAGTCACCCAGGCGGCCCAAATTTTCAAAAGTCTCTAGTATCCGAGCCTTCCTCTCTTCCCCATTCCCACAGCCCTGCCCTCTCCCTCCGTCCCCCCAACCTCATCCCACATCTCTTCCTCTATATCCTCTGTCCCCCAGATCCCTGGACTGCTGACCACATTATGAATTCGGCTGAAAACTGCTCAGAGTTCCCCACGGGCCTCCATCTTCAGCCAGAGAAGCCTTAAACCCCAGCACAGCCCTGCTGACTGACCGCTGCCCGCCGGCCTCTCTCCCCACCTCCCCACACAAAAGCCCTCAAGCTCATGACATCTTTCCAGTCCATGTGCTTTGTGGGGGGCCGGCCTCTGTTCCTCAGGGCTGGATTGGGGGCAGGGCCAGCCTTCAGGCACAGTGCAGGGGCTTGACTTAAAAGTGGCCTGATGACAATAGGGGGAGCCCTCCAGGAGATTTCCACAGAGCTGAGAGGCACCTCAAGAGCCTGCCGTTGGACCTCTGTCCTCCCACAGTCCTGCTGAGGTGAGTGCGCCCCCCCCAGCCGGAGACCTGGGGGACATCCTGGACCCTCCCCTGGCCTGTGGTGGCCCAGCTGTTCTGCTGCCCAAGCCCTACAACACCAAGAGGCCAGGGGCTTGGGGCTGGCTGTGGCTGGCCTCGGGGCAGCCAGTTGTGTGGACGGGGGGGTTTCAGGTGCCCTTGCTTTGCAAAACTCTGCTCCTCGAACCTTTTCCTCATTATTTATCTTGATGCTTCTAGGCAAATCTCTGAATCATGAAAGGAGCCTTTGTTTCCCTGCAGCACAATGGGGATGCCCAGACTGGGCTGTCTGCCCTTTATGGAAGCTTCTGGGGACAGAGGAGAGGATGCCTGGGGAGGGGCTTTGGAACTGTGCAGTGTTAGAGGCTGTCCCCTGGCTCTATTACACACTTTGAAACACACCCCAACAGCTCTCTGGCCTTTTCCAAGCATCTGAGCCCAGGGTGACTTTCAAACTATTATCTACATGAAAAAAAATACTTGAGAGTTTTAGAATTCGAGTCTCAGTTTTTGGTACTGTCATGGGAACCAGAGAAAGCCATGGTCCTCAGAGGGGCAACACTCTGACCTCACCCCATCTCTGTGGACCTCCCAGGAAGGCATGGGCAAGCAGAGGGTGCCACACTTGGAAGGTGGCACTGTCCGCCTGGGCGCTGTGGCTTTGCTCCGTGGTGCAGACCGGGCAGGGTCAGCATTTGGACCTGTGCATGAGTCCTCCCTGCTCCTGCTGGGCTCTCCCGGGTGCTCCCCATCACCTGTGCCCCCAAGCCCAGGCTCCTTTCTCTCAGGAGAGGCACCAGCTGCCTGTGAGAAGGAGCAGGTAGGTCAAACAGTCCTCAGTCTCTGCAGCACCCCACATGCAGGGACATCCATTTCTGCCACCAAAGGCCCCAGGTATTGCGCCAGGTTCTTTCCTTCCAGTGGGGAAAGGACCCACTGAATGATCACACTGCAAAGAGTAAGAAGTGAGCGCAAGAGGGCAGCTCATGGCAGGGGGATGGGCACAAGGCGGCGATGGGCAGCCCAGGCAGTGGACAGGGGAAGGGCCCTCCTCACCGGGCTCTGCTGCCAGGCTACCTGGCTCCGGCTCCCTGCCCACCACCACTGGCTGTGAGCTCCCCGTGAGGCACCTCGTTGGTGCCAGCCCTCGGTTGGCAAGCTGAGGGCGAGAGCAGGCTCGCCTCACAGGCTGCAGTGAAAGGGACGTCAAATGGCAACGTGTGCATGGTGGATAAGTACAGGACAACAGCTAGCTGTCACTACTGCGCCTGCGCTCTGCCGTGAGCTGCTGATGCTAGCTCACTGCCGGCCCTCCCTTGGTCTCCCCAGCTTCTTCATCCAGAGCACCAGACAGTGCGGGACGGCTGGACGTGGCCTGGAGGCAGCACATGGAGGGACCTGGCCGCTGTGAGCAGCCACTGAATGGCTGGCATGAGGGACCTGCTAGAATGGTGGCCACAGGGGCAGGTCAAAGGCGGCAGCTCTCAAAGGAGCTCCACCTCTGCGCCCTTCTCCGCGCAGCCTGGAGGGCCTGAAGTCGACTCACAGAGCTGGGAGGCCCAGAGGAAGACACTTGCCATGTGGTCGTCAATGCGCTGGAAGTCCAGGTACACGAGGTCAGGAAGGTAGGCACAGATGAACATCTTGTAATCCTCTGCCTCCGCGATGGGGTTCCCAGAGAGGCTGAGCGTCCGCAGGCCCTTGAACTGCCGCAGGTAGATGATCTGGGAGGAAGAGGGGAGAATGACCCACTTTCCTGGCTGCCGCAGAGCAGAAAACACCTCCGGTGGCCTCTCCCCTGGTCACTCTGCTAGCGTCTGCAGCCTGACCACGACACCTTCAGCCCTGGTTGGGGCGACAAGTGGGAAGCAGGCCTGGGGGCTCCGGGCTGGACGGCTGCCTTGATGAGCAGACCTGGGTTCAAAGCCCAGCCCCGAGACCTTGGGCAAGTTGCCTGATGTCTGTGAGCCTCCATTTCCTCATCTGTAAGATGGGCATAAGGATGTGTGTCATAGGTGTTTTAAGGAGCAAAGGAAACGAGCTACAAAAAGCAGTGAGAAGCGTGCCTCCCGCCGACTCTGTAAATGGTGGTAGGTATTGCTGTCGTTACTGCCGGTCGCTCAGAACAGGCGTGACTTTTCAACTGTGAACTCTGCCGAAGGGCCAGATTTCTTAAATGAAATGGAACCCCATGTATAGTTAACCTTGGATTAGCTGGGTGACACTGGGACATTCGCTACCTGCCATTTATTCTTCCCATACTCTTATTTTTAGGGAAGTGGGGGAAAAGTCAACAAGGCAGCCACTGTTTCATCTGAGAGCATTTTCTGCATGCCAGACGCCGCACACCAGACGCCGGACTGTGCAAAAGGTGGGGAAGAAACCTAGCATGCTTTTCCGAAGCAATTCCTCCTAGTCATCTGTTTGTGCAACATGATTAAGCAGCCACCAGGCCTCAGAGGCGTGGGCGAGGCCTTGGGGTGCAGTAGAAACAAAGATCCCGTGGCCCCCAGCCTTATAACGAGGCCACAGACGGGAATGCTTGACGGAGCAAATAACATCATTACGGTTTGGGGTAAGTGCGTAAGAATATAAAGATGGGGCATGAAAGAAAATACCAGGGAGCCCTCTTTCAGTCAGGGGCCCCAGAAGTCAGGGGGCTGAGGGAGGGAGGCAGCCGTGGAAGAGGTGAGGAAAGCGCCACCCCCCAGCTCACTACTGCAAACGTGTTCTGGGGGTGGGCAAGGGGGCGTCAGCTTGCCTCCCCCCACATCACTAATGTCCTTGGCTGACACTGGCTTCTTGTCACTTCGTGTCTTGGTTATGGGGGTGTGTACTGGGCACCCCCAAAGGGACCATGCCCTGTGTGTCTCTGTAGCCTTGAGCTCAGGCCAAATGCTCCATTTCCAGTAGGTCCTCACCTCAGCAAATGCGTGTGAAGCGAGCGTGGGGCTCAGGGAGAGAAGAAGTGCGGACTGGTAGCCACCGAGGGGCTGAGCACGGTGTTTAAACATGATCGGATCTCTGGTGGAATAATCTGCATTTCTGGCTTTTCTAGGAAGAGGGGACAATCTGGAAGGCTCAGGCTGCATTCCCCCTGGGTCACAGACCCTCCTCCCTGACCCCCAGCTCCTGCAATGCCCTCTGGGGCCCAGCACTATTGTCTGCCCCAGGCCGGAGGCCAGCAGGAGTGGCCGCTGCAGTCCTGCCGCCCCACCCCCCTCCACCGAGTGCTCACGTTCATCATTTGGCTGATGTGGTTGTTGCCCAGTGACAACACCTGCAGCTTGACGAGGGCGTCCAGAGCGTCGATCCTGGAGATCCGGTTGTTGGACAAGCTCAGGTCCTCCAGGTTCACCAGGGTGTCCAGCCCTTCGATGGCCTCAATGTTGTTGAAGGACAGGTCTGGAAGGAAGAGCTCTGTGAGGGTCCATCGGTTGAGGTTAGGGGCGGGGCTGTCTTGAAATGAACCCATCAGGGCTACCGACGCTCAGGAGGCAGCACCAAGCTGTCAGACCAGTAACTGACTCGCTGATAGCTTATGGTCTTCTAGAAGCCGTCCCGGATTCTTTCCTGCCGTCTCAAGCTTTTACCCCCCTCTCTTGTTCTGCCACCTGTCTTCCTGGCTGGGCACATGTGGCCAAATACTCAGGTCGGTGCTCTGTTGTTGTTCTGGGATGGAAATGATAAGTGGCAGGTCCACAATGGTGCATCTCAGAGTAGGAGACGACAGTCTGGAGGGCCTCCTGCCCTCACACCTATGGGCATTTTAATAAAAATACCACCTGTCTGCTTAGCGCTTCCCAGTTCATCAAGTGCTTATGAGTACGTCTTCTGATAACAGCCCTGAGTGGCAGCTTGGAATTTCTCTCCCCATTTGAGCACTGGGAAGCTGAAGCTCAGAAAGGCTCAGTGATCTGCCCAAAGCCACACAGCTAACCACGGTGGTGCCAGAGTCCATACACAGCTCCTCCCAGCATCTTCCAGCTGCATCCCAGCTGACTCAGATCCTCCAAAACCCCAACTCCGACCTGCTAGACCCTCTGTGGCCCAAGGTTCACATCCCGGGGAATAAAACTGCTCTTTTCCCACTGTGGTTTTTCAGGATCAGTTGGGGTTGGAGCTGCAACTCTGTCCTGGAACACCAAGGGCCTAGAGGCCCAAACTGGAGATTTTTCATGAGCTGGTAAACACGCTCATGATAGCCACATGCCATCACATTTCAGCGGTGACTTGGGAAGTCGGTGTGTCCACCCCTGAATTTAGCCTCCTTGGTGCATCAGGAGATGCTCACCGGCTGACAGTTGAGACAAATGGTAACTTATCGTCCCTTTCTCTTGTAAGTGCACCATCTTATCTGACGCTCATAACTTAGACCTTATCGTCTGCGTCTGAAGGACGAGGAAGCCAAGATTCAAGGGACCTGGGGGTATATGGCCAAGATCACCCAGCACATAAAGCAGCTGAGGTTCAGAGGCTCCAGGAGCCAGTGTAAAGTCAGTACATGGGCAGAGCTGGGGCTTGAACCGGGGTCTGCCAGATGCCAAGCCTGCCCACTCCCTTCCCCACCGTGCAACCAGTTCTGTTCTTCGGAGGCGGGGCCCCGCCCCACTAGAACTGGCTGTGCGCTGGTAAATGTTTAACAAAGGGGTTAGGGGGGCCGGGGTTTGGCAGAGGCGGGGAGGCCTTGAATTGCAGGGCTTGCCCATTTCTGTGGTGTAAATCCTCTCATCATGGCCAATTTCAAGCTAGCGGCCTGACATCTCTGAATGCACAGTTGGGGAGCCAGCCCTAGCTCGACAGCCCTGGGGCAGCCAATGCAACGGGCCACCAGCAGCGCCTTGCATGAGGTGGGGGCTTGCTGAACAGCGGGAGACACCATCTCCCCCACCCCCAGCACCCCACGGACCCAGATCTTCCTGGCTGTGGTTGGGTCCTTGGGCGACTAACGCTGTGACTGACAAAGGCCAGCTTCTCTCAGGGGGATAACCTGACCTCTCACCAGAAACGTTCCCCCGCTCTCACCCCTGAAGCACGGGAACCCTGGGTATCACAGGAGTACTTCACAGGAACCTGTGACACTTGTTTTATGTCTGAGACAGCTGGGCCCGGTGGCTCTCTCCTAAAAGCATGGCGTTCAGGCACTGGTACCTGGCAGGCTTTCCAGAGCAGGCAGGGCTTAGGGTCTGGGCTGACCCAGCACTCTCTCATCCCTCCTATAGAGAAGATGCCTCCTGGCAATGCCAAGGAAGCTGGCTGCCAAGACCAGACTCAGCATTAATGAGTGCTGGAGTGCCAGGAGGCGTTGCCTGGGGCAAAAGACCCGGGCCCAGCCTCAGGAGACCTGGCTGCGGTCCACCTCTCACTGGGACCTCACTTTGCTCATCTCTACAATGGGGATGTGTATGTATGGATTAAAAGGCCTCACAAGGAAAGCATACAGACGCTTGGCAGGTAGTCAGTGCTCAAAGCACACTAGCAGCTGTGATGATTGTTTCTGGCATGATCTGGACCCCCCTGACTGGCATGGCCCACAGCTGTCTGTCAACCTGAGTTGCTCCCTTGACTCTCTCCCAGACAGGGAGGTTTGGCAGGTGGGTTAAGAATATCCTGGCCTGGCATGTCCAAGCATATCTTTGCTGGCTCTGCCCAGCACAGGCCCCAGGCTTTGAAAAAGAGCAGCTTTCTTGTTCCCAGTAGACGGACCTTCAACTGCACCCCGGCTAATGCCGGGCGGGCAGCGGAAAACTGCCTTCGAGGCAACGACCTTGGCAGCGCGTCACCTTTGATTAGGGCAGACACACACGCAGGGGGGCCCTTACCCAGCCAGACCAGGTGTACGAGATGCTCCAGGCCCTCGATCTTCTCGATGATGTTGTTGTCCAGCTGCAGCTTCCTCAAGTTCTCAAACTGCCAGAGGCTGTCTATGCGGAGGATGTCTGAAACAATTGGAGGAGGTGCACCTGGGGTAGGGCTGAGCGTTCAGTGCAGGCATACTGAAGACCCGAGATGGCCAGTGCTGACCGTACACGGGCCCCGCAACTCCACCGCCTTGGCCTAGAGTATGCGAGTGCCCTGGGGATGTGCCAATTGCCCAAGAGTCTCTATCGGCACACAGTGGGCCGTGATCAGTGCTTCCACCCAGGAACCCCACAGAACTAAAAGGCAAGGCCTATGGAGGGGATAGTGGGGTCGTCGTGAATATGGGCCTGACCTGCCCAGCACATGGGACTCAGTCGTGCCGCCTCTAGCGTCTGGCTAGGAGGCTTCCCGGGCAGCTGTAACACCTCGGGACACGGGACACCGACAGCGTCCTTCCTGCCATAGCGTGAGAAATAGAACGAGGCTGCAGGGTGAACGCCTGCACCACCCACCCCTTGTGCACTGTTGGTGAGCATGTCAATCAACTAGTTCAGCCATTTGGAAGGGGCCATTTGGTCCAGTTTACTGAAATATTTAATGTCCGTGCCCTTTGACCCCGCAATTCCTCTATTTGGAACCTGTCTGCAAAGACACACTTGCGTGTGTGCCCAAAGAAATGCCTATAGGCACATGAGAGGCAGAAAGATCGGGGGACCCCCAGATGTCCACATATGGGGAGTGGGATAGATCACCCATACAACAGAGAGGTGGGCTCCTGATGTCACTGAAGCTCCTGATCTGCTGTCCCTAAAGACCACCTTCAGAGACACATTCTCTTTGCTCCTGATGCCAGGCAGAGCTTGGCCTCTGTTTCAGACAGCCAGAGTTCTGAATTACGCTGATGTATAAATAAGGATATGCTGTGTACGTAAAATTCTAGAGGCCTAAACCTGTCCCCAGGTTCCTCTCGCAGCCATAATAGCTTTGTTGCTTATATGCCCCTTTTTTCTATATTCACTTTTGCAATGATTTCTAAAACTTATACAATTAAAAGAACTGAAATGATATAGAAGTAAAAGGGGTAAAAAACACAAAAAAACATATTTAATAACCACACATTCGGGGGCAGTGGTTTCAATATTCATTCAGAGGTTATGAGGTCCTGGGGGAGGCCAGGTGCCTCCTCTTGGCTGCCCTCCCCAAGCCAGGTGTGGGGGGGGAATGGGTGGACAGCATTTCTCTGACCCAGGGCCCTGCCTCTGCCATTCCCAGGGGCAAGTGGGACTCGTGACTGTGGCCAGATTTCCCAGAATGATACCAGCCACCCTCTCCACCTACACTTCCGGGGCAGAGCCCAGCTCTGCCCCAGAACCTCAGCCACCACCCACCCTGGTCTGGATTTTCCAGGAGACTTTTCTGGCCCTGTTCTTAGACTGACAGCTCTTGGCTATGGACGACTTTCTGGAGACGCCGCTCCCTGGGTGGCTCCCGCACTCTGGGTGCTCTGCCTTGCACACCCATGTGCTGCCTTTTCCTTAGGCATCAACAGTTCGTGTGGAAAAGCCAAAACCACACCACAAAAACCAGGATGTATTCGCCGGTTCTAAATGAGTTACTAGCATGATAGGACGGCCCCCAAAGTCCAATTTTAATCTTCAGCATAGACACGGGATCCACCTCTACTACCCCAGGATTGGTCTTAGCCCATTGTCACTGTTTCCTGGACCATGATGGCAACTGTCTCACTCACTAGTCTCTCTGCTCTGGCCCTGGGGCGCCACACTCTATCTTCTGGCAGCCAGTGGGATCTCATGAAAAGCTAAGTCCCCCCCCCGTCCGTCCTCTGCTCAGGACCCTCCTGGGGTTCTCATCTCACTCACTATAAAAGCCAAACACCATCTGTTGGTCCCCAAGACTGATGCTAGCTGACCCCACCACCTCTCTGATCTGTCTCCATATAGGGCTGCCTGCCTCAGGGCCCTTGCTCTGGCTGTTCCCTCTGCCTGGAATGCCTTCCCCGGATCTCCATGTGGCTCCTTTCCTCACTTCCTTCTAGTCTTTGCTCAATTGTCACCTTCTTAATGAGGCCTCTGACCGCCCAATAAAAGACCGTGCCCCACCCCCAACTCCCTTTTTCTCCTCTCCTTGATTTTCCTCCATAGCACATATTACCTTTAACATACATGATTTTTATCTTATTTTATTTTCCCCATCACCTGCACATCAGTTCCATGAGGACAGGGGGTTTTGTCTTTTGTTTACAGTTGAATCCCTAGTGCCTAGAACAGCCCCTAGCATATAATAGGCATTTTGTAAATACCAGCAACACGAACCTTAGAAAGAGGAGGAGGTGAGCTAAAGGAGGCTGAAGCCCCCTCTGGTGACAGCCATTCTGCAGTCCCTTAGCCCCTCCCACCACTGAGGTGGCTGGGGCCGCAGGGTCCCTCCCTGGTCTGGGTGGTCAGCCTGGAGGCCACATTCTGGGGAACCCTGTGGGTGCGTGAGGCTTGGGCCAGGGCTGTGCCTACCTTGCCCACTGCTGTGTCCCTATGGTCCAACCCAGACTGGCTGAGGCAGGGCCTCCGCAATTCCCTGTTGTCTCCCGGATGACCCGGCAGGCCAGTGTAGAAACCCAGGACAGAGCGGGAATGTGAAGCAGCCCGGGTCACTGCTGTGGAGCCAGCTGCGTGATACACGCAGCACCCTGCCCACCTCTGTCGCTTCCTCTCGCAGCCCCCCTGTCCTGACCAACCGGCCTGCTCCAGCGAACACACCATGCGTGTGTTACCTCACTTTCTCCTCCCAACCAGCGCCTGAGCGTTGGACTACAATCTTCCCATTTTACAGATGGGGAGACGGAGGCACTAAGGACCTGCCAAACCACGTCTTCCCTCTAGGCTGTCCTCCTGCTCCTGAGGCGCCTCTCCTGTTTCCTGGCCCAGCACACACTCTCCTCCCCCTGATGGCTTCTTCCTGGCCGCGTGGGACCACCCTCCTGGGTTCCACCTGCCTGGGACCCCGCTCCAAGAATTCCATGTGGAGTCTGTGACCGAAACAGTGCAGCCTTTGGGTTCACTTAGATTTGGAGTGGAGGAATTTTATCTTTTTGCCTATGATTCAGAAC
Source organism: Cryptoprocta ferox (assembly GCA_028646485.1). Classification (NCBI taxonomy): domain Eukaryota; kingdom Metazoa; phylum Chordata; class Mammalia; order Carnivora; family Eupleridae; genus Cryptoprocta; species Cryptoprocta ferox. Next base: position 10,515,672 of record CM053565.1, read on the forward strand.
CAGCAGTGTAGCGGATATTCAAATCCTGATGATTCTCAGTATTAACTTTTCAAACACTCTCTGCCATTCCTATGCCTTCTAACCCACGCAGGCCCGCGTGCCGATGTGAGTCCCGTGATCCCGGGGCAGAGAAGCCAGGGGTGGGGCGCTGGGCTGCCTGGTGCCCCCACCCCGGCCCAGCATACGTACTTTGGAAGTCCAGCCGCAGTGAAAGCACATCCTTGAAGAGGATGCCCTCCTGCCTGGCCAGCTGCCTGGCCTCGTCCCGCGGGCCCTGTTCTCCCACAGCCAGCTTGAGCATGTCCTCGTCCATAACTTGGGGCTCCACTGAGTTGTACAGCCGGTTCATTTTCCCTAAAAAACACCACGTTCCTCTTCCACAGTCTGCTCTTCCCTTTGTTTGAGGACAGGGTCTGCCTGGGGTCATTTTAAGGGGCACTGTGACAGTCACAGATGCTCTGGGGCTGCCCCCTCCCGGTCCGTGGCCCACCGCACCTAGAGGCTAGTCCTTTTCCACTAAGGCTTCTCCAGGCCTTTTCCAGCAACATCTGCACTGGTCCTGCCTGGCGCCCATCCGCAGGGGTGCACCCCTCGGTCCCACAACCATGGCTGTGACCCTATCCCCACCCAGTGGAGTGGTGGTCCACACTGCTCTCTTTAGCCTTGGGAGCTCAGCTCCCCTTATGGCCATGGCCATCAAAGCCTCTGGCTTTCCTCACCTGCCCTTATTCAGTGTCTTGCCAACCATGGACTGTGACCCTTGGCAGCACCAGCCAGGAGTAGCAGCCTGTGGCTCCCCTTCTGAGACACTCATTCCTGTCAGGCAGTGATATTTGTACTCTTCCCAGCTCACCACAAGCTGCCCAGTGCACGGATACCGGCGGACACTGACATAAGCTGGCCATTCCTGTTCTTCCGCTGAGGAATGTGAACTTGGGGTAGTGGGATGAAAGTCTCATCAGAGCTGGCTGTGTGAGCTGGGGAGGAACTGGGGGGCCATGGGCGGGCCAGATGTGTGGGTAAGCAGAGATAACAAGAGGGGGACGAGGCAGATCGATGGAGAGAAACAGAGATGGGAACCTGGGTGATCCAGAATTTAAGACAAAAGGGCGGACAGACTGACACAGTCTTTGCGGGTTGTCCCACCTCTAATGTCCCTAATTCCAGGCCTCGTGAGAGTTTCCTGACTGCTCACAGTAAACCTGCTTTTATTTAAACTGACTCCAGTAGGTTTCTGCTGCTAATTGGCCAAAGGGATCTGGCTGAGACTCTGCAGGCTAACAGGGGATCTCTGTGGGGTTGGTCAGTTGTAGGCTGACCCTGGGCTGCTGTTCCTGGCTGGACAGAGCCATGGCCCTGGGAAGCCTGGGCACCCTGACCTCATTCTCATCCTTATCAACATCCAGAAGGGTTGGACCCTGCAGGAAGGCACGGTCGATTGGAAGCTCCCAGATTCTGCCTCCTGAACCCTCTGGAAACTCAGTCCTCCCTTTTTCTTTCCACTCCTGTGTCTCACCTCCCTGCTGGCTTCACCATATACCTTTGCTCTCCCGTGTCCCCAACACCCGGGCCTCTTCCCTGATGCCAGGCAGTCCCTGTATTATTCCACTGAGGGCTGCTGGAGAGACTCCCAGTGTTGGGCTGACGGTGTTCACTGCAAATGGGGGTGGGCCTGGCAATCCTGCCACCTGGTCTTAGAGACTGCCACTGCCCACTGTCCTCCTCCATTCTCCCTCACCATCCACTTGGATGCAGCTTATGTAAATATGCATCTTCCATTTCTGGGCTGTCCGTGATCAAATGTCCCTGTGCCTTTAACTCTCATGTGCCCTTTCCTTCTGCTCCTGAGGAGCTGCAGCCTCCCTGGGCCCCTTCCCACCCCTGAGCACTAGCCCCCACCTCCCACGTCCCTTCTTCACCTGTGCCTTCCATCTTCCCCTCTCTCCATGCTCTCAACGCTGGCTCCAACTCCTTAGGGTGAATGAATCAACTCCCAGCGACGTTTCCAGTCCTCCCCCTCTTTCCATCTCCCACTCTTTTAGAACAATTTTTTCTAAGACTTCCCATAACCTGACACCAACTTGCCTTTGGGGAAATTTTAATGTGCTGGAGTTGGCAGATGTTACCTGCAAAGTGTTTGTGCATTTTCAAAGAAAAATGCCACACTTTGGGAAATGCTTCTTAATTCCGATTTCAAAACTCTGCATTCTCATCACTCCCACCTCATCGAGACCTGGCACCTGGGACGGATCAGGCTTGCTTTCAGTCAAGCCCACAGTCACTCTGCAATGTGGAACGGTCGGTAGGCACACGAGGGCAGGATTTGGAACCTGAGTGTGCATCCTTCAGCAGCCAACCTCACCTGTCTAAGCCCTTGATTTCCCATCTGTAAAAATGGATAATTCCTCCCTCCTACATTTGTTTAAGATCGTTTATGTAGCCCACACGTGTGTAATGAATAGCTACTACATGTTGTGAATAAAACAGATCTCCTTCTGTTTCAGACGTGAATCAGACAGTCATACAGATATTTAGTCACAAACCATGACAAGTTTGTAGATGTAGGGAACAAGGACAGCAGGCATCAGGGGCACCTGGCCTGGCCAGGGGAGACAGGGCCGAGATCTGAAGGACGGGTAGGAAGGAAGGAATAGAGAACTGCACAGTGAGGTGGGAGAGAATGAGATATGCTCCATTTGGGCTGAAGGGATGCAAGGTTGGAGAGGCCTACAGGAGTTTATTATCCTAGGATCCCCGGGAAGCTCCTGGGGCTTAATAAGGGCAGTAATGTGATCAGCTTTCAATTTTAAGAAGCTCACGCTGGCTGTAGTACTGACAACTGCAAGAGCTGTGAGGCGAGAGATGAGGATGGTGGCAGTCAGATGTGGATTTGAGAGATCCCTAGGAACTTAATTTACAGGTAGAACTAATCATCTGCAGTTTCCAGATAAGAAAATGGAAGCTAGTTAGAAAGGCTGAGTCGCAGGCCTAACACATCTACATGGTATATGGCAGAGGCAGGAGAACAGGACTCCAGGGCCATTTCCTTAATACTGACTCACTGGTACCCAGGGCACTGTGGATTTTCATTGTCACGAGGCACAGCGTTTCTCACAGCTGTTCTGGCTCAGGGTGGAGGCACGACCGCTCCTCCCCTGAGGGGATTTTATCAATAATTTACCACCAACCTGGGTTGTTGTTGACGTGCCTGACAATAGTGTTGTTGGTGAAGACCTGAGGTAGGAGATGGGAATAGCAGCAGCGAGTTTTACACCACCGTCAATGGAGCAGCCTCCTGACGGAGAAACAAAACAGAATTGTCCAGTGAAACAACTTGGGACCATTTGAATCTGAAAAACAAAGCCCCTATTGGCTATGGATTAATAAGAAAAATCAACTATTTACCGAGTACTTAGTGGGTACTAAGTGTATGTGAATTCATGACTTGATTACATGTCAGCTCTGGAAGCCATTGGAGAAAGGAGTCCTAATTCTCTAATTTCCCAGGCAGGGAAACTGAGGCCTCGGAGGGGAAGGAAATTGTCCAAAGTCATACAATGAACTGCTGACAAGAGGCGGACAAGGAACTCGGGTAACTGTATCCCAAGCCAAAATACTTTAAAGGGCACCAAGGTTAAGAATAGTAAAGAAGAGACACAATTTTATAACAGTGAAAAGGTCGGATATGAGGGTTAAACCCTTAAAGAAGTTATCAGTGGACTGGGGAACTTTCGATAAAGGAGATCAGGCCAGGAGGCCGGGGGTGGAACCCCTAAAAATCTCTTTGGGCCCTGCTCCCCGGGGAAATGCTTCCTTAGCGTTTTTTTCTCATCCAAAGGCCTGGAAGGCCAGGGTCTCAGCGCGGCCGCAAGTGGCTGACAGAGAACCTGTGTGCTTAATTTTATAGGTGAGGAGCGCCAGGCCGACTCCCAGAGAAAAAGGTCAAAGGAAAGCTTTAAGTCGGGGTTCTGTCTGCCCGTGCGCGTCCTCCCGCACTCTCAGGTCCAAGGTCTCACCGTCTTAAGCGCCTGCTACCGGCCTGGTTCCACGCAGCAGATGCTTCGCTCGGTTGCTAAGGGAACCAAGCGCGGCCAGTTGGTTGCTAAGGGGAAGTCTGGAGGTAGACATCCTGGGTGAAAGTTGACGGTCACGTGACAGCATTTCTTGGGTGGAGAAATACTCCTACCACCAACCAGCAGCAGAAAAAACAATTGTTTCTCCAATCAGCGCTTTCTATGGGCAGGGATATTAGTGACCCCGCCCCTCCCCTGCCCCCTATTTGAGTGATTGACTCTGCTCTTGCCCAATAATAGTAAGGATTCACTAGATTGACCAATATATAGATGAATCAAAATACGCAGACTCCCGTTCGGGGGCGGGCCAGGGGAGGTGCCGCTACGCCTGACGGAGATTCCTGTGACCTAGCTCGCCGCTCCGCCCAATCGGACGCCGCGGGGTAGGTGGGGCTTTGCGAGGGAGGTGTAGGGGCCAATCGGGGAAGGGCCGGGTAGGCGTTGCCCAATAGGGACGCGACAAGGGGTGGGGTCAGGGGCCGGGCGTTCGGCGTTCGGGAGGGTGGGGCGGGGGCAAGTGTCAGTCAGGTCGGGAGCGCGACGGGGGACAGCGGATACCCGGGCGGCTGACAGGGGGCCCGGGCCGCTGCCGTGTTGTCCGCTCAAGATGGAGTTCCTCCTGGGGAACCCGTTCAGCACCCCGGTGGGGCAGTGCCTCGGTAAGGCCGCGCGAAGGGTGGGCAATCTGGGTGGGCGACGGCGGCGGCGGTCAGGGCTGGTGAGGACCGCCGGCCTCTGCCGGGCACCGGTGCCACCTCACGGGCGGGCCGGGCATCCTTGCCGTCGGGCCTCTGCCCTGGGCTGTTTGGGCCTGCTCACGGCGCCCGTGCCACCCTGCGAGGCGGCGCCCCGAGGCCCAAGTTGGACTCGGAGATGCTCCGCGCGTCCCTCCGGGTCAGGGCCCAGTCCTTCCTGGCTCATAGAGGTGGTGCGGGCTGCTGGTCGGCTTACCTCCTCGCTTACCGGGAGATGCCACTGCGTGCGCCCTCATCCAGGCTGACAGTCTCGCCGCCACTGCCGCCAGGACCCAGTTCTCCCACCCCCTTCTTCCTCCGTCCTTGTCCCTCTTTTCAGTACCGGCAGCCCGCACACCGGGCACCCTCCCAGAGAATACTCCCTGCTATGAGACTTGCTAATTAGAGCCGCAACTCAGCTAGGCTGTAGGAGGGACTGGGACTGGGGGGAAGTGTTCCTAGAGGGTGATTATCTTGGCATGGGGATGGCATGCCTGCACTGCCTCTGGGAAAGAAGGGAGGCTGTGTTATTTAATGATAAGAGCCCCGGACTGGGCATCAGGAAGCCTGGCTTCAGTAGGGTCTTTGCCAGTGACTTTCCCTGTATGACTTTGTGCAAGTCACTGCTCTTTCTGGTTTGGCGTTTCCCCCGTCACTGCTCTTTCTGGTTTGAGGTTTTTGGAGGTGAGATATGGTGGGTCCCTTCAGGTTCTAAAGTGTGGATACTCCTTATAGTAGTCTCTGCACCTTGACTGTTTCTTCCCTGCTCTGTGAAGGTTTCCCAAAGCTGAAGTCCATTGGTGACAATGCAGAGAGAGGGGTACTGTGCAGCACCTGTTAATCCTCTGCGGGGGCTCTGGGCACCAGTGTCCTGGGTAAGGAAAGCCCAAGGCTAGGTGCAAGAACACCGGAATGGCCCCACTATGTGGGATTTCTTTACTAATAAAGTAACTTGCCTTTTTCCCCCAAGGCAGGAAGCTATGCCAAGTGATTAGTCGAGAATGTTGATTGGTGTCTTTTAAAACTGGGTTCCTCCTCGTTCGTGGAAGGACTGGTAAAACGTCTTTTATGAGCCGGGACCTTTTGTGTCCTTATGGGCCTGGCTGGTTTAGTTGGTAGTGATTTGATTATTTCCTGCTTCACTTAGGATTTTCCGGCTTATTTATCAGCTTTTAGTGGGGTATGTGAAATTACTGAGGCCTCTCCTGTTGGCTAACTGGCGTTTGTGAGCCTCTTCTCTTCTTTGTAGTGTAAGGTCTTGGGTAAGGGATGAGGGACGCTGGGCCCCGGAAGAGTCTCTCCCCACCTTTCTGGACTACCATGTCTGTCTAGATTTTCTTCATACCCTTTACTCAGGTGCCATATTCCAAAACCGCATTTATCCGTTGGGTATTGAGTTCCAGCCAGTTACTGGAGGGAGCTGGTAAACTTGGATTTTTTTTCTTCTCTACCTCCTTTCCAATAGGAAGCTCTACACCTTCGAAATGCCACGGTAATTGATAAGGGGTAGAAGTTAAAGGACATTTAAAGACTATACTTTCAGGGATCATTTCTGTAATTTGTTAAGGGACATTTAAAAAATATACAAACATTAGGATTACAGAGATACATAGCAAGTGGAAAGAGTATGATCCTTCTGTCAGGAAGGCCTGAGATGAATTTTACCTTTCCCATTTGTTGGCTGTGTGACCCTAGAAAGTCACATGACCCTTCTGAACCTTAGTTTGTTGAGAGAGAGAGCGAGAGAGAGAGAGAGAGAGTCATACTCACAGAGTAGTACAATTTAAGTGAGATAATGGACATAAAACACTTAGCATGGTGCCTGGGACATAGTAGAGGCTCAATAAGTCATAGCTGTCACTGTTAACAGGATAGTTAAGTTCTGGTTGAATTTGCTATCTGGAGAGGATATGTGGGACAACTGGCCCATCTGTGACCTGTGACCAGGTCCCAGATCCACCAGCCGTTGTACAAGGCACTTGAGCATAAAGAGAACTGAGTCTCCTCATTGCCAGTTAGCCAGCAGGCAAGGCCTAGCTAATTTCACAGTTCAGATAAGCAATGAGAGGATAGAATGAGGTTCTAATAGATATTCTGTGCTGTTGTGAAAAGGCATAAAAGTGATTTTCATGACATTTAGTGTTGTTAGTATTCTTTTAAAAGTATTGCCAGGTGGTTGATGGGAGGGAGGGGATAGAGAAAGAAAATAACAACAAAGTTGATGATTAACAGCAGCGGTTATAGCTTACACAAAGCAATTCTACAGCCGTTACTTGCTTCTTAGAGGCGCTCTGCAGAATAAGTTTTATTGTTCTTCTCACTTTAGAGATGGGGAAACTGAGGCTCAGAGGAGTAGAGCTACTGGTCAGCCAGTGAAAGGGAGAGCTGGGATTTCACAGCAGGCCTGGTCCTCAAGGGGCTTATGGTATCAAGCGAGAGAGCAGAGATGCATGGAATAATGATCACTAACAGAAGGCCACTCCATAGTTAGGGCTCAGTTGAGTAAAAAGAATTCAGAAGAGCTGGGGAGATGACCCTGGCTGCCTTGAGCCCCAGGGCTGCTCAGGACGGTGGGTGGGAATTCCACAGGCAGGGAGAGGACACCCCGTGCGTTGGGACAGGTACACGAGGCGGGGAGCGGGCTGTGCGCGCATCTGTGTTCACCAGTGTGAGTGGAAAAGAGGTGGCTTTGGGGAACAGTGGCAAGCTGGGTTTGGGCCCAGGATGAAGCCCTGTTTTGGGGGGGGTGGGTAACATCAAAGATAACTTTAGCTGACTTCAGCAGTTAGTCTTCTCTGGCCCCCGTTTTACCCAAAACTCATGAAGTAATACCTCTCAACAGCGGCCTGCGGCTTGTACTTAAATAATCCTATCCGTTGAGGTCAGCGGGCCTTTTGAGTGCCTGTGGGTGCCAGGCTCTGGGCCCCAGATCCTTATAAACGGCTCTCAGGGAGCCTTCAGCAGAGGTACCGTGTTCACCAAAGGTGTCCCGGAGCTGGAAGCATTACGCTTGTAGTCTGAGGGCTTGATAATTAGTATTTTTACCATTTTTTCGGTGGTTTTGTATCTTTATTTGACAGTCTGGTTGGTTCTCGCCCACATTAACCGTCTGTAACTTTTTTGAAAGTGGTGATAGGTGCGTAGGTAAGGCCTGCGCGGAGCTGGTCTGCGGAAGCTGCTTCTTCATGGCGCGCTCTGGACAGCCCCGGACGCTTGCGGCGTGGGCCTTTCTGTGTCCCTCTGGCCGAGCAGCTTCGTTGAGCCTGACGTCAGTGCGCGCATCTGGAGTTCTGGAGTTCCCATCTCCTTCATGGCGAATTTCTGGATCTCTGTGAGGGCGAGGGGCACTCTTCCGGAAACCCTGTGCACGGATGCACTGGTGAAAGTTGACGGCGTGTTCTGTGGTCACTGCCTCGTGGATGGCAGAATGGCCCTCCTCCTCCTCCCCACCCTGCTCTGCGGGAGCCATTCTGCTGGGTCCAGGTTGGCAAGGGGTAGGGTAATTAGCACTCCCGTCTCATGCCTGGGGCCTCGCACGGGCATCGTAACCTGGTGCTGTTTGGTTGAATGTGTGGATAAGCCCACAGTCTGCCATAGTCACCTGTGTATTCCTGTATCCGTCCTACCTGTGCTTCTAAAGGGGGTTCTCTAGTAGAATGCATCGTTTAGAGCAGAACGAGCAGGTAGTATGAGGGACTAAGAAGCGTGGAGGGAAAAAAAGTACTTTTATTTCTAGGTTTTGTCTTCTGAAACACATTTCAGGAGGTTACTGTCTTTTTTATTTAAAAAATTTTTTTAACATTTATTCAGTTTTTTGAGAGACAGACAGTCTCAGAGCGGGGGAGGGGCAGAGAGAGAGGGAGACACAGAATCCAAAGCAGGCTCCAGGCTCTGAGCTGTCAGCACAGAGCCCGATGCGGGACTCCCGACTCACCAACTGGGAGATCATGGCCTGAGCTGATGTCGGACATTTAACCGACTGAGCTACCCAGGTGCCCTGTTAAAAATTTTTTTTAAGTGTTTATTTATTTTTAAGAGAGAGAACGCAAGTGGGGCAGGGGCAGAGAGTGAGCAGGGGAGACACAGAATCTGAAGCAGGCTCCAGGCTCTGAGCTGTCAGCACAGAGCCCGATGCGGGGCTCGAACTCACGAACCGTGAGATCATGACCTGAGCCGAAGTTGGACGCTAAACCAACTGAGCCACCCAGGCGCCCCGGGAAGGTTACTGTCGTTCTCTAAACCCTCCATGACTGCTGGGGGGTTGGATGTCATATACCAGGAGTTCCCCAACCCAGGTCCATGATGTTCTGCAAGTGTTGATGGTGCCTTTTACTGGCTGGAGAAGGTTTTCAGATCATCCTTTTTCCAAGAGTAAAGTTTGGCTATGTTTAAACTAAAAGATGAGTGAATAGTTAATTCTGACGGGAATATTGTTGGGGGTGAGGCGGGTGCAGGGAGGGTGCAGGGAGGACCATCTGTTCTCTTCCTGGTTCAACTTTTGGTAAACAGGTAAGAAGCAGATACTCTGTTGCAGAGTTTGTGCTTGTAGATTGGATGGTGTTGGACATAACCAGCCTCCTAGTGCCCTGGGAATAGGTGTTTGACAGCCTGGGGATTTGTTCCAAGAAGAATTTGTTGTCACTCTCAGGTTGCCATTAAACTCTGCAGTTCCGCCAAGCCCTTTTGTCTCATCCATTTTATTTAGTCTATACCACCCTGCAAGATACACAGGAAGAGAACTGAAAGGAGCTTAAAACTATTAAGCACCTACTGTATGCAAATTATGTTCGTGGGATCTCATTTAATCTCCATAGCGTTTTGTTGTCTGAGTGTTATTATTGTCTTGATTTGCCTTCAAGGAAGGGCCTTCAAGGCCCTGAGAGGTTTAAGAGACTTGTGTAGGGTCTTGTGCGAGAGATTGGTGCCAGAGTTAAGCCGGGAATCCACTCCTGATCCAGTCAGTGCTCATTTTGTGCTGTCTCGTTGCTTCCTGCTCTTCAGGTCTCATGATTCGTGGTCGGTAGAATCACCTGGAAGGCTTGTTAGAACAGATTGCTGGGCGCTTCTCTCGGAGTTTCTGATTCAGTAGGTGCAGGCTGTGGCCCAGCGTTCTACATTTCTAAGTTCCCAAGTGATGCTGCTGCCGCAAGCTGGTCCAGGGACCACACTTTGAGAACTGATGCTCTACATGAAAAGCTCTGCCTTCTTAATCTCTTTATCTTTCTTCAGACAATAAATGTGGGTTTTCTTATGGACAGACCATAAGTGGGATGATTTAGGAATTGGTCATTCATTCAGTGGCTCTATATTGCCTCTCTGTATGTATCAAGCTAAGCATTTACCAGGATGCTGAGTTTAGTAAGGGAGCTAAGACAGGTACCTAAATCAGATTTGATAAAAAGGGGTGGCATTAGACTGGACAGATAAATGAAGTAACAGAGTGGAGGATGGAAGGGGTTATTACCTCGAGTAGTAATAACAATAGCTAAAGGCTTACTGTATACTAGGGACCGAAGTGGGCACTTTCTGTATCTTGCAGTCCTATGATCCACACAACAGTACTGTGAGGAAGGTACTGTTATTTTGCAGACGGGGACCCCGAAGCAAAGAGAAGGTCACACAACGAAGAGGAAGGGAGCTGGGGTGGAACGCCCCAGCATTCTGGCTCCGGAGCTGGTGTGCTCTTAGGTTGTGCTGCCCTCAGCAAGGGAAGGGTGAGGGAAGGAAGAACTCTGGAAGACCCAGGAGGTGGTGGCTGCTGAGCAGGGCTTTGATGGACGGGTAGGAATGGAGAAGGAGGCTTGTAGGGCTCTCTTGGCAGAGACGGCAAGCAGCTTGAGCAAAGGCTGATGTTAAGGGGTGGCGGGCGGGGGGTGGGCATAATAGGATCAGTTCTGTTGGCCTAGCAAGGGAGAGTGGTGGACTGGAAAGGTAGGGTTAAGCCTGAGGGCGGGGGGGGCTTCAAAGGTTGGCCAGATAGTTTGGGCTCTTTCATGAATGGCACTGCAGAGCCAGGAAGAATATCTAGGGAGGGGAGTAGCATGGGTATCATTACAGAGGCAGGGAGATTTCCCCTTGGCAATCACCAAAAGGTCATTGTCTCTTACCGTCAAAACCCCCATGTGTGCAGGGCAGGGGTCCTACAGGGAAGTCAGTAGCAGTCATCGGTAGTTACTCCCAGGTTTGGGGTACAGCCCTCCTTATGAGCCGGAGTCAAACAGGTGGAGTTCTGGGGTAGGTTGGTGGGCCACGGGAGGAAATCTGGGGTTCTGAGAACATTTGTCCTTAACTGCCTGGACAGCTTATAAAACACCAGTCATGTGGTAAGGGTCAGCAGCTCCTTGTCCTGCCCTGCTTTCCATGGGCAAGACCAGGAGCTAAGGCACTCACAGGGCTTTACTGAAGGGGTGTTATTGCTTAGAGTGGCCTATTTGGGATATTAAAAATTCTCATAAAAAAACTCTCATAGAATTGTGTTTTTTAAAAAACAGTGCACACCCATGCAGAAAATTTGAAAAATGTAGAAAAAAATGCAAAGGAGAAAAAAAATCACTCTAATGTGCTTTCTTACAAACTCCTTGAGATTCTTCTCATTTCATGCAATGAGTGGAATAAGTGGAATACTTGTATCTTTTACCCCATTTGCTCTTGCCTTGGAGATGCAACATTGTATAAGCACTCTTGTATATTTCTGGGTAATTTATTTGTTTTTTCTTGGAGGGGGGTGGATAGAGAGTGAGGAAGAGTATAAATAAGGTGCCCAGAGGAGCTTCAGTTAAGGGTTATTGTTCTTGACCTAGCGGATGAATCACTCAGAAATTTAGGCTAACTGGCAGTAGTCTGAAAAGATGTAAATAACGTTGGGGCTTTTTTTTTTTTCCCCCTCCTGATCCACCTTGTTGTGGCTAGGAGAGGGGCCTGTTAAAAAACATTTTCAGGGGCACCCGGGTGACTTAGTCACTTAAGTGTCCCGAGCTTAGGTCATGATCTATCTATCTTATTGTGAGTTGGAGCCCTGCATCAGGCTGTGTGCTGGCAGTGCAGAGCCTGCTTGGGATTCTCTCTGCCCTTCCTCCACCTCTCTCAAAATAAATAAAACTTAAAAAAATAAATAAAAACCATTTTCAGACTTGCTGCCTATTTCACTGCTCCCACTAATCCTCCTGACCTGGAAGAATGTTGCTGATCTTCCCTATCCAGCTGGCATGCTTGTGGTCTGGCAGCACCTGCCTCCTCCTCCAGGAAGCTTTTCTAGACCACCCTGTTTACAGTGCTGAATCTTATCTCTGAACTCCCAGTGTTTGTTACCTGTTTTGGCTCTTCCCTCACCAACAAAAAGGCAAATTACTTACTATCCAGGTTTTTGTGAAGATTAAATGTGAGAATGAGTATAAAGCCTCTAGTACAATGTCCTGCACACAACTAATATACCCAGACTTGTTGATTCCATTTGTCCTGCCTGGTACAGTTTCCTGAGGTTATTTGTTTTATGTCTAGTCACGGGTTTATTCCCTTATCTTCTGAATGAGACTGGAGGCTCCCCAAGGCAGGATGCCTACTTTCTGTTTCCTTGTGACCTTCACAGAATGTGGCAGAGGGCACTCTGCACAGTTACTCCAAAGGTTCCTTTCTGTCCATCTTCTTATTTAGCATCTTTCAAAGCTCAAAGTATTGGCCATCATTTACTGATCCTTCAGCATCTTCTAGGCATCCTGTTACACACATAGCTCGTTACAGTATTATTTTCTCTGAAAACTCCATTAAGTCTGCCGTATGATCTCCATTGGCGGAGGAATGGAATGGAAAGGAAGGAATCGCTTTGAGGAGCTAAGAAACTTGCTCAAGGTTCAGGGGATCAAGCTCCAGGGCTTGTATTCGCATTGCCTTGTAGACTGCAAGCTTGGTCTGTTTCCGTTTAGGCAAAGAGGGGCCTGAACTGATTGCATGTGGGAATTCCAGGAAGCTAGCACAGTCCCATCAAGGAATTCTGGAGCGACGTGGATGCCCGCTGTTCTCTCTTTGTTCTCTTCCAATATTTGACACTTTTTGTTTTGGATTTGAGTCAGTCCTGTCTCTTGTCTCTGATGGGACTGACTGGCCTGTGTGAGTCCATGAACTATTCTAATACTCGCTTCCCTGATCCATAAACAGGGAAGGCGTGTGTATGTGACGAGAATACTTGCTCCGTCGCGTCTTACAGGGTTAAAAGGATCAATGAGATACCTTACGTAAAAGCAAAACGTGGTGTTATGTTAGAGCTTCTTCTATGCATCAGATAAATGTTCCATGAGGGCATCTGTTTTCGTTTGTACTTGTTTTCTGATTTACTTCTAAAAATTGTGGTAAGATATACATAACATAGAATTTATGATTCTAACCATTTTATTTATTTTTTTAAAGTTTATTTATTTATGAGAGATAGAGACAGTGTGAGTGGGGGAGGGGCAGAGAGAGAGAGAGGGAGACACAGAATCCAAAGGAGGCTCCAGGCTCTGAGCCATCAGCACAGAGCCTGATGCGGGGCTCGAACCCACAGACCGTGAGATCATGACCTGAGCTGAAGTTGGATGGTTACCCAGCTGAGCCCCCCAGGTGCCCCTCATTCTGACCATTTTAAAGAAGTTCGGTGACATTTGCGTACGTTCACATTGCTACGCAGCCGTCACCACCATCCATCCCCAGAACTTCCCTCGTTCAGCCTGAAACTCTGGACGTGTGAAGTTGATAGCTCCCATCCCACTGCTCCCCCCCCCCCCCCGCCCCAGCCCCCGGTGACAACTCTTCTACTTCTGTCTCTCTGACTGTGACTACTCAGCGCCCCCTCACATAAGTGGAATCCTACAGTATGGGTCTTTTGTGACCGGCTTATTGTATTTGGCGTAATGTCTTTAAGACTGATTCACGTGGGAGCATGTTTCAGGATCTCCTTTCTTTTTAAGGCTGAGTAATATTCCATTATGTGTATATACCATGTTTTATGTATCCACTCATACATCTTTGGATACCTGGGCTGCTTCTGCCTTTTGGCTACTGTGGACAGTGCTGCTGTGAACACGGGTGTGCAAATACCCACTCGTGTCCCTGCCTTCTGTTGTGTTGGATATGTACCCAGAGGCAGAGTTACCGGGTCATAAGGTAATTCTGTTTTTAGTATTTTGAGGAAGAACTACCATAGTGTTTTTCCACAGCGGTTGCACCATTTGACGTTTCCACCAGCAGTGCAGAGGGCCCCAATTTCTCCACGTCATCGCCAGAACTTGTTGTTTGTTTGTTTTTCATGGTAGCCATCTTACTTGGTGAAGTGACCTCTGCTGCAGTTTTTATTTGCATTTTCCTAATCGTTAGTGACAATGAGCGTTTTTTCATGTGCTTATTGGCTGTTTACATATCTTTGGAGAAAGTCCACATCCTTAGCTTGTTTTTTTAATCAGGTGGGTTTTTTGGTTGTTCTTGTGATTGTTGCTGAGGTCTAGGACCTTTCTCGATATGTTGGATATTAATAGTAGCTGCATGATTTGCAAATAATTGTCTCCCATTCTGTGCATTGCCTTTTTCCTCTGTTGATCGGGTCCTCGGATGCACAAAAGTTAGTAATTTTGATGAAATTCAGTTTTTCTTTTGTTGCCTGTGGTGCCGTGCCCTGATTTTTCAGGAGAGTCTGACACTTGCCTCGAGGACAAGAACAGTGACACCGGTGCTACTAGCCCGCGTGACCCTTCACCAGGAACTGGGCTAAGTACCTGACGTGCATCATTTCCTCTCACCCTCACAGCAGCTCTGCGAGGCAGGTGCCATCATTCACGTTTTCTAGAGCAGGGAGCCAAGGCTTAGAAATGGAGTACCTTCCCTAAGGTCTGTGTACTCAGGAGCCAGTGCTCGTAACCACTAAACTGGAGAGCTGGGTAACTATTTGTGATTGAATGAACGAACACCTGAATGACCTTGGCCGCTGAAAATCTGGCAGTCGTTGTCCCCAATTCAGATGTGCCTTCGCGTTAGAAATTATTCACCCAGTTCAATCTTCGTGTTTGGGCGCCCAGGTGTCCCCATCCTCCCAGCACGTTTTCTGAGAGTTCTGTTAAAGGATGTGCTTTCTTACAGCTCAGTGAGGCTCTTGGTCACGGAAGAACTGTGTATATACCCACGTATTTACTTTCTCTTTGGATTTGTTTTGGAACTGCGGTGCCGGAAGGTGGGGGGAGAGGGGATTTAAGCAGATGTTAAGTTGTCTAACTGACCAACTTGCTTTTAAGACATTACCAGGTGCTGTTTTAATCATTCATGAAGCACCAGCCTTGTAGTCTGGAAGGCACGTCAAAAATTCTGTTTCAGGTTTTGGTTTAAAATTGAGTGTAATGGAGAGAGACGGATTCCTTCATCTCCAAGAAGTGGGCTGCACATCTTTGAGAGCTGAGGACAAGGACGGGGCCCTGTGATAGGACACTGTTGAGTTTTTTGCCCCTTCTCAAAGGAGAAACCACACAGAGTTCTGGCACATCATTAGTCAAAATAGGGAATGAGGCCTGAGAAATGATGTTGCTTGGCGTTGGGAGGCGGAATTTGCCAGTGGCTTCCAGAGAGTGAGACTCCCTCGTGTTAACTCTGTAAATTCTTAAACCAACAATTCAAAGACTCCCTGAATTCAAGCTAGAGGAGCATTAGCAGCGTTTGGTCCAACCCCCCTCATTTTTACAGGTGAGGAAATTGAGGCCTAGGGAGAGTAGGTCTGTGCTGTTGTTACCCTGACGACACTTCTGACACTAAATGGGTATGGTTTTTTTTTTTTTTCTTAACACCAACCAATTCTGACACTGACTCAGTGTCCTACAATTCAATTCAATTCTGACCTAACTACTTGGAGTTGTTGCAGACCCTGCTGGTTGAGGACTCAGTCAGTCCCCAGTTGGGACACCAGTCACCAGTTCCAGGCTGCCACCTGTACTTCACAGCCAGCTGTCAACGGAGGGTTCCTGTGGCCACCTCCTCAGGTTCAGTAATTTGCTAGAAAGGCTCACAAAACACAGGAGAACCCTTTACTTACATTTATTACAACGGATACGACTTGGAAACAGCCAACTGGAAGCAGTGCATGGGGAAGTATGAGGGGAGGGGCGCCAGCGGCTGGCCCTCTGTGGGCGCCCCGCCCCACAACAAGCTCTTTGAACCGCATCCTGTAGGCACAGTTGAAGTCGTTGGCCACTGGTGTGAACTCATCTTGCAGCCCCTCTCTCATCCTGGGGGCTGGAGGTGGAGTGGGGGCTCAAAGTTCCCGGTCCTCTGATGCCGGATCTTCCGGGTGTCCAGCCCCCCTTGTGAAGCTGTCTAGGGGCCGCAGCCAACTCATCGTCCTGTTCGCATATGAAAGACAGACTTAGCACTCGAGGTCCCAAGGGGTTTAGGAGCTGCGTGCCAGGAACTAGGGACAGAGATCGAATATGTATTTCTTATTGTAGCAAAGTAGGTGACTTGCAAGGTCCCACCGTGAGTCGGTGCTAAAGCTGGGGGCGTGTCTTTCCGCCTACCGCAGGGCCCTTGCCCGGTTCCGGATGTTTGTATACGGGCAGGGAGGCTAAGGAAAGTGGCAGTAGCCTGCTGTTTAATGAAGGGGCAGTTTTTTTTCTTTCCTAAGATTTTATTTTATTCTTAAAATTTTTTTAAATGTTTGTTTATTTTTGAGAGAGAGAGAGAGACAGAGAGACAATGTCAGCAGGGGAGGGGCAGAGCGGGGGGAGACACACAATGTGAAGCAGGCTCTGTGGGAGTTCGGTGCTTGAACTCACAAACTGTGAGAAGACCTGAGCTGGAGTCAGACACTTAACTGACTGAGCCACTGAGGCGCCCCTATTTTATCTTTTCTTTTCTTTTTCTTTTTTTTATTTTTAGAGAGAGAGAGTGTTTGCAAGCCAGGGGAGAAGGGCAGAGAGAGAGAGAGAGAGAGAGAAAGAGAGAGAGAGTCTTAAGCAGGCTCTGTGCTGAGCGTGGCGCCCTGACACAGGACTCGATCCCATGACTGTGAGATCATGACCAGACCCGAAATCAAGAGTTGGAAACCCAACTGACTGAGCCACCCAGACAGCCCAAAATTTTATTTTTAAGTAATCTCTGCACCCAGTGTGGGGCTCGAACTCAGGACCCTGAGATCAAAAGTCGCACTCTGTACCTGCTGAGCAAGCCACAGGGCCCTAAAGGGCAGTTCTTGACCCAGGCTCATAAAGGCAAATATTTTTTTATTGTTTGGAAGTTAATCACATTCAGACATAATTTGGTGGCAGTGACTGACTATTTAGGTTTGAAGGTTGACGTGAAATTAGTTCATAAAATCACTTTGGTATTTATTTATTTTGTTTCAGCTGCTTTTTCTGGCATGAGTGCAGAACAGACCACCCAATCCCACGAAGGCATTGGGAGGCCTGGAAGTGGTCAGCACTTGGCGGCTGACTTGCTGTGTGACTGTGGGTAGGTCATGTCCTACCTGGACTCATTTGGAGAGGGTGGATTGGACAGCAGAGTCTCCAAGTTCATTTCTGTGCTGAAAGCTTAAGACCGGAATCAAAGTGCCTTTTAGCTTTTCTTTCTTTTTTTTTTTAGGTTTATTTGTTTATCTTGAAAAAATTTTTTAATTTATTTTTGAGAGAACGAGAGCAGGGGAGGGGCAGAGAGAGTGAGATACAGAATCTGAAGCAGGCTCCAGGCTCTGAGCAGAGCCCGAGCAGAGCCCGAGGTGGGGCTTGAACTCAAGAGGTGTGATATCATGATCTGAGCTGAAGTCGGACACTACCCTGACTGAGCCACCCAGGTGCCCTGTTTATTTTGAGAGAGAGAGAGCGCGCGCGCGTATGTGGGTGTAAGTGGGGAGGGGCAGAGAGAGAGGGAGAGAGAGACTCCCAAGCAGGCTCTGCACCGTTGGGATGGAGTCTGATGGGGGGCTTGAACTCATGAACCATGAGATCATGACCTGAGCCACAGTCCGACGCTTAAGCGACAGAGCTTCCCAGGTGCCCCTAGTTTTTCTTAAGTAAGACCGGTGGCCTCTGTAGGAGATTCTACTTTCTTTTGCATCCAACTTATATACGTGTGTATGGGTTTTTTATTTTATGTGTGTATTACACACACACACACACACACACACACACACAGGTTTTGTGACATATTTTTCCTTGAGATATGATTTACTTACAGCGAACTGCACACATCTGAATTGGTAGTTTCAACAAATGCTTGGACAGTTGTAACCCACACCCTTACTAAGATAAAGACTTTCACCTTCACCCTGGGACATTATCTCCTGCCCCTACCCAGTCAGCCCTCCCCTCCAACATACCTGTTGCAGAGGTAACCCCTGATCTCAGCTCTGTCACCAGAGAGGAGTTTTGCCTGTTCTAGAAGTTTCTATCTGTGGAGCTATATGTACAGTGTGTACTCTTTTGTTTGAACCCCGGTAATATTTTGAAGAAGTGTTCTGCTTTCTCCCTTTAGTCCTAAGAAGTCATATGCATCCTTTCCTCCAGCTGCCTTGAAAAGTCACGTGGTCTGGGGTCCCGCTGGTCCCCGTGAGCTGCTGTGCTTTGAGAAGTGAGGGCCCTCTGCCAGGGGGTCACCATATTGCCTGCTGACGGTGAGGGAAGACATGGAGGGAACAGCTTGGTTTCCAGATACTGGGTTGGGTTTGTTTCTATAATTATTGGTGTCACAGCCTTCCCACTTGTCAACTGGGCAAATTGGATCTACCAGCAGACGAAATAGACTAACTCTGACACCCGAAAATGTCACTTGTAATGGCACGTTTCTGACAAGGTGCCCGTGAGATACACTCATTTTAATCTCATAAATGCTTTTGAACAGAAACGCAGACTGCTCCAGGGAGCAAGAGCAAAAGGAAGGGAGGAGAAGGGAGGGGAAGGGAGGGGAAGGGAGGTCCGGAAGGGCCCAGCAGACGGACCGGGGCGGGGGGAGCCAGACTGACGGAGGTTCTGGGGGCCTCTCTTGGCTGTGGAGCTTAGTGTCAGTGGGAGGGGATTTGTGTGTTTGTTTTTCTTCATAATTATCTTTAGCCTTTGTTTCCTTTTCTCAGTTTTCACCTCCTCTAACTTAGGCCGGCCCTGGTCATGCCCTGGCCATTGCAGATACCTTCCAGCCGGTCTCCTCCATTCCATTCTCCCTCCCTGTCTACACAGTCACCGCTCAGGACTTGGGACAAATCTCCCAGAACCCTCCTGGAACTCCGTGTCTCCTTCACGATGAATTTTAATTCTAAGCCTAGGCTGGCATTCAAGGCCTCATTGATTGAACTGCTTCCTGTCGACTCTCTACCAGACCTCTGCGTGCACCCTCCTTCCCTGTGCTCCTCACGCTTTCTCCCTGTGTGGCTCTGCATCTCTCTTGTCCATGGTTGAGATCCGTGGGTCCTTCAAGACCGAGCTTAGACCCTCCCACTGCCAGAGAGCTGGCCCAGAAACCCATGAACTGCAGTGATGCTTCTATTTTGCATGTATTTCATAATCATGTGACGATGGTAGGGCACCGTGTAGAGGGGGTGGGATTTTGAAGTCCGAGATGAATCATGTCCTGGGCCTGCCCTGAGGGGAGCTTGGCGCACTGGCCCACAGGGCAGCGTCTGTGTGTGGGGTAGAAGGAAGGGAAGGGACGTAGTGTGCGTGGAGCACCTGCGTGGGCCCAGAACAGCGCTGGGGCCTTCTGGAGTTCTATCTCATTTAACCCTCTCGACCTTGCGAGATGGGCATTTCTACTCCCCTGGTGAGTTTCTCAGAATCACACAACCAGCAGGACCGAGACCCGGTGAGGTCTCCCAGCGGCCTGTGTGCTTCCTGCCCACGTTCCCAGGCTTCCGAGGTGGTGCATAGAGCGGGGGCAGGTCAGTGGGTCAGGTGTCGCCCGGCTCCATACCCTGTTTGTGTGCAACTTCCCTTCTGGGTTGAGGCCAGGTGATGGTAGGGCTCTGGCCCTGTGTTAGACCTTATTTGGGACCTTGTCTTTTCCCCAAATACAAAAGGTGAACCCCTTTGGGGGGACTGTGGCCTTCATCCTCCTGGGGCCAGGGAAGGCGGCCTGCCTGCTTGTCTCCAGCAGTTTGGGGGAAGAATTCTGAAACCAAATTGCTGTTTCCTGATTAATTCATTCTGAAAGACACAGAACAACTCTTTGCATACTTTTGGAAAAAAACTGTGGTAGGGGTGCCTGGGTGGCTCATTTAGTTGGGCATCTGACTCTTGAATTTGGCTCAGGTCATGCTCTCAGGGTCGTGGGATTGAGCCCCACGTCAGTCTCTGTGCTGAGCATGGAGCCTGCTTAAGATTCTGTCTGTCTCTGTCTCTGTCTCTCTCTCTCAGGCTGCCTGGGTGGCTTCATCTGGTTAAGTTCTGACTCTTGGTTTCAGCTCAGGTCATGATCTTACAGTTTCATGAGTTTCAGGCCCGTGTTGGGCTCCGTGTTGACAGTGCGGAATTCTCTGTCTCCATCTCTCGTCTCTCTCTGCCCCTCCCCCACTCACACTGTCTCTGTCTGTCTCAAAATAAATAAATAAACTTAAAAAAAAAAGAAACACTTAAAAAAAAAGATTCTCTCTCTCTCTCTGGCCCCTCTAACTCATGTGCACCTGCTACTTGCTTGTGCACTCTCTCTCTTTCTCAAAAATAAAAATAAAAAGATTGTGTTAAAGTGTACATAAGACAAAATTTATCATCTTAATCATTTTTAAGTGTACTATTCAGTGACATTGAGTACACGCATTATTTATTTATTTAAAATCTTTTTTCAATGTTTATTTTTGAGACAGAGCGTGAGCAGGGGTGGGGCAGAGAGAGAGGGAGACCCAGAATCCGAAGCAGGCTTCAGGCTCTGAGCTGTCAGCACAGAGCCTAGTGCGGGGCTCAAACTCACAAACCGCAAGATCATGACCTGAGCCAAAGTTGGACGCTTAACCGACTGAGCCCCCCAGGTGCCCCAAATACACTCATTATTGTGCAACCATCACTAACGTCCAACTCCAGAACCTTTGCATCCTGCCAAATTAAAACCACGTACCCATTAAACAACTCCCATTTCCCCCTCCATCCCCCGCCCCCCCTCCCGCCCCATTCCCTGACAACTCTGTCTCTATGACTTTGATGACTTTGAGTACGTCTTATGAATGGGATCCTAGAGCATTTGTCCTTCTGTGACTGGCTTATTTTACTTGACATAATCAAGATTCATCTATCTTGGAGCATGTGTCAGAATTTTTTTCCCTTTCTAAGGGTGAATAATATTCCATTGTGTGGATATACCGCATTTGCTTATCCATACCTGCAGCTTTGGACACTTGGGTCGCCTCCACCTTTGGCTCTTGTAAATAATGCTGCTATGAACATGGGTGTGCAAATACTCACTCGGGCCCCTGCTTTCAGTTATTTTGAGTATATACCAAGACGTGGAATTGCTGGACACGGTACCACTATTTTTAATTCTTTTTGGGGAACCTCCATACTGTTCCGCAGTGGCTGTGCTATTTTACTTTCATTCCTAGCTGTGGTGCACAAGGGTGCCAAGTGTCTGCACACCCTTGCTGACGTTGTTTTATTGATAGTAGCCATCCTAATAGGTATGAGGTGGTTGCACACTTTTTTGGGGGGGTCTATCATGAAGTATCTACATAGATCCTGGATTGCTCAGAGCCTAACTGAAGGATGTGTATCTGGAGTAAGGCAGATGGGGGGGTATGTTCATTTTCCAGCATGTCCTATTTACTAAATAATGCTGTATGGCGGTGGTTGTTACACAAAATTGCTTTGTTGGTACCCACCTCGCCTTCCAGGTTTAGAGGCAATGGGGCATAGAGGAACTTGAGGGGTCCAGTTGTGGGTTCACTGAGCAGAAATTAGAGCCCTCAGTTGGGCTGGTAGCATTATCTTGCCCCCTAAAGAATTGATGTAGTCCAGGAGAAGACACCTCCTATCTTGGGGGAAGCTCACTGCCCTGGGCACGCAGTCAGGTTGCAGTGTGATAAGGTGGGGGAGAAAGCAGGACAGCCCCCCCAGGGTCTCTGAGTGCCTGCCCTGCTTGGTGCTTATGAGAGAAGATCACCACCCTCAGCAAGTTTCCACTGAGAGGGAGATAAACACATCATTTCAGTGCCCAGGGGAGTCTGTGATAGAAGTGGGGAAAAGGCCCATGGGAGGCTCAGAGAGCAGAAGGAAGGTTCCTGAGAGGCGCTGCCTGAACCTCTTTTTTAAAATTCTTGTTAAGTTCATTTATTTATTTTGAGAGAGAGAGACAGAGAGAATGGGCAGGGGAGGGACAGAGAGAGAGAGGGAGAGAGAATCCCAAGCAGACTCTGCACTGTCAGTATGGAGCCCGATGTGGGGCCCAAACTCACAAAGTGTGAGATCAAGACCGGAGCCGAAACCAAGAGTCCGACACTTAACCGACCAGGCCACCCAGGCGCCCCTGCTTGAACCTGGTTTTGACAGATGAGTAGGAGCTGGCCAGAAAGACCAAGAATGGAGCTGGAGGAGGGAGCCAGCCATTGGGCTTGTTATTGAACTTCATCAACTGTGTGCTTTTGTTTGAGAGAATGTCCCAAAGGCTCTTTGGTTTCCAAACTTGATAGACTTAGGGAGGAGGGTGTGAGATGGCCCCTGCCTCAGAGCCCCACCAGGGGACAGGACGGTACGGGTACAGCGGAGGGGAGCAGCCTTTTGGGTATGGTCTCCCAGAAACCCCATTGCAGTCCCGTCTTGGTGGTCGGAAGGCGGCCTTTGAGAAAGACCCACGCACCCTGACAGCGTTCCTGTAGTGTAGGCAGAGGAGGAAGGGGTGCCTTGGGGTGGCCAAGGGCCTTCTGCAGCGGGGGGCCAGCGGTCAGACCCCGGTCTCTGCGGCTCTCTACCCCAGAAGCTGCCTGCTCTTTATTTATTTATTTTGTGTGCCAACTGTTTGTTTATTTGCCTTTCAGTGAATGGGCATTGACCCGTGCGCTCCTTCTTGTTTAAAAATTAGACAATGAGAAGTGTCTCCTGGATAAAGTGTGAGGCCCCCACTTTCCCACCCCCACTCGGCTCCCTGGAGGCAACCCTGTCAGCTGCTTAGCGTGTGGTCCTTGTGCCCTGAAGTTTCTTTTGTGCGAAGGGATCCTCCTGTAGGTTTCATTTTACAGCTTGCTTTTGTCATGCCTTTGTAGATTTTGGAGCTCTTTGCACGCAGCATATTCAGATGCACTTCGTTGAGCATAGCGCTCCTTTTAGAATGGATCTGCAATTTATAGAGCCATGCCCCTCCTCGGAGCAGCGGATTTTCATCCTCATAAACAATGCTGTAGCAACGGGTCTTGGTACACTTACACATTTCTTTGGTTTAGATCCGCAGAAGGAAAAGCCCGGGTCAGACTCTTGGCGCAAATGAAACTGACAAGAGTGCCTGTTTCCCCTCACCCTCACCCATGCTGGGTATCCTCCCCATTTCTGCACATCTGAGGAGGGAAAAGGCATTTGGTTGGTGGTGGTCCGTGCTCCCTGAAGGGAAAACCATCTCGGAGACGTGTGGATGAAAGCTTGCCGCCTTCGGCTGACTTCCTTCTGGAGCACCACGTCGTATGGAAATGCAGAGCAGAAAATGCCTGCTGGCGGAGCTGCAGAGACGCTCTGTTCCTCCCGCGTCCTGGGCCTCCCTCTGCCTTCTGTCAGGCCGGCCAGGACCTTTGCTTTTCTTGTTGAAGGAATTGCTCCTAAGAACCCTTTTGGTCAGCAGTTTTTAGTTGGCTTTCATAGGAAGTATATCCATGCCTCACTTCTTGGCCCTGCCTGCCTGCCAGCTGTGAGGGACAGCTCCAGGGTGGCGACGTTGATGCCCGCACCCCCGCTCCCCTGCGCGTTCCTGGTGACACGCGAGCCTGAGAATCCACAGGGTCTCCCTCCTTGTTGCTAACCCAATACAGTAAACTAAAGTCAGGCGTTTTGCACGCCCTTCATTGGGGACAGAACAGAGGAGTAAGATTCTGGTTTCCTCCAAACCTGAGAAACTTTGTCGAAGACTGGGTTTCAGCTTTGGTCCTCTGCCAGAGAGCCCGGGCGTGGGTGAGGGGGGAATTGCCCTTCGTTGAAGGTTGCTGGCCATTTCTCCTTGCAGCAGCCTCTAAGGGATGCACTGGTGTTATTTTCTCTGATTTATAGTGAGGCCGAGTCACATGCCAGAGACCTCCCAGGGAGGAAATGACAGAGCCAAGACACGAACCCAGGTTGGCCATAAAGCGCTACCCCTGCTCATAGGTCGGTTCCAGGCAGATCGCAAGAGATGCCATCCCAGAGATCCTCCTCCTAGAGGCGAAGACGAACGAGGACCTCCTTCCTAGGGGCCTTCCGGGTCTCCTGGTCACCTGGAAGAAACTTCAGTATCTCCTCCTTCCTTTTCCTGCATGTCTAGGCTCTGGCCTGGGGTTTCCCGGATACCAGCATTTCCATGAACCCCTGGGGGACCACCTTCATGATTTTCACGTATGCAGGGGTCACCCGGGCTGCTCTCTGTAGGATATTTTCTTTATATTGAGTCCCTTTTTGTACTTGGGCAAATTTGCTTTTTAAAGGACCTTTGGCACTATTGTAAATTGAAAACCAGTTCCACTTGGCAGTAATCCAAAGTAACATAAAAATAAATAAATACAGAGAGAGCAAAACAAGCTTATTCTGGCTGGATCCTCTTGCCTTCCTAAGGCTTCCAGCTGAGGCTCCCCTCCTGGTTAGAACAGGGAGCATTCATAGTGTTGGAACAGCCGAACTAGGGCAGGAGCAAGAGAGTCTCAAGCGAACCGATTCCGTGTTTGAACACTACCTCCCTGGCCCACTTAAAGTCACCCGCTGGTGGTCAGGCCCCCTCTTCGGGGAGTGCTCCGCTAGCTCTTGGCCACCCCGGATCGTGCCTGGATCGAGGCACACTGCCTGTCTCTGAGCCTGGGCTTCCACCCTTGCCTCCATCAGGGTGGCTCTCCTCTCTGCCTCTCTTGCTTTCATGGTCAGGTTCAACTCCTCCTGCAAGGTGTGGCTCAAATGCCACACTTAGTAAGACATGGCCTCTGATCCCAAAGCAACTGTCGTCCTCACCCCAGATGTCCTGGTTACTCCAGTTACGTTTTTCATAGATCCATCCTGGTATCCTGGCACAGGTCAGATTATAGAGTAGGGTGTATGCGTGTGTTTGCGTGCATGTGTGTGTGTGTGTTTGTCCTGTGTGCTGACTGAGCTGTGGGAGGGGTGCTTTGTAGCCTTTATTCTCTAACTCAACCCGGAGCCCCTGTGGGCGGGACAGGCTCATGATAGAACTGAAGCCTCAGGACGCGCTGTTCGCTGCACTGAGCCTTGTGCTCTGCCATGCTGGGTGTCCCGGCCATGTGGCTGGTGAGCTGGGTCCTCCTGGCCGGTGTGCCACAACTGCCGCTCTCGGCTCTGGAGCGGCACCTAGCACTGGGAAGAGGCGGGCATGGGGACCCTGAGGGCAGGGGACGAGCACAGCCGTCCAGGGTAGAAAGTGCCTGTGGGAGACACGCAGGGCCTGAAGCCCTCTTGGAAGGTCCCAGCAGTATCAAACCGTATCAAAGTCAGGTCCTCTGTAGATGCCCAGGGCCCATGATGTTCTCTTGGCTTCGACCTGCTTTGGCTTCCTGGCTCCAGCTTGCCATTCACCTGCTCTTTGGGACAGTCTGCTCCTCATGTGGCCCCCTCTAGCAATACGGCCCCTGCTTGGCACTGTCACTTGGGGGCTCCCCACGACCTACTGTCTGTAGGCCTGGCTCTGTGAGCTCACCCTGCCCCCAGAGTCCACATGCCCACATCTCATGGCCTGGCCGGCTTTGGTCCAGAGGGGTATGGGAGGGAGGCTGTGCGTCCAGGGTGAAGTGGCTGGCGAGGGCGAGAGAACCACAGGCTCCGTCGCTTTCCTTCCACTCTGCTGCTCTCCCTCGTGGCAAGAGTGGGTGTGACTGGTGGGGAGAGGCACAGGGCTGCTGAGCCCCAGGAGCTCTGGGGTGCTCCTGCTCTGAGAATGAGCCATTGTCTCATTTGCCTGAAGCTCCGTGTGGGCTGGCGGGCCCCGGAGAGCTGTGGCCTTCCCCTGCTGCCTTCCGCACCTCTTCTTAGGTAGGGACCAGGGTGGCATTCATCTCAGTATACAGAGTGCCCAACGCTGCCAGTTTCAATGAAAGGCCAATACGTAGAATTTAGTTCAGTTGGTCTTTCAAAATGAAACTGTTAGACCAGAGAACTTAATGGAAGTTGAAGGTGGTGCCAAGATACAGGCATTTAATGTCTCTGTGCCTCAGTTTCCTCAGTTATGACTACCACGTATCCCTTAGCTCAAATTGGATAATGCATGTAACGCACTTGACTCATTAAATGGTCTTTTCCACCATCAAAAATGTTTCTAAGGGGGTGCCCAGCTGGCTCAGTCAGTGGACTGAGTGATTCATGATCTCGGGGTCATAAGTTCGAGCCCCACATTGGGGGTAGAGATTATTTAAAAATAAAATCTTGGGGCATCTGGGAGGTGCAGTGGGTTGAGCATGTGACTTCAGCTTAGGTTATGGTCTCACTGTTATGGGTTCAAGGCCCGCATCAGACTCACTGCTGTCAGTGCCAAGCTGGCGTCGGACCCTCCGTCCCCTTCTCTTCTCTGCCTCTCCCTGCTCACACGCTGTCTCTCAAAAATAAACAAACATTTTTAAAAATCATAAAATCTTTAGGGGTGCCAAGGTGGCTCAGTCGGTTCAGCATCTGACTCTTGGTTTCAGCTAAGGTTATAACTCATAGTTCGTGAGTTCGAGCCTGGAGTTGGGCCCTGGGCTTACAGTGCCGAGCCTGGTTGGGATTCTCACCCTTTCCCTCTCTCTGCCCCTTTCCTTTCCCTCCTCAAAATAAATAAATAAACTTCAATAAAAATAAAATCTTTGTTTTAATTTTTTTTAATGTTTATTTATTTTTGAGAGAGAGCGCGTGCGCGAGACAAAGCACAAGTGGGGGAGGGGAGGGAGACACAGAATCCGAAGTAGGGTCCAGGCTCTGAGCTGTCAGCACAGAGCCCTATTCAGGGCTTGAACTCTAGCCGTGAGATCATGACCTGAGCCAAAACCAAGAGTCGGACACTTAACCGACTGAGCCACCCAGGCACCCCATAAATCTTTAAAGTTTCTGAAATATATGAATTTGGAATTTGGAAAGTGTTGCTGGGAAGAGTACGTACTGGTTTTTTTTAATGGAACAAAAGTTTTAATAGTCTGACCCCTTGTGCTGCAGAAAAGTTAAAAATAAGCTACAATAGGTATACTTTCTGGAAAGAACAAAACTTTGAAATCAGACAAACTTCAGTTTGAGTTTCAGCTTTACTAAACTGTTTGAACCTCAGCTTCCTTATCTGTAAGATGGGGATACTGCTCCTTTTTTTTTTAATGTTTATTTATTTATTTTGAGTGAGAGGGAGAGAGAGCGCACGCACACACACAAGCAGGGGAGGGGCAACGAGAGAGAGAGAGAGGGCGGGGGGGGGGGAGAGAGAATCCCAAGCAGGCACCAGACAGTACAGGACCTGACTCGGGACTCGATCTCATTAACCCTGAATGAGATCATGACCTGAGCCGAAATCAAGAGTCTGATGCTTAACCAGCTGAGCCACCCCGGCGCCCACTAGTCCTACTTTTTAAAGAGCATGTAGGGGTATGAGATGTTTGAAAGAGGTCAAAATATCACAGCCCGAGTGGCTTAAAATTCATTTTCTCATGGTTCTGTAGGTGAGAATTTAAAGATCTAAGTGTCTGCAAGTTTGGTTTCTCTTGAGGCCTCTCTCCTTGACTTACAGATGGCTGCCTTCTTACTGTGTCCTCCCGTGGCCTAACACCATTTGGGCATATCCCCGGTGTCTCTTGGTGTGTCCAGATTTCCTCTTATAAGGTCACCAGTTTGGTTTAGAGCCCACTCTCGTGGCTTCATTTTACCTTTACCATTATTTTAAAGACCTGTCTCCAAATACAGTCACATTCAACAGAGGAATTTCATGGAGCATTGGGCAGGGGTTAGTGCACATACAGTGCAATCCATAACATTCGCAGAACAGCGCAGTAGATGCTCGCTGGGTCTTCCTATTTAACTCTGTGCTCTTGAATTCTTTACTGTTCCTTGCTGCAGATTGTATGTAGTGTGTGTGATTGTGCTGTTCACTATCTTCCTAACCCCCAGGTACTTTCTGTTAAAATTAGACCAATATGGTAGGGTCACATTTAGAGACCAAACAGGCTTCCTTCAGCTCCTGGACCAGCTCTAAGGGTCAGTAACTTGTTGTTCAGCAAAACCCAGCCTTGACTTTATAAAGTTAGCAGAGGATTGTGCTTGAAGTGTGTAAAAATTAAGATAGGAAGGAAACCTAACAAAAGTGCTAATAAACATTGAATTCGGTGAAACATTATGGTGAGTAGAAGAAGCCAGACTCAAAAGGCCACATACTATGTGATTCCATTTATATGAAATGCCCAGGATAGGCCAGTCTATATAGAGAGCGGGCAGATTAGTGGTTGTTGGGGGCCTGGGACGGACGAGCGGGGAATGGGCAGTGACTGCTGATGGGTACAACATTTGATTTTTTTGGGTTGAAGAAAATATTCTGGAATTAGATGGTGGTGATGGATGCACAACTCTGTGAATATACTAAAACCCACTGAATTGTACCACTTCAAAAGGGTGAATTTTATGGTATGTGAATTACATTTCAATAAAGCTGCTATAAAAAAATTGAATTAGGGTGGTGGCAGGCTTATGCGAATGGCTTTTCTTCGTTTCTCTGTTCCTTAAGTTTTCTGTAATTACTTTTTTAAAGTGGAGAAACTCAGAGTCCTACATCTCATAAAGATTACTTGGGATCCAATTTTGTGTGGTGCTGAATGCTAGCAACGCAAAGAAAATCCCCATGAAATATCAAGGGGTCACTTTTTCTCCTAAAATATCAACCACTGACTAAGATTTACAGGCCTCTAAATAGAGAGGAAGTGGGTATGAATGTGCTGAAGCTTAATAATGAATTTGATGAGCTGTAATGTGCGTCTCCTAAGAGAGGGTCTGTCTTCTCATCAATAGCAGATCTGTGGTTTGTAGCAGTGTTAGCTCTTCTTTGTGTGACGGAGTGCAAACGGTGTCAGGCATTCAAATCCATGCTTGTTTCCTTGTGTGTGTATTCTCTCAGAGAACTGCTGGCTCCCAGTTTGACATTGTTTTCAATCCAAGAGATTTCTGAGCCATATATATTTTTAATATATGTTAAATAATTCACCCAGGAACGTGCGCACGCGCACGTGTGTATTGAAACATTGGTGGCTGCCTCGCTTCCAATCTGACTGTTTCTCCCCGATTTTTAACCTTGTTGGCCTTATAGGCAGTCTGTTTCTTGGTTAATGACATCAAATCATCTTTGAAAGAAAAGCTAAAGACTTTTGCATTATCTTTTGCCAGTTTCCGCTTTAAATCCACCCTTTGGTATTTGCAAAGGTCAGATGAGCTATTTTGGTGTCCACGGCCCTGATTAATGGGAAATCATACATTTCCATTGGCCCCCGAGGATGAAGGATTAGTGTGGCGGCGGCGGCGGCAGGCAGGCAGCATCTGCTGTAATGTCAGAAGCGTGGTGTTGGGAATTGCAGGAGCAGCAGGCCCATGAAAAATGCAGGAGGAGGGAAGCTCCTCTAGCGCTAGCCCCTGACGAGTTTTTCTCCGTTTGCAATCATGCAAACATCTCTAGGAGCATTTGTTCTCCTCCGTTAAGCCTTGTCGCTAAGAATTTAATATGGAGAGCACAAGTGCCCTTTCCCTGGGAGGGCTGTGGGCCCTGTGTGGAGGTCTCTCGTTACCTGCCAGAAGGTTCCTCGGTTCCCCGAGAGTCGGCGTGTTTGTGTTCAGCTTTTTACCCTTCCTTGTAGGAGACGTCGGTTTTATTCCAAGTTAAATAAAAATCATTGTGTTGGCTCCCAGATTTTCACAAGAAAGGCAGGTGCCTGGTGCGTCGGGGGGAAGAACTGAATACTGGGATCGCTGTCCCACCCAGGAGCAGATGGTGTGCATCAGTTCATCTTGTGACCTTTCTTTGCTTCTAAGACACGAAATCTCTGAGCCCACCGATCATAAATATTCTTTATGTTTGCAGCCACGGAGGTAAGGGGAGTGTCACGCTGTCGTTCTCATTTTCCGTTTGTCTGGAACCTTTGGAAGGAAACCATTATGGCATTTTTAGGCACTAAATAAGCCTCCTGCAGTTGCGGGCTTTATAGACACACGAAGGGCACCGGAGCAAGGCTGTCTCAGCCAAGGTCAGGAAGGGGCCCTCTGCTCAGCGTCCTGTTGTCTTCCCCTGTCCAGTCACCGGGCAGCCTGTTCTGGAAGCCACTTCGTGCCAGGCGCTGTGATGGCTGGCATAGCCTCTGCCGGCCTGCCCAGGAGCCACAGCGTTGAAGACACTAATAGTGATAATAGCCGTCATGTATTGATCACCTGCTGTATTGCTGGGGAACGAGGAGAGGGATGTCCTCTCCCTGCCCTGGAGCCCACGTTCTCATCAGGAGGCAGTCCCACAAACTGGTGCAGCATGGGGGTGTCCTGATAACGGGGCTGTGCTGGGGCAGTGAAGAGGTGACATCTGAGCTGGTCCCCTGCGGGGCTTATAAGGAGGGGGTGGGGCACACTAGAAAGAGGGGACATCAGAGAAAAGGCACTGCTGGGGGGTGCAGCTAGACCGCAGGCTCCGGTGCCTACATGGGGACCTGGTGAGGGGTGAGGCGGCACTGAGGGCTGCTGAGTGAGTCACCCTGAGAGTCAGGTTGAAGAGGGCAGACATTATCTGGAGTTAATGGGGGAGCTCGGGGATGTTTTTAATGTGCAGCAGGAGCATGTGATCAGATTTTTGTTGGGGGAGATGGCCCTGGGGTAGTGTGGAGGGCAGGCCTTGGGCGGGGAGACGAAGCGAGGCCAGCAGGAGCAATCCCGAGGAGAGCCCAGGAGGCGGTCTGAGCCATCTTTTTGTTGCCCTCACTGCGCCTTCCCCCTCTTTTCTCTTTCTTTTTTTTAATGTGTATTTTGAGAGAAGTGAGGGTGGACAGAGGATCTGAAGTGGGCGTTGCGCTGACAGCAGAGAGCCCAACGCGGGGCTTGATATCACGAACCATGAGATCATGACCTGAGCCGAAGTGAGACACTTAACTGAATGAGCCACCCAGGTGCCCCCCCCCTTCAGATCATCCAGATCCTCTCCACACCCCGGTCCTGCTTCCTTTCTGAGGCCTTTTCTGGACTCCGCAGGAAGGAGGTCTCCCCTTCCTCTGCACCCCCGCAGCAGCGTGGGCTGGTGTCGTTGGACCCTCAGTGGAGACTTCCTGCCTCTCAGAACTCCTTGATTCAGAATAGCAGCACTTGGGCTCTCCAGTGATGCGTGTCCCCTCGCGAGGCCGGACTATGTGGTACAGGAGGACAGGAGGAGGACTTTAAAGCAATTATTACAGTGGATTGGAGGGGACTCAGAATTTGAGGACAGACACACCTCAGCTTGAGACCCACCTCTGCCTTACATTTTCTCTGGGAGGTGAAGTGATTTTTGTTTGTTTGTTTGTACTTTTTGTTGTGGATAATTTCAAACGTAAACGAGAGCAGGGTTACCAGTGTAATGAATTCCTATGCATGTACCCATGACTGAGCTTCAAGGGTTCTCAACACCTGGCCCATCCGATCTTATTAATCTCACCGCCTCACCCACCCCGTTATTTTGAGATTCCAGACCTCGTATGACTTCCTCTGTAAACACTGAAGTATGTGTCTCTAAAGGTAAGGGCTTTTGTTGCACTTGGGGGGAGTCTGAGCTGTCTGAGCCCCAGCCTTCTGATCTGTACCATGGGAATGACTGTTTCCTCCTCCAGGGCTAGTGTAAGTAAGGTGTGTGATGACCTTCACCAGGATCTTAATAACCTGTTTCCAACCTCCTGGGTGCCAGGCAGCGTCATGGCACTAAGAGCACAGCCATGGGGGGAGACAATCCCAGGGCCCTTTCTCAGCCCCCGCCCCACCTCCTGTGTCTTCGGGGCACGTTACTTAGTCTGAGCCTCCGTGTCCCCATCTTTAAACATGGAGGCAGTGGTCGCTACCTCCTAGGGTAGTTCTAAGGTTGAAACGAGACTAAGTATCAGCACATAATAAGCTTTATTACACGGTAGTTGTTATTTTTTAATTTATTTTTTAGTAGTTGTTATTTTAAACATCCTTTAAATACAGATCTTATTTCTGATTCTCCAAGCAGTCCTGCAAAGTTTTAGTTACTGTGCCCCATTTTACAAATGCAATGACGGAGGCTTAAAACCAAGATGAAGTAACTTGCCTGAGTTCTTGGGGCGCATAAATTGCAGAGCCAGGAGTTTGCGCCCAGGTCTGGCTGCCCCCGAAACCCCCACTTTCACTGTGCCTCCTTATTGAAACCTGCTATGCGGCCTTGTGAAAAAGATCACGCTGAGCTTGGGTCAGGCAGACCAAGGTCATGTGGTCCTCGCCTTGGCCAGTCCTGGTTCTGTGGAAGGGGACGATCCGTGTCGCACTTTCCCTGCGCTCCTTGGTCCCTGTCTCCTGCCTTCTTCCTGCTTCTCGTTTTAGGAGCTTATTAGTGTTGGTCAGCACCTGTGCTGGAGAGAAAGAACGAGAGCAGGATGAGGAAGAAAACTCAGATAAAAAAGTCCACGTCAGCCCTTTTGTGCTAAGTTTTAGTGAAAAGAGGCTGAAACTCTATGGCAAAATGAGGTTCATAGGCTATTTGTGGATTTTTGTTTTCCCATCGGCCAAGATAGTGAGGAGGGGACAGGACTTATTTATCCATTTCAACTGTAACATTGCTAGGAATGGAAAATGAAGATAACGTGGCAGAGCCGGAAATCAAACCCAGACCTGACCCTGCCTGGCTGGGCCCGTTGTTCCATACTGCCCCTGGGGCAGACAGGTTCAAGACCCACGGGGAGGGAGTGGAAAGCGGCTCTCCTGGACGAAGCACGGGCTCACAATCCCCATCCTGAAAGATCTGGTCTGGTTCTGGCCTGTGATGGGAGGCTGCACAGTCACACCAGTACTCCACATTTTGTCTGGCGTTCCACATGTGTTTCATTTTCGTGGTGCGGTGAGGCTCTCTCTTATCCAGCCTCATAAACAAGGAAGCCATGCAGGTAAGTGAGTTGTCTGTGGCCATCGGGGCAGAGTGAGGACTTGAATGGCATGTTCAGACCACAACCAGTCCTCCTGCACCAGCACAGAGGCCTCTGGAACATGCTTGTCAGCTGTGCCCCCTCGAGTATGTGAACAGCAGAGCTGCCTGGCCGGAACAGAGACTCCAGGGCCCTGGAGCTCCTCCCCAGGGTGCTCAGCCTGCTGTGGTGGGAGATGGGGGAGATGTGGCGGTTAGCGGGCAGAGAAGGCTTGGCCACCGAGATGACCTTTGTCCCCCTGTTTACTGGAGAGACGGTCTTCTTCTGGGGTTGAGGGGTGTGTTCTGGGGTGTCCTGTCTGGACAGCATCTTCAGTGGTGTATTTTCCTAGCACTAGAACAGATTTTAGGGGCAGGTTGAGAGTCCCAGTGGTGTGAGGAGTGGAGAAGCCTCCCTCCTTTTGGGAAGGAATGCAAAACTGATCACCTCATTGCTGGAATGACAGCCTGGCTTTCTTGGGATTCAGCCAAGAAAACAATTTATGAGACTGACCCACACACTTAACTAGCTAAAGCTTTGGGCTGTAATCCAGAATCCTTATTATGGAAAGCAGAGTTAAAATTGTTCCCTCTGAAACCCCGTGGCTATTTATTTGAATTAGTGAGGTCACCCCAATGACAGCTGTGGAGACCAGTCTTTAATTAGAAGACGAATTTGCCCTGAACTTCATCAGAATGGCATTTCTGAGGGTCTTGAGTGTTTTTCTTCCTTACTT
Organism: Cryptoprocta ferox; assembly: GCA_028646485.1. Taxonomy (NCBI): domain Eukaryota; kingdom Metazoa; phylum Chordata; class Mammalia; order Carnivora; family Eupleridae; genus Cryptoprocta; species Cryptoprocta ferox. Next base: position 10,549,434 of record CM053565.1, read on the forward strand.
CTTTCAGCCTTAACCTTATTCGTACTCTTTGTTCGAAGGGCTCATTTTTTCCCTTGACATTTTCATTCCCCGTGTTCTGCAGCAGTCACGGGGCTCTTTCCTGCCCGTGGTGTGCCCGCGGGAGCCCAGCCTAAATGCCCTGCTTCTGAAACCCAGGCTCTTACCTCTTATTGGCAGCATGACCTTCTGGACAAGTTACCTTACTTTTCTGAGCCTCCATTTCCTCAGTTATGAAATGGGTCTCATAGCATTTATCCTCAGTTATAAAATGGGTCTAATAGTATTTATTGCATAGCGTTCTATGAAGCTACCGTTTACCGAGTACCTTGACTGTGGGCCAGGCACTGTTCTAAGTGCTTGATCCGTTTAAGCTCATCTCATCTCAGTAACAACCAGATGAAGCAGAATTCTTAACGTCCCCATTTTATAGATGAGGAAGTTGAGGTGCAGAGATCACACAGCTGGTGAAAACTGCCTGCTGCAGAGCCTATTACATGGTAGGCACCACACAAACACCTGTTGAGTCTAAATGTCTCCCTCACTTAAATGTCCATGCAATTTGTGATCTCTGCCCTGTAGTTTTTGCTTTAACTTTTCTCTGAGAATACTGAGTGTATCAATCTTACCTTCAGCCCTGGGTTTACTTTTTAAGCTTTGTGTTACGGAAAATTTCTAACACATACAACAATAGAAGAGTATAATGAACCTCCACTTACCCTTTATACAACTTCCAACAATTTTCAGCTCACAGCCTATATTATATTTTGTCAGTATCCCTATCTGCTTCCTCTCCCAGTCCGTGTTACTATTATCATTTTTAAAGTTTTATTTATTTAGGTCATCTTTATACCCCACGTGGGTCTTGAATTCGTGACCCTGAGACTGAGCCAGCCAGACGCTCCTGGTCCATATTATTTTGAAGTAAATCCCTCAAATCATATTAGTTCAGCTCTATATTTCAGTGTATATCTCTAAAAGGATATGAACTCTTTTAAAAAACCACCACAATACCATACTGTACTTCAAAAATCACCAGTTATTCCTGAATATTGCATGTTCAGTTAGTATTCACATTTCTAGTTGTCTCATAATGTCTTTTATTTTTAAGTTTGTTAGTTTGAATAGGATCTAAGAAGGCCCAACTTTACAATCAGTTGATATGTTTCCTATGTCTCTCTTCATCTAATCTGTTCCTCCTCCATATTTATTTCATTGCAATTTGTTTGCTGAAGAAACCAGGTCATTTATCCTATAGAGTTTCCCACTATAGACTTTGCTGGTTGTGACTCCATGGTATCGTTGAATAGGTTCACATGTTCCTCTGTTTTCTGTATTTCATGTGAACCGGACATTGGATCTGCAGTCTGATCCAATTTGGGTTTAATTTCTTGACAAAACTGCTCTGGAGGTGCTGCATTTCTTTCTTGGGAGGCTCATGAAGTCTGGTTGTCTTTTTCTTCATGCTGTTTGCAGCCGGTGTCGATCAGTGCCTAGATCCATGGATTCTTTAGGGATTAGAGAATGGTTTCCAAACTGGATTTTAATTACCTGGAGGGCCTGTTCTCCATGATGCCTATCCCAGGGCTGGGCATAAAAAAGCCTTCAGGAAGAATTAGTGCTAATTAATGAATTCTTGCCCCTCTCCAACATTCTAGCTCACTGGCCGGTCATTAAGAAAAACACCTCCCTTGGGTGTCTGGCTGGCTCAGTTGGAAGCGCATGCGATTCTCGATTTTGGGGTCATGAGTTTGAGCCCCACGTTGGGCGTAGAGATCACTTAATCAAATAAATAAACTTAAAAAAGAGAAAGAAAGGGAGGAAGGGAAGAAAGGCCCTCCCTGTGAAAGGCGTTAAATTCTTCCATTGCCTCGGAGGCCCCACCCTCAGTTATTCAGCAGAAGCTTGGTGTGTGGGGGTGTCGGGCAGCCGGGGTGCTCACTGGGGTCTGCCTGAAGGGCAGTGTGGTGATTGCAGGCAGTGAGCGGTTATAGCCCTACTTGGAGGCCTCCACCTGGATGAGAGTTAAGGTTTCTTCCAGCTGTAAAAGCCAGCCGCCAACTTTTTGCCCGGTATCAGTCACAGCACCAAAAGGAAGGCAGTATTAAGGATGGAAAAGTCACACCAGAGAGGGCTGGCCTTATTTTGCAAGGTTTAATATAGATGGAAGATACTTCTTCTTTTTTTTTTTTTAAGTTTATTTACGTAACCTCTATACCCACCATGGGGCTCGAACTCACGACCCTGAGATCAAGTCGCTTACTCTTCTGACTGAGCCAGTCAGGCACCCCCAAATGGAAGATACTTCTATATATTAGGGAAAACAAATTATTTGTAGACTGTCTGCAAATTAGGGCTCTTAATTTTTTCATTTTCTGAGTAGCTACATTATCACTTACTAGTAAAGCACTTGGGTTTTGAAGTTGGACGGAACTGGATTCTGGTCCAGGTCCTGCTGCCTGCTGTGGGTGTGTCTGAGCAAGTCAGTGAGCTTCTCTGAGCCTCACCTCCCAGGTGAGAATAAAAAGTTTCCGTATGAGGGGCGCCTGGGTGGCCCAGTCGGTTAGGCATCTGATTCCTGATTTCGACTCGGGTGCTGATCTCGGTTCATGGGATTGAGCCCCACGTCGGGCTCTGCGTTGGACTCTGTGCCGGCAGCATGGGGCCTGCTTGGTATTCTCTCCTTCTCTCTCTCTGCTCCTCCCCCACCAAAGTAAATAAATAAACATTTTTTAAAAAGGTTTCCAAGTTAGTGTATGGCAGGGATTAACTAAAGTAATGAGATAAGACACCTAGGATATTACAAGAAGTCAGTACGTTTGGTTGGTGGTATTTTACAGTTATCTGTCTTCTGGAATGAGTCGTGTATGTGGGTAGAAGTGGAGTCTGGAGAGATTTGTAGCCTCCTGGTTGGTCTGAGTGTCACATCTTCCTCCGAGCCAGTCTGCCCTCCGTTCCCTAGTGGAGGAGTGAGTGGCTCCTTTATTCTTCTCCAGTGTCTGTCCTGGCAGTCATTTATTGTGTGGAGCATCTACTCGGGTGCATGGTTCTTGTCAACATTATGTTGTGAATGAGGAAGGCAGCTTTGGGCCTTCAGTGAAATCAAAGGCACCCAGGGTCTCAAAGGTGGAAGGAGCCCAGTGGGTTACCAAGGGCAACATCTCAGGGAAAGCAGTCATCCCTTCTAGAGCATTCTGCCAGGTAGCTACCAGTTCAGACTTGTATACTTCCAGTGACGGGAAGCTGAGTCTCACAGGCAGTGCATACCACTGTTGGCCTCTTCCAGTTAAACAGCAAGGCCTGTCTTCACTTTATCTGAAATTGGCCTCCCTTTCATTTCTGCCTGCCAGTCCTGGGTGTTCTCTCCAGTGCACCATGCTGCTATGGAAGGTGGATGACTTGGGTGAGGGAGTAATACGATTATGGTCTCTGCTCTTAGTGGCCCTGTGTTCTTGAGAGAGAACAGATGTGCCCCTCAAAGCAGATGTGCCAAGCATGTGGCACCCCCTTTATGTGGGTAAGGGTGGATACCTTCCTGTGAGTGTGAGGAATGGGGCATAATTCTTTTAGTGTCCGATGCAAGTGGATGGGTGAGACTTGATAGGGGGCTGACTTGGGAACTGCCTTAGGCTTAAGGGCTATGATTTGGAGCCTGGTGTGGAGTATTAACCTTTTCACATGCCCCTCCACCCTGCGGCTCTCTCTGAAGTCCTTTGTTATGCTCCCGAGTGAGTGGTGCTTACCCCTGCATTATTTAGTGCCATTCATCCTTGTGCTCTCCTGTTCCTACAGCCCGCAGGAAAAGACACTGCAGCATGTGGGCTGCGTGTCATTGCCAGGAAGTTTGTCAGCCTCAGAAAGCTGCTAGTGAGCAGAGAGCCCGCGACACCAGCCGGTGATGCGGAGCCTGTGTGCTGTGGGCTCCTCCATCACTAGGAAAGGCCCTCCCATGGTGGTGACACAAAAAAGCAGGAAAGAATCTTTGTTCCATATAGTTGTTGTGCACCAGACCCCGCTTGCTAAAGATCTTTGCCCCCCACTCCCCCCCCCCCCCGTGAAACTCCCCTAATTCCAAATCCGATGGACCAGATTCCATGCATTGAATGGGCTGGCTATTCATCAGGGGTGGATATTGACACACAGGCTGCCATTTCCTTGTTGGCTGACTCTTATCAAAGGTATAAGTAAAAATTCTGGTATTTCTTGAGTGGGATTCTAGTAGAATGCCTGTGCCAAGACAAGGACAATAAATTAGACGTTTCTGTGGGAGGAGGAGGTCATATTGAACAGCCTGTTTAGAGGTGACCAGATAACTCAGGACAGTCCGCTGGGCATTGCTGTCCTTTACCTTTGAGGTGCAGGGACCGATGGCCTCAGCCCTCCTTCTGCTCCCCTGGCATTTGTCAAAACATGCAGTGGGTCAGGAGACCCTGAGCGGAAGAGTCCTGGGAGGTCAGCACTGCAGTGGACAAGAGGTGCGTTCGCTCTGGCCAACCCTGCGTGGTGTAAGGCCACTTTAGAGCAAGGTGGGAGAATGGGAGAGGTTGAATTTAGGCTCTTACACCTTTGTGTCTTCCCCTGAGAATCTGGAAGCATGAAGAAATGTAGAGAAGTAGAGAAACACATTCATTGTCTTACTACCCAAAGGTCACTACTGTCAGCATTTGGCATATGTCCTTCTTGTATTGTTAATGCATTTTTCTTTGCAGAGATTATACTGTAAATACAATTTTGCGCCATGTTTTTTCCTGCACTTAACATATAATAAGCATTTTTAATTAAAACACAGCTTGAAAGTATCATTTTAAAATGACTACATAATGTTCCATCATATGGATGTATTGTCATTGACTTACCTTAATATTGGACATTGAGATTGTTTCTGTTTCTTTTGTCCTTGGCTGTTATAATTAACAATAAACATGGTAGGGCTTAAATCTTTGTCTGCATTTTAGATTATTTACTTATTTTTTAAAATCATTTCATGGATGAGTTTTTAATTTAATCTTTTAAAATTTTTATTTATTTTTTGTTTAAGTCAGCTCTGCGCCCAGTATGGGGCTTGAACTTACAACCCCAAGATCAAGAGTTGGCATGCTCTACCAATTGAGCCAAGTAGCGTCCCTAGATTATTTACTTATAATAAATTCCTTTAAATAGAATCACCATGTCAAAAGGGATGCTTATTTTTAGCATTCTTACTCCAAAAAATTGGTCCTGTTTTTATTTGCTCAGCCTTTATTGGGACCCAACCTAACCTGGTCTGGGTTGAGGACAGAAGGACAAGTATGTGGAATGGGGCTGGGGAAGGCTTCCTCGAAGATGGGTTTTTAGGCCATGTTCTCAAGGTGTTGAACATTAAGGTGAAGGTGTATGGGGATCATGTGGAGAGACTGTCCTAGAAATCCAGACAGAGGGTACAGAATGTGCAAATGCCCCAGAGCTGCTAATGAGCACCGGCCTAGAGATGCCGAGGCCAGGGGACACGGAGGGTGCAGTGAGATGGGCCAGAGAAGGAGGCAGGACAAGAGTCAGCAAGGCTTGGTGACAGAGTGTAAACTGTACCCTAACAGCAGCGAGAAACTGTAAAGGGGCTTTAAGCAGGCCGGTGACATGATGTTTGCAAGTTGAGAAAGGTCACTCTGGCTGCAGTGTAGAGGATGGATAGGACGGGGCAGGAAGGGATTCTGGGAGACCGATTAGGACTGCTGCATAACGAGGCGCTTCTCAGATTTTGCTAAATTGGCTGGAGAAAGTACATGTCATCTAAATTTCCATTTCTTTAATTTCTTCTGAGGTTGGATCCTTCTATGTTGATTTGCCAACTGTATTTCATCATTTCTGACCTAAAGGCTCCTGGAGCATTAAGGCACTGTCATTGGACGCTTTGAGATGGTGTGGTCAGACACATAATTCAGCTTTGCATCAGAGGCCTTGGAGACCTAGCAAGGGGAGGTCATGCCCTGGGTCCCTGGGACCAGGATTATAGCTTCCAAGGCACACCATCCTCTGTCCTCTCCAGGCCTCCCAAAGCAGGCACCATGACTGGGGCCCTGGAAAGCACAGCACAGTAGGCTCAGGGTCTATTGACTGGAAAGAGGTCACTTCTCTGCCATCAGATTGGGAGGAAGAGGTCCAGAATGTAGCAAGCTCAGTTTATTCATTTATTTAAAAAATTTTTTAATGTTTTATTTATATTTTGAGAGATAGAGACAGAGAATGAGCAGGGGAGGGGCAGAGAGAGAGAGGGAGACACAGAATCTCAAACAGGCTCCAGACTCTGAGCCGTCAGCACAGAGCCTGACACAGGGCTTGAACTTGTGAACCACGAGATCATGACCTGAGCCGAAGTCGGACGCTTAACTGACTGAGCCACCCAGGCACCCCTCAGTTTATTCTTTTTAATGTTTATTTATTTTGAGAGAGAGAAAACGTGAGTGGGGAGGGGCGGAGAGAGAATCCCTCGCTGTCAGCGCAGAGCCCAGCATGGGGCTCGATCTCATGAACCGCGAGAGGTTGTGACCGAGCAGAAATCAAGAGTCAGAAGCGTCACTGACTGAGCCGCTGCAGCAAACTCAATTTAAATCAGGGCATCCTTGGTGACTGGAGCAGCTTTGTTGTAGAAGAATGCTGTCAAGGCTGTTTATTGCCAGCGGGCCATAAGCAATTGCTAGAGCGGAAAAGGTTGAGTAGAGAATAGAGCCTTAGGTGTGATGTTTACCTCCCCAGACCCGACTCACAGTTCCGCTGCCTCCCCAAAGTTAACAGCATCCAACTTGCAGATCGTGCCTATTAATATATTTATTAGCTTGCTTGTTTGGTAGCCACAGGCTTCCTGAGGAAATTGCAGGCAGGGGTTTGCGAAGAGCATACCCTGATTGGAAACACTTTTCTTATGAGCTGGATGCTTGCCATGCGGTGGGGTCTTGTGCCTTTTGGTTCTTCCCAGAGGGGGGCCGGCTTTGTATTCCGTGTGCGCGGCACCTCAAGTTCCAGCCTAATTGCCGTGTGCAGGATAGCCGAGTGCGGCACCTGGCTGAGTAATGACCCTGCATTTCTCTTTGCAGCTCCTTGATGAGGAAGTCACGGGGACCTTGAGCCCGAGTTTCATTCTGGAGTGTTTCCCCTGTTACATCAGCATGGTGGCAGATTGTAGCCAGCAGCCGCGTCACGGTGCCCTCCATACACGTGGTCATGCCCTTGCTTTGGCTAAAGTCCTTCTTATTTGCCTTTGAATTTTACACAAAGACCAGGTAGCGTAGATATGGTGTAGAGTTAGATGAGCTGACCCACCAGAGGCCTTCCAAAAGTTATTTTACGATTTCCTGATGCCTGTTAGAGGTTGACACATTTTTAAAAATATTTTATTTATTCTTAAGAGAGAGAGAAGAGAGCATGAGTTGGTGAGGGGCAGAGCAAGAGAGGGACACAGAATCGGAAGCAGGCTCCAGGCTCCGAGCTGTCAGCACAGAGCCCAACGCGGGGCTCGAACCCACAAGCCGTGAGATCATGACCTGAGCCGAAGTCAGACGCTCAACCGACTGAGCCACCCAGGCGCCCCGACACATTTTTTTGAAATCATAAATCTGGTTACAAAAGAAATACGTGTTTCTTGTAGAAACTTTTGGAAAGTCACCAGCCCTCCCCCCCAAATACCCAAAGGGAATAAAACATAATTACTCTCACCAGTAAGGTGTCCCCTGCTGTTACCAATTAGGATTAGATTTCCAGGCTTTTTTCCTTTGCATAGCTGTACACTTTGTAATATAAAACTCTGTGTAGTATTTTAATCTTGATTTTTTCCCCACTTAATAAGTGATGAGCACTTGCCCCCCCCATCAGATTTTCCCCCTCCCCCAGTGCTGAAAATGTCAGTAGAGGGCAAGCAAGCCTTTCTAGGCTTGTGTTACGTTGTGGGACAATGCTGTTGTCTCAATCAGAGTCTCATGGCTTCAGCCAGATCTGGGCGCACAAGTCACCGTCTTTAAATACTGCCAGAGGTGACAGATTATCATGCTTTGAAGGATGGATTTGATTTTTAAAACAAGCCAATAATTTGCCACACCCCAGTGTCGTATGCTGAGCAAAGCAAACCTGAGACAAGGTGGTAGCATGAGACAAGGTTTTTCTGGGTGACTTGCGGGGGAGGAAAGAGAATGCGTGGGTGTTCATTGGACACCGGGATGGCTCCACCAGGCCGAGTGCTTGAAAGCCAGACCTAAGCCTCCGCACGAGCACCGTACGTGTGGCGGGGTCCTCAAGCCACTGGAGGGGGCGTCGGGGGGTTGGGGGGCATCAGAATCTCCTCAGGAGCTTGGTCCAGGTGCCCACAAGGCCAGGGTCCATGGGGCGCTGGGAAGAGAGGGTCAAAGGGACAGGAACCTTAAGTGTCATTGTAGTGGACACTGCTTGTTGGCTGTCTGACTCCCAGGCCTCACTCCTGTCCTGACCCAAGCGTGATGTTGTTTGGGCCGGCTGGTGCCTAGCTGACACATGTTCTTTGCTCCTGGGGTGAGCGCGCCTTCATAAATAAACCGGCAGGGCCCTTCGGCCCCCGTGTCGTCTTCTGCCTCTGTCTTACAGTCACAAGCGTGGAAGCCACGGGCCAGTGATGGCAGAGCAAGAACACGAACGGGTCCCGGGTCCTTCGTGTCACCCTCGAGGGTCTGCTCCAGCTCTGTACTGCCTCCTTCTAGATTTCTTCTTGTTCCATGAGAAAAATAACCCCCCATCTGTTTAAGCGACTGTTAGTTTTTTAATTGCTTGCAGCTGAATGCAATCATAACTGATAAGGTAATGTTTTAATATTTTACAAGGGGGAAATGTATTTACATATTGTGTAATTAAAAATGAAAAATAATTTAAATCCCCACAGATTTCCGGGCCCCCCATCAGACACACTAACACAGAATCTTTGGGGATGGAACTCACGTATCTGTATTTTTAGCAAACTCTCTACGTGATTCTGAGGCACAATAAAATGTGAGAGTCATTTCTGCATTCATCAATGCCATTATTCCCATTTTATATATGAGAGCATTGAGGCCCAAGGAGGTTAAACAGCTGATCCCAGTTTTTTTAAGTGAGATTGACATGTAGGTCTGTCTGTTTCAAAGTGCATCCCCTTGCCTGCTCCAGGGAGCCCTGGCATTCCCCTCACAACAGAGCCACACTGCTTCCGAAAGGAACTTCCAAAATCGCAAATTCAAAGCGGTTTTTGGCACAGTTTTACACCGTTTGCTGTCAAGGGATAGCGTCACTGCAGCATCTCCATCCCCAGGAAATGAAGGGATATATGGTTTCTGGACTGTTTGTTTAAAAATGGGCTCATATGTTCTTGATCTTGCCTTCTGCTTTGGAAATAAAAATTCTTTGAATTAGCTTTTTCCATAGACTTTCTAGGGTTAAGTCACTTAGGAATTACTAGAACATCTCACCCATGAAAGGTAATTATGGTTGTTTTATGAGTGTGGAAGACATATAGCTTGTAAGTGCTAGAGTAGTCTCCTGTGAGTTATTAGAACTCACAGTATTCATGTTATACCAAATTAGCCATCAAGGGCTGATAGATTTTATCTCTAGTTCATCAAGGCGTTGGTCAGTGCTATACATTCATAACAATTAAATACACACCAGCTCTCTTCAAATAGGATCTTTGGATAAGGTGGCCACTTCGGGTTGTGATAATGTGATGTGCATTGGTGTTTGGAGAGCTGTATGATAAGGGTGACTTTCTGATGGGGGAGAGGGTTTTCACTGTGGGCACTGGGAAGTCAGAGTGCTTGAGAGCCTCAAGGGGCCGGCAGCATTGTGTGAATAAAGTGTGGTCTGGGAGTTAGAGGCTTTGTGCTTGGACCTGGGTCTGAATCCACCCCGTGTCAGGATCTCTGACATAGTTCCAAATAGACCTCCAAAAAACCCTCAGTTAATCAAGGTCCTCCTATGTGGAAGACGTCTGGTGAGGTACGTCACTCTGTCGCCCTCAAGGAGCTCCTTTTCTAGTACAGGAGAAAAGACAGATACCCAAGTCTGCAGCCTTTGTCACGCCCCGTCTCCCGAGCGCTGCAGTCCTGTGCAGGCCTTTGTAGATGTCCAGTCAGCTCTTACAAAGCTTTGCGAGGTATTAGGTATTATGACTTCTGTTCTGTAGATGTGGACACTGAGGCTCAGAGAGAGTTTGCTACTTGCTCACAGTCACAGGCAATGAATAGCAGCATCAGATTTTGAGCCCAGGTCAGCCTGACTCCAGAGACCCTGCCCACCCTGCCTATGCCTGTGTGACAGCTCCGTGGTGCTCCGTCCTGCTGTGGTGGCAGGGTGGGGACGGTGTGACAGGAGACCTCTTTGGCTGCGAGAACTGGGGAAATCCTTGCAAAGAGGCACGGATTTAAGAGTTTAGGGAAGGAGCACCTGGCTGGCTCAGTCAGTAGAGCACATGACCCTTGTGCGACCCTTGAAATCAGGGTCATGATTCAAACCCCACATTGGGCATGGAGCCTACTTTAAAAAAGAGTTTGGGGCGTCTGGGTGGTCCATTAAGCGGCTGATTCTTGATTTCGGCTCAAGTCATGATCTCACAGCTCATGGGTTCAGGCCTTGAGTCTGTCAGCACAGAGCCTGCTTGGGATTCTCTGTCTCCCTCTCTCTCTGCCCCTTCTCCACATGCACATGAGCTCTCTCTCTCTCTCTCAATAAATAAATAAAGTTTAAAAAGAGTTTAATTAAAAAAAAAAGAATTTAGAGTGAGTAATGATAAGTAAGGAGAACACTAGGTGTGTTCTGGGAATGAGAAGTCTGGTTTGATTGAACTCTGTAGTTCCTTGTGCGGATGGGAGGGACAGGAAGAAAGAAATGAAGCTGGGAGAGTAACTGGGACAGATTCTGGAGGGTACTCAACGCCTGCCTTAAGTCAGAGGAAGAACATTTTGTATTTTATGTAAAACTGTCATTGAAGACGATTTGTATTATGCTACTTGTTATTCCTTAACGTAAGGATGGCTGCCATAATTTCATCTCAGAACTTAGTGTCAGCCAGAAAAAATTACCATCTTCCCTAGCGGAATGTTTTTTATTCTGCCTTTATTAATCAGAAAGTGAAGACTGTGGAACTCCTTGTCTTTCCCTTGTTGCCCAGGTTACCAGGAAGCCCAGGCCTGGTTTGTTGTTTAATTGTAATTACCGTCTTAGCTCTCCAGTTCTTGGTCGAAATTTCATCTTTCATTTCATGTGATTTCCAGTCTTGCTTTTATTTTATTTTATTTTATTTTATTTTATTTTATTTTAATTTTATTTTATTTTATTTGCCTTGGGTATAAATTAATATTAAAAACTACCTTAAATTCCTTTTGGAAGTAGGCAGGATATATTCTGTAAGTATATCTTAACGCTAGGTAAGAAGAAACTTAGACTGACTTGCTGCATCATTATAGGGCAACAGGAGCTGCAGCAGGACTGTGTGTGACAAAAGCTTTGGTGGGAGATTGATGGGCTGCTTGCAAGAGGCTGCTGGGAAGGGCGTTGTATCTTTCAGACAGCGGATGGCATTAGTCAGTCCCTGGGAACCCAGGAGTCCAGAGGGGCCTCAGATTGTCAGGAGGGGCCTGCCGGGCGTGTGTCTGCCGTGGGGGCTCTCTGCAGCCCCCCTTGTTCCTGCCAAGTTGAGGTCTTCCTTCCCATGCCCGGACCACCTTTTCTTCCATGTTTACAGTGATCTCTGATTTGGTCATTCCCCGGGACCACTGGGACCAGTGTTTTGGTTCTAATTAGGAAAAGGGATTACAGTTCATGTGTCAGCAATTCTCTGTACCCCACTTTCTGGAGCATTTAAGGGTACCCTCGGTAAAGTGACACTGCGTGATGAGACGGGTGTCAGCACCCCAGTCCAACTAAAAGAGACCCTCTCGTGGTCCACAGGCCCTGAGGATGTCAGGCTCGCTAGTCTCGTTTCTGAAGATCCAGGGTAGAGTGTCTTAGCTATACGTTGCCTTCCTCTGGGAGCCCAGGCATGGGCTCCCTGTGTCGCTCCTGGTGGTCTTTGTGAAGCCACAGGGCCCTCCCCAGAGACCTGCTGCACCTGGCTTTATGCCGGCACCTCACACATCACGGCCGCCGTGCTGTGGTGGGAATTCGTGTTGCGGTTAGCTTTTTAAAGTGTTCTTATTAACAGCAGCAGCTGAAGCGCCTGAGACCCTCTAGGGCAGGAGTGGGGTCTGACCGGGTCAGGGGTTCTTGAAGCACCTGTTGAAAGTGTGCGCAGAACTGTGTATGTGTGTGCACTTTTCTGGAAAGGTCTTACACGATTCTCAAAGGGAATATATTCTTCAACATTTTATCCAAAAACAGTTACGAACCACGGCTATGAAAAATGACCTTCTGTGGATTTCTTCCCACATTCTTGAATATCCATATCAAACCTCTTCCCCCAGCGCCTGCTGCTCAAAGCAGCTCCAAGCAGAAGGGATGCAGAAACACCCAGCCTGGGTGGGAGCCAGCCCTGGAAGGTCTCGGGGCCGGCAGTGCAGCTGCCTGCAGAGCCCTCCAAACTCGAGTGCCATCTCCAGCCTCGATGGGCAGTTCTTGCCCCCCCCCCCAGCCTGGGGCTGCTGCGCGGCCGCGGCTTTCATGTCTCCCGGCTGCGTGCTCGCTCTTGCCCTTCACCGCTGCGCCCGCCACTGAGAGCAGCCACGCAGCGTTCCCCTTTCAAGTGGCCGAGCAAAAGGCCTGTTCTCCAGGCTGTGCTTGGGGAATATCTGCGGACTTGGTGTTAGGAACCACAGCACTGAGACTTTCGACAAGCTCGCAGAACAAAATGAGGCTTTTCTCTGTGCTCCGGGGAGGCTCTGGACCGGAAGTCACTTGATTTTGTTTTGCTTCGCTCTCGCCACAAGCCCACGATTGCAGAAGCACTTTGTGAATCAGAAAGGGAAGCTTTGTTCTCTGGTAATCACGGAGAAAATGCCTTCCCTGAATGGTTACCGTGGATGTAAACAGCTCTACGGGAAAACCAAAACAAAACCCCAAACCCAAGACATAGACAGCAGTTATTTCTATTTATTCTGATGGACAAGCATTTATTGAATACCTACTGTGGGCTGATAGGATTCCTGGCGCACAGGGGACGGCAGGTCCGGGAGGAGCCATTACATGGTGACAGGGGCTGGAGGAGAATCAGCAAGCCAGGACTGTGGGTCCCAGAAGAGCGCAATTAATTCAGCCAGTGTGTGCGTGTGCGTGTGCATGCATGTGTGCGTGCAGGGTGTCGGGGGCCTCACGGAGTGGAGGCAGAGGAGCTGGTTGTTGAAGGAGGTAGGCTCCTGTGTTCTCTTTTGACCCTTTTCATTATGTGAGCACGCATTTTACCTTGTGGTGATTAGTATGCACATAATATTTCATGCTGCCTGTTTTTCATTTAGCATTCCTTTACCGATTTCCACTTAGCGACGAGGCCAAAGTATTTATCATTTTAAAAAGCCACGTAGCATTTTTGCCTTATTGATGTACCCTCGCTGCTTGGCCATCCTCTCATTTGTTGGGAGTAACGGAGTTTTTCCGCAATTAGGCATCTGCAGAATCAGCTCTCCCCTCCCACTAACTTATTTCCTTCTGGGTGTACTGCTGGGTCAGAGTTATGAATGGTTTTATGCCTTTCCTACTGAATGTGTTTTCTTTTTATTAGGGAAAATTTCAAACATGTACAGAAAAGAGAAAGGCTCTGATGATGAACTCGCACGTATTTATCAGCGATTCTCAACAGCTATCAACTCATGGTCAACTCAGTTCATCTACGCCGCCCTCCCCCACCCCATCTCCTTGCCTGGATTGTTTTGCAGTGAACCCCAGACATCATATAATTGCATCTATAAATACCTAAGTGTGTATTTCTAAAGGATAAGCCACCTTTTAAAAGTATACCCACAGCTTCATTATCCCATCTAAAAAAATTAGCCAAAATTCGTAATACAAAATGTCTAGTCATCAACTGAAAGTTCAGGATCCCCCAGTACTTTCTGTGGCCATTTTCAGGAGGCCAGATGGCTGTTTGCACTGGCATGTACACTAGGGAAGGTTTCACTTGACAGACCGTTCCGAGGCTGGGATTTCTTTATGGAAAACGGTGCCCTACCTGAAGGTCCTGGCCTCAGAGAGTGGAGGGGGCGGGGAGAGGCCTCTTTCCAGGGCCTCTGCTGTCTTGTGTGATTTGTGCTGCCTGGGGTGGTAGGCACCATCCACCCCTTGCTCAGGCTTCCTTGTATGAATCTGAGTGTGCCCCTGTATCTGCATACCAGCCTGACTTGGTGTGATGTGTGGAAAACGTCAGGCTCATTTCTCCCTTTGGACTCCGCTCCATTGGAGAATGAAATCTCCTCATGCTGTTTCTTCAGTGCTAAAGAAGCTAGATAGATACTATGTTTCTTTTTCTACAATAAAAATTCCAAGATGCTAGGAAAATGCCTATTCCCCACTGGATTCCCCACATGATCATCTTATTTGCATGTTTCCCTTGGCAGGCTTTGTTTGGTATTATTCAAGGTGACCCAGTTAGAGCCACTGTTTAAAGTCACGTTGTCATTAATAAGTTATACAACCTGTGTGTGATAAGTCTGTTAGCTCTGAATATGGTACAAGTAGGAATACATGCTGTGTCTGGTCTCTTCTTCATATTTAAATATGGTTACATTTAAATGTAATCTCCCTGTTTGTTCTCAGTGTTGATATTCCTGATTTTTCTATGTTGATGGATAGGAGCAATTTCCCAGATGATTCAGAACCCTGTTGTATTTGTCTTTGGAATGCTAATCACATGTGTATATCACATCCACATCTCCCCTGTGCCAGCCTGGCTTGGCTCTCAGTTTGCTCCTTCCTGACTAGCTGGGAACCCTGGCAGGTGGTGAAAAACCAAGTCATGGGGCACCTGGGTGTCTCAGTCTGTTGAGTGTCCGACTTCGGCTCAGGTCACGATCTCTCAGTTCATGCGTTCGAGCCCCACATCGGGCTGTGTGCTGTCAACCTGTCATCACAGAGCCCGCTTCAGATCCTCTGTCCCCCTCTCTCTGCTCCTCCCCTGCTTGCACTCTCTCAAAAATAGCTATTTAAAAGATAATAATAATAAATTGGTTTAAATAAAAAACAAAAAGAAAAACCACGTCATGAGTGACCCAGTCTAGAAAAAGGGGGAGTGAATAGGGTCTTGGTCAGGATGCAAATGCCTTTTGGAAGATATATGGGTAAGACGGCTTTTATTCTTAGGGAAAATAGTCTTTAGAGTCAAGAAAAAGGTTTACTTCTCTTCAGGACAGCCTTACGCCTGGTGCCTGGCTATTTTTGATGGAAGAATTTAAATAACTGGATTTTAGTTTTGGTTATGAGTTTGCCATTTTATTTCTTAGTCTTTTGCCACACAATATCCCCTTTCTTTGTTTATAAAACAATAACAGAACACATTAAAATTTTTTTAAATGTTTATTCATTTTTGAGAGCGAGAGAGAGAGCGCGCACAAGCTGGGGAGGGGCAGAGAGAGAGGGAGACGGGATCCAAAGCAGGCTCTGCGCTGTCAGTGCAAAGCCCGATATGGAGCTCAAACCCATGAACTGTGAGATCCTGACCTGAGCAGAAATCAAGGGCTGGACACTTCACTGACTGAGCCACCCAAGCCTCCCTAATGGCAGAACACATTTTAAAAGATTTGCCTCTATGCCAAATACTTCAAGATAGTGACTATTTTCACTTTTTTCTATTTCTCTCCCAGGCCTTAGCCATGTGTATTTTTTTTTTTTTAACAATTTTGTGTCTTGTTTGCCTTATGCATGGCATAAAATGCTTCTGTGTGATTTTAATAATGGCTGTATGATAGTCAGTTGAGTTGATAAATAGACCATAATTTCCTTAGCCATCCTTTTTTCTATTTCATATTCGAGTTTTGTGAATTTTATTTTATTTTTTAAGTTTATTTGAGAGAGAGTATGCAAGCATGTGTGCGTGAGCTGGGGAGAGGCAGAGAGAGAGGTAGAGAAAAATCCCAAGTGGCCTCCGTGCTATCCGCACAGAGCCCCACATGGGACTCAATCCTACAAACTATGAACCCATGACCTGAGCCGAAATCAGGAGTCAGATGCTCAACCGAGCCATCCAGGCGCCTCTACTTTTGTGAATTTTAAATAATTCTACATTGAACGTGTTCCTGTGTGTAGCTTTTCCCCCTTTTTTCAACAGCTTTGGTGAGATATGATTCACATAGTATGGAATTCACCCATTTAAAGTGTACAAGTCAATGGTTTTAGCATATTTGCAGAGTTTAATAGCCATCACCTCTACCAGTTTTGGAACAGTTTTATCATCCCATACACATTAGCAGTCACTTCCCACTTCCCATCTCCCCCAACCCGAGGCAACCAAATCTACTTTCTGTCTCTTCTGGACACATTTGCCTCGTCTGGACATTTTGTGTAAATGGAATCATACAACCTGTGGTCTTTTTTTCCCTTTAAAAATGTAATATGGAGCGCCTGGGTGGCGCCGTCAGTTAAGTGTCTTGAGTGTTGATTTTGGCTCAGGTCATGATCTCATGGTCGTGAGATCGAGCCCACTCGAGGCTCTGCACTGGTGTGGTGCCTGCTTGAGATTCTCTCTCTCCCTCTCCCTCTGCCCCACCCCTACGTGCATTGAATGTGCATAGGTGCTCTGTCTCTCTCTCTTTAAAAAAAATATTGTGATAAAATATTCATAACATAAAATTTACCATTTTAACCATTTTTAAGTGCATAGTTCAGTGACATTAAGTACATTCACATTATTGTACAACCATTTCTACCAACCATTTCCAGAACTTCCTCACCTTCCCAAACTGAAACACTAGATCCATTTGATACTAACTCCCCATTCTACTCCCTGCTGCCCCTGGCAACCACGCTTCTGCTTTCTGACTCTATGAATTTGACTACTCTAGATACCTCACATAAGCACAGTCATACAGTATTTGTCCTTTTTTTTTTTTAATGTTAATTTATTTTTGAGAGAGAGAGTAGGAGAGCAGGGGAGGGGCCGAGAGAGAAGGAAACAGAGGATCCAAAGCAGGCTCCACGCTGTCAGCTCAGAGCCTGATGTGGGGCTCGAACCCACAAGCTGTGAGAACATGACCTGAAATGAAGTCAGACACTTAACTGATTGAGCCACCCAGTCACCCCAGTATTTGTCCTTTTGTGTTTGGCTTCTTTCACTTGGCATAATGTTGTCTAAGTTCATCTGTGTTGGAGCACATAGCAGAATTTCATTCCTTTATATTGCCAAATACTATTCCATTGTATGGATATACCATATTCTGTTTATCTTTTTATCACTTGATGGACGTTTGGGTGGTTTCAACTTTTTGGCTATTACATTAATGCCGTCATGACTCCTCACGTACAGGTTTTTGTGTGGACATACGTTTTCATGTCTGTTGGGTGTATATACGTGTGAGGAGAATTGCTGTGGTGTGTAGATTTCTTCTTGGAGCTGAGTCCTAAAGGGGTTATTAGGTCAATGGAGTAGAACTTTCACAGCACACCCCTTAGTATCTACTGTTGAAGTTGTTTTTTCCAAAGAGTTCTTAAATGTATGCTACCTTCAAGAACGTGACGTTCTGGTTTCACATCAACCTCCCCAGCAGTGCGTATTATTCTTTTAAAAGTGTGTTAATTTACGAGTAAGAATTTGACTTTATTGTTTTACCAGGGCTGTTTTTTATTAGCCGCTGTTCCTCCGAAGACAAGGCCTCCAGATGGGAAGACTAGCTTATAGTTGAGCCTTACTTACTCTGCTAGGTTGCTTTTGACTGCTCCCCTTAATGCCTTTGAATACAGGGAGAGTGTTTCTCTTTACCTAGTTCTGAAGGACAGCGCTTTGCAGGAGTTAGTCAAAGCACTCTGGCTTTACTGAGCACAGCAGGTGTGAGCCCGGGGAACTTTGGGGAGTCTTTCTCCCAGCTTGGGCTTGGAATTTTGTAATCGCTCTTTGAGGCAGAAAGGAGACCTTCCTTTTTAGCTTGGTTCAGGGTGATGCCTGTGGTCTCTGGCTGGTCTAGTAGACCGATCGGTGCCTGGCCAACAGAGTGCAGCCCTGTCATGGTCCCTCCAGGAGGGACTCAGGGTGGCCTCCTCAGCCTCTGCCTTGAAGACCGGTACCCCCCTGCCTCTGCCCTCCGCACATGAATTCAGTCTTTCCTGAGGTCCAGGCCATGGAAGTTGTATGTTAAGAATTGTAGTTCATATTGGCCACACTCTCACTGTGTGCTGGGTTCCCCGTGTGGCGTTTCTATCAGTCACTCTAATCTTCACGACCATCCCGCTGAGGAGGAACGACTCTTTGGCCCATTTCATGGCAGACTGAACGGCAATTCAGAGTTTAAGACCTATGCCCAGGGTCGAATGACCCAGGACTGACGCCTCCAACATCAAATTCACAAGCATGCCCTTGACCAAATGCCATTCTTGTCTCCCTTTCCCATGGAGCCGGTCTGGGAACCTGCCCCTGCTTCCTGCCAGCAGTCTCTGCGCTCCAGTACAGCCCCCACGCTGCTGCCAGACTGATCTGTGTCAAAGGCAAATATTCTTGTCACTCCTGTTGAAAAGGCCTGTCCGTTGCCTCCTGCGGAAAGCGCAGACTCCTTACAGAAAATGAAAGGGCTCTCCCAGCTGGCCTCCTGTCACCGCTTCCCTTCACCACGGCCCGGCGTTTCTGTCCTCACATCTCTGCTCGGTGGTGCTGCCGGCGAGGACCCTTCCTCCTCCTCCAGGTTTCTGCTCCTTCATTTCGCCTCCCTCCAGCATGATTAACTATTCCACCGTCATCTGTTGCCCATCAGTCTTTCTTTTTTCCTCCATCCCGCACACTCCTGTTAGAACAACTCCCCACATTCTGTACTGGCAGCTTGTTTGCAGGTCTCCTGCCTGGTGACCTCCCTCAGGGCAGGGGCTCCGTCTTGCTGATTTTTCTGTTCCACTCTATACAGCCCAGTGCCTGGTGGGGAGATGCCTCCCAGTTAAAGTTTCTGAATTAAACTGAGAAGCCTTTGGATGGCCTTGCATGTTCCGCTCCCTGAGGGCTGACATTCAGTCTCCTCCGAGGACGTAGGTGTCCGTAATCAGGAGCCACTGAGCATGGGCAGCACACAGTGAAATATGCAGGTGCCTGTCCGCTCACACAGTGCTTGTGAGCAAGGTGAACAGCCCTGAGAGGCACTCTGGGGGAGAAGGATCAGCAGCACATCTGATCTGCTTTAAGGCAGCGCTAACCCTAGCACCAGCTCCCTGGGGACCTTTTCTGTGCGGGGGGGGGGGGGGGGTCGGCTGGCCCACCTGCCTGGCTGTTAAGAGAGCAGCCCGCTGGGCTGGCCGGGCTGGGCCGGGCCCACCACCACACCATCCTCCTGGCCTGGCCTGGGCCCTGCAGAGACCTCTTCTCACCCAGTTGCCCAGCTCCTTCCCAGCCCTAAATCCGTGTCTTCCCCCAGCTCCCCTCTCGCACACTCATTTACTCCGCACATAAAATATTCCAGTAAGTACAAAGAAGAGAATACATCAAACCAGTGGCTCTGCTTCTAGAGAGCACACCCCAAATGCATTTTAAAATCAGTGAATCCCTCTCAAGGGAATTCCAGTTAAAAAAGAACTTGGATCAGCAGCCCCGGGCCTGTGTGGCTAACAAGCTTCTATTTTTTCTGTTGTTTGGCTGGCCTGAAGGACTCCTTTGTTTGGGGAGTGGGAGCATGTGGTGTCCTAATTAGGCCAGGGCGTGGAATTGTGGCTCTGACAGACCTACCCTTTGGAATTGAGCTCTCCAGACAGGAGAAGAAGTTCTCGATGTTGAGTTTGTCCATCTTTAAAGAAAACCAGAAGATTAAAAAGAAGGGAAAACTAAATGCAGTGTGGTATTCTGGATTGGATCGTGGACAGAAAGGGGCATGAGTGGAAAAACTGGAGAAATCCAAGTCCAGTCTGGAATTTCGTTAGTAGTTACCGTGCCAATGGTAATTTTTAGTTTTGATAAATGAACAGTGGTTATGTAAGAGGTTAACATTCTCAGAAACGAAGAGAAAGGCATATGGGGGACCGTTTGTACAATCTCTGCAACTTTTCAGGAAAGATACACTTATTCCCATGTTAAAAGTTTATTTAAAAATAAAAAAAGAAGGGAAAAAACGGATCCAGCAGCTAATTGGACTTGACCTGTTAGCAGCACTCCGTTTTACACTTCAGACCCCAGGGGTCTTTTAGCCCTCACCTGCAGAGTCAGGCGGGTGCCTGCATCCGGGCACTCTTGAGGCCAGGCTTTGCTTTGCCCCGCTGTCCTCTGTTTGGTGATGGGCCGAAGTCCAAGGCAGGGTCTACCAGGAAGACCCGGGTCACGGCAGTGCTGCTACCTGCTAGCTGTGCACTGTTGGGCTAGTCACCAACCTGGGCTTGACATTCTTCACCTGTTAGAATGGGGCTGCCCAGCCTGGGGGAAAGAAAGGGTTAAATAAGGGGACACAAACGAAGAACTTGGTCCAAACAGAACGTCGTGCCTGGTAGACTTTGGGTTTCATGCTCCCTTCCACTTCTCCATTTTTTTGGTGATAGAATTGAGAGCTGTTTCCTTGAAGACTTGAGTTCAGTGCTAGCTTTGAGGGCAAGAAGCTGTCTTTGGGAAGCTAGCAGCAACATTGTATACCCCCATATGCCCCCCACCGCATGCCGCATTTCCAGAAGTCCAGGAAACGTGAGGTCTGTTTTGAGTAACTCATGGGGAATCTTCTTACTGGATGGGCTCTAACACCTCTTGGAGTTTTAACATTGGATTCCTCAGGAGATTGTGCTGTGGCTGTTTCTTTACCTTGCGGATGGGGCGGGGCACACTGTTTGGGGGCTTCCTTCTGGAACAGTAGCCCCCTGTGGCTTCTGGGCACGGAGCTCTCCTGGCTCAGAAACTCAGAAATCAGGAAGGCTGGATACTTGCATGATCCTGGGGCATTGAATCTGCTGGGCACAGCCTCCGGATAGCCATTTACCTGTAGGTGGCAGTGGTGACACAGGAATGCTGAGGGAAGAGGCACCCAGGGGAGTGTTGGCAGAATCCCTTTCACGGGAGCTGCAGTAATAATAAAACCTGGGGCGCCTGGGTAGCTCAGTCAGTTGAGGGACATTGGCTCAGGTCATGATCTCACGGTTCATGAGTTTGAGCCCTGCATCAGGCGCGCTGCTGTCAGCACAGAGCCCACTTCAGATCCACTGTATCCCTCTCTCTCTGCCCCTGCCCTGTGCACGTGCTCTCTCTCTCTCTCAAAAATAAACATTTAAAAAAAATAAAGCAATAGCCATTATCACAGCTTACGGAGGACTGGAACTCTGTATTCTAGGCTCTGTCAAGTGCTTTGTATGCATTGTTTAGTATCACAACAACCGTGTGAGAAGTGCTGTTATTATTATAGCATTTTATAGATGACAGAAAGGCTTGGACAGGTCAAATTACTGCCCTGGGGTCACACAGTAAATGGTAGAACTAGGATTCACCAATGTCTGAGTTCAAACCCCCTGTTCGTACTCTCCACTGTGATGTCCATTTCTCCTGCGTTGGAATCCAAAGGGAGAACATGGGGATAGCTGGGAACCTACTTTCACTTTTGCCAGACTGCCCAGGACCTGTCACCCAGGGGCCTTGGAAGGGTTTATGGTGATCATCTTATTTCTAAAAGGCCCTCGTCAGCATAAGGTTGGACCTTCCTGAGGAACTCAAAGATGCCTGGCCTTTATGCCCGGCCTTCATGCAGCCTCAGGTTTAGATATGGAGCCAAGAGTATGTCTGTGGCTCATCAAGCCAGTAAGACTGGAAGTAACTCTTATAATACTAGCATTAGAATGGTTTCAAAAGCTCAGTCCTTGCATAGACTATGCCTTCAAGTGCTGGGAAGCTCCTCTCAGAGCATCACTTGGGGATGGTATGAAAGGAGGCTCTGGAAAGGTTATGGGGTTGGAGCAAGTCAGCCGGAGTGAAGGCCTTACAATCGGGGAAGTCTAAGGTGATTTCCTCAGCACTAGAGGCAGAGATACAAGGCCCATTGGATTGCAGAGTCCTCTGGATCCTGGTGTACTTCCTGCTTTCACACCCTCCCCACCCCCGCCCAGCAGATAACCTACTTTTCGGTGCAATGAGGACTCAGATGGGTCTTCTCTTCAGCTTTCTTTGCTCTTACAGCATATGATCAGGTTTTGTAAAAGTGTGTGTGAGCCTGAGGATGCCCACTTTCACCAGCTTCTCTTCTCCACAGTACTGGAAGTGCTAGCCAGACAAGGAGGAAAAAGAAGTTAAAAGGTTTCCAAATCGGAAAGGAAGTAAAATCTCTGTTTGCAGATGACAGGACCTTATATGTAGAAAACCCTAAAGATTCATTAAAAAACAAAAACAAAAAACAAAACTAATAAACAGATTCAACCAAGTGGAAGGGTACAAAATCAACACTCAAGAATCAGCTGTTTCTATACAATGAACAATCTAAAAAGGAAATTAAGAAGATAATTCCACTTATAATAGCATCAACAAGAATAAAATCCTTGGGAATTATCAAAGAAGCAAATTCTTGTACACAAAAACTACAGAACATTGTTAAGAGAAATTAAAGAAAACATAAAAAATGGAAAGACATCCTATATTCATGGATAGAAGACTTAATATTTTAAAGATGATAATTCTACCTAAAATGGGCTACAGATTCAATGTGGCCCCAATAAAAATCCACCAACATCTTTTGCAGAAATAGAAAAATCCATTCTAAAATTCTTATGGAATCTCAAGGGACTCCAAATAGTTAAAACAACCTTGAAAAGGAAAGGCAGTTGGAGGACTCACACTTCCTAATTCCAAAACTCACAGTCATCAGGGCAGTGAACAGTTTGGTACTGGCATAAGGACAGACCTAGACCAATGGACTAGAATAGAGAACCCAGAAGTTAACCCTCTCACATATGGTCAATTGATTTTTGACAAGGGTGCCAAGACCGTTCAGTGGAGAAAGGACAGTCTTTTCAACATATGGTGCTGGGAAAACTGGATATCCACCGACACAAGAATGAAGTTGGACCTTTACGTTATTCCATAGGAAAATTCAAATAGATAAAGACTTAAGCATAGAGGTGAAACGGTAAAAGTTTTAGAAGAAAACATAGGGGAATAGCTCCATGACATTACATTTAGCAGTGACTTCTTGGCTGTCACACCAAAAGCATAGACAACAAAAGAAGAAAGTAGATGAAAGTAGTTGGACTTAATCAAAGTTAGTAACTTTGGGGATCAAAGGACAGCATCAAGAGAGTGAAAAGACAGCCTGTAATGCCTGGGTGGCTCAGTCGGTTAAGCATCCAACTTTGGCTCCGGTCATGATCTTACAGTCATTGAGTTTGAGCCCATGTAAGGCTCTTGTGCTGACAGCTCAGAGCTTAGAGCCTGCTTCAGATCCTGTGTCTCCCTCTCTTTGCCCCTCCCCACTCATGCTCTGTCTCTCAAAAATAAACATTAAAAAAAAAAAGCCTGTAGAATGGAAGACAATATTTGAAAAATATACTTCTGATAAAGGATTAATATCCAGAATATATAAAGAGCTTCTGTAGCCCACCAACAAGATGTTTTATATGTAGAAAACCCTAAAGATTTCATGAAAAAAAAAACCCTCTTAGAATCAATAAACAGATACAGCAAAACCACCTAATTCAAAAATTGACCCAAATAGACATTCATCCAAAGAAGGTATTCAGATGGCCAATAAACTTGTGAAAAGGTGCTTACCATCACTAAGTCACGAGAAAGTGCAAATCAGAACCATGATGAGATGTAAAATAACAGGTGTTGGCGAGGACATAGAGAAGTTAGAACCCTTGTCCATTGCTGGTGGGAATGTAAACTGATGAAGCCTCATGGAACACAGTTTGGCGGTTCTTAAAACAGTAAACAGAATTACCATATGATCTGGTAATTCCACTTCCGGGTATATACCCAAAAGAATAGAAAGAAGGGACTCAAGCAGCTATCTGCACACCCATGTTCTTAGCATTCACAGTAGCCAAAAGGTGGGAACAACCCATGTGTCCATCCACAGGTGAATAGATACGCAAAGTGGGGTATGTTCATGCAACAGAATATTATTCAGCCTTAAAAAGGAATGAAATGCTGATACCCGCCACAGTGCAGAATAGCCTTGAGTACATTATGCTAAGTGAAATAAGCCAGACACAAAAAGAGAAATATTGTATGCTTCCACTTATACGAGGTTCCTAGAGTCCTCACATTCATGGAGAGAGAAAGCAGAATGATGCTTGCCGGGGGCTGTGGGGAGAGGAGTGAGCAGTCAGTGTTGAATGGAGACAGTTCCAGTTTGGGAAGATGAAGTTCTGTGGGTGGATGGTGGTGGCGATGGTTGAACAGCAGTGTGAAATCTACTTCATGCCACTGATCTGTATACTTAAAAATGGCTAAAATGGTGAATTTTATGTTCTGTACATTTTACCACAATAAAAAAAAAATCACTAGAAAAAGGACAC
Source organism: Cryptoprocta ferox (assembly GCA_028646485.1). NCBI lineage: Eukaryota > Metazoa > Chordata > Mammalia > Carnivora > Eupleridae > Cryptoprocta > Cryptoprocta ferox. Next base: position 10,573,977 of record CM053565.1, read on the forward strand.
ATCGGCCAGCATACTGTCAGAGTGGGGTGGGCAGCGAGGAGGGTGAGGGTCAGAGTTCACGCGGGCCTGTTGGCTCATTTGTCAGGAAACCTAAAGCCCAGAGAAGAAACGGGAATAAGTAGTCCCGGGAGCTCAGCATCAACAGAGGCTGAGCCAGGTCTGGAATCAGGGTCATTTGACTCCTTGTCCTCCTGTGGGCCAGGAGCTTCATGAGGGCGGGGACTAGGCTGTCTTGCCTTTCTCTGTGTCCCCAGTGTCCAGTACTTGGTAGCCATCTATTACATTAGTGTCAGCTGGTTGACCCTGTTGGCCCTCCCCCTGTTAGTGTTCTCAGCCCTGTCTGTATGACCAGCCACCCAGGGAGCTGTGAGCACATGTCAGTACCCGGCCTTGTGCCCTAAAGGTTTGGATCCGAAGGTGTGGTTTGGGACCAAGGCAGGAATATTTGTAAAGAGCTTCTGGATGATTCTGCAGCCAAGTTTGGGAAGCACCTTCCTACCTCCTGCCCTCCCTTGGTGCTCTCTAGCTGGGGGGGTGAGAGGGAGAGGCTTGGTAGTTTCCTTCGGGACTTCACACAGTCAGTAGGTGGTTCTTTCTGGTTGTCTTGTCAACCTTTGTGTTCTGCTTAAAGAAGCATGCTGTTGTCTGTCGCAGTGTGTGTGCGGGGTGCCATTAATTTCCTCCCAGCTCCTTGGCACCAGGGCACAGGTACTGTGGTTGTCCTCTGTTACAGTTCAGACCCGACTGTACCTTAACTGACTGCCTATTTGCCTCTGAAGATAGGGTCTTCATCATCACCCCCTCTTCGTCTGCAAGGGCAGTGCATGGCACATCTCGGGCTCTGCCAATCTTGAGTGAAGGGCATGGGCACCGTGGGGTTTTGTTTTGCCTTAAAGTTACAGAGAAAGCTGCCTCACAGTAGTCTACAGCCTGGCCAGACGTACTTTGTATACCTTCTTGTCCCGTTACCTTCCTTTAGAGGGGTGCGAGAGGCGCAGGGACAGCCGTCAGAGAAAAGGACATCCTGTAAAATAGGGATGAGTATTTGGAATTCATTCTCTTGTCTCTCCGGTGGAAGAGGAGCAGCTGCAATTAACATTCACAATGCACGTTAGGAATTTGAAGCAATAGACAATAATGGCTCTGTGTAGAATGTCAGGATTGATTTTTCTTTCCACCTGACTGGTATATGCCAACCTGCCTCACTAGCGTGTAGTAATCCAGAAGGTTCATCTCCTATTATTGGTGCGTATTATCAGATGAGCTTCCTGCCCACCCCAGCCCCCTTTTCTTCTTCCTCAATACCTGGCACGAAGCAACCCTGAATGATGTTCCTTTGTACCAGTGCCTCTGGGCTCCGACCCACACTCTTGATTGTTGGGGAGGTAGATAATTTGGCTATTTTTCCTGCATTCTCACCAAAAGGATGTTGCTGAATGCAGAATGCTAAAGCCAGCCCTCTTCTGCCTTCTGGTGCTGGCTGCTCTGAAGCCACTATATTTAACATCAAAGTGTACACAGCAGCAGCCACGAAACCGAGCCCCTGGATTGTGAGGCTCCTCCCAGCAGGACAGCCTGGCATGTCAGGCTGTGGGGGTGGGGGCGGGGTGCAGAGAAACCAAGCCTGAGAGAACACTCCTGTTGCCGTCAGGGTCTAGACTTCAGGGCATCCTGGCTCCCGGCTTCCGCCAGGCTGCTTTTGTGAATGGAGAAAATGCCATGGCAGTAGCCTTACAATATTCACTGTCTTGCACTAAAGGTTTAATGGGAGCTGTGTTTGCTCCTGCCCAGCCCTGCCCTTCCTAGCCCTGTCCTGCCCTGCCCTGCTCAGTCCAGCCCTGCCCTGTCCTACCCAGCCCTGCCCAGTCCTACCCAGCCCTGCCCTGCCTTTCCTAGTCCTACCCTGCCCTGCCCAGCCCTGTCCTGCCCAGTCCTACCCTACCCAGCTCTGCCCTTCCCTGCCCTGTCCTGCCCAGTCCTGTCCTGCCCAGTCCAGCCCAGCCCTGCTCTGCCCAGCCCAGCCCTGCCTTGCCCTATCCAGCCCAGCCCTGCTTTTCTTGCTTAGCCCTGCCCTGCCCAACCCTGCCTTACCCTGCCCAGCCCTGTTCTGGCCTGCCCAGCCCTGCTTTGCCCAGCCCAGCCCTGCTCAGCCCTGCCCAGCCCTGCCTTGCTCTGTCCAGCCTAGCCCAGCCCTGCCCTGCCTAGCCCTGCCCTGCCTAGCCCTGCCCTACCTAGCCCTGCTCTGCCCTCCCTTGCCCAGCCTAGCCCAGCCCAGCCCAGCCCAGCCCTGCCTTGTCTTGCCCAGCTCAGCCCCTGGCCATTAGCATATCACCAGAGAACTCTGAAAGGTCAGCTTTTGCAGCCAGGGTCACTGGCGTTTTGATCTTTATCCGTCCCGAGGGCTGGCTGATGGGAATGACTTGCCCCATTGCTCCCTGGAGCATTGTGTTTCTGCTGTTGCACCAGGATTTATCTTCGGTTTTGACGATTTACGTGACAAAAGAAATGAGATTGAATTTTGCTTCCTCTGGCCCGAGGACAGGACCGAGTGAGGGAGCACGCATTGAGTGGCTGCAGTTCCAGGGGCAATCAGATACAACTTTGTTCCCATTGCTGGGAATTCTTTTATGAGCAGAGAAAAATAAGAACTGATTTGAGCTCCTTTGTCAGCCCTACTTCCCTCATCTGTTTCAGCAGAGCCAAATACCCACGGTTGTATTTATGTGGCATTTCCAGCAAAATGAAAAGAAAGCAGCATTCTTTTTGGGTTGGTTCTTTATAATCAAAACGAGTATATATCTTTTAGCTTGGAAACTCAGAATCCCAGTAATTGAATAGAATGCGCTACCCGGAGGATAAGTTATCATGCCTTTGAACCCCTTCCCAGTATTATTAGAGGAAGGGAGCGGGTGAATATAAGGTTAATGGATTCTGCTGCTAAACCGAACTTGGAAATGAGGTTTCATTGATTTAATATTTCCTCTATTAAGCCTCGCAAGACAGTGTCCCTATGGCCCTACCAAAGTGCAGTCACAGACTTTCTTCGTCGCGAGCGTCTGTCCCACAGCCGGTGCTGTGACAGGGACAGATGACCATCTCAGAATGGCCACTGGGCCAGCTGGCCTCTCCCCTGGCTGGCTGAGCAGGGTTGAAAGCCTGGGCCTGCAGGCAGAGCGGCTGTATTGGGATTGGTCTCCTCTTGAGGATGTGTGTGGCCACAGACGCACCCCTGCTGTGTGAGACCTTGGGGGCAGTCACATCTTCTGGGAGTGGACACCTCGAAGGGGAGGGCTGTTCAAGACAGCAGAGCGTGGCAGGGAGAGCAGAGGGCCCGAGGCGCGAATCATTTCACCCACACTTTACGCACACATTTACCCACTCCAGGACCTGGCCGTGGCCTCCCGCCTCTGGCTGAAGCCCTGTGCCAAGGGGACACGCTGCTGTGTGATTCCAGATGCTGCCTCGCACCTGTCCCCTCCGCCTTCCTGTAGCCTCTGCCCTTAGTCATCTTGTCTAGGCTAAGCTGACTGGTGCTTCGAACCATTCTTCCTGGGGGCCTGCCCCCACCCTTCCCACCGTGGCCATTGTCTGTCCCCACCCCCCACCCCCCAGTAACTCTCCTGATGTGGCCACTCTTTTCCACACACACTTTTTCTCTCAGGGGCACACATCAGATTCTCCCTCTGTCCCTGCCAGCCTGGCACCCTCGTGGACTTTAAGGGTTCCTCAGATGTCGGAGCCTTCCCAGCACCCTGCCCAGTCTGCTGCGTGGTCAGCGTTCGCCCGAGAGACAGAGCCTCCTCGTTTATGGGTGGGCTGGCTTGTTCCAGAGGGTCAGGGGTCTTTGGATGCCAAGGTTGATGAATAAAGAGGGTGGAAAAGTTGGGGACGTGTCTTTTTCGGCGAAAATTAAAACAGTGGGGCATTCACATGCAGACTGAAGCTGTTGCACACACATGTCTTGAGCAGTAGCTATATTTTTGGAGTATATTGTCACTGCTTGTAAGTACAGCCTTTGTTTGGATGCGTGAGTTTTAGTATGTTATGTAAAAACAAGTGTCACCCAGAGCTACATCCAGGAAAACAAGGACCATTCCAGCATGTCCAGAGGTCATTTGTTTTCTTATCTGAGTATCAGTGGAAATGTGGCTTGTATGAGGAAAATGGTGGTGATGTTATCCCTCTCATGAACCGTACAGGTGGGTTAGGGCACGTTTAGAATTTGTCCAAGCTACGACTCCACACCCAAAGTCCAGCTTTGCTAGGGGCGCCTGGGTGGCCCAGTCGGTTGAGCGTCGGACTCTTGGTTTTGACTCAGCTCATAATCTCGTGGTTTTGTGGGTTCGAGCCCCGCGTCGGGCTCTGCACTGGCAGCGCAGAGCCTGCTTGGAATTCTCTCTCTCTCCCTGTCTCTGCTCCTCCCCCTCTTCTGCTGTCTCTGTCTCTCTCAAAATAAATAAATAAACTTAAAAAGGAAAACAAAGTCCAGCTTTACTAGCAGGTGGGGCAGGATCATGCAACTTTGTAGGCTTTAGAGACAGGCAGACCTGAGACTGGATGCCGGTACCCCCAGTCCAACGATTAGATCGCAGACAAGTACCCAACCTTTCTGAGCCTGTTTCCTTCCTTTTAAATGTGGGAGGGAATGATACCTACCTTTAGGGGGTGGGGTTTTTTAATTTAATTCTTGAAATTTTTAATTGTGTTGAAATACACGTAATGTAAAGATGACCATCTTCCCCATTTTTTCAAGCGTTCTGTACATTCACATTGTCACGCAGCCAGTCTCCAGAACTTTCCATCTTGCAAAACTCAGGGCCAGATCTCTCTCTGGATGCTCCCTTGTGAAAGCACCACCCCTAACTCGTCTGTCAGCTCAGCCCATGTGCTTGGGAGGAGAATGTGGTGGTTCTGGCCCCTTCCTGTTTCCTGCCAGGGCTCCCTGATTCCGGGAGAAATGTAAATCCATTTTCTCTCTGACTTTACAGAAAAGGCAACAGATGGCTCCCTGCAAAGCGAAGACTGGACGTTGAACATGGAGATCTGCGACATTATCAATGAGACGGAGGAAGGGTATGTGTCCCTCCCCGCACCCCCCCACACCTCAGGTGAAGCTTGTCAGCTCCCGGGGGGGGGGGGGGTCACTCAGAGCCTGTCAGGGCTTAAGGGCGCGTTTTACGTTTTGTTTTGTTTTTAGTCTGTTTGCTTTGGCATTTAATAGACTGACACTCCACATCATCTCTCCTCTTGCGTCCACCCACCCCAGCCCTCCCCTCATCGGCAGTGCTTGCCTTGGAGCAGTGACGACCTCTTGTAATAACCTGCTTTGTCTCACAAGTGAAACTGAAGTTGCTCGGGTATTTGGTCCCCCATGGACGTCACCTCCTCGGGCCCCTCCTCCCTGGCTCTGCCTCCCCTTCCCCCAGAGTGAGGCTGTCTCTGCCCTGCTTTGCCAGGCTGGACCTGCGGGAGGGAGAGGGCCCACAGTGTCCACACAGGGAGGCAGGGAGTGAAGGTACGCGTGAGGCACAGAGTGTCTCTGGCAGGGGGAGAGCTTGCCCCAAGGCCGCCCCTCGCGCTTTCCTGAGCTGCCAGGTCTGTCCTCCTGGCTGTTTACTGTCTGTCCTCTTCCAGCTGCATTCCAGCTGCGTCCTGTTCACGCTTCTTCCCGATCTGTCTGTGTTTGGCCCTCTGTCCACACCATAAAAGATGGCAGTTACTGTAGCCACGCCCTCTCCAGCCCTCCCCAGAGTGACGAGGAGGACAGTCCGGACTCCAGCTTGCGTCGTGGCACTGGCCCTTGCAGCCTTGCCCTGTGTACGCCGGGGCTGAATAGATTCTTACTGAATGACAGCCTCGTGCTGGGCCCCAGGGTGAGTGCCCAGGGCACAGCAGGGAGCAGGACAGACGCCCTTGAAGCCATTACACGTTACATTACGTGGTCACATTACATGATCAGTTGGTGACAAGACTGGAGAGAAACGAAGCCGGGGAGGGTGCAGGATGGGAGTTAGCCATTTTCAGTGGAGGAATCAAGAGAGCCTCACTTGAGAAGGTGACACTGAAGAAAGACTTGAAGGAGATGAGGGAGTGAAGTGTGAGGATGACACCAGGGGAAAACCTTCTAGGCAGAGGGGTCCCAGCACAGCAGTCCCAGGACAAGGGCAGGTGGTAATGTTGGAGGAATCACAAATAGTGCAGGCACCACGGGGCTTTGGCCTTGACGTAGAGGGAGGGGATTTGAGCAGAGAGGGGCACAGTCTAACGCTCATTTTAAAGAGATCACTCTGGCTACGGTGTTCGAAATGGTCTGGCTGGGTGTGGGAAGGACAGAGGGCAGAAAATGGGAAGCCAGTTAGGAGGATAATACAAGAACCCTGGTGTGGGGTGATGGTGACTTTGACCCAGATGACCGTAGAGGAGGGAGGGAGAAATGAGCAGATTCAAAATCTATTTAGAAGGCGCAGCCAGTGGAGTTTGTGAGGCGGATGGGGGCGTGAGAGAAAAGAAGAGTGAGGAAACCTCCATTGTCGTCTTTTTTTTTTAATGTTTCATTTGTTTTTGAGAGAGAGAAAAAGAGCAGGTGGCTGAGGCACAGAGAGAGAGAGAGAGAGAGGGACAGGATCCTAAGTGGGCTCCATGTTGACAGCAGGGAGCCCTATGCAACACAGGGCCTCAAACTCACGAACCGTGAGATCATGACCTGAGCCAAAGTCAGATACTTAACTGGCTGAGCCACCCAGACACCCGAGCTGCCATAGGAAGGGAGCAGGCTGAGGGGCAGAGATCGGAAGGGCAGCTAAAGTTCTGCAGATCTGAGCTGCCCGCCGGGTGCGATGCTGCCAGGTCCTGGCACGGAGGGGTATGGAACTGGGGCCAGCGGCCTGTGCAGGAGGTGGGAGTTTGGTGCTGGAATCTTCATGAAAGACGGCATATTGCCACCTCTAAATGGAGGTGGTCAGCCTGGTGCCTGGCGCACAGCCGATTCACAAAGAGTGGCTGGGGGCCAAGCATTTCTAATACTGGAGCTACTGGGCTCCTTTCTTCCTCTTGTCTCCCACTCATGGCCTCCTTTGTCCGGTTGTCCAGCCACATCTATTGACCTCAGGTGGAGGTACGGCCATTTCCAGGATGCCAAGACAAGTGTGCCTCAGCTGCTCTTGAGGGGCTCACCCGGTGGGGCCTGGCGGGCTGTGGCCGAGGCGTGTGCCCTTGGCAGCAGACACAGAGGGGCAGGCTTTGGGCTGGGCCTCAGTGGGGCCGGGAGAGCCGTGTGGCGTGTGGATCAGAGCGGCATGAACGGGCAGCGTGCAGGGGACACGAGCGATCTGGGCGAGCAGGGAAATAGTGGGGAGGGGGTGCATCTTGGGGAGGGAGGGTTTGGCATGGCGGCTCAGGTCGGGTTCCTGTGTCATCTCTAGAGCCAGGCTGTGGCCTCCAGGCGCTCTGTCTACCTTTTCCCCTTTCCCTCTCATGTCCACTGACGGTCTTTTAGAAGACGAGCCTTCGTTCACAGTAAAAATCCTTAGTGGACCCTGGATGGTAACCCGGTCCCTCTGCCACTCCATTTGGGGCCCTCTCCCCTTGTCCTCATCCTTCAGCCCTACTGAAACCCCGAGTCACCTTCCTCCTCCAGTGGCCCGCGCTCCTGTTCCTGCAGTTTTGAGCGAGAGCACCTCACAGACGCCCTGGGAGTTTCTGTCTTTGCCTCTGCAGTGAGGGGACTGTCAGATCTCTTCCGAATTGGGAGGAAAAACTCTACAAGGTCAACTAATGGTCGGGCACCCCATCAACTCCTCCCTGCTTCGGGGCTTTGGTCCCGGTGTTACTCCTGTGTCCCCCGTCACGCGATGCTTTTTAGCGTGGCTGTCCCCTCCGCAGTCCCCCCTCCACTGTGCACTCCATGAGGGCAGGATTCTGTTTCGCTCACCGGTTTATCCCAGCGCTTGCACGGTGTATGTACACATAATTGACTCTTGACAAGCACTTGTTAAGGAAGTAAATGGATGGAGTCCCTAAGGGACTCGGTCTGATGAAGAATGCAGAACAGAACCCCAACATGGCAGGGCCAGGGAAGCTGCATATAACAGAGAGACTAGAGCGGGAGCAGCTGGCTGGCCCTGGGGCTGTCAGCGCAAAATTCTTGGAGGAGGGGACGCGGGCACCAGCCAGGTGAGGGGGGTGAGAGGTGGGGAGGTGGACCCCCGGGCTGGTGGGCAGTGTGTGCAAGGTGCCCATAGGAAGGGGAGTGTAGCGGGAGCTGGGAGCCACCCGCCTAGGCTGGAATTCTAGGTCCTCCACTCCCTGGCTGTGCACCCCTGTGTCTCACTGTCCTCATTTACAAAATGGGGGTACCAGCAGTACCTATCCCATTGCATGGTGACAAGGATTAAAGGAGTAAATATCTGTGAAGTGCTTGGCTATAGATGTGTCCGTGTCCGTGCTCTACCTAGGAGCTTGCTCTTTATATCCATTAAAGACCTACACGTTAGAGACTTGCATTGCCCGTGACTTTCTCCACTTTGATTTGTAGTGGTATCTGGCTGGTCCTTGGTAGTGATCTCTGTGGGTTTGCCGCCCTTACCCTGTGTGCCGTTCTCCCAGCACTTGCTATTTATATGCCAGGCCCCCATGCCAAGCCCTACATTGCACCAGGTCCCGCACTTAGTCCCGCAACAGCACCAGAAAGTAGGGACAGCCTATTTTCATGTTGAGGAAACTGAGGTCCAGAGCGGTTCGGCCACTTGCCAGAAGTCTCACAGCATAGCTAAAAAGGGCAGAGGTCTGAGGTAAGTGCAGGCTGCCCTGGCCCCAGCCCCCCAAGCTCCGCCTGCACGTATTTATTCAGAGCTGCACCTCTGGGAGGCTGTGGTCCTGGTGGGTGCAGAGTTGGTCACCTGCCCCACAGGCCCCTCCTTGGGCTTTCCCTAATGTCCAAGGCCAACATCCTCTCCGTCCCCAGGCCTTGTGTGGCAGTGCCCCATACCCTGCATCTTCAGTCATTAACTAGGAGTGCCTGGCTGATGACCTACCTGGGGGTGTTTTAGACCCTGTTTCCCGGGCCTTGCTCGACCTTCCTAGCTAGGGCCCAGGTGTGTGGATGCGACCAGTACTCCCCAGGTGATTCTGATGTGCGGCTCCGAGGAGGAACCGCTGACCCGGGTGGTTTTCATGAGCACCTCGGGACCTTCCCTTGCTCATGGAATCTTTGTGCCCTGGCCTCTGAGCCTCGGAGGGTACGCGGAGGAGTAGCCACCGCCCCTGCAGCAGACCACGGTGACAGCAGAAGGGGAGGGCATGATGGGAAGGAGAGGAAGAGTCTGCAGTGGTGGAGGAGGGGTAGTCCTGTCCTTCTGGGAGGGAATAAGGAGACCACGGCTCAGAAGCAGCAGTTCTGGAGCCAGAGGCCAAGATGGGTTCAAGTATGACTAGAAAGAAGGGTTCTTAGGAGCCTGGGGTGGAGGAGACCTTATGGGAGGCTGAAGATGGCCCAGAGGCCAGATCCTGAGGCCATGGGCGCTGCCCTGAGGGGCCCAACCTTTCTGCCGAGGGCTGCCAGGGCGGTGGGGCATCTCAGAGGGCCTTTCCCCACCTCCCGCTCCTTTTCCTTGCTCCATCTTGGCTCTTGACTCTTCCTTCTCTCCTTTTTCCCTGTCTCCAGCTCCTTGCTATCTAATCTGCCGCTGCTGCTTGAAACTTTGCAATTCCTCTGACATGACTTTGATCCTCCTCTCTGAAGCTTCTCCCCCGGGGAGAGAGATAAATACTTGCTTTTGTGCTCACCCAGTCACTCTGAGGCAGTACTTCCCGCCGCTGAATTTCCATTTTAACTCTAACCCAGGAGCCTGCTGACTCTCTGATTTTCCACCACCGCCATCACCCCCACACTGGGAGAGCTCTGTGCACGCCATGCTCTGTGAGCTAGAAGTGATCTCAGCCCTTGGAGGCTGTTCCCATTTTTCTGCTCCGTGGAAGTTCAAGAGGAGAGGGATGAAGCTGGATTGAGAGGGATGGCAGCCGGGGGTCAGGGCTAACCGTGGCTTGGCAGAGCCTTTGAGAAAGAGGAAATCAATCCATGCTTCTGGCCAGCAGCCGCTGACCTTCACCAGCTCAAGTCCACAAACAGTCCTCAAAGCCAGGAGCTTGTCAAGCCCTATATTTGCAGAAGTCAGCATCCCTATTTGGAAACTTCAGCCGTACTGCAGACACACTTAGCAGGGACCCCTTCCCCAGAGAGCTCGTCCCATCAGCCTTTGGGCTCAGGAGCTGAGAATTCCTGCAGGCAGCCACGTTTCAAGTTGGGAATGGGTAATAGGTGACTCAGAGTGTTTTAAAATTTCTTCTAGAAGCCTTGTCTTGCTCCTGTGTATTTCTGTCTAAATTGGGCTGATTAGCAGAGCCTCCCACCCTCCCTTCCCCCAGCTTCCTCACACACATTTGAAAGGACTTCTTCGTTTGGTAGAGATCGTGAGTATTTCTGAGCTGTAGGAATAAGAGGTCCCTGACTTACAGACCTTCAACTTTTGAAAGACCCAGGTACACTGACATGTTGACCCGGGGAAGGCTGGAGCCCACTTACGATAGCAAAAGGCTGCAGGCCAGCCCGGGGGCTCCCCTGGAGCCCAGGCGATGGGCGTCAGGGGGCAGGGGCTTCCTGCCAGAGGTAGCCCTGAGTCCCACAGCTTTGTTGGATCCTGGTTTAGAATTAATGAAATAACTTTTTAGATGCACAGGCTGCACCTACCAGGTGCTTCTAGAGAGCTGGCTGGGGACCCTTACTCCCAGCTCTAAATCATGAGTTAAGGAAGAACGTGTTGCAGGTTCCAAACAGTCAGCTTACGAACATGCCTCTGGGAATCCATCTCAGCTCCATTACCTAAAAACACATAGTTCTTTGGGTTTTGAGGAGACTTAAGTTTTCTCAAGGCAGAAAGGACCTTCATGGAATTAGGGAGGAGTGGAACAGCCAGGCCTCAGCAAGGACCTGGGCCCTTCTGTCTTCTGTGTCTGTGGTCTCTTTAGTGTGCCCCACACCAGTGGGTTAGTTCTGAGTAAATAACACTTGCATGTGAGGCAAAACTCAAAAGGGCTGCAAAACAGCAGCCCAGTGAAAACCCTCACTCCGTCCTCTGTCATCCAGCTCCCCTCTTCAGGGGCAGCCAGAGTTACCAGCTTCTTGGGTCTCCTTGCAGAGATTCTTCCCTCCGTTGTCCCGTGTGCTATGTACGGATGTGTGTATGTTGTCCTCTTATAAGCTAAGAGGAGCAGACGTTATATGCTTTCTACAGATGATTCTACTCTCCTGTCTTTGACTTCGCTCCATAGCGGTGCATAGAGTGTCTTTATTCCTTTTTTTCCCACATGTTTATTTATTTATTTATTTTGAGAGAGAGCATGAGCGGAGAAGGGGCAGAGGGAGGGAGAGAGAGAATCCCAAGCAGGCTTTGTGCTGAGAGCACAGAGGGCCTTGGAGCTCAATTTCACGAAGTGTGAGATCATGACCGGAGCCGAAATCAAGAGTCAGACGCTTTACCAACCGAGCCACCCAGGCACCCCACCCAGGAGTGTCTTTTTATTCTTTGGTGCAGCTATGTAGTGTTCCATTGTGTGGATAAACATGATTTAAATTAACCTGTTTTGGGGCACCAAGGGGACTCTTGATCTCAGGGTCATGAATTTGAGCCCCCACTTTGGGTGTAGAGATTACTAAAAAAGAATAACTCTTTAAAAAAAATTTTTTTTTAAATTAACCTGTTTCGGGGGCACCTGGGTGGCTCAGTTGGTTATAATCTCATGGCTTGTGTGTTAGAGCCCCACATTGGGCTCTGTGCTGGCGGCTCAGAGCCTGCTTGGGACTCTCTCTGTCTCCGCCTCTCTCTGCCCCTCCCCCACACATGCTTTCTCTCTCAAAGTAAATAAATAAAGTAAAAAAAAATTAACCTGTTTCACATTGATGAAGATTTAGTTTGTTTCCAACCTTTTATGTTTATAAACATGCCTCATACAACCTTGTGAAGAACAGACAACCTTGTACATGCGCTACTTCACACAAACAGGAGTGAGTCTGTGGGGCGGTGCCCCAAGTGGAACTTGTGAGGGTTTTAATATGTCCTTCTCTCCAGGCCAAAGGACGCCATCCGAGCCCTGAAGAAGCGGCTCAATGGGAACCGGAACTACAGAGAAGTCATGCTGGCATTAACAGTGAGTGCTGCCCTCATGGGGGGTGGGAAAGCATTTGGGGGAATCCACGTCCCGGTCTTGCTCCACCTGCAGGGCCGTCCCTCTGTGCCCTCAGCACAGCCTCCAGTAGCCGTGGCCTGCGGACGGCTTGGCGTGAGTGCCACCGGAGAGCAGCAGAACCTTCCCGCAATGTCCTTGGGTTTTCCCCGGAAATGGGAGTGAGCTGCAGTCTGGTCCGTACCAGCAGAGGATCAGGCATGGGCAGCCCTGACTGGTACAAAACCCCAGAGCAGAGAAGCCAGAGAAATGGGTGTGGCTGTCCTGTCTGCCACCGGCCTGCTGTGACACAGCTAGACCAGCTGCCTCTCCAGGTGTCAGGCTCCTGCTTACAAACCTGCCGACTTCCACTCAGAACCTGCCTGGGACTGTGCTGAGCGTTTCAGGGGTTAAAGTGATCATTTCCAGTAACCTTTCCAAACAGATTTCATCACCCCTCCTGCAGATGAAGAAACGGAGGCTCAGAGAGGTGCGGGTTCCCTGACTTGATGGCTAGTGAATGCCCAGCTGTGGATTATGGGGTAAAGACTGGTCATTGGTGCAGAAGTTCTGGAAAAAGTCAGCCTAGTGAAGTTCTGGAAAAAGTCAGCCTAGTGACTCCTTTCAAGAAGGAACAGATCAGATTTTTGCCTTTTCTTAAAATTTCAGGAAATTCAAAGGGACAACTTCAAGTGTCATTTCTGTCCAGAAAGCTAATAGTTATTCAGATGTGGCAAAATCTGGGCCACTGTGAGTTCTCATAATGAAAACTGTAACAGGTCAGCACGTGGGCTTGTCTGTAGGTTTGAATAGTTTATACAAAACAGCTCTAACATGTTTCCTTTTAAAGCAGAGAAACTGTTTGGATTTTTCACCCAAGTGAAAACCCAAAACTTATTAGGAGAGCGTTCTCTGCCAGGGAATTGGGGTTTGAACGATAAAGAAGAAAAAGACCAGTTGGGAGATAGTGACTTGAAAGCTTTTGGTTTTTTTCTCGGAATTTGATCCTTCGCATTCACTAAACCCAGGGTGATACCCAAAATCAATTGTTTTCAGTAACTAAAATCACCAGGGAATGAGCTCTAACATGTCAGGACATTTTCGTGGTATGTAAAACATACCCCTTTACATGCTCAACTTCATGGTAATCGTGTTGGTTGGATGGAAATCTTTCTAAAGTGGTGTCTGCCTTTACTTCCTTCTGGAAGAACATGGTGAACGTCATAGAACATTTCCCGATGGTCAGGTCTATTATTACTATTCTCCCAGTTTTATTGAGATACTATTGACATGTAACATATGTCAGTTTAAGATATACAGTGTGATGATTTGATACATTTGTATATTGCAAAATGATTACCACAATAAGGTTAGTAAACACCTCTGTCCACTCACATAATTACCTTTCTTGGGGGAGGGGGATAGCATTTAAGATCCAATTTCTGTTCTTTTTATTTTTGAGAGAGAGAGAAAGAGCATGCACATGCGCTGGAGGGGCAGAGAGAGAGAGGGAACGAGAGAATCCCAAGCAGGCTCCGTGCTGTCAGTGTGGAGCCTGATGCAGGGCTCGACCCCAGCAACTGTGAGATGATGACCTGAGCCAGTATCAAGAGTCGGATGCTTAACTGACTGACACCTGTAAGGGGCCCCTAAGATCTAATTTAACTGGCAGGTATATACAGCAGTGTTGTTAATTATGGTCCCGATGCTGTCCATTAGATCCCCAGAACTTACTCATAGCTGGGAATATGTACCCTTTGACCAGCGTCTCCCCATATCCCCTGTTCCGCAGCTACCATTCTACTCTCTGTTGCTATGAGCTCAGGTTCTTTAGGTTCTGCATACAAGTGAGAAACCCTGGGTATTTTTTTTTATGTTTATTTATTTTTGAGGGAGAGAGAGAGAGAGAGAGCATGAGTGGGGGATGAACAGACAGAGACTGAGAATCCCAAGCAGGCTCCACACTGTAAGTGCAGAGCCTGACGTAGGGCTCAAACTCATGAACTGTGAGATTATGACCTGAGCCAAAACCAAGAGTCAGACACTCAACAGACTGAGCCACCCAGGCGCCCCTGTTTTTCTTTGACTTATTTCACCTAGTATAATGGCCTCGAGGTCCATCCATGTTGTTGTAAAAGGCAAGATTTCCTTCCTTTTTATGGCTGAATACTATTCCAACGTGTGTGTGTACACATGGATAAAGAAATACTACATACACATGTGTCAGCATTTTGTCTCTGCTTTCATCCATCAGTGGGCACTTAGGTTGTTTCCATGTGTTGGCTATTATGAATAATGAGGCAGCAAACATGGGGGTACAGATATCTCTTTGATACCCTGTTTTCATTTCTTTTAGATATATACCCAGAAGTGGGATTGCTGGATCCTATGGTAGATCTATTTTTAATTTATTTTTAATTTTTTTAACATTTATTTATTTTTGAGAGAGAGCGAGACACAGAGTGTGAGTGGGGAGGGTCAGAGAGAGAGGGAGACACAGAATCAGAAGCAGGCTTCAGGCTCTGAGCTGTCAGCACAGAGCCTGACGTGGGGCTTGAACCCACAAACTGTGAGCCCATGACCTGAGCTGAAGTCAGATGCTTAACTGACTGAGCCACCCACGCGCCCCTATTTTTAATTTTTTTTAGTCTCCATACTATTTTCCATAGTGGCTGCACCAATTTACATTCCCACCAACAGTGCACAAGGGTTCCCTTTTCTCCATTTCCTCATCAACACTTGTCTCTTGTCTTTTTTTATAATAGCCATTCTAACAAGGGTGAAGTGATCTCTTACTGTGGTTTTGATTTGCATTTCCCTGATGATTAGTGATTGAGTACTTTTTCATGTGTCTGTTGGCCATTTGTACATCTTCCTTGAAAACATGCCTATTTAAGGGTGGGTTTTTTTGCCCATTTTTAAAAAAAGATTATTTATTTTGGGGGTACCTGCATGGCTCAGTTGGTTAAGCACCTGACTCTTGATTTTGGCTCAGGTCATAATCCCACAGTTTGTGGGTTCGAGCCCCGCATCGGGCTCTGTGCTGTCAGCACAGATTCTCTGTCAGCTTGGGATTTTCTGTCTCTCTGTCTCTGTCTCTCTGTCTCTCTGTCTCAAAAATAAATAAATAAGCATTTTTATTGTGTTTTTTTGTTTTGTTTTGTTTTTTTAGTAATCTCTACACCCATCCTGGGGCTTGAATTTACAACCCCAAGATCAAGAGTCACATGTTCTGACTGAGCCAGCCAGGCCATCTTTGCCCGTTTTTAATTGGATTGGTTTTGCTTGCTTGCTTGCTTGCTTATTTATTTATTTATATATTTATTTATTTATTTGCTATTGAGTCATTTAAGTTCCTTCTATATTTTTTATATTAATCCCTTATCAGACAGATAGTTTGCAAATATTTTTTCCCATTCTGTGGACTGCCTTTTTATTTTGCTGACCATTTCTTCTGCTGTGCAAAAGCTTTTAGTTTGATGTAGCTGCACTTGTTTATTTTCATTTTTGTTGCCATTGCTTTTGGTATCATATCCAAAAAAGTCTTTGCCAAGACCAAGGAACTTTTTTTCCTGTGTTTTCTTTTGATAGTTTTACAGTTTCAGGTCTTAAATTTAAGTCTTTAGTCTACTTCAAGTTAGTTTCTGAGTGGTGTAAGATGGGGGTCCAATTTCATTCTTTTGCATGTAGTTACCCAGTTGCCCCAATATCGTCTATCAAAGAGACTGTTCTTTCCCCCATTGAGTCATCTTGTCTTTCATCAAATATTCTATGTATGTATGGGTTTATTTCTGGGCTCTCACTTCTGTTCCATTGTCTATTTTTATGCCAGTACCATACTGTTTTGATTACTGGAGCTTTGTATAACATAGTTTGAAATCAGGAAATATGATGTCCCCAGCTTCATTCTTCTTTCTCGAGATTGCTTTGGCTATTCATAGTCTTTTATGGTTCCATATGAAGTTTAAGATTATTTCTTCTGTTTCTGTGAAATCTGTAGGTGGCTTTGGGTAGTATGGACATTTTAATAATGTTCTTCCAATCCATGAACATGGGACATCTTTCCATTTATCTTGTTGCCTTTAATTTCTCTCATCATTGTCTTATAGTTTTCAGGGTACAGAACTTGTACCTCCTTGGTTAAATTTGTTCCTAAGTTTTTTGTTTTTTCTTTGCTTGTTTGTTAATGTGGTCAGCTCTTTGCTGCAAATCCAGAGATGCCTTTGGGAGACTTATGAAGTGTGCAGATCCTTTGTCCCTACACCAAAGGCTCCAACCTAGTGCACGTTGTGTGATCTCTTGTCTTTCATGGCTTCTGTGTCTTTGTCTTCACTTACCCTACTAGCTGCTCTCAGTCCTCCTGTTCCTTGTAAGCGTTTCACAAAGATACTCATATTTACCCCAAACAGGAGTTTGCTAGAGGCTGTCTGCCTGGGCCTCAGTGTGTGGACTTGAAATGGCCATTTCTGATTGCTTAGAGGCACCTTTTGTCACTCAGTGGGCTATGGCTGTTGTGTGTTTCATGCCCTACAACCCACAGGGACACCAATTTACCAAGGGCACTTTTGGCAGAGTCCCTAGAGTGGCTGATGGCCCTTGCTGGCCAGGGAGGACCTCCTGCAACTCCTCCTGCTCTGCTGGGCTTCAGGGCTGCCCTGTAGCACATGCCACCTCTGTCCGGGGCATTTCCAAACCTGTGTGTCAGAGCGTCAAGGGCCAGCCTAGGCCGCACTGGCTTTAAAGTCTGCTGTCCTGGAAGATGTAAGAGTGTACTCCCTAAAGGTGAGACCGGGTGTCCTGGCCCACGGTTGCCCTGAGCCTGGCAGGAGAGCCACAGCTGCCCTGCCATGTTGGTCTTCCTCCTCTTTTTCTCACCACCCCTGCTTTCTTCCCAGCCTCCTGCCCTTCCGTGCCCCCACCTCTTCCTCACCAAGTAAACCATTCTTCCTGCCACCTGCCTTGACCCCAGCAGCCTGATGCCTGCATAGGCCAATTTAGGAGAGGGGATCCTAGAAAGAAGGGAAACTGTGAGTTCCTACCCCTCTGGTTCATCCCCCTGTGGTCGCTGTAAGAGTGAATGCTGATTACCTTGAGGTCACCCGAAATCGACCATATACAGAGGCTAAGAAGAGAATCCACCCACCTTGGCTGAGGGTGACCCAAGGATGCTAAGCTTTGGGGTCTTCCTTGGCTAGCTGAGCAGAATCCAGAGTCTCCCACGGTGCAGGCAGCAGTGGGGGACTGGCTGTGCGGTTGCCAGGCTCAGGGCACATGCCAGCTCTGGCCTCCTCAGTGAAGTTACTGGCATCTCCAGGCCTCAGCTTCCTCATCTCTAAAATGGGATAATACCTATCTTACAGGGCTATTTCAAGGACCCGGTGAAGGAACAAGAAATCTAGTACCTGTTGTCTGTCATCTGAGGGACTCCCAGCTGATCTTGGAGGAGAGCCAAGGGGGGGGGGGCAAGGCCCTGTGGCCTCATTGTGGGTGAGGAGACAAGGGCTCCAGAGAGGGCTGACCCACTTAAAGAGAATCTAATTCTGTGAGACTAAGATGAAATGCTGTATAATGTGGGGGCTCCCGCACAGTGCCTGCCATGTAGTCTGTGCTCAGTTAGTTAAGAGTGTGGGCCTTTCCTAATGGTCCTGCTTTGTCAAGGTAACTCCTCAGTGCATGAACCTAGCCCTGTGGAATGGCTGCCTAAGGTAGCCAGGGATCAGCTCAGTGTGGGCAAATGAACGTAACTGAGGCAGCCAGAAATGTCCCCTGTTGTCGGTCACGTTCCAAGGAGGCATTCCCTGCGAGTCGACTGTGGCATTGGGCGGGGGGGAGGGGGTGCTGGTGTGGGAGGGCTGGGTGACTATGGGTTGGTTTACAAAGAGCTGAGAAGTTCAGAAAGCTGTGTTGAAGGCTGGAGAGACCCTCCCGTTGGTGCCTGTGACTTCTAGCGGGCCTCTCCCGTCCTGTGGGGACCGGAAAGCTTTCTTGTTCCTCAGATGTGTGCGATAGGCTTTGGAATGACGATCATATCCTCGCAACCCTCCTACTGCCCCCCTCCATGCAGGGCACTGTGCTAGATGCTTCACACATACTCTCATCCTTACTACAGTGCTGCAGAGAGAGCACTCATGTGCCCATATTCCAGATGAGGAAGCTGAGGCTCAGACAGACTCATCCTGGGCCACTTAGGGAGCAAGTGGCAGAGCTGAGATTCCAGCCCACGCTGGCCATCACCTGGCCAGAACCCACACGCGCTGTGCTTTTCTTAATGGCTATGGCCTGTGTAACTCGTTTTTCCAGAAAAGGGATGGGTGAGCAAGGTTTGCAGTGAACATGGATCTTGAGGCTGATGGGCAGCTGAAGCCCACAAACCATTTATTAAGGGCACAAAATCCTCAGTCATTGCCAACTTTAGTTGCAGAGGCAGGGTTGTGGGGGGATGTGCACCCATGTTTGTGTGTGTGTGTGTGTGTGTGTACACGCACTTCCTCACAAGGGATAGTAGTTCACGGGGTAATTCAGACTGTCACAGCAGCCCTCTCTGTGACAGAGCCCGTGTCCCATTGACTAAGGTCTCACACCCAGAAACCTGGAGAGAGGACTTAAAATGCTAAATTTCAGGGACCGCTCAGTCATTTTGATCTCATTAAAACACAAGCATCCTTCTCATGCAAAACTGGTGCCTCAGTTACCAACTCACTGGGGACAGGCAACTTCAGTCAGCAAGGGACGACCAAATTAGAGCATAGGGATGCAGGGGCGTCCAGGTCTGGCTCTGGAGGAAGACGGTGTGAAGGAGCATCCAGGAGAAGGAAAGGGGCAGGGTGGGAGTGGAAATTCAGTGGCCTGGGCAGCTCCTCTGGCTCCCATGGAGGTGACCTCTCTTTCCTTTCCTCCCTCCTCAGGTGCTGGAGACATGTGTGAAGAACTGTGGCCACCGCTTCCACATCCTCGTAGCCAACCGGGATTTCATCGACAGCGTCCTGGTCAAAATCATCTCTCCCAAGAACAACCCTCCCACCATTGTCCAGGACAAGGTGCTAGCTCTGATCCAGGTAGGGTCAGCTCCCCCTGTCCGGTTTGTTGGCATGGAGTCAGATGGGGCCTCTTTACCAGTGGGTCCTCATGCCTTGCCATCATTTGGAGGAAAGAACGGAGGCCCTCTGGGTTTAAAATTTTTTTTTTTATGTTTTTAAATTTATTTTTTGAGAGACAGAGAGAGACAGCGCGAGCAGGGGGAGGGTCAGAGAGAGAGGGAGATACAGAATCCGAAGCAGGCTCCAGGCTCTGAGCTGGCTGTCAGCACAGAGCCCGACGCGGGGCTCAAACCCACGAACCGTGAGACCATGACCTGAGCCGAAGCCGGACGCTCAACCGACGAGCCACCCAGGCGCCCCGGGTTTAAATATCTCTTGCAAAAAGCACCAGATTTTTACACTCCTCCCACTGGAATAAAAACCTGAGTGGTAGCTCGCACGCCAGTTGACAGAGTCTTTACCGGTTTTCTGGGTGCCTGGATCTCTGTTGCCCCCAAGGGCAGGTGGGAGACCTTGACAGACCTCTGACGCATCAGGGACAGTGTGGGGTGGGAAGGGCCATGCTAGACCACATACAGGCTGGTGAGGCACAGGGTCAGAGCCAGCTCTGTGGCAGGCGGTGGCAGATCGGGGGAGAGGGTGTTGAGTGATTCACTGAGGAGATGACATTTCTGTTGGACCCTGAAGGATGTGAGGAACTTGGTGGAAAGGTCAGCGTGTGAGAAGTAGCACAGGCCAAGAGAAGAGCATATGCATCAGAGACAGCAGTTGACACATTTGGGACATATTCATTATTGATTGCTCTGTAACAGATTACCCCAAAACTTCAGGGCTGAAAACAACAAATGTTTATTACCTCGTTGTTCTGTGGGTCAGGAATTCAGCAGTGGCCTAGATGAGCGATCCTGGCTCAGGAGCTCTCCTGAGGTTGCAGTCAAGACGGTAGCCAGAATTGCCTCATCTGCAAGCTCCATGAGCTGGGGAGCCACGTCCAAGGTGACTCACCACATAGCTGCTGGCAGGAGGCCTCAGTGCCTTGCTGACAGCTGGTGGGGGGCCTGAGTTTCTTGCTGTGTGGACTCCTGAATGTCCTCATAACATGGCAGCGGGTTTTCCCTAGAGCAAGGGATCCAGGCTATGGTGCCTCTTGGGACTGAGTCTCAGAAGTCACACACCTTCTTTTCTGTCATATTCGGTTTGTTAGAAGGGAGTCCCGAGATCTGGCGTCAAGAGTATGGGAACGAAGCTGCTCCTCTTAAAAGAGAGGAGGTTTTAAAACCGTCACGTGGAACAGAGAGCATAACGAAGAGTGTCCGGGGCCAGGAGATGAGGCCAGAAGGCTGGTCAGGGTCTCGTGGGCCTTACATGCTGACCGTCCCTGCTTTGCCCTGTAGGCAGCGGGGAACCACAGCACACTTCTGAGCTAGGTGTACACAGACAGAGCTGGATTTTGTGCCAGACGCACACGCCGAGCACGTGCAAGGTGCGGTGATCAGTGCTGCGGTAGAGGGAAGGTGGGGCCTGTGGGAGCCAAGAGGAGAGGGCATGGGAGTGGGGCCAGGCAGGAGGCACTGTGATCAGGGGTGGGCACAGGGCCATTCGAAGTGGTGGGGGCACCTGAGGCTGGAGAGGAAAGTGGGGCCCCAGCCGCAGGGTCTGCTGGCTCCGTCTGTTCTCTCCCGTGTCCTCGGCCTGAAAGCCCTCTTCATCATTGAGACAGCCCCCAGAGCCCTCCCCACCACTGGGTTGACAGCGTTCCGTCTCTCCTGTCACACCCTTTTATGGTCTTCTCTGCTTCTGTGCCAACTTTTCTATCCTCTGCCTCACTCTGAGTTTCCTGAGGGCCTGGGGACGTTCTATCCCCAGGGTCTAGAGCCGGTGACTGTGTAGAGTATGTGTCTGATAAGTTGTTTTTCTTAATGAATGGGTGACTGTAGTTTGCTGAAGCTCCCAGGAAGGGGAGGGGTGTGGGTGACAGCAGGGCCCCCTCCCGTGGTTCCTTAGGTTGTCCCTCTCTTCATTCTGCCCAGCCGGCATATCTCCATGTCGCTCCTTCCCTCCTCCTCCCCACTCCCCCCCCCCTCCATCCCTTTCTCCCTTCCCTTCTCTCTCTCTCTCTCTCACACACACGCACATGGGCACGTAGGTGCAAACCACCCTACCCTCGTCCCGCCCCACCCCCACCTCTGCCCTTGACTCCCTCAATCTGGGACTTTCCCAGTACATTCTCCTGCCTCAAGACCCTGAGTATTTGATGTCAAGACAATAAATAGTGGTTTTTTCTCACAAAAGAGGGGCACCTCCGCCTGGACCCCTTGTGCAGGCCCACAGTGGCCACAGGCAAGGTCCTTCTGTAGTCAGACCCGGGAGGAGTCTTCCTGTGGCCTGGCGCTGTGGGTGGTTGGCGGCGCCGGCGTGGCAAGGCTTGTGACTCGTGGCAAGGCAAGACCCGCTGTGACTGTGCAGGGAACCCTGGCTGAGGGCACACGGAGCCTCGTGCACTGACTGTGGCTGTGGTTGTCCCCAGCGGCCAGCCCAGCCTTCCCATCAGGGTCCTCATCTCCTCTCAGCACTACTTCTCCCAGCTGTGCGGCCTCAGCAAGTGTTCTAACTTCTCTGGGCCTCTGCCTCCTTATCTGTACACTGGGGGCCTTGTGGTCCTGCCTACCTACTCCTGGTCCTGGAGGAGCTGGGCCGGAGGCAGCACAGTGGCCGGCACCGTGTTCTGAGGGCTCCCCCTGCTGGCCTGGCAGCAGCACGTGCACCACCTACAGGGGCGCGAGCCGCGGGGGGCCCTGAGGGCCTCGCCCGCTCCTGTCCCTTCTGTCGTCCTGCTGCACTGGACAGTCTCCCTGGTCCAGCTGGGAAAACGCAGAGGGCTTTGGATAAGGGTGCTTCCCGGTGGGCTTGCCTGCCTGCCTGGGGTGGGGGTGGGGGTCCCTTCCCCTCCAGGTTTTGGAGCTTCACGAAGAACTTGTGTCTTTGGTCGTGGCCAACCAACAGGAAAAAGCAGATAGCGTTCAGAGCTGGCAGATGGCTTGGCTTCTGTGATGCGGTGAACGAAAGTATAAACAGGATCTTCAGCCTTTTTTAAAATTGAATTATACGTACAGGAAATCACACATTAAAAAAGCACGTACAACTTGACAAGTTTTTACAAACTGAACACACCCGTATCACCAGCCCCTGTGTCAGGAAGCAGAATATGACCCGCCCTCACAGAGCCCCACCACCTGGGGTGACCACCTCACGACCGGGATGGGTTTTCCTGTACTTTTTTTTTTTTTAATGTTTATTCACTTTTGAGAGAGAGTGAGAGCACAAGCAGGGGAGGGGCAGAGAGAGAGAGAAAGGGAGACACAGAATCCGAAGCAGGCTCCAGGCTCCATGCTATCAGCACAGAGCCCGATGCAGGGCTCGAACCCACAAACTGTGAGATCATGACCGGAGCCGAAGTCAGAGGCTAAACAGAGCCACTCAGGCACCCCAGGCTTTTCCCCATACTTGAACTTCAACCGCATGGACTCTGTAGCAGCGTTCAGTTAGGTCTGTGGGTCTGGGGCCTTGTTTGCTGGCCTCACCTTGTCATTGGTGTGACCAGATAGGCCTTCCGTTCCCATGGCTCGCATTGCCCCGCCGGGTCCCTTTGGGTGAATGCGCCGCCGTTTGTGTCTCCTTTCCACCGACGGTGGGGACTTGGTGTTTCCAGTTTGCGGCCACTGGGAAAACCAGTGCTATGAACAGCTAGCACGTGTCTTTGGGTGAGCATACACGTTCACTGTTATTAGGTGTGTTTTAAGGTGGGTGTGTGAAACTGCCATCTTTGTTGGCCAAGCACAGTTCAGTATTAGCAATTTCATACGGCTCCGCCTCCTACCTGGGAGTGGAATTGCTGGGTGTGAAGTGGCCGCGCTCTGGTTGAGTAGTTACACCAGCACATCCCTGCTGCCCTCTCCCACGAGCACGTGAGAGCTTTCCAGGCACCACGTTTTCACCCATGCGTCCTCGTTCCGGCCCATCTGATGCGTTATGTGGAGGCCTTGCATCTTGTCAACCTGTTCTCAACTCCTTTTTTTTTATTAAAAAAATTTTTTTTAATGTTTATTTACTTTTGAGAGAGAGAGAGTATATGAGCGGGGGAGCGACAGAGAGAGAGGGAGACACAGAATCGGAAGCAGGCTCCAGGCTCTGAGCTGTCAGCACAGACGTGGGGCTTGAACTCACAAACCATGAGATCATGACCTGAGCTGAGGTTGGACGTTTAACTGAGCCACCCAGGCGCCCCTCAACTCCTTTGAGAAAGAAGATGATTTTATTTGCCTGTTGAACATATGTTGAAAAACTGCACAGTCCCCGTCCCCACCCCTGAGAGTCTGATCTCTCCCCAGAGAGCACGCAGTACTCCCACCATGACACAGAACAGGGCTGGGGGCGGCAGATCCCGGGCCCTCGTGCCAGCCCGTGAGTGGGCAGCAGGCCATCTTGGAAACGCAGCTAGGCAGGAAGGAGGTTCCGTTAAGTGTGCGAGTGCCAGAGCCACAACAGGTCCTTCCCCACCATCCTTGCCATCTGGACGTTTCCCGAAACAGTGCTCTCCGCAGTCCAGCTGCCAGGAAGTGGCACTGGCCCAGTCCCAGCCCTGCCCTTGGGGAGCTATCGATTTTATGGAGAGACAGAGGCTTGCAGATCATAGAGGGCCAGGGCCTCCCCAGGGAGCACTCCAGTCGGCTTGGGAATATTTGAGGGACAGCCCCAAACTCTGAACATACTGACACTTGAAAAGCTTTTAAGGCCAAGGGGTTGTACAGACAAGCACCCCCTCCCCGCACCCCCCCTCCCCAGCCAAGCCCAGGAAGCTTGGTTGGCGCTCCTGGTAGTGGTGAGATCTATGGCTCTGGTGACCAGGCATGGCCTGAGCCCATTGTCCCTTTGATTGCTCCCTGCCTCTGGTGGGAGCAGGGAGGGGGTCGATCTCCAAACCAGCTTCTCTTCTTCTTTTTTTTTTTTAATTTTATTATTTATTAAAAATTTTTTTTGAAGTTTATTCATTTTTGAGAGAGACAGTGTGTAAGCAGGGGAGGGGCATAGAAGGAGAGGGAAACACAGAATTCAAAGCAGGCTCCAGGCTCTGAGCTGTCAGCACAGAGCCCGATGTGGGGCTCAAACTCACAAACTGTGAGATCATGCCCTGAGCCGAAATTGGATGCTTAACTGACTGAGCCACCCAGGTGCGCCGCCTTCTTTTTTTTTTTTTTTAAGTTTATTTTTATTTATTTTGAGACCGAGATAGAGAGCAAGTGGAGAAAGGGCAGAGAGAGAGGGAGACAGAATCCCAAGTAGCCTCTGTGCTCTCAGCACAGAGCCTGATGCCAGGCTTGAACTCACAAACTATGAGATGTGACCTGAGCTGAAATCAAGAGTTGGATGCTTAAACCTACTAAGCCACCCAGGTGCCCCCAAACCAGCTTTTCTAACAGTCTCCTGTGCCTGTAGAGAAATGGGTGCTTGTCCTTGCATGTCCCCATGGATTCCTGCCCACCATTCCTTCTGATTTCTTTCCTGGGATGCTGATCACAGGCATCGTTGGCCTGAGATTGGTCACACAAGTGCCAATCCGGGTGCCACATATTTTCCGTCAGCAGCCCTCTTCTCATTGAGGCGTCTGTGTCCTCTGGCTGCCCTCTAGCCATCCATAGTTGCCCCAGCTCCACGAAACCCCTCAGAGAGACAGCCCTCAGGCTGCGTACACCAGAGCCCTGCCCTTCAGAACGCCTGGGGAAGACTGCCCTCCGTTGCTGCCAGCCCGAACCCAGTTCGCAAGCTGCCAGGCCGTGCAGCGGGAATCATTTACCGACTCGGGTGTGAGCCCAGGGGTTCGCCCGTCGGAAGGGGGGCTGATCTCCCTGCAGCCAGAGAGGAGGGACGTTGAGAGCAGGGAAGCCTGGTGAGCAGCGTTCTCGCTCCCAGCCTTTGAACCGCCGCCACCTTTAGCACCCTCTCTGATTCTCGCCTGGTCCCTTGGCTGGCCCTTGGCTGTGAACCTTTCTGTTTCTTCATGCGAAGTCCTGTTTGTTGAGAACAAACAGGATACTCGTGCTCTGTGCCATCCCTCAGCCTTTCCCTTCTGCTGTTTTCAGGAATAGAAGTGATATTGTCCCGGCAGGGTAGCCTCCTGGCAGCCGTGCCTGTCCTGCGTCCCTCCCCCCTCCCCCTTGCCCTGCCTCCCCATCTCCCTCCTCCTGGCAGTAGAGTCTAACAATACCCTCTTTCCACTGAAGGGTTTTCTTTCCACTGACGAAAGTGAGCTGATTGGGGTGGGGGCGGGGGGCCAGAGCGGCTGGAGGTGTTGTGTTCTTGGCAGGTGTCAGAGACCCGGCGGCCGGGCCTTTGGCCAGATTCCATGTGGACTGGCAGCTCTCTGAAGACCCTGTCAGCAGGACTAGGAAGTCTGATCCGGGGGCAGAAGCAGAAGAGAACCCATCATTTAAATCAGCAATTGTTCTTGATCTGAAAGTTGATGATTTAATTTTGTTAAAACTTGAGGGATTTAGAAACAAGTAGGACATGGTTCCTGTTGCTGTCAGGCCTCAGTCTGGGGTTGGTGTCCAATCCCAGGGAGCGAAGGAGAGACCAGCATGAAATCCTCCCTGTTCTTTCCTCACTAGCCCTTCCTCTGGGTCTTTCGGCCCCTAACACTGCAGGCACAGGCCCAAGAAGGGAGAAGTACATAAAGAGCGGTGAGGTGGTCACTGTTATCAGCCAGCCAGCGCCTGTGACAGGGCCCCTCAGAGAGGGCCAGCACTGCTGTGTCACTTCGTTTTCCTACAGGGCAGCCTGCCAGCGCCACCCCTGTGGCTCCTTGGCTCCTGGTTGGGGACCCAGAGTGGACCAGACCTGCTAAGGTTTTCCACCTCTCCCCTAGAGCAGATTCTGAAATCTCAGCTGGGTCAGTCGTGCAGAGGGGCTTCTGCATTGTCACTGTCACCTCAGAAAGTGGACAGCCTAACTGGCCGTCTTCCTGTGTTCTCTGACAGAGCTTAGTAACTGTGAGAGCTTGACAAATGATGACTGATTGCCTTCTCTGTGCAAGGGCAAGACTCCATGGTACCTTCAAACGTGTGACCCAGTGGGGAAGAAGACAGGAGCGCAGGTGTTCGGGCATTGTCCCAGGACGGTGCGAGGGGCCACCGCATCTCTGGATTTCTCCCAGTTCTGTTTCCATTTAGGAGTCTTCCTTCAAAGGTGCCCCCACCCTGTTCCCCATCGGCATCAGAGTCTTGTTCAGGAGAGAATGCTGCCAGGGACATATGCTCTGTTAGCGGTCACCTCACCCAGACTGCACAGGGGTCCCATACAGGGGTTGAAACAGTGGCAGGTGGGAAGTGAGTAGCTTAGCCAAGACTGCTTGGTTGCAGATAACAAGTTCTCATTCCAGCTGGCCCAGGCCAAGAGGAGAGCTTGTCAGGACAAGGCAGGGTTTCCCAGAACCCTGGGTGTGACTGGACCTGGGAAGGGACAGAAGGGATCAGGAAAGCCCGCCAAATCCTCTCTCGTCTGCACCTCTCAGCACACCAGCCTTGCCTTCCCACATACAGGCTAGCTCTTGCTCCCTCGTCCCCGGTGGGCACATGGCTGCCCGCATCTATAGAGGACAGTGTCACCTACCCAAGGAGAGCAGCCCAGGGCCAAGCTTCTGGGTGGAGGGCAAGCTGACTGGCCCAGTGTGGGATGTGTTTCTCTCCTGGCGCCACAGAAGACACAGTACTGGAGAAAGGGGGGCCCGCTGAGTTACTGTTTGGGCAGGTGCCCCAAGAACTGTCCACTGTCTGGAGAGCACAATGATGGTTCTTTAATTTCCATTCTTCCCATCTCGGATTTGGCTGAGGAGGAGAGCAAGATAAAGAAGAGTGGTCCCCGGGAACTGTAAGTCCGCCCATAGAAATTGAGACGGGAAACGGTGCTTTTTCGTACCCGGCCTCCCACTGCAGGCTGTAAACCTGGTCCTAGACCCTAAACCAACACGCCAGCTGCATTTTGAAGCTAGAGTCACAGGACTCCGCTGGATTCTGAAGCTGGTGGCGGCGGCCAAAGCCGCGGGTGGAGAACGGGGCTCCGGGGCACTCCCTGGTGGGGGGGGGGGGCAGGCCTCGACGGCGCTGCTCTCCAACTGGCACTCCCACAGGCCTCCGCAGGCACCGGGGCCCCACTCAGATCCAGGAGGAAGGGTTGGCCAAGAGGGGCCGTCCTCAAGCGGGCATGAAATCCCTGAGTGTGCACATTCAGCAGGCGGGCCGTAGTGTTTGTGGTGAGGTGTATCAGTCGTAATGAGCAAGGCCTTTTGGAAACTGACCTTTTAACTTCAAGTGGGTCTGGTGGTGAGAGATAGAGTTTCTGCGGCTGCCTCAGGATTGGTTGGAACGCACTGCTAGACCCAGGGAGGCAGTGAAATGCTTGTGACAACAGCAGAATTGGCAACAGACCGTGGGTGCGAGCGGCCATGCCTCCTCCTCTGGGTACGTATAGCGTGACAGGACTGTTTGGAAGAGCTGGGCTTCATTTCAGGGGAGCCCTTTGGAGAGGCTTCCTTTTTTTTTTTTTTTTTGGATAGATTCTGTAACTTCGAAAGAACCAAATATTTAAACAGGTTCTTTGGAGTTTCATGAATGGATGATCAGTGTCTATCAGAACATCCGTTCTTACCTCTCTGTGTTGTATTTTCAGTGAAGGGGGTCTTGTGGCCATGCTTTCCAGTGGCTTCTCTGATGTGGGCACGTGGGCATGGCCGTGGTGGGCAGCTCGGGCTCTCCTGCCCCTGAGCCTCTGTCACCCCGCCTTTCCAGCTGGACGAGGTGGTCTCTGCTTTTGCGCGCTCTGATCCGCTGAGGAAACCTCATGTTAGCCTTTATTTCTCATCACACATCAATTTCTCCTTTCCTTTCTGCTCAATTTGCCTACGGTTCCTGCCTCCGCCCCCGGGAGCTCTGCCGAGCAGAGGCGCTGGCATCCCAAGGGCACGGTGGCGAGGCAGCCCCGCACGCCCTTCAGCCGAGCATCACCAGGAATTGATTTCCCGGCGATGAGGGAAATGCCTGCATCTTAGGATGCGCCACGGTGCTTAGGTGTTATTTCTCCATATCTCCTCCAAGGAGATACTACACGCTGAATTAGGTTTTTGTGTTTTTGTTCATGCTCAACAGCACCATTGAAAACCCAGGTTCCGCCAGCCACGTCGAGGCGGCGCTGGCGGGGGCACGGGGGCAGGCTGGTTTGCATTCGAGGGTCGGAGAGCACTGGGCTCTGCGAGCGGACCTGGGCTGCCCTTGGTGAGAAATGCTTCCTGACAGGCCCTCTTTCATCCTCCCAGGCGTGGGCCGATGCCTTTCGGAGCAGCCCTGACCTCACCGGCGTTGTGCATATATACGAGGAGCTGAAGAGGAAAGGGGTCGAGTTTCCCATGGCAGACTTGGACGCTCTGTCTCCCATACACACGCCACAGCGGGTAAGCTTCCAGCTGGCATTTTTCTAGAAAGACCTATTGCAGAGCGGGCAAGCCACTGCCACCACCCTTCTGCTGCTCCATTTGAATTATTCAGCCTGTCATCACGAGTTCTTAAAGCTCGAGGGCATTTCTTTTTAATAACAAGGGGAATGCAGGAGTGAGACGGCTGGTTGACTGGTGATTAAGTGGCAGCAGTGTCTCCCCACCCCCACCCCCGCTCCCACTTCTTCTCTGACTGTGCAAGGAGGGTATAACAGGGATCAGGTCCCAGATTTTCCTGGAAATGGCTGCTTGGGTGGAGCCATCCTGCGAGGGCCATGAGCACCTGCTTCTCCGAGGGCCCTGGAATCTGGTGTGGGGATGCCAGCGTCTCCCTTTGGGAGCGTCAGAGCACCTCAGTGCTCACAGCAGAGCACAGGAGCTGGTGACGTCCTCCGACCGTGGGGCAGAGGGCAGCACGGTTTTTTAGACCGTGCAGGCCGAATTGATCTAAATTTTATTTTGAACTTCAAGTGTTCAGCATCAATCCAGACATCCTTGAGTTCTGCCAGCCTTGGAATTCAGAGCCCAGGGAGGGCTCGTTTAGGGGCCTGCCACTGAAGACAAGGGGCAGCTCTGTGCTTCAGAACGGAAAGCACACAGGTGACGGACGCCATTCCTCCTGGGAAGCTAGTACCTCTGCTGGCTGGGAATCAGCCCCTGGCCCCAGGGGGAGCCAGGAAGCTCCAGGATCTGGGAGAGGCCCCTTGGGCCAGCACACTCTGCCTCGCTGGCCCCACCTGCCCATCTCCGATGGGGACGAGAAGTCGGAATGCCTTGCAGGTCTCTTGCACGAACATAGTTAACCTTCAAGGCTTTCTGAGATGCTCAGAGGGAGAGCATACGGAATTCTGCTTTGCAAAGTGTTCTCATTATGATCCCTCCAAACCACTTACTATGCTTTGTGGAATAAACGTAACCTGTTTTGTTCTTCTAATAATGACACAGAACGGTGTTGTTTTCTGCCTATAATTATAAAGAACATTCGGTAAATTGCATAATTGCTATTTATGTTAGTCTCCTTGTAAAGGCCAAAATGTAATCTTCCGGTACCAGATAAGGGTTTATGATTAGCAAAAGCTCCTAGCAGCCCCTCTCTGCTCAGGTACTGAGGGGGTCCTAATAATGGAAACCAGAGCTCTCATGGAGTGCCCTCAGAGCTGCCTCTCTCAGTCGCTTAGGTTGTCTGGGAGGTAAGTAGAGGGAGGAGCCCTCGATAACCCCCTTGGGTGGATGGAGAGACTGGGCGCAGAAGGGGCAGGGGTTCCTCGAGCCTCACAGGTGAGCAGTAGAGCTGGGCCGCCGCCTCCCTGCAGGCAGCTGTGGCCGGGGAGGGGCTGCCGGGTCGGGTAGGTGCCGGGCCCAGCGGCGCGGGCAGCCCAGGTGAACAGAGGACTTTGTTGTTGCCGTGCCAGAGCGTCCCCGAAGTGGATCCAGCCGCGACCATGCCCAGGCCCCAGTCGCAGCAGAGGACAAGTGCCAGCTCCTATTCCTCGCCTCCTCCTGCTCCCTACTCCGCTCCACAGGCCCCGGCTCTCAGTGTGACTGGCCCCATCACGGCCAATTCAGAACAGGTACTCGCATGCTTCCAGGCCAGAGGCAAGGCGACTGTCCTTCTGGGAGACGTACGGAGGCTTTCCCTGACTGACGCTCTGCTAGTGCCAGCGACCCACAGACAGAGGGAGGGCCCGCTGCAGTGGGGAGGCAGGTGCAGAGACGGCGTGGACGGTGTGCGGTGCGGTTGTGGGGGCAGGAGCCGTGAGTTCAGCCCTCTCTGGAGGGCCGCCCCGGGAGCCGATGCTGCTGAGGCTCTCGAAGCCCGAGCGGGGCTTGTCGGACAAGGCGTGGGCCAGCGGCACGGAGGAGCAGGGCGCTCGAGGGAGCAGCAGGAACAGCAGGTGGGGGGTTTGGGGAACGGTGCAGGTGCAGGATCGGAGAGACAGAGGGTGAGGCCAGTGCACAGCGATGGAGTTGCATTGTGAACATCCTGTGAGTCATGCGGAGAGGTCTGGATTGATCCTGTAAGAGGTGTCAGCCATCAGAGGCTAGTGACCCGCTCAACAGGGTTCCGTGAGGCCGAGGCCAGGATGAGGAAGGCCCTTAGGAAACGCTCTTCCTGCCTTTATTCCCAGCACTGCCCACCTTCCCTGCGTTATTTCCGGAGAGGCCAATGCCATTGAAATCCCAAACCGGATTTTCTTTTGGCAAGTCGTGGAAACTAGTATTTAGATGAATCTGTAGAATTTCCATTGATTAAAATCTGAGAACTGATCAGACTTGAAAAAAGAAAATCTGTTCCAGTTTTTGTACTTTTTAAAGTCCTCTTTTATTTTTTGTGACAGTGTCATTATGTACAGAAGCCCATTGAGACAGAGGGGCCAGGCGATGAGGTGTGGGTAACCGAAGTGCTTTGCCAGGGCCGCTCGCGCTTCCGTTCTCTGGCGGCCCCAAGGAGGCGAGTGGGAGGAGGCGAGCGGGAGGTCAGGCGGGCCTGTGCTCGAGTCCCCACTCTGCTCCTCACCATGAGCCCCGGCCGGATCACTTTGGCCTCCACCGGCTGCTAGTAGATAGAACAGGGCGGTAGTTCTTCCCTCTTGCCCCCCGGAGCAGTCAGGAGCTGGTCGGGCAGCTGGATGGGGAGGCCTCGTGATAGCCCCCCAGGTGCTGTGTGCCCTGCTGAGATGACAAGGTCGAAACCCACAGCTGGAATACGGGCAGTACGATAATGCGCTGCCCGGGTCACTCCGTTCTGCCCTTTCTCACCGCTCACGGAGACCAGGCCCTGCCCCCAGAAGGGACGCCCTGCAGGTCTTGGCTGCAGGCTCCGCTCCCACGGGCAGAACTGTGTCCCGTTCTGCTCAGAGGGAAGTCTGACATGTCTGGAGGTGGACGGTCACCGAGACCCTCCGTGGACTCTTCATCGGTTGCGTGGGAGCTTGGGAAGCGCCCTCCCAGCAGCCAGAACAGTCTGGAGGAGGGTATAGAATAGGCGGAAAGGGGGAAAATGGAAGAAGAGCGGCCTGGCCTTGAGGACCCTTCTGATCCCATGTGGTGTCTGTTGCATCCCTAAGTTCCAGGCTCAGAAATGTCTTCTGGGTAAGACTAGGGGGGAGTTCACCCAGTAGGCACAACCAGAGGCGAGAAGAGCCTCGCCCAGTGCCCTCATTGACCATTTGTCCATCTTTCCATCTGACACACATATATCGAAGTTTCCTGTCGCTATCGCTGTGCTGAGAGTGCAGACCTCAACTCAGCAGAGTCCCTGCCCCAGGAGCTCAGCCGGGACAGGGAGGGCCTGCGGTAGGATGTGGGCTGCCTGCTTCTGCCTCAGAGAGGGGCAGGGGAGAGTCAGAAAAGGCTTCAGCGAGGAGAGGAGTGTTCATTTGAATTAGGTCAAAGTGTAAGAAGAGCCGTAGCAAATCCAGCTCTCTGGAGATTTTAGCAGCAGAGGGATCTGAGCAGTACTGGGTGCATGTGGGCCAGCACCGCACGGGGTTTCACTCGGGTTACTCACAGCAGCCCCATGAGGCATGGCCGTCGTGTTTCACCTTTCCATAGGTGAGGAAATGAGGCCAAGAGAGATTAAGGGCCATTCCTTGCAGTGTCCCTGCTGCAGGAAAGTTGGCCCAGGCTCAGGCCTTGGGGAGCTCTGTTGGATGGGCAGGTAGGGTAGTTTTCAGGGGGACCTTGGTAAGGAGCTGGCTCGGGAGGGGGTCTCCCCTGGAGTCTGCTCTTGGTCCCTCTCCCTCATTTGCACACCAGGCAAGTGCAGCTAACACCAGCCAGCCTCTCCGAGGACCATAGTACTTAGATTGTGAGCTCCTGGGGCCACAGTCTATAACGAGAAGGGTCCTATGAAGGACCCCAGCCCTGAAGGGCCCTCAGGGATCACGCACGCCAGCACTTCCACTTGCAAGGATAGTGACGGAGGCCTGGAGAGATCAATTCCCCACTCAAGGTTTTGCTGTGGGAGGGCCGAGCCACGAGCCAGCTCAGTCCACGCTGGACCCAGCGCTCCTTCCCTGCACAGCGCTGCCTCAGCGTCATGGGCAGAGTCACCCATGACAGACTCCTGGTAACCAAGGGCCCTATGGGGGTGGCCTTGCCCCCCCCATTCGATCCTCCCCTAGAGATGCCATCACCCTCACACCCAGACCAGAGTGAGATAAGGAAGCCTTCTTCTGCCGAGCACATGCAGAGGCGTGACCTAGATGTCACAGTGAACGGGACTGTCACCAGACAGGTGCAGGTTGACTGACCTCTCCTTCCTGCTTTCCTCCCCACTCCCTCCTCCCTGGCCCAACAGATTGCCAGGCTTCGGAGTGAGCTGGACGTCGTTCGAGGAAACACAAAAGTCATGTCTGAGATGTTAACCGAGATGGTCCCCGGGCAGGAGGATTCGTCCGATCTGGAGTTACTGCAGGTGAGGGGGGCCTCATGTCGGGGAAGGTTTGGACCTGGGGAGACAGCAGTGAGGCAGGAACAGGGCCCAGGGGGGCTGTCGGGGGAAGGGACTGAGTCCATGCAGGCACACTCAGCCTCGTGCTTCCTGGCAGCGATCAGACGCCAGCACCAGGCTCTCTTTTTTTATTTTGTAACATTTTTTCCCTGATAATAAATTGCCAGTTGCAGGACCACATACCCCTCAAAAGACGAAGGAACTATAAGGAAGAAGATACTCATTTTCGTGGAGTCCAGCATCCACAAGTAACCCCTGTGGATGTTTCGATGCATTTTCTTTCAGCCTTCTTTCCATGTTTGTTTTCATTTCAGATGTAGTTGAGATTCTGTTGTGTGCCCAGTTTTGTGTATTGCTTTGTTCCCTCAACATTATGTCATAAACATTGGTGACAGGACCTCCTCAACCTTTCCTGCGTGAGGGAGCCCTTCCAGCCACACTTTATCCCCCCGAGACAGTCCTGAGACTGAAATGCAATAGAATCTCCTTTTCTTCTCCTGAATACTGAGGATTCCAGGCTGGGCTTGCCCACATTATGGTTCTTGAGGATCTGTTGCTAACTGGCCGCCTCGCCCCCTGGACACCAAGTGGATCTGGGGCCGTGACAGAAAAGGGTCCGGTAGCAGGGCTGGCCTGCAGGGCTGCCTTCAGGAGTCTGAGCCTTCCTGACCTAGAACTAGCGACCAGATCTCCCCCACGCCCGACTCAGATGACTCTGGCACTTGTAGAAAATGGCAGCACTGCCCTCAGAAACAGTGGCCTTCTGGAGGGGTGGAGAAAGAGTGCCGTAAACTGCAGGTGCCAGGACCTTTCCAGCGGGTGGCACGATGCTTGAGTAAACAGGTCAGGAGCCAGACTGGCTTGGTGAGCCGGCGGGGGTGCCTCATGACGTGCCTGCTGCCACTATGTCTTGTCTGGCACTCAGCGTCTTCAGTCTCAGCCCCCCCAGGCGCCACACCTCCCGCCCTGCTGCTGGCACACAGCGCACAGTCTGTGAAGGCCCGGCTCCAATGGCCCTGCCCACCAGCAGTACATGCAGCCAAGGTGACCGTGCCTGGTCCCAGGCGGCCTCTTGTCGTGCCCGCCTCCTCCCAGGAAACCATCAGCTCCTAAGGAGGTGAGCTGAGGGTGGGCGGAGGCCTGCTGTGGGCCTGCCAGCGGGCAAAGCAGAGGTGCGTGGAGTGCGGCCTCTGCTCTGGAGCAGCCCCCAGCCTGGTGCGGGAGGCCCTGGACAGGACCCCGCTCCTCTCCACAGAGCTGCAGCACCAGGTCGCTCCTGAAGCTGAGCTGAGTCCCCTCCACCAGCCCGAAGCAGGAGCCCCACAAGGCCTGCCTCCTGCGGGAGAGCAGGTTTGCCTCAGTGGGGCACGTCCAGCGTCCGTCCGTCTGTGTGCCACACACCAGGGGACCCAGCGTCCCCCGAATGCATCACTCACCTCCATTCCCAGCCTGTAGGGGGAGTTCTTCCAGGCACTAGCCTCTGAGAGCAGTCCAGAAACAATCCAGAAGTGGAGAGGGCCTCTTGAGGCAGCGTTGTGCTGTGTCAGCGTCCGAATTCCTGCTGACGGGGGTTTGCGGTGGACAGAGCCGAGCTCCTGGCAGCAGGGGGTGGGCTGAACACAGCCAGCATGCAGACAGCCCTTGCAGACCAGACAGCGAGCATACTCTGTGCGTGTGTGTGCGTGCGTGCGTGTGTGTGTGTGTGTGTGTGTGTGTTTAAACAAGCCCATCAGCCAAGACAAACAGAACCTAATCTCCTGGCATCAGCTCACAGTTTTCAAAAATAGGTTGCTTCCCATGACGTTTTCCTTCCCTCTGTTTTGTTCCAACTCCAAGCCTACCAGCCTCCCTGCTATCATATAAATCAAGCAGAGAAGGAGCGGCTCTGGGTGCCAGTGGGAGGCTGGCCTTCCAGCACGGGAGAGTCTGGAGCTGGGCAGCTCTGTGTGAACAGCCACGGCTCTCCTTGCCCCTGGCCTCGCTCCTCAGTCCTTCTTGACCTCTTCCCTCCTCTTCTTCCCGGGGCAGTCAGAGGCCAGCTGGGCAGGGGCTCCCAAAGGCCGGGGCCACCCCAGACCGCGAGACTGCCACATGGGAAAATGCCACCATCTGCTTGGAAAGTGATGGGATCGGAATGTGCCCCGGGGACCCCTCAGTGGAGCTGGAAGGCAGCCAGATCGCTCAGGGTGGAAGCTGTCCAGAGCTCACGGTGCTGGCCAGGGCCATGGAAATAAACCCAATTGTCACCACCCCAAACGTTCACGCCAGCAGAAGCTGCTCCTGACCGGAGTGTAAATTGCTCGGTAGGAGGTGGAGGAGATGCAAAGAGAGGAAATGGCAGGTGTCAGTGCTGGGATGCACCGCGTGGTGACCATAACCAGGGCGGGAATGTCCCGATTGCTTCCTGTGCCTGCCAAAGCACTTTCCGGTACGGCCTTGGAGACCCACTGCGAGGCTCCGCAGGAGAGCCGCTCCTCATGCTGTGCGGTCAGCCTAGTTGGAGACCCTGAGGGAAACTGAGGCAGGGTGCCCGGAGGGAGCCCTCCACTCCCTGAGCTGGGAGAGTCCAGCTCCACACATGTTCTCGGATTCCATCTACAGCATGTTGCCTGGGTTGCCTGCCTCTCTTTTCTTAACGTTTTCCTGACGTGACAGGCTGTGCGCGTGAGCCCACGGAAGCACTTCCGTTTCCCAGTGCCCGTCCTAGTTAGACTTCAGGAAGTGCCGCTGTGGGGAGGAAAGAGCCACTGGCTTCACATCCGGGCCCGACCACTGACCGGCTGGGCGATGCTGGGCCGGTCGCCCACCCCTCAGAGCCCGGAGTGATCACACTCACCTTGGAACGGTAGGAATCGTCCATTTGAGGTGGCGCCCAGGCAGCTCTGACACAAGTTGGGCCCCTGTGATTGCTTTCACCACCCCTTTCTATACAGCGAGCTGAAGTCTGTGTCGCTGTCGCTGCTACCCTGGTCTTTTGTCTTTAAGGACAGAACAAAACAAAGTCCTCTTTCACAAGGTGGGTCCTTAGATATTTGAGGACTGCCATAAGCCCTTCCACAGCCTAGTCTCTACGTGGGACGCATGTGGGTGTTGGCTGCCCACCTTGTAGACCACCTGGCGGTTCTCAGCAGGAGGCAGGTGCTATAAAATCGAGAGCCTCCATCAACACAGAACTCTCCATCTCTCTCACATGGCTGGGAAGCCACGTCTTCCCCCATCCTGTGTGTGGGCACTTGGGTCAAGGCCTGAAATTTGAGACCACATCTGTGTCTGCTAAAGTTCGTGTCCTCAGCCGTGGCCTGTGAGGCCATTTGGTGAAATCTTTAAAGATCCTGAGGCTGTCACTCGGTATTCTCTGTCTCTCCCAAATTAGCCTCTTGAGCTTTGTCTTCAAATAATAATAACTTTTAATTAATCCAGTGATGCCAAAATTGGGCATTCCTACATGGCCATCCATCAGATAATAAAAGAAGCCCTCCTCCACGTGTTTCTTCAAGTAGCAGATGGTATATCCCCTCTCGCTTCTTGCATCTCATTTCAACAAAAACCAGGATGTCCAGGACCATTTTCTCTAGAGAAATCTAGTTTATTCTACATGTTTAGCTTCATTATCCCCCCCTTCTCTTCAACAAAGAGTTTCTTCTCCATCCCCCTCCCCCTTCCTTTGCAGCTATAGAAAAGAGATCTTCAGGACCTTGTTCCGTGCTCCTTAGAGCTTGGAGAGGGTTCAGAGGAAATCCGTAAAGATGATTAAAACATTGTTTTATGAGGTGGGGATGAGAATGTTCCTTGAAGAAAAGATAAAGGCATTGGATTAATTAGAAAGAGGGTATTTTAGTGTGTTCTGATCGATGGAGGGCTTGTGCACAAAACACTGACCAGCTGTTCTCCCCTCTGTCGAGAAGCCGAAATCCTCAACACATAGGAAATTCCTGTCCCCAGCTATTGCACAGTGGGAAGGACGACCTGGGCAAGGCTTCAGGCCAGAAGAAGGTCGCTGCGTTTGGTTGGTTTAGAGGGGGAGGTAGGCAGAGGAAGGTCTCCCCACCTGCACCTGCCCCGGGTCTGGCTGCGGGTGACCCAATAGAGGTCGTGCAGCCCGCCAGCTGGTGTTTGCTGGCAGAAATCTCAATGTTCTGGTTCTTCTCTCCCCTTTGATCTCTTTTTTCTCACTGTTTGCTTGTTTGTTTGTTTGTTTTAAGATGATGGAGACGCCTAGGTGGCTCAGTCGGTTAAGTGTCCTGCTTAGACCCAGGTCATGATCTCGTAGTTTCTGAGTTTGAGCCCCGTGTCGGCCTCTCTGCTGTCAGTGGGAGCCCGCTTGGGATCCTCCCTGTCTCCCTCTCTCTGTGCCCCTGCTCTGTTTTTGGGCTCTCTGTCTCCCTTTCGAAAATAAACAAACGTTAAAAAAAAAAAAAAGATGATGCCTTAGGGGCACATTCAGTGCTGGCTGGCTCATTCAGTAGAGTGAGCAACTCTTGGTCCTAGGGTTGTTAAGTTTGAGCCCCACGTTGGATGTGGAGATTCTTTAAAATTAAACAAAAAAAAGGTGGTGACTTAAAAACTTGAAGGAAGGAGATGATAAAACTTTGTGCAGAGATCCTTGGACATCCTTGATTTAGAAGCTCCAGGCC
The DNA here is from genome assembly GCA_028646485.1 of Cryptoprocta ferox. Taxonomy (NCBI): domain Eukaryota; kingdom Metazoa; phylum Chordata; class Mammalia; order Carnivora; family Eupleridae; genus Cryptoprocta; species Cryptoprocta ferox. The sequence goes on from CM053565.1 coordinate 10,611,861, forward strand.
AGACTCTCTGGGCCAGTTTAGGCAAAGCTCTTTGGGAGGCCCTGGGGGCCTCTGGGGGGGGGGGCATGGAGGTGTTGCCCATGGGGTGGGTCGGGAGCCATCTCACTCCCCACCGCAGCTGGAGGCTGTGAGAGCAAGAGAGCAAGTGCAAGGGCAAAGCTGGGGTTTCTGGTGCCTACAGTCCATGAGATCCCCGCATTCTGTGCCCTTGAGTCTCATTCTTCCCAAGAGCTGAGTCACAATGGTAGAGCCAGGAGAGGTCTCAGAAATCATCTAGCACTTTCCAAACATTTCCGTAAAGTAGTGGAACCCTTTTCTCCATGAATAAAACTGTACGGAGAACTAAAGTGTTCATTTATTTATCTTTAAATGTTTATTTATTTTGAGAGAGAGCGTGTGAGAAAGCATAAGTGGGGGATGGGCGGGGGGGGATGCGGAGAGAGAATCCCAAGCAGGCTCTGCCATGTCAGTGCAGACTGACCTGGACTCAGGGCTCCATCCCATGAACGTGAGATCATGACCTGAGCAGAAATCAAGAGTCCGACGCTTAACCTACGGAGCCACTCGGACGCCCTTGGAATGTTTAAAATAGATAAGAGCTGCCACGATGGGGGCGCTGTCCCAAACCCCAGGCCATGGAGTCACTTCAGCAGCACTTCTCTGACCCCCTTTCCTTCCCCGGGGAGAGACAGTTCCAGGTGGTGCTGGAGGCCCGGAGAGCTCATCTGCTCAGTTGTGGCCGCTTGCCACCTGCCACTATGTTCCCAGCGCACAGGAGGCCCTGGGCTCTGTGGGGGGACTGAGTCCAGCCCTGCCCTTTGTCATCTAGTGGGTCTGTGCACTGGACATTCAGAGCCATACCACTGAGACACTCGCTGCCGTCTTCTGAGGGATCTGGTTTGGTTCTCCGTTGGCTCTGGCAGACCATCCTTGAGGTCTGCTCTGCGTTCTGAAGCTCCCAGTGGTTAGGGCTGGTTTGCACGTATTGAGGCTCTGCTGGAGTAGCTCTGGCCACCTGGGGCGGCAGCACTGACTAGAGGTATGTCCGGAGTGCTGTGGAAGTCTCGAGGAGGTTGGGGTTGGGGGGAGCCCCTAGAAAACATTCTGGATGGATAGGGAGATGGATTGCTGGGTAGATGCCTGGTAAGCGGGCATTGTAAAATGTTAACAGGAGGTAGAATTTAGGTGTTGGGTATATAGTCTACTATAAAACTCCTTTTTTTTTGAAAAAAATTTTAATGTTTATTTTTGAGAGAGAGAGAGTGTGTGAGCAGGGGAGGGGCAGAGAGAGAGGGAGACACAGAATCGGAAGCAAGCTCCAGGCTCTGCACTGTCAGCACAGAGCCTGACGCGGGGCTCGAACCCACAAACTGCAAGATCATGACCTGAGATCAACTGACTGAGCTACCCAGGCGCCCCTAAAACTTTTAAATCTCTTCTCTACAGTTGAAAATTTTGTGATTAAGGGTTGAGGTGAGGAAACATTTCCAGAGCCTTGAAGGATGAGTAAGAATTTGATGAAAAAGAAGGACAGGAACATGGCAGGCAGAGGGGCTGACTTCTCAGGGGGTCCTGAGCAGTAAGGGCTAGTGCCTGAGGCCGTCTGCTGTTCTACAAAGTCTGCAGTGTGTGTGGAGAAGGCCCATAGCTTTGGGAGGTGAAGCCACCAGCTCCTGCCAGGGTGCCTCTCAGAAGTCCTTCCATCTTGGAATTGGCCTGCAGTTTGGATAGGAAGTCACTGACCTCTTCCCCTTCCCTCCAGCCCAGAGAGCCAGGACTTGACGCTTGGCCACAAACACCAGACAGGGCCACACTTCCCTGTCCTGGGCCTGCCGGGCGGGGCAGGGTGGGGTGGCAGCGCTGCCTTTGCTAGAGACAGTGGGTCTGTCGCTGGGGCTCGAGATCCTTTTGCTCGTCAGAGATTTTTGGCAGACACCTTGAGTGCCGGTCTCATCTATACCAGGCACGCAGACACCCAGGGGGAGCGAGTGACAGGGTGGCCCAGGAAGGGGTCCTGGCAGACAGCAGAGAGGCAGGCACTGCGCCTCTTTGCTCTGTCCTCCACCCGGCCTCTTGTGTCCCCGGGCTCCGTCTTTCCCACTCCTGCGGCCCCACGCTCTTTGGCTGGCCTCCAGCGTGTCTTCCAAAGCGCCGGGAAAGATCTGCTGCTCAGGAATGGCCAAGTGTCTTTTTTCTTTTGGTTAACGGGGGCTGGTCTTTTTAAAGTTCATCTAAATCCATGTTCCCTTCTTGGCCCAAGGCAGGTGCTCCCTGAACTCGTAACAACATATTATAAATACTACGATCATTTATATACTGTTCACTTCAGTCCTGGCTGCTGGGTTCCTTCCCGCAATGTACTGTGATTGCTTCTTTTGTAAGTTCCTTTGTGGGCTTTCATTTTGTTTTGTTTCGTTTTAGGGTGATGGCCTGGCTTCATTTTAGCCCTCACTCACGAGCATGCTTTGTTTCTGTAATGAGGGTTTCCACTGGGCCTTTGGCTTTGACTGTCCCTGTGGTGACTGGATTTGACCTGTGAGTGTCCACCAGCGTTCATGGCAGTTACGATCCATCACTCGAGTTCTGGCCAGGCTCCAGGTCCCGGGCGGGTTCCTGAATGCCCCTTCCCGGCCGGCCTGGGGATATGAGCCATTCATGGTGGTAGAGAGCCGCCATTTTATATTTTTTCACTCTTTACTGGATATAGCGTTCTGTGCAATTCATTCTTGGTACCTGCCTCTTGCTGTTCTAACACACGTCTGTGTGTTTATAAATACTTACTGCCGGGTCGCTGGGACCCGGGACGAGTGCTGGAGAGGGAAGGTTAGACTCTAGGAGAAGGAGAATCCCCGTCCTCTGAGTGGAGACAGTGCTAGCAGAAGGCTAAGCTGATGTGAGTGATAACTGAGTGATGACTGGTGGGGAGCTGGTGGCTTGCATGGACCAAGGGCTCAGAGCACTGTAGAGTCCAGGTCCCCATCCTTCTTCCTCCAGCCTCAGCCTGCTCAGACCTCCCCTCCTGCGTCTCCTGCTGGTGTGAATGCCGCTCCCTGCCTGGGCTGGGCTGGCCAGGGCTCAGCTGGCTCGGGGGTAGGGAGGGAGGGGTTTTGACCATCCAGTGATTTGCCGAGAGCCCCCGACTTCCAGAATGACCCTGCCTGCTCCCAAACGAAGAATGGGAGCCGTAGGAGAACCAAGAGTGGGAATCTGTTTATAGAAAAAACTAGAAGGTCTAGACACTGTGCTTGCTGTCCCTATGACCAAGAGAGACAGACAGCAGCATTCAGACTCTACAGAGGGCCAGCCACTGGATAGAACCAAGACCAGGGCGGTGTTTCCATAGCCACAGAGACCGGGCCCAACAAGCCAGAGAATCGCCAAAGGAAGCCGTTTTCCTTCCGGCGAACCCCAGGCTATTTTGTGCCCAGCCGTCTACATACCTTCTGTCTTGAAAACTACAGCTGCGGGGGGCTGGTTCTGGGCTGACCCCTGTGGGGTGGGCTTCTTTCCTCAGTTGCCTCTGCTCTCGGGGAAGCAGTCTGCGGGGGAAGCAGCCCCCACAGGCTGAGCCGCCAGGGGAGGGGTGACAACAGAAGCAGTGTCCGGCCTGGTGCCTGGCTGGTCGTGGTCTACTTACTCTGTGATGGGCAGGTCTGTTCATGTCCCGACCTTGCTCTTACCTGCAGGAGCAGGCCAAGGACACTGATTGCCCGCCAGTGGCGATGCAGGAATGCGCGTGGGCATGTGTGTAAGGGAACACTATTTAGATACCCTGGACTAGGTGTGGATGGAAGGAATGCAACTTGCCTTCATTAATTAATTCTCTCTGAAGCATTTAGGGAGTAGCTCCTCCGTGTCAGTCCTGGGTACTGGAGAAACGGGGACAAAGGATGCTGTCTCTGCCCTCAGGGAGCTTTGGTGTAGTGTAGACTAGGAGCCCGGCCCTAACGCCCCATGTGCAGCGAGCGCAGTGTTGCCTGCCACCGTGGGGCACCTCAATTCCCTGCTCTGCATCTGGCCACCTCTGTGGTCCACTTGACAGATGATTCCTGGGCCTTTTCCCTGCGTGTAGTTCAGCACGGGGCACCAGGGCATCCCCGGGGGGGATAAATGGTGGCACCTCCCTCATGGAGTTTATGATCTAGTGAGAGGGAAACCTAGTTCTAGCCAAGCTGACCAGACTGTGAGACAAAATACAGAGCTGAACAGAGATCGTGCACGTGTGTGCAGTGAGTTGAGCAGTGACTTCTATCAGAAATATTTCAAAAGGAGGTGGTTTTGAGACTGAGCTGTGAGAAGGAAGGACCTCCCCTCCACCCCTCCACCCCTTTATCCACTGGGGCATCAGCTGCCTCTGGTGTCTAGGTGGGCGGGGATAGCAGCTCTCCCCCACTTCACCCCCACGGGGCCTTGGAGCTTGTCCTTAGGCTGTTCCTGCAGTCAGGGACGCTGCAGGGCCAGCCGGGCTGCAGGCCGGCCAGGAGCCCTTGGCAGGTAGGTGAGGGGGCTCCGCAAGCAAGTTTCGATGACAGCCTGAGGCGCGCTGCCATTCGGAGCAGGGAAGGCCTGCAGTAGCCAGGCCATAACGTGGTGAGGGCCTGTCTTCAGAGGGACAGTCCTTCCCGGGGTAGGGAGGGCTCCAGTGGTGACTGGGAGTTCATGAGAGGCATCAGCCAGGAAGAAACCCCAGAGCTCGCTGAGCTCAGACCTCCACGAGATGTCAGACGTGCCACCGAAATGTACCTAATACGGTCATAAAATCCACCCTTGCTGCTGCCGGGGGTATCAATGAACCGATCTCTCTTTTTGGAGGGTCTTCTGCTATTACAATTCGTATTCTGAAGGACCACACCCTTTCACCCAGAAATCCCACTTCTAGGCGCTCATCCTGTGGACGTGCTGCCACACATGCGGAGCACGAGTGTGAGCGCGAATGTCCCTTGCTGCGGTGTCTGGGCTGGCCAGGAAGAGGCCTCAGCCTAAATGCCCAGCCACGGGGGAAGAGGGAAGGGGGACATGCATTAAAACACACAAAGGGACGAGGCCGGCTGTACAAAGCCACGGGGAAAGGTGGTCGAGAGTATTTTGTTGAAGAGAAAAAGCAAGCTGCAAAGAATCCTATTCTTAGATGTAAAGAACGGTCTGCACAAACACGTACCGATGTACGTACGGCAGCACATAGCTATGGACCCTGGTCCGTCTCTTGAAAAAGAGCTTACTTCCTCCGAGGTGGCTGGAGGCAGAGAGGAGCCTTCCTCTTTGCATCCCACCCACGTCTGGGTTTCTGGACAAGCGAGCACTCCTTTTGTGACTTTTAAGAATTGTCACACATTTTCCCAAAGGAAATGGAATGTGACCAAAAGAGTCCCCAGCAGGCTAGCCAGAGGCGTGTGTGTTCCCTAGGAGCTGAA
>CM053565.1:10617371-10693639 GCA_028646485.1 Cryptoprocta ferox
AAAGAGATTTTTCCCTCCCTTTGCAAATGTCAGTGTGTCTAGAGTGTTCCAAAGACGGCAGGGTGTAAGTGCCGGATGCTGCTGCTTAGGGAAACACACACACACGCACACTCAAACGCGCACATACACGTTCGTTTGAGCTCTTTCTGCAGCCAAATCATTTTTGGATTTGAGGTAACAGACTTGAAAATTCTTTTCCTACTCCAAAGCCGCCTCTGGGGAAGGAGAAGTTGTCTGTAGGAGGTGATAGCTCCCATACTGCAACTCCGGCTTCCCCCAGGGAAGGCGCCAGAAAGCACCTTGACCAGGCCAGCCTTCTCCTAAGCCTGAGGCCCTCAGAGACATGGGGCCCCTGCCCCAGTGCTGACTTGCAGCATGACGACGTGGCGTCAGTTAGGGTCAGTGGGACAGATACACCATCTGGGTGTCCTGGCCCTGGGCCTTGTCTGAGCTTTGACTGTGACAGTAGGGATGGCTGGTCCTGTGTCCATCTGACAGACGAAGAAACCTCTGCAGTAAGAATGTGGAGCTGCCCAGGGGCTTCATGTGCCCGTTGGAGATGAGGAGCAGATCTGGGGTGCCTCACCTCCCAGCCCGAGACCCCTCGGTTTTGCCATGTGGTTCTAGTGTCTCCACTTAAATGCGCTTGGCCTTTCACCTGTTAAACCCATTTCACCCCCTCCTTGAATAGGAAGACAAGGGCTAATGTGGGCATTTTCCTGAGTCTGCCATGCCCCATCTGACCATAAATTCGGAGGCAAAGCCTGGGGTCAGCAGCCCTGAGGTACCATTCTGGCTTGAGAGCGTTCGCTAAGACTAATCATCCCTCCAAGATGGTGTGGGAAAGGTACTCCAGGATTAGAAACTTTTCAGATGGGTTGATATTCCCCTTCTTATAGGCCATGGCTCATAAAAACACACAAGTCTTTCTTGAAAGTGGACATACGTCGCCTAACCAGATGGTCCTTCCCGGGGATCACTAGTCACCAGGCAGTGACCCCAGGAGACCAGTGTGGAACAGCAGATCTCCGTAAACCCTGCTCTCTCTAGCCTCTAGCTGGAGAAAGTCTCTTAGCTACCTCTTTGCCCATGGCATTGTGGAACTCTTGAACGCAAGGGCAGCCTTCACATGTGCCTCACAATTGCTCCTTCTTATGTTCCCACCTGGTGTGAGAGTGCCGGCTATACAGAGGAAGGCGTGGTGAGGTTGTGCGTGGGGAGGGCCACTTTCCCTAGTCCCCCAGGTGGCCCCAGTCACTCCTTTGCTGGAGGCTCCGTCCCCAGGAGCTCTTCACGGGCCCAGGGCGCACCACTGTGCCACGTCCCCCTCCTTACTCTGCTTTCCCTTCCCATTAGGTTCGAACGATATAGGTCAGGCCGATCGGTTCAAAACACCAGTAACGGAGTAAGTATTCCTTCAGAATTCTCGCATCTCCAGAGGCTGGGAGGCCTATCTCCATTCGGTCCCACCTCTAGTTTTTCTAATTGGGGGTTAAATATTTGAGCAATTAGGGGCGCCTGGTTGGCTCGGTCTGTAGAGCATGCGACTCTTGATCTCGGGGTCGCAAGTTTAAGCACCACATTGAGGGTAGAGGATACTTAAAAGAAAATAAGATCAAGCTCAGGGCCCCTGGGTGGTTCAGTTGGTTAAGCATCTGACTTTGGCTTGGGTTACGATCTCGAAGTTCATGAGTTTGAGCCCCGCATCGAGGTCTGCGTGGACACTTTGGAGCTTGCTTGGGATTCTCTCTCTCTCTCTCTCTCTCTCTCTCTCTCTCTGTCTCTCTCTCTCTGCCCATCTCCTACTTGTACACTCACGCTCGTACGCTCGTTCGCTCGCTCTCTCTCTCTCTCAATACATAAATAAGCTTTAAAAAAAAAGTACAGAGCAAGCTCTGGTTGATGGGATACTGAGGAAAAGCCAACAGGCACATTCCTGGCAGGAGGGTGGCGAGGAAGCCCCAAGTTACAGCTCCTGGGACAGTGACTGTCCTGGTGGCTGGTTCAGCCCTGTCTCCTTGGGGGGAGGAGCTAGTGCAGAGCTCACTAAAAGCCAGGGCCAGCCATGGACCCCTGAAGCCCCCTGAAGTACAGGTGCGGGAGACTGCCTTGTTCCTGTATTGGGGCAGCGTCGACGCTTTCTCTCGGGGACCCTGCATGATGCCTGCTGACGTTTACCTGGGAGCCCGCACCAGGGCCCCGAGGCTCACCGCTGTCTTATGTTCTGACAGGTGCTGAACGAAGTGACCGAAGACAACTTAATAGACCTGGGGCCTGGGTCTCCAGCCGTGGTGAGCCCAATGGTGGGGAACACGGCACCCCCGTCTTCTCTCTCCTCCCAGCTTGCAGGCTTGGGTAAGTGTCTCATAGAGGCAAAGAGGGCCTCCTTGGCAGTCCACTTCCGGGTTGTGAGTCTGGGCTGAGGGTCCCTTTCTCTCCAAAGAGAGCATTTTGAGGAATCCATGGGAAAGTGTACTCTTAGTTCATGACTTCTGTCCCTAAACTTAAAGTTTAAACCTATGTTGGAAAGAAGGGGTGGAGGGAGTTCCAAGGAACAGGAAGTTGTTTGCTTTAAAAGAAAGGTAGCTGCTGTGTTTTATCTGGAACGTTCCGTATGGTTGAAGTGATTGTCTTCTCAGTATAAACTAGGCCAAGGATGGTGAATAGGTTTTAGCTCCTTGGCTGCTTGGGACCCAGGTCTAAGGATGCTGAAGCCACTTCAGAGCTTGGAGGGTGAGTCTGTAGTTGATTGGTAATGTCTGCCCCGAGCTTGGAAGTAGGAAGTGATGACCGTGATACATTTGCTCTCCTTCAACCTAACATCGGCCTAAAGTGCTCCACTGCCTGAAACCTGAAACAGAAGAAGCTCGCTACTTTTCCACTTCTCTGAAAGTGTGTATGTGATTCTAGCTGCTGCAGATAACGCTGGATGGTACCAACCTATAACAAAATTACAGTGTTGAAATAATAATGCACGGCCCTTGCAAAATTCTATCTTTTCTGTTTTCCTTTTTATCTTAGTATTTCTCTTTCTACCGTCATTCCATTTCAGTTGAACAGGGTTTTTATTTAGTGGCCTGTCAGTTACTATAATCCTGGCTTCTCAGTATCTCATATATTTGTAGCTACTGTTTTTCTTTCCAAACAGATTTCTCTGCCTTGAATCTATTCAGCATATGGCCACCATATTTAAAATCCAAAATTCAAACTGAATTCTGCTACCTTCCTTTTTTTTTTTTAATGTTTATTTATTTTTGAGAGAAAGAGAGGGAGAGAGGGAGACAGAGGATCGGAAGTGGGCTCTGCTCTGAGAGCAGAGAACCTAATGCAGGGCTCAGACTCAAAGACGATGAGATCATGACCTGAGCTGAAGTCAGACACTTCAGTGGCTTCAGTCTGACTGAGCCACCCAGGCGCCCCTGCCGCCTTCCTTCTTTAAAAAAGTCTAGTATTCAGTCTCTCTCCATAAGCATTTTTCATTTCACACACCCTAGACCTCAGGTTCTGTGCCTTGGTACTTGCCTTTCCCTCTTCTCCCTGCAGCAGAGTCCCCTTGACCTTCCAGCCCCACTCTTGGGTCCGTTTTGAGTCTCTTCCAGTATCTCAGGCTAGGTACTGGTATTGTCTGGCTCCCACCTACTCAGTGCGCCCCTCAAGGCCAAGGACCATGTCGAATTCAGTGTGGTCCACTCAGGAGCTGGCTCTGAACGTGGTGGGTGCCCGCGAAATATTTGTCAAGTAAATACATGACCCAGGCTCTTAGATATCATGACAGAGTTAGGAGCGCGCTGGCCAGAGCATTGTGGGACATCTGCGGGGGGACTGGCCCCAGGCTCCTCCCCACTGCCAGCAATCTCGCTTTCGTTCATGAGGAGTCTTTGCCCACCTTGAGCAGCTCGGTGGGTCAGTGGCTTTTCTGTTCCCCATCTGGGTCCCGCCGTGGCTCCTCCTGCATGTGGTGGGCTGGCAGTGTAGAGGAAAGGCCTGTGTTCTCCCTGCCTGACCTCCCCCTACAGAACTCTAACCCGCCCACTGGCTTCCGAACTCGGGACCCTTCATTAAGTCCACGGGCCACGTTTTATTCTTACCCTACCCTCGTTTGTTTTGTTGCTGCAGACTTGGGGACAGAGAGCGTCAGTGGCACCCTCAGTTCACTCCAGCAGTGTAATCCCCGTGATGGCTTTGACATGTTCGCCCAGACAAGAGGGAACTCCTTGGCCGAGCAACGCAAGACGTACGTAGGGACCGTTTCAATGGCTCTTGGTAGATATTGGGGGAAGATTGATCCAGGCCTGGTCACAGGCCAACACAAAGACGCCTTTTATTTACCAGATCCAGGGCTGCCAAGAACGTTGAAATATGGCTATGAAGACTTGGCAATAGACACAGATTTTGAATGAACACCAACCCCTCCCCCGCCCCCCACCTCCTCGCCTCAGGGTTGACAGTAGTCGGATCTCTCCTGTCAGTCACAAGAGAGTACTCCTCGATCTCTGCTCCCCGAGCTGACGAAGAGGAGCTAGGAACCGGGGTGCGGGGAAGCAGGGCCTAGCAGCATGGTTTCCCTGCCACAGCGTGTGGGAGAGGCTTCCCAGATGGCAGCTCTGGCCAGGATAAGCCATATGCAACTGGGGAAATCGATCCCATAATAGACAACCCCCCCACATCTCAGGGAGGCATAGGCACATGCTTCGAGCTTCTTGTTCAACCTTAAGGCAGGCAGAGAACACTTCCTGGAGCCCAGCACCTTGAGGTACTCAGCTTTCTGAGTCCCATGCTCAGGCATCAGCTGGTGACCAGAAGCCCAAAGCCCCATGCACCCCTCACTGGCACAAGTCGCTTTTAACAGCAAAAGAGGTCAGAATGCAGAGGGAGAACGCCTCCATGGTCAGTGACAGACCCCAATCCCAGATCAGGGGACCACCTTCCTTGTCCAATGCCACCGAGGCCGCTGCTTCTGAAATAAGAATTAATGTTACTTGCAGTGCCAGGGCACTTCGTCCATTGGCCCTAGGAGATGCCTTGGTGGTGTTAACTTGAGAGGAACATGGAGGTGTACAGTACACCCAACCCCAGAGGAAATGAGGGGCTGAGCCAGTGCCGGGCCCTTGGCCTCCTGGCTTTAGCTGCCATCAGACATCAGCGTGAGCCCGTGGCCTCCGCCCAAACACCAAGGCTTCAGGAAACTAGAAAGCGATTGTAAGTCACAGCCCTGTCCCCTGGGGCCACGGGGGTACTGACTGCCTGAGCTGCTTGTCTCCAGGGTAACCTACGAGGACCCCCAGGCTGTCGGAGGACTCACTTCTGCACTAGACGGTCGGAAACAAAGCTCTGAAGTGGTAGGTCCTTCACCCTGTTTTTCTGCCCGGAGTCGTCCGGAGGGAAGGTGGGGCAGTGTGGCAAAGCTGGCCGGGTAATGAAACAGAAGCTGGATTACGTGGAGAGCAGGGCACGTGGGAAGGCGGGGGTGGGGGGGACCGACATGAGAGCACTGTGTTGCCTCACTGTGTGCTCACTCCACCCTGTGGGTGATGCCCAGTCAGCTTTCCTGTGAAGCCCGGAGCAGGCAGGCCCAGAGAGGTGGCAGCACGCCTTGGGCATCAAGCGATCAGACGGCAAGCCGGGGATCCATCCTGGGAGGTCTGGCTCCAGAGCCCCTCCTCTTCCTAGTTTGATGGTCCCCAGCTTTCAGGGCACAGGTCTCCTATGGCCAGATAGGGTCTCTTCCCAAATGTCACATGGCCCTGGGGGTGGGCAGTGCTCCAGCACACTAACGGCCCTTACAAGGAAGGGCAGTGCTCGTCTGAGGCGCACCTCTGCTGATCATTTGTAATTGGCCTGGTGAAGCAGTACCAGCCCACTAGAAGGCCGCTGATGGGCAGGATTCACCCTGGGATCTGGGGCTGGAGCGAAGGGAGGAGCAGTGGGTGGAGGCCAGGAGGCTGTTCCGGGCAGCGCCGTGTCTGGAAGGAGCACAGCTAAAGGCAGAGGTACTTTGAAGTGGAGGGTGGTGCTTTCGAGCCCCAGATGGCAGCTGTGGGTTCTGTACGATTTCAGGTCACTGCAGGGGGAAGGATTTGTGTCTTCATGCTTCTCACGAGACCGTCCCCCTTTTCGCCTAGGAATGCGTGCGGCTGGGTGTGAAGGAGTGTGTGTTTGCAGGGACGGGGAGGGGGACAGCTGTGGGGATAATGGCCCCCCCTCCCGAACAGCTGGACTTTTCAGGGTCCCCCAGCTGGGTTAGAAGGGAGCAGTGCTCATCTGCCCCCTGGACAGGGAGGTTTGCTTCCAGAACGACAGTTCTTGGGCTCCTGCAGCCCCTGTCCAAGTGGTCCCAGGCAGCCAGCCGTCTGCAGCCTAGTTCTGGGAGGAGGCTCGCCCTGGGGAAGGGACTTGTCCCCCCCTCTGTTCTGGCTCAGGCAACTGGGTGTGAGGGCTGTGCGGCCCTCTGCACTGGCCACTAGGGGGCACAGGAGAGCCGGCCCAACTGCCTTGGGTCTCAGCACCCTGCCTTTCCAGCCCTGAGACTCCCAAAACCTGTGCGGTGGCCATGGCTCCGTTTCTCCCATTACTTAGAATGTCTCCCACTAACTCACAGGGGCGTTAGGAGGCCGGGCTGCGGGCCCAGCAGCACACTACCAGGAGAGGACATCTCCTCCTGGCCCACCCCTGACCTGCCTGCAGCTCCGTCCCTCAGCCAGGCCGACTTGGTTTGCTTCCCGCTCTGTCCCCAGGGCCTGCCCCCATGCGTGGGGGGTGTGCCCTACCACACCTCTGCTGTTATTAGTGCCCAGGCCTGGATCCAAGCGCAGGCGATGTGGCCAGCTTCCCGTCCGTCACCCTTCGGGTGTGTGGCTTGGCCCATCTCCCTGTTTTCAGAGCTCTTGATGACTCCAGCATGTTTTCCACCTGATGGTAGGCACATTGCTTTCATGTTTACTGCTCGATGGGGGGAAGCCGCGTTTGTGATGCCTGTGTCCGTCTGTGTGAGAGGGTACGTATAGCCCGTCTGTGTGCGTGTCTGTCTTTGTACCTGTGTGTACACACCCCCTCACTCACACGCATCTTCAGGCCAGTATTTCAGGTCACGGTGTTCCATTATCCTAAACTGTACTGACCTGGATATGAGAACTGGGCCAAAAGAGAAATTTAAGAACACAGTAAAGGGAAGAAAATTTCATAGCCATGCCTCCATAGTGCAGCCACATCAGAAGTCTTCACTTTAAACACCTTTGTCACTTAAAAGAGCAATACACCCAAGTTCAGTTCGAGTTAAGAGTTTGGAAGAACACACAGGTAACTGAGGAGGGGAAAAAAGCAGAAATAAGTTAGAAAAAAAGGAGAAACGATTTGGTAAAAGCTGGCTCTTTGAAACACTGACCCTTTGCCAACCGCGAGAGCCCTAATCCAGAGAAGCAGCCGGGGTCGGCCTTCTGTGACCTCACGGAGATCCTCCCAGTGTACGGGAGTCATTGGCATGAGTTCATGTTACCCTGTTGCAAGTCTTGGTTACCAAACTTCTCTTCTCTTTTCCAGGCAGGTAAGGGGAACATGCTGGAGGGGGGCGGGGCAATGGGCCACATCTCCTTACGTGACAAAAGATCAACTCTGAACAGTGACTTTTCCGTTTCCGTGATATATACTGTTGCTTTCTTTATCCTGGGTCTTGCTGTGACTTTTCTTTCTGGGACTTTTCTGTCCTCGGCCCAGAAGAGAGGTAAAGGTGGGGACTCTGACCTGGAGCCCATAGACAGCTGGCTCATAACCCAAGGAATGGTGAGAGGTCACCAGCTGAGCCGAGCCCCCTGTCTGCCCCAGCGCTTACCTGTGTCACATCCTGAGCCCTTGTGAGTCAGACAGTACAAGGCCATCATCTCCTAATGACTGGGTGCCAAATTGTCCCCTGCCAAAATGTCCTCCTGTATTTGTACAATCTCCTTAAGCCACTGTCAGCCCTAGAAACACCTCTGGTTTTCTGCTAAGGTCCGTGCCCCTGGGCCTTAAGGGTCTGGGACATTTGTGGGAGTGAGGGGAGGGCCCTCTCCACCTCCTTTTACTGTCTCTGGAGCTCTCGGCAGTATTCGCTTTTCCAGGATGAGCACAAGTTACTGTGGCTTTTGCTTAGGAGGGGACATTTCTAAGAGACAGACTCAGAAGCATCTGATCGATTGGAGAAGCCCCCTCCAGTCTATGGATCTGGAAGCCCTGGGCTGATGGGTTTTTATAATGGAGTTATGTGTGCCCACTAGGTCCCCTGGAAGAATTTGAGACGTCTTAACCACACAAACACAACACAATAGGAATAGAATAGAAAGAAGACAAAGCCCGGGGAGTTTAGTATCATAAACACAGTTAGTTCTCATGAAGCAGAGCTTTTTTGCCACAGATCTGAGAGGGCCTCTCCTGCCTCATCTGATCAGGGAGGTGGCCCTGAGTCTGCTACAGAGACAGAGGGTGACCTCGTTCCAGGCTGCTTGCCTCAGCGTGATGATTTCACTTGTAATCAAGCCACAGCTGTCACCAAGCACCTCTAACAGAGAGACCAAAGGTCTGTGCGTGCGTGTGCAGCAAGGCTGGGGCAGGAGAGGGTGCACAGAAGGAGACGATAAAAGCAGTCACTCCTCAGCCTCGGGGGTGGAGCTGGGCAGACGCTAGACACCCAGTACCGGGCAGGAAGCGTAACCGACCCTGGAAACGGCGCCAGGCTGTGGCCGGGGGAGGGGTGTTCGGGCAGGCCAGCATGTCTGAGGTTGTAGGCAGCACGGTGGGCATCCCGTCTGAGCAAGGTGTGGCCAACATGCAGTGGCTGCCCAGAACCATCAGAATCAAGGGGGTGGGGGGATCTTCCTGCCACCCCAGCTTGGAGCTTAAGGACCTTTGTACAGTCACACTCGGGTGGGGCCAGCCTCCCTCCGCCTGGTCAGAGCAGCGGGCACTTGATACTGCTCTGCTTCTGCACTTGACCCCAAGGCCATCCTTAGAGACATAGGCTGCCCAGGCCCCTCATTTACTTCAGAGACAGGCTGGGGCTGTGGTCCCCATGTGCGGGCGGCCTTAGAGCAGGACTCCTGGAGACCATGTGCACTCCAGTTCCAAATTGGGAGGAACCAGCCGTGTGTCCTTGTGCCTGTGAATCCTGCAAAATAGGATACTGCCCAACAAACTACCCTGAGTGTGGCGTTAGCTGCTGGTGGTGGCACCTGCCTCTGCCCACACAAGACCTCCCCCTTCCCGCGACTAGAGCTCCAGTCTCCACCTTCCCAGAAACAAACCCAACTAACAGCTAACCTGGTATCTCACCTGCCTGACTGCACTGGTGGTTTTCTTTTAAACGACGTATATTAATTGCTTTGCCTTACTTCCCATAGTGTAGAAGCCCTGAGTCCTTCCAAACCCCCAAGTACAAATTCTTTACTTGGAAACTTTTTGTACTATCGAGTAAGGCTGAAGGGCTTTTAGGCTGCTGCTCATGTTTGGGTGGACCGTGTTGGAGGGAGAATTTCTCGATTCTCACGAAATAGAACACCTGAGCTCTTCAGAAAGTGTCCCTGTTGCATTGTGAATCAGACTCTGAGGTGTCCTTGTGGGTTGGGGGCTGTGGAACGGGTCCGTGCTTTCCTGGGCCTTTAGGTGTCTAGACTTCCAACACCACAGTTGACCATACCAGGTTCATTGCCAGTTGAAGAGACCCCTGAGCAGTGTTGTGAGCCACCCTGCCCGGAGACTGCTGGGAAATTGCCCTCCCCCCCTCCTCCACCGTCGGCCACACGCAGGGTGCAGCCAGGAAGATAACCTGAGAAGAACGAATGTCTGTCCCAACAAGACAGAAGTAGGTTAGCAGAAGGGGTGTGCTACTGTTCAAGCCCAGGAGTGGAGGGGTGCCCCGATCAGGCCTGGCGGGCCCCCAGACACACCAGGCCCAAAGCCACAAACAGCACCGGCTGCGGCCGAGCCAGTGGCACCACCTGCCCGCCCCCCGCCGCGCCCTAAATGGAGGTGGCCTGCCTGAAGCCAAGGGAGGGTCGGCGATAGCCGACAGCTCACCCAGCGCTCCCATCAACGTCTGTCGCTTCTGGTAGCCGACACGCCCGATCTTTGTGGACTCTGAAGATGGGTGGCCAAGGCTCACCGTTGGCCCAACTGAGCCAGCCCGGTAGGCGCTGGCCTTTATTGGAGGGGGCCTTTTTTTTTTTTTTTTTTTTTTTGCCTCGTTTCTTTTTCCCTTCCTGGCTGCCTCCCCCAACACTCCTCTTCAGACCCTTGGATTGGCTTTTGGCCTTGAATCACAGCCCAGGAAGATGCTCAAACCATGGCATGTCAGCGGCCATAGTCCCTCAGGGATCAGCTGGGCCAGGCCTCATCCGAAGGACGAGAACACGGAGGCCTCCCAGGGGCCTGGTGACGTGCCCGAAGCCACGGGGCAGTGACAGAGTCCAGTGCCCTCTTCGCTGTCCAAGGTCTCGCCCTTCCCTCCATTGGCATGGACGGGAGAGCTTCCTCTTCCTCCCTCCCAGTTTCTGTAGCTCCTGTGTGGAGAGCACTGTGCATGTTTAGTCTGTGTCTGTAGCATCTGCGTTACTAGAAGGAACTTCACCCTGGTGCCACGCTCAGGGCATTGATTTACCAGAGCAGGAGGTTTATATAGCTGAGCTATTGTGTGCAGCCATAAGCAAGTCAACCCTTGCCCTGTGTTCTATAATCTTTACTGTCAGCTCTCCCCCCAGCTCCGTGGAGATTCTGCCCTGAGGCCAAGTGCCTTCCATACGGAAGGAGTCAATTCCGATCACTTACGATATTCCTAGGTTTCTGAATTCGAAAACAGAAACCCTGACCTGGAAGTTAAGGGGTTTGGGAGTCCTGTGGGGTCAAAACTAAATAGAACCTAGCCATCACCCTATTTCACAAATGAGGAAACTGAGGCCAAGAACTGCCCAAGCAAGCCCCCTTCTCCCTGCTCTGCCTCTTCACCTGAAGCCCTGAGGCTTCTTAGGAGAGCAGAGACTCCAGGGCTCCTGAGTGAAGAAGCAAGTCCAGAGAAAAGTGATTTGCTCCAGGGACCTGATGAGCCCAGCCCAACCGACCCATCGCCCAGTGCTCTTTCCTCAGCCTGGCTCCTCGGGCTTTGCCGGGAGGATGCGCTTCCATAAACACACTACTTATTTGGAGAAATCTAAAAGAGGGAAGAAAAGTGTTCCCATGATCCAGCTTTTGGGGAAAAAAAATTTTTTTTTTTGAGCGAGTGAGGAGTTTCTCAGATGTCAGTGTTTATTTTCTGAGCGTGCTGGCTTTCAAGATTAATCCTCAAAGAAGAAAACTGGAGCATGATACCCAGCCTCGAGGGACTTCTTTTTCAACAGTAACAAAAATATTGTAAGCCAAATCTGAAGGTTTAAGACTCATGACCCCATAATGGCTTTTTTTCCAAGCTTCTGCAGCACGTTGCAAAGCTCTGCCCATCGAACTTTCATTTCTCCTCGATAGACTGAAGCTGGGTAGGTATAAGAAAGCCCAGCTCACGCTTGAAACAACCGTGGTTGGCCGTGTTTTCTCATTGGAGATGCCGCAAACTTTCCAAGCTTTGTTTCCGGGAACTTGGCGTGGCGTGCAGCCTCCCAGAGGCCAGGCATTCTGACTTAAAAGCATCAAGAAAATGAAAATTGGCATCTCCTGTCACAGGAACGTGTCAAGACAGAAGTCCTGCCAGCAAGCATAAAATTAGCAGATTGCACTCCGCGTGCCTTGACTGCCTTCTTTTTGATGGGGAAGTTGGGTGCTGACTGAGGCGCTGTTAGCGCATCCACGCAGGGCATTTGTGCCCTCTAGAATGAGAATCACACACTCCTTGTCCCTAGCAGTCATTTCAGGGTGATTAGAACTCACTGACTTTTGTTTTCATTTCAGTATGAGGTTCCCAGTAAGTCAAAGAAATAAAATGACAGTGTAGATAGAATCTTCCTAATCTGATTAAGGGTAGGCTTGAACCTTTATGAAAATGCATGTGGGGTGCCCACTCTGGGTCCGTAGTTGGGCACGATGCGCACGTGTGTGTGTGTGTGTGTGTGTGTGTACAGGACCCCTGCTCAGCACACTCAGGCGGCCTTAGGAGCCCTTGCTCTACCTCACACCCCAAGCTCTGTCAGCAGCAGGTTTCCGTCTCTAAGGAACAGCTTGTCCCGTCAGGGCAGGGCTGGTAATAGGAAATCTTTGTTCTTTCCCTTTGTTAAAGTCATGTTATTTTTTAGATTTGGCAAACACCGAGGCAGCCCTCTCAGTGCTTAAACTGTATTCCTACCCTAGACTGTGATGTTGGGGGGAAACCAGCTGTAGACACAGTGCTGGTGAATTTTCTAGCAACAGTGGACTTGTGAGCCCCTATTACATTCCAGCCAAATGCATGTTTCAGAATCACTGCCCCCGAGGCCAGGCAGGGAGACTGCTCAGGCACCCGTGAGGCACGTCTTCGTTTGCTCGGGACCCAGTCACGCACCCCCACCCCGGCTACTG
The DNA here is from genome assembly GCA_028646485.1 of Cryptoprocta ferox. Taxonomy (NCBI): domain Eukaryota; kingdom Metazoa; phylum Chordata; class Mammalia; order Carnivora; family Eupleridae; genus Cryptoprocta; species Cryptoprocta ferox. Next base: position 10,629,876 of record CM053565.1, read on the forward strand.
CTCCCCCGTTCTCAGTTGAACTTTTCTTTGGCTCCGGAAGCCCAGCCAGCCATTGAGAGCTGAGAAACAGGGTGAGACTGAAGGAGCCACTGCATTCAGGACTGCATCGTGATTCTCCCCCGAAGAGACACAAAGACAGCTAAACCCTGACCGACATCGCTTTCGTCATCAAAGCCCCAGCTTGGCCCGCTTGTGTTGGCAGTGAGATGTGCCCGCCTGCTGTCAGCCAGGCCACACCCAGGCCCCGGCGCTCCCCTCCTCCCACTCAGAGACTCACTGGGACACATTCCGACACACTTTCAGTGCCCGCCTGACCGCCTGCACCCCCCGTTCCGGGCAGACTGCCACCTGGGCTCCCCAGAGGCATCAGGGGCTCCCTGGTGCCTCTTCAGTCACTCCCCGGGGGCTGGGCTCGATGGCGGTTAGGCAGGACTCTTCCAAGGGTCCTAACCCGATGAGTTCAAAACCAGCCTGTGAGGCCGGCGTAATCCTGAGATGAGAAGAAGGTGCTTGGCAGCCCTGGGCTGAGAGTAGTCAAAAAGTTCTCCATTTCAAGAACGCGTACTGCTGCCCTCCCTCCTCCCTACCCCCCCCCCCTCGCGACCACCGGTCAGCCCTGCTTCTTAGAACTGGCCACCTCATTGCTTCCCTCACCTACCATTTCATATGTGGCTGCCTTGTGTCGCCCGCGCCTGCTGTGCCAACGTGTGTTTTTGCTCTGTGTACATTTTGGTTTCGTTTGGGGGTTGCTTTTGACGATTTACTTTGTTCGGTGTTCTGTCTCCCCTCGCCTGGCTGTGGGGCTGCCTGGCCCGCTGCTTGCCGCCTCCATAGATCCCCGTTGCGCAGCCCTCTGTCATGGACGACATTGAGGTGTGGCTCAGGACGGACCTGGTGAGACTCGACTTTTCTCTTAACATGTGTGGGGTGTGGCAAGGCAGAGGCGCTTCCGAGGACAGGCCGAGGGCCAGCGCCCGCTCCCCCGTGGGATGCAGAGCACCGGCTCCGGGCACAGCCCCGGGGCCTCGGCCGGCAGGGCTCTGGCAGCTCCGGGACTTGCGTCCGGTTACTTTTCTGGATTTAGCGTGTGTGCGCTTGGGTTCTTTTGCTTTGGGGTTTTTGTTTGGGTTTTGGGGGGTTTCGTAGGTTTTATTTTTATTTTTATTTTTTATTTTTCACTGTAAACTGTATAGAAATGAGCCGAGTGGTGGGGTTTTTGTGTTTTTGTTTTTGTTCTTGGTTTTTTGTTTTTTGTTTTTTGTTTTTTGTTTTTTTTACTTTTTGTCATCCCACTTCTCCAGTATCGTCTGGTATCTCGGATTTAAAAGAACCCTTGCCCTGGGGACTGTTGTTTCTATCCGCAGAGCTAGGACAGGAAGGTGAGGACATGATGCAGCTGCAAATGGCAGCAGTTCCCAAGAAAGGGAGGGCTGCAGTGGCTGGTCCCTCCCTCTGCTGCTCACAAAGCACTTTCACTCTCAGGCGGCCGTGTGGAAGGCAGAGTGTGGGTGGTTGGCCAGGGGGGCTGACAGACAAATGCACTCTGGGAGGGGAAGTGGCTTGCCCAAGGTCATGGGCTGGGCCAATTCTCCCTTAGTCCTAGAGACACCTCATCTCTTGCTCCCACATGCCTCCTCTTCAGGAGACCCTGTGCCCAGAGCAGAGCATCTTTAACCACAGGATTGGCCTGGCTGACAGTGGGCTGCTGACTTGGCCCCCTCTTGAACTAGGATCAGGCCTCCCACTGCTCCGGGCCACCTCCCCACAAGGCCAGGCTTTCTGAAGACCCCCATTGCCCAGTGAGTTAGACCCCCAGGTGCCATGCCAAGGGAGGACGAAAACACCCCCTTATATCTTTCCCAAGGGAATGCCTGGAAAAAAAATAGCTTCTGTCACAGAGGCAAAGCAGAGAGGACCAAGGCTCTCACCTCATGGTGGGTGGGGGGGCCAAAGTTCAGAAAGGGGGAGGGGCCTGTCTGGCAAGACTGAGCAGCAGACCAGTGGCAGGGCCAGGAAGGAAGCCAGGTCTCCTGGCAGAGCCCAAGGCCTTGTTGGCTTCCCCATCCAGCTCTCTTCCCTGTCACCGTGTAGTAAGTTCCCAGCGACCACTGCGTTCTCCAAACAAAGTCATGTCCTATCCACTGTCATTGTTACGAGCTCTCAGCGCTCCCATGGCTTCTTAGGAACCAGCAGCAGGTGACGGAATCTGGGCCACAGGAGGCCATGGGGCGTGGCCTCTGGCCGGACAGCGCTCTACTGCCAAACACTGCCTGGTGTCGGGCCCCGTGCCCTGGGCTTCGTGGCTCTATCCCTTCCAGGCCTCATGCAGTCCCCAGCTGTTGGCGTGGACAGTGGGCTCCCAGAACCCTGCGGCCGCTGAGTGAAGGAGCACCTGCGGCTCAGCCTCCTTGTGGCCCCTGCTCTGGGAGAGTGTCGCTGGGTGGCCAGAGGCCTGCTCCAACCCAGAGAACCAGCCTGCGCCTTTTTTTGGATTTTTCTTTCTGGTCCTTCTGGAGGATCAAAGCCTAGAACTTCTCAGTTTGGGGTGGTTTTGGTTTTGCTTTTTAGAAAACAAAGTTTTCGTGTCTTCACTAGGACAAGCAGTACTCACTCTTACAGAACTCTGGGCACGGGAAAGGGGGGGTCTGGCCCAGGCTGGGCCCTAATGCCGCTCCCTCTGCTCCTCCCACAGAAGGGCGATGACCTGGAAGAGGGCGTCACAAGTGAAGGTATGACCAGACCGGCACCTTGACAGCCCCCCACCGTCCGTCAGCTACCCCTGCCCCGGGCTCGTGGGGTGCACACGGGCTGGCACCCCCAGTGCCTGGGAGCCTCCACTGCTGGCACGTCTCCTAGGGCCCACCCTTGCTTGGCCTGGCCTTCTGGGCCAGGGGCTTCTCCGCGGTGTCTCAGCCAGGCCCCATGCTGATGAGGGAAGTGTCAGAACACGTGACTTTAGGAAGGTCACAGAGCTAGTGAGTAGTGGGTCCAGATTGCCATCCTAGGTCAGCGTGACCCCCAGACCTGCAGTCCTAACCAGTTTTTCCCCACCCCTGAATTCTCAGTCCAGCAGAAAGGCAAGACCTGCCATGCAGTCCACAGGGCACATAGGGAGCTTATCGGGCCTGGTTTCCTGCGACCCCACTTCTGGGGGGGCCAGCGGATGATGGGTCGGGTAGGGAAGTTCCCATCATGGTCCTCCAATCCCCCCATCTCGCCGGCTCCTCTCCCCTGCTCCTCCTGTCTCCCCCACTCCCTGCCACTCTACCCTCTGCACTGCCCCCTCCCCATTCTGCCAGACCATCCAGTCTGACCCCCTCCACTGGCAGAACCTTGCTTGGAGGATGAGAGTAAGGTAGGGGGATGGTCTCTGCCAAGTTTAAGTGGGGACTTGCCTCTCCAGTTTGCCCTGCCCTGCCTCCAGTGCTGATCTGGTGCATGGAAAAGCCCCAAGCCAGAGGTGGGGCTGGAGTCATAACTGCCCCTTCCTCCTGCACCGTTGGCAGGTAGCCAGGCTTCCCACTTGCCCCAGAGGCGGCAGTGGGGGGGAAGTCCAAGCTGGGTCTCCAAGCAGCAGATGGCCCAGAAGCACCCCTGGCTCTGCTGGCTGCTCCCCTGCCACTCCCTGCCTCCTTCCCTGCAGGCAGCCCAGGCTAGCATGCTGAGCGTGGGGCCAGTGAATGGGGCGCGGAGGGGAGCTGGTGGGATGTGGTGGTTTGAGCCTCATCGAGGGCCTAGCCTCCTACCAATCCTGCCCCTTGCCCTGGTTTGTATTGCAGAGTTCGATAAATTCCTTGAAGAAAGAGCCAAAGCTGCTGAAATGGTTCCCAATCTCCCCTCGCCCCCAGGGGAGGCCCCGGCCCCAGCCTCAAACCCCTCCGGCCGGAAGAAGTCTGAGCGGTCAGAGGATGCTCTCTTCGCTCTGTGAGCTGTTCTGCGGTTTGGCTCCCCAGACGGCGGGTCACCTCTTGCTCCCCCAGTCCTCACTAGGCACTGGCCATTCCTTCCATCCCCAGTCCCCACTCGGTCCTGTGCTGCTGTGTCTCCATGGAAACGCCACTGTGTTTGGTCCCAGGCCTCCCACTAGTCAGGACCAGCTTTAGCCACCTTCTTCTCTCCGGGTGGTAGGACAACGTCGCTGCAGCCAGAGGCTCTCTGCCCCTGCCCCTGCCCCTCTGGCCCACAGGCTCCCTCTTCCCATGTGTCCTCCCCAGAAGAACAGGCATCGGGACCCAGGCAGGCCCCGTGGGACCATTTCCTGAGGAGACACCTGGACTGCCTTTCCTCCAGTTTCCACCCACAGAGCAAGGGGATCAGACCCCAGCCTTCCCCCCGTGTCCTGCCCCTGCCTGGCTCAGTGGGTCTCCTTGGACCGGCCTACCCTCCCGTGCCCATGTTCCACAAAGGGCTTGTCTGCACCTGTGGGCTTGGTCTCACTCCCTGGAATGCTGCTCCCTGATGCGTGTCACCTTGTGGCACTTGGCATGCTCGGCACTTTAGAAGGCTCTGTGGGTGCCCTTGTGTGAGGCCTCTCATCCTCTTGACCCTCTCTCCATCACGCAGCTGCTAGCCCGGGCCCCCGCCCAGGCTGGCTCAGCAGCTGAGCCTGGGCCCGAGGGGTCCCCGGCGGAGCCGCAGGCTCCCGGTGTGCAGAGGGAGAGCCAAAGGCAGTTGCAGAGACAGCATGCGACCTGTGGATGCCGGTCATGAGGCACGTGGGTTAGCTCCTGCAGAGATCCACCACCGTCCACCAGACTGCTCTGTGCCCCTGTCTGTGGAGGGGCCCTCGTGGGGAGGAATGGCTCTGGCCTGCTCGGGAAAGCTCGGCTGGCTTATGAGCACGCCACACTCGGGGCTTTGGCCTGGCCTGTGGTGGCCTCTGTGCCTCTACCTCCAGGGCCCAGCAGCAGATGGCTCTGCGCCATGTTTGGCGATTCAGTGACTGAGGGGCTGGAGTGACCCTAAGGTCCCTGCACTGCCCCTTGGCGTGGTTCTCCGCCAACAACTGTGGCTTCCTCCAGAGGACATCCCGACAGCCCGCCCTTCCCTCCGCCCCGAACCCCCGTCGCCACTGATTTGTACTCTCTCTCCAAGCCAACCTAGAAGGCTAGCAGCCTGGGGCTGAGGGCTAGGGCTTGAGGACACCTTCTCCCATCACCGGGTGTCTCCTGGCCGTGGGCAAGGCGCTCAGCCTTGGCGAGGTCCAGGGTCCAGCCCGCACCACCCCTGCACTACAGTTGCCCAGAAGAAGAAAAATGCTGCAGCAGCTGCTCCGAGCCAGCCCGTGAGTCGCTGGGGCCCGGGTCAGTGTTCCAGAAGGCGCTGCCCAAGTACCCAGGCCAGACGTGTTCCTGAGCTGTGGCGTGGTCAGCGCTTCCCGCCTGTCAGGCAGAGCAGGGAGGAGAGCTGGGCTTGACGCAGGCTGACACCAGGACCGCAGGCTCTGGAAGAAGCATTCCGGCCTGGGCCCGGCACCTCTGGTAGAGAGCAAGGCGCTGCCCAGCCCAGAACCCTGTGCCCTGTGTCACCCCCCCAGCCTCCTCCAGAGAGGAGGTCTGGGGTCTGGCTGGGGACCCTCATGGCAGGCCCTCCCAACTCCTCAGAGGACATGCAGGAAGCTCCCCCTCAGAGATCAGAGCTCAGCCAGCCTGACTCCAGCCCCCGCCCTCCCTGGCAGCCAGTGCCACGCTCTACTGTCCCCCCGACCCAGCCCCTCGGTCCCCCGGCTCCTCTCTTCTCAACATTGCTCACGGCCAGAGCCCCCTGAGGCCTGCCTGGACATCAGGACGTCTGAAGTCCGATGGCTTGACGTGAGCTGCCGAAAAGGGGGCTGGGATGGTCCAGTTGTACCCAGCAACCCAGCTCGTATCCCCAGCAGCCTGGAGCACTTGTCTGTGAGGGGCAGGGGGCCGAGCCTGACGTCCCCAGCGGGAAGAGTCAGCCTCTCGGCCTTGTGGGAGGGGAAGCCCCCCAGGAGCGGGAGTCTGAAGGGTCTGAGGGGAGAGGAGGCTCCTGGCAGAGAGTGAAGCCGACTCCCGTGTCTGGGGAGACCCCAGCACAGCTGCTCTTAGTACCCGTGGCCCAGAGCTGCCCCCCAACTCCAGGCAGGGCTTGGAGAGGCCAGGCCGCCCCTGGGCAGCGAACGGTGGTGGAGCCTGTGGCCATAAGGCATTGGCTCACACAGGGAGGAGGCCCTGCCTTCCCGGCCTGCGGCTGCCCCTCCTGTTCACAAGTCCTGTGTGGAGGCTGAGGTGACACACTTGAGGCCTGCACAAAAAGCCGAGGAGGGGCCCAGGTGGCCTTAAGGGGGTGCTGCTCAGCTCTTCCTGCCCCGAGGCCGCAGGCACCCCAGGCCACTCAGCTGCTGGCTCCCTTCCTTCCACCTGGGGAGCCCAGCTCCCAGGCCGCCTGCGCTGGCCAGTGCCTGCCCCCCAGGAGTGAGACCCTCAGGAGCCACCAGCCGCTCCACAAGTGTTAGAAATCACAGATACAGTATGTACTTAATTACACTAAATTATTGCTGGGATTCCTTATAAGCACTAATTATACCTGATTATAGGTTAAGAATATTTATTTTGTCAAAATATTTTCTTGGGGATGTGTTTAACCTTTTCTGTGTTCATTGTGTGCAGAGATGAGAAAACTAACCATTTCTTCCTGCTACCTTTGTAGCCACTGGGCAGCGGTGACCCAGGGCACTGGTGACCCAGGGCACTGGTGGGCTTGTGGCCAGCCTGCCCCAGGGCAGTCCCTGCCCGGGAGCCCCCCTCCCAGGGACCCAGCAGGCCGACTGGGGCCAGGCCGAGAGGTGACCCGCCTGCTTATCAGCATGCATGGGACAGGGGGTTTCTGAGCCAAAAGGGCTTGATGCTGGCTAGGGCCGGAGGGAAGGGTGACTTCGTCCGTTGTCTGTCCTGTCTTTGTTTGTCAGCCCCATCCGTGTGAGTGACCGTGCCATCTGCCTTGGCTCACTGCCCTTCCCTTCCTCCCCCTGGAGTGCAGAGCAAGAGGGCCTGCACTGTCCTTCAAGACCCTCCACCGGGAGAGTGGTGGCAAGGGCTCCGGATAGCCCGGTGGCAGCAGGCACCTGGACCCCTCCAGCTTCATGGGGCAGACAGCTGCTCGGCCTCCTACACTCCTGCTCCTCCTCGTCCTTCCTGCCCCCCACCCCCACTGCCTCCACGTACACCACACACGTTTCTAACTCCGTCTGGCCCAGCCTTCTGGACGGTTGAGCAGGACTGTGGGCTAGCTGGGGAAGAGCACCAAGCAGGAGCACCATGTTCTCAGCCTGGCCCCAGCCGGCCCACCATGAGCCTGTCCTCCGTGTGCTGTAGGGACCCTGGGCCCCGCTGCTCGTCCACCCCTGTGGGGACCAGCCCGCCTCACCACGACGGCTGAGTGTGCGCGCACCCAGAAGATGCCCCTTGCAGTGCCTGCCTCTGCCAGTGCCCGTCTCGGGCCCTTCCTGTCCGTGGGGGTCCAAGCCAGGTTTCCCCTGCGGCCACCAGCTGTCAGCCCTGGAGTTACACTCCTCTCATGTCCAAAGTCTCCAGGTTCTCCTGGAGGAAGGGGGATGGATATTTATTTCCTAAAGTTTGCACTTAATTTGTGAGGGTCTCAGGATTGTTGGGGGCTATTGAAAGAGAGACGTGTGGAGTTTATCGTCCAGTCGTCCGGGAAGTCTGGTGTTCGTCCCCGTTGTGCGTTGCTGTGGGCTGAGCCGTTGTGGGAGGGCGGGGCAGTGCGTTCTGGCTCAGCGCAGCTGTCCACCCACTGGCTCTCCTTCCAGATGTCTCTCTCGTTCGGGTTCCTGCATGTAAAATGCTCCACAATAAATAAATGAACAAACTGCTCCCCTGTGACCTCTGTGGAATCAGCTGTGAGTGTCCAAAGGGCCTGCCTGCTCTGGGCACCTTGTTGTTTTTTTTTTTTTTTTTTAAGTTCATTATTTTTGAGAGAGGGGGGAGGGAGGGAGAGAGAGAATCCCAAGCAGGCTCCGCACTGTCAGTGCAGAGCCCGATACGGGGCTTGAACTCACAAACCGTGAGATCATGACCTGAACTGAAACCAAGAGTCAAGACACTTAACCGACCAAACCACCCAGGCGCCCAAGCGCACCTGCCTTTTCTAAGCAGGCGCTGCCCCGGGGCCCTGCTGGAGGAAGCTGCTCCGGGAGCTCCACTCCCCCTCAGCCGTACCCAGGCTGCCTAAGGGTGCCCTGGCTGGCCAAGGGGAGTCTGGGCCAGACAGAAACCCCCATGTCTGGCCCAGTTTGGCTGTCTCAGGGCACAGCCTGGTTTGGGGGTGTTGGTTGTGGCAGCTGGAAGCCTGCCATGGCCTGCCTGCGAGCTCTACCAGGGCCTATGGTTGTCCCTGCGTCTCTTCCCGGGTCCTGGGCATGTAGGGGGAGGGGCACCCAGGCCTTGGGCAAACAGGCCAGAGCCCCCTCCTCATCCCGACTCAGCTGGGCTCCCCGAAGTTAGGCAGGCATCCACCGAATCATCTGTACAGCTTGTGCGAGGCACTGAATTTGAGGGCTGCCGCTCCAAGAGCCACTCCCCCCTTCTAGAAACAGCTTTATCGAGATAGGATTCACATAGCATACGACGCACCCATTTAAAGTATACCATTAGGTAGTTTTCAGTCTATTCATAGAGTTGTGCAACCATCTCCATGATCAATTTTCGAGCATTTTCATCACCCCAAAAAGAAGTACCCACACCCACACCCCCCAGCGCACTCTCCCTTTTAAAAAGGCTTCTGTCCTGTCCTGGGAGCTGGCCACTCTGGGTGCTTGCTGCTAGGCCACGGTCCTCCAGGAACCAGGCCTCAGCAAGCCCAGAGGCTCAGGGGTCCTTGAGGGGCACGTTGTGGGAGCCACGTGGGGCCTGCGTCTTCTCTGAGTGGCTCAGAGTAGACTGAGACCCCTTTAATCCCTACACCTCACGGGGTTGGAGGATCTGAAGTGGGGCGGGCTTATCAAGCCCCCAGGTGAATCTGGAAAAGTTGCAGAGACCTCTACCCAACCTGTTGTGTTCAGGTGAAAAGACAGAGTCGGGAAGACACATGCACTTCCCTAGGTTTGCCCAGCGCTCCAGCTCAGACGTCGGCCTTGGAGGGGTGGGCAGCAGGTGAGGCCATCCCGTCCACCCTGAGCACCAGCCCTGCCGGAGGGTAGCTCGGGGGGGGGGGGCTGCCCTGGTTACTACTGTGGGGCAGGCGGGACCACCACTGGGGGTTACGAGGGGACCGTCACCAGCCCAGGTCAGAAGCGGCAGCACCCAGCTCCCAGTTGCCTCGATGGGCTCTAGGGAGCTCTGTGGAGGCTTTGCCTGTTTCTGGCCAGTCAGAATGAGATAGGGGCTCCCACGCCGGGGCGGGGCGGGGGGAGTGGGCCTCTGAAGCGTGGGAGACCCCCAGTCTCCAGTCCCGGTGAATAGAAGGCATGGATCCTGCCCCCAGCCCTGTACAAGGAGGCACTGTGAGTGCCGAAAGAGGCCTGAGCTCTGTTCTGCCCTGTGGACAGTGGCTTGGCCCTGAGATACCGCCGTGGACTTGCCAGGACGCCTGGTCAGCGCGTGTTCCTGACGGTTTGCTGTGTACCCGCTTAGTGCCGGAGGGGAGGGGCTGCTTCAGTCCCACCCTCGGGAGCTCCCAGCCTGGTTCAATTCCCAGAATCAAGGACGTTCTGCAGCCAGGAAGCCCCAGAGCCCTCTTCCAGGGGCGGGGAGGCTCTGGGGCAGCAGCCAAAACCCAGAGTAACCGAGCTGCTGCATGAAGTTGCACAGGGCAGGCCAGCCACGGGGGCGGGGGAGGGGGGCTCGGTGAGGCAACTCTGACCTAACTGACCAGCCTCCTGGGAGGGACCTCAAGATCCCTGGCAGAGACTTGCCAAGATGCATTTCCCCAGTACATTAGCAGCTGTTACTAAAAAGAAGGAACATTGAGAACTTCTTTCTCTATGGAGAAAGAAGTGTAGGAAATGCAGAAGTAAAGTTAAGCAGTCTCAAGGCCTCTTTGTTCGAGATAAAGGTGGTTTGTGGCCCAAACTCCTCAGTTAGGGATGCCATATTGGTTGAAACTTTTAATCATAAAGAGGAATTTGTTGATTTATGTAACTGGAAAGTTCTGATCTGCTTCAGGCATAGCTGGATCCAGCTATGCCTGAAGCTGGATTTGGTTAGGAATCTGTCTCTCCCTATGTCTTGGCTCTGCTTCCTCTGGGTTGGCCCTTCCACGTGGTTAACTGAAGGCTGCCTGCAGCTCCAGACTGACTTTCCGTTAGCAGAGAGAAGGTACTTCTTTTCTCAATAGTTCGAGCAAAGTCCCAGAACCCACCCTGAGAAACCAGGCTCTGAGCAGAATGGGGTTGAAATCTGAGGAGGCGGGGCACCTGGCTGGCTCAGTCGTAGAGCACTACAGGCTGTTAACTTTGAACCCCATTTTGAGTGTAGCAATTACTTAAAAAGAAAATCTTAAAAAAAAAAAACTGAGGAGGCATTAGACAGTCACTGCAGCGTGGGTGGAGAGGGCCAGAGGTAGGAGTGACACACTGGGGGGTGGAGACTTGGATGGAGACAAGCTTCTGGATTCCTCTTCAACCTTTGGTTGTCTCCCTTTATTGGAGCCTGAGAGGAGCTGCTTTCCAGCTCTAGGAGCCCTGCCTCCCCAGAGATCTGGAGGGGGCACTGTGGGAACACTGTGGGTCTTATGGCGCATGCGCGGTCCCCCTGCTCGCTAGTCACACGCTAAAGCACCTGAGGAGGAGAGTCTTTTTCCAACCCATCTTCTTTCCAAGAAAAGATTCTCCTTAGGGTCTCGAAGGATCAGGGACGGGCAGAACAAGAGGACTTGAATAGGCCTGAGCCACCCAGAAACTCCACTGTATTTCAGAGGAGCCCCCGCCCATTCTTGTTGGGTGGCCCTCGGGAGTCTGGTCAGGGCCTCCAAGCCTGCGCCCTTGGCATCCCAGCAAGCAAAATCTATGCCTTCGGCACTGGGGGTCAGTGGGATGTTTCTGGAAACCCATTGGACTCCTCTGCCTGGTGCCATCTCCTCCCTGCCCCCGGCGCCCACTCTCAGGGGTTGCAGGCTTCGCTGTGGGTCCCCAAACAAGCCCCTGCTCCTCTCTGGTATGAACTCTCCCGATCTATAAATTGGGATCATGGGTGGTAAACCCATGCCTACAGGGGCCTTTTTATTACACTCTTTTATGAGTGAAGTGGTCCCGGTGTGATACTCAGGGACTGATAGGAACTGCGGCGGGGGGTGGGGGGGGGATCACAGCCCTGGCTACAGGGCACCCAGTTGTTGAGCCCAGGATTACTCAAAACTCCCATTTTTCAAGAAAAACCAGAAAAGCAACCTTTAAGTGGAACCTTCCACACTTGATAATTAATTCAAAGTCAGAACCCATGCAGAATTGGATTTGGCTTGTGGAGGTCAGATGATGTCTTGGGGTCCCCGTAGACCTTCCTGCTACCAATTCCACCCACCGCATTCTGTGACTCCCCCTGAGTCTACACCTGGCCTCACCCCAAATAGCCTGTTAGCACCCAGGGGACAAATGCTCCGCCCCACATTCTTCATTTCTGTCAGCTTCACCCCTCAGGGTGCAGCAGAACTGGTGGTTCTACCAGATCTCTGGTGGAGTGCCTGTTGAATGACTCACTGACGAACGGGGGAGTGAGCCTCTTCGGGCAAAGCCAACCCGAAGAAGCTCAGAGAGGGCTAGAAGTGATCTGCCTGGCACACAGCAGAGGTCAACATGGAATGAGAATACAGGGTCATCTAGGACCAGAATCATCCATGTCAGCAGCCATCTGGTCCCCTTACATCCTGACAGAGAGAATCGGGGGTGGGGTGGAGAGAGGCTCCAGGCTGCCTCTGTGCGCTTGGCTCCCACAACCTGCGAGGGTCCTGGTTTAGCTACTGCAGAAATAAAGGGGGGCAGGCAGGGTGGCAGGGGACTCGGAGTGGGGAGGGGTCTCGGTATTCTCCTAGGCAATGCCCAGGGTCGCACAGCGCCAGCAGCCCTGGCGACCCCAGTGCCTGCCCCTCTACCCACCCCTGAGCTCCGCCAAGACGAGTAGCCTTGACGGAGGCCCTGCCCGTGCTGGACACCTGCTCCAAATGTCTTGGGACTTACAGGTTGTCTGTCTCCAAGACGTCTGAGGAAATAAGGGGTGGGGGGATTGTACCCCTACTTCAGAGTTGACAAAGCCGAGGTCGGGCAGGGGCCAGGTCGGGTGACCCGGCCTCTGGGAGCTGGCCGTGCCTCACAGCCCGGAGAGCACCCCCGGGACCACAGGGGCCCAGGGCAGGGGGCGGTGCCGTCCCAGGTGAGCCCCGCCCCCGTGTCAGGACGCAGACCTGGCGGCAGTCCCAGCCAGGTGTCTGGCCTGGAGGCCGGGCCGAAAGAGCAGGCCCAACTGGTCCCAAGGGCCCAGACCCGGCCAGGCCGCACCGCGGTCCCGCCCCCCCCGGGTCGAACGGGCGCGGTGCATGTGACCCAGGGCCCGGCTCCCGGGAGTTTCGCGCTGACGCCGCGTCACCCCACTCGGCGCCGGGTGCCCATTGGCTGCGCCCCAGCCCGTGGGGGTGGGACTTGTCTGGCTCGGCGCCCCAACTCCCCTGGGTCTCCCGCCGCTGCCCTACCGCGGATGAGGAGCCAGCACCGCTCCTCGGGCTGCCCACACCCTGAGAAAATCAGGGACAACAGCGCTGTGAGGCCGTGGGCAAGTCGCTTTACCTCCCAGTGCCTCGGTATCCTCATCTGTAAAATGGGAATAACAGCCCGGTCCTCCTGGGGATTGTTGGGAGGAAAACATGGGTTAACACTGGGAAGCGTTCAAAGATTGTTGCCAGTGCAGACGCAGCCTGCCAGCATCACTGTTGGCCAGGCTGGGACCCCCGCCCCCTCCTAGGCACACCAGGACAGGGGCGCCCACCACCACGGCTTGTACCCCTCCGTGCCCTGGCGCGCTCCTTCCTTGTGTGAGTTCCGATCACTCCAGCCAAGAGGGGTCTGGCGGGCTTGTTTGGGGGTAAAGGCTCTTTAGGGGGAGGAGCCACCGAGAGGTTTCCCTGAAGAACTGCCGCCCCCACCTGTCTTTCCTCACTCTCGCTGTGAGAATTGCCCTTGGTAATGTAAGGCTGTGAGGCAAAGTTTTGTCTTTCTAGTTGCAAAGATTTAAAGCACCCCCTACCCCAACAATGACCATGGCAGGGGCTTCAATATCAACTGGCATTTTTAGCCTGGGCGGCAGGTCTCCTGTTGACCTTGCCTTTCTCTCTTTCTCCTAACTCCTCCAGTTGTGGCATGCATATTTAGTGACTCACGCTCTTTACATACTGGGCAAATTCATGTGCAGAACGATGAGGAAGGTGTGCTGTGATGATGACTCCAGCATACCCCACCTGCCTCTGCAGGGTGAGTGCAGGAAGGTCATTCTCATTTCACAATCCAACAGCCGAGACTCAGAGAAGTGGAACTGGCTCCAGGTCACTAAGCAAGCAGGTGAAAAGCCAAGCCAGCATCCTGACTCTGGAAAAAGTTTTTTTTTTTTTTTTTAATGTTTATTTATTTTTGAGAGAGAGAGAGAGAGAGAGAGAGACAGAGCGTGAGCGGGAGATGGGCAGAAAGACAGGGAGGCACAGAATCCCAAGCAGGCTCCAGGCTCTGAGCTGTCAGCACAGAGCCCGACGCGGGGCTCGAACCCACGAACCGTGAGATCATGACCTGAGCCATCCAGGTGTCCCTGGAAAAAGTGGTCTTTACAGGCTTCGCTCAGTACCCGCTCTTGTCCCCCCTCCTCCCTGGGAAGAGCTGTTAGAATGTTCAGGTGAATCACCAGATTCCCAAGGCCTCCTGGGTGCTTGGCTCCTCCTTGGGGTGGTCGGGACTGGGGTAGGGGGGCAGGGTGAAAGATGGCCGGGGAGAAGCCAGATCTCTCTATGCTCCCCAGCAGAAGTTCATCTGGATCCTTGGGTGGATCCCAGAGCAGGGCCACTTTGGGGGAAGATGTGGTTTGGAGACCCCCGTGGCTCCTGGCCACTCTTGTTGTGGGTAATTTTCCACAGCAGCCACTTGTGGGAGGGACCCAAAGAGAGCTGCATGTGTAGGCTGAGCCCTTGGGACTTGGGCCTCCACGTCTCTTCTGGCCAAGGCACCCCCTCTTCTAAAGTGCACCAGTAATTTTACTCCCTCAGAAGGAGTGGCCAGACAAGCTATATCTGGAGCCTGAGCAAGACAGTATTTGGGCTGGCATGACTCACTGAGGTCAGGGGCTAGGAGAGACTTGGGGTCCAGACCTCAGATGGGTCTTCTTGGCTACCCTCCACTTGCATACTTCCAGGGACATGCAGCTCACTGCCTTTCCAGTTTTAGATACTCAAATGTTCTACTTTATCTCAATACACCTCCATGGGTCCCTCCCCTGCCACCTAGCTCTGTCCCCAGTCCACAGGGCTCAGGGTTTGGTCTCCAGCCATTTTCCTAGCCAGGCTGCCTCCTCTGACCCAGACCCAGCCTGTCATGATCCAGGGCAACCTGGCTCAAGTCTGAAGCACAGTCCACCTCTTCCTTGTGTCCCCATCCTGGCTGCCACCAGTGGTAAGCACCAAGTTTGGAGTCAGATAGCCCTGGGGCCCCACCCTGTTGCTGCCCCTGGGTAGCTGTGTGCTTGGGCAGTTAGAACTCTGGGTCTTCCTGTGTTCCTGGTTCCTGAGGCCAGTCCACCTCCAGGGGCTGGACTGGGTCCACCGGCTCCCAAATCCCTGTACTGTCACCACAGCTGGATCTGGGAGGAAACCTGACTAAATCAGGAAGGGAAATTCAAGTCTCTTCCAGGCTCTCTTCCGGGTATCCACTTATCAGGAGAGCAATCTGATCTAAGGAAACTGGGGGGCAGGGGGGGGTGCTGCAGGCTGATCTCACAGGCCCAGGCCCCGCCCCTCACCCCATGTAATCACTAACATCCCAACCAGCCTATGGAGAAGTAGAACCAAGCTGCGGTTACAGCTGATGAAACTAAAGCACAGAGTTGGCCAGAGAGCTCACAGCAGGTCTTTAGAGCTCTGTCTTGGACAGAGCTGTCTTGTTCTAAAGATCCAAATCTAGGCAGTGAGATTTGTGCAGACCCCACACCCCTCCGGCCCCATGTCCAGAGACCTTTGGGACAGGCCCTGTCCCGGAGTTTCCATCCAGACCCCTTGCTTGATGTCGGAGAAACTGAGGCCCAGGGAAGGCCCATTGCCTGCCCGAGCGTTCCCGCAGCAGCGGGCCAGAGGCTGGATAAAATGAATGACTGTAGAGCACACTGATGGAGGGGCCGGTTGAAGGTACGTTTGCGAGGCTGACCCGGTGGCCTGGTCCCGGCTCTCTCCAGGTGGGGTGGGGCTGTCTACCCGGGAGGGCGGGGCCTCCCGACAGGGCCCCGCCTCCGCTCCGCCCTCCCTGCGGAGCCACAGCGGGGGAACCCAGTTAACGAGGAACTTTTCGCGGGGGCCTGGCCGCCACCGGGGCCAGGGCAGGACGCGAACGCTCGCAGCGGCGGCATTGGTTCGGGACCGGCGGACGCGGCGCTCCCTGCGAAAGTCCGTACGCGGCGGCGGGCCCGGCGGGCCGCCCGGAGGAGGCAACTGCGCCATGGATGACCCGCCCTTCAGCGAAGCGGCCTTGGAGCAGGCGCTGGCCGAGCCGTGCGAGCTGGACGCGGCGCTGCTGACCGACATCGAAGGTACGTCAAGGGCCCCCTGGGCTCCGCGGGAGCCGGGAGCGTAGGCGGCGACCGGCCTTTGTCTCGCTGGCCGGCGCGGGGCGCCGGCTCTGTACTGCGTGCGCGGGGCTTCCCCGCGTCTCCGGGCCGCGCGCTGTGGGCCTCCTTGTCCAGACCGCTCTGAGCCTCCTGTGCCCGCCCTGGCGTCTGGGGCCACGCCTCGCCGGGTCCCCTGGAGGCTCAGGGCCGGGCACGTGCGCCTCGGCGTCCGGGGCCCCGCGCCGCGCAGCCAGTGAGTCCTCAGCCCAGTGGTGGCCGCGGCGAGAGCTTGAGACCGGGGCGTCGCCGAGGCCCCGCCCCTGCTCCAGCCCTGACGTCAGCGCAGGGTTACTCGCGGTCATTCCCTCCGGCCTGAGAGTTCAGCTCGGCGCTGAGCTCACGCGCGTGCGCGCGCCGCTTTCTCCTGTCTCTCCTCCCTATCCCCCCCGCCCCCGTCCGGTTCTCCTAGTCCCAGATGGGCATAGCTTCTGCAAAAATTTATTGAACATCTACTGAATGCCGGGTCGTTTCCTGGGCACTGGGGGTTCACAGACCAACCTGGGCTCCTCCTTTTCTTGGGAGCACGGAAATCCGCCAGAAAACCCGCAAACGGATATTTAGTTGCACGTTGGGGTGGAGCAGGGGTGGGGTGAGACCTCATTGAGCAGACTTTTGAGCCGAGACTGAGAGTCAGCCCTGGGCCCACCTGGGAAGGATGTTCTCCCAGCCGAGGGCGCGGCAAGGTCGAAGGCCCTGAGTTTGAGGAGTTAAGAGGACTGCACAGGAGGTGAGGTTGGGACGGTTGATAAGAAGAGGATCCCCTGTGGGCCGGAGGACGGACTAGGGCTGACGTTTACTCACATCTTTGAAAGCATCATTGTTTGCTTGACAGAGGAGGGGTTTGGGGCCGGTGCAGCAGGTACCATTGGGGAGGCTGTGGCACCACTTTGTAGACAGGGCAGTGCACGGCCCCCAGCAGACTGCCCTCCATGGTGGCTGCGCAGTTTCAGCAACACTGGCTAAGTTGCACTTGGTCGATGGGGAACCTGAGGCCAAGAGCACAGGACCCAAACCTCCCGCAACCTAGGCAGACATGTCCATGGAGCCTGTGGCACCCTGGGTTAGCAAAACACACGCATCTAAGTCACCCACCCCTGTCTGACTGCAGCCTTGCATGGTAGCTCAACTGGCTGCCAGCCTGGGGCCTTATCAGCTCGCCTTCCCCACAGGCCAGGCCAGGGGAGGGCCTGGGAGGAGGGACCCTGCCGGTGGGGCTTTTCCAAAGCAGCCTTCCCCATCGCTGTGCACCGGAGTGAAAGACCCCAAAACCCAAGAGAGGTTTGGGGAGATCTGAGCCTGACTCAACTAACAGTTCCACCAGCCCTGGGGTTGAAAGGCATCTGACCAGGTGGTGAGGACCTGGGCTTTAGGGCCAGGACTTGAATCTGGACACTGCTCACTTCCTTTGCCATCCTGCCCAGGTTCTCTCAACCTCTGAGCCTCAGTTTCCCACTCTGGATACAAATGTTTCCCTTCCTAGGGGAGTTGGGGGGAATAGAATCAGGGCAGCTGTATGTAAAACACAGGTCTGGCATAGATCTTTCTCATTGACTCATTTACAGAAGCATTAGGCTCCGAGGCCCAAAGGCCAGGCCCTCCCAGCCACTGGGGACTGGGGGCAGTTGGGCACCAGCTCTATTCTGTGAGGAAGGGGAAAGACTGGGGCCTCTTGCTGGTTGGGGCATGAAGTTTGCCCACCACAGCAGAAGATTTCTCAGCTTTTATGCAAACTTTCTGTCCCCGCCCAGTTACACAGAGGATCTTTCTCTTCGCATTATAGAAAAATTAGAAAGTTCAAGTGAGCAAAAATAAAAAAACAAAATCGTCCTCAAACTCATCATGCAGAGATAAGCGGTGTTAATTATGTGGGGGATTATTTTCTGTGTGTATGTCCATATATATAATATATATATATATATGTATATATATATATTTGGAATGGATCTACACTCGTGATCTTTTTTTTTTTTTTTACATTTATTTATTTTTGAGAGACACAGAGAGACAGAGTGTGAACAGGGGAGGGGCAGAGACAGAAAGAGACACAGAATCTGAAGCAGGCTCCAGGCTCTGAGCTAGCGGTCAGCACAGACCAACGCGGGGCTCGAACCCACAAACCGTGAGATCATGACCTGAGCTGAACTCGGACACTCAGCCGACTGAGCCACCCAGGTGCCCCTCGTGATCTACTGTTTAAAAACATTATTGAGATATAATTTACTTGCTATAAGAGTTACCCATTTTAAGTGTGCTACAAGTTTTTACATTGACCAAGTTGTGTTGACCATCACCCGTTAGTTGTGGACCATTTTCATCCCCTCTGTCTATTTACAACTGCTCCCTGGCCCACACCCAGCCCAGGCAGCTGCTCATCTACACTTTTATAGAGAATAGGGTCTGTCAGCTCACAGCGGACTGTAAGCTGCTTTGTTCCTGTATCTACAGCCAGACAACAGTCAAGTTCCCTGGTTTATCTACTTGGTCCCCCACTGATGCACATCCAGGTTGTTCTGTTCTTATAAACTGCACTGCAGTGGACACCACAGGCCAGGCTTTGCTTGGATGGATCCTTCTTTAGTTCTATAGGCAGAGCCTCTGGGAGGGCGATTGATGGTCAGAGGCCAGGCCTACTCTTGAAGCTTTTCCCCTGCCCTTGGAGCGAGGAAGATTCGGGATCTGGAGAGAGGTGACTTGGGTGTGGGAAGGGTAGGGTCTCCAAGTCCCCTGAGATGACAGAAGGTTGAGCGGTGGGCCAGGCAGGCCTCGAGTGCCTGAAAGGGTAGATGCACTGAATCTTGGAGGCAGTGGGGAGTTTTGGGGGGTTGGAGCAAGGCACTCCATGCTTGGGTGACACGTCAGAAGCTTCCTCTGGAGGATGACAGCACTGATGGAGCAGCTGCTGTGCCCCAGGCACCTACTGACCACTGGGTCCCTCCCCCCTCCCCCCACAGCCCTAAGTGCGGTAGACTTCAGCTCTTCATCTTACAGATGAGTGCCTTGAGGCACACAGAGAGGTGAAGTGACTTGCCTGAGGTCACACAGCCAGAACCTGGCGGAGCCAGGATTCAAACCCCGGCTGTGGACTCCAGAGGCCATGCTCTTAACTGCTGCGCTCCTGGGGGGTGGGGTGGGGCAATAGAACCCGGAACCCTGGAGGCTGCTACATGTGGGGCTACGCTGGGGTCCTGGGAGTAGGTCAGAACAGGGTCAGAGGCCATGCTGCCACCTCCCCCTCGCAGCCCAGGCGGCCTTGAGTCTTGAGTCAGAGGACTGTCACCAGGGAGCCCCACCCAGCCGTGCTGCCGGCTTTTGCGTTGTCCTGTAACGGGTTTGGGGGCGGAGCTGCCCGCAGGAGCCCTCAGTCCTGTGGGTGAAGGCCTTGCCCAGGCCGCAGCACACCCTGACCCTGAAGAGGCAAGTGGAGATGGGCTTCCGGCAGGGCCTGGCCGAGTAGTCACCCTGGTAGCTCTGATTTCTCTAAAGCCTCTGGGGGCACAGTTCACTCTCCCCTCTGCCCAGGTGCCCCCGCCTTCACTCTTTGTTGTACCCTGGGAGTCCCCCAAGCCAGGGTGGCCTTCCTGGATCTCACCCCTGCCCGCCCCAGGTCAGCACCTGCGTGTTTTCTGGCACTCTCCCAGCCCTGGGGTCCCTCAAGCTTCCTGAATAAACCACAGGAGGGCCTGCCTTCCGGGGCCCAGCGCAGGCATGCCTGTGTGTGGAGAGAACACACGCTGGGGGCCATTCCTCACCGCCCCCCCCCCACATTATGTCATGGCCAGTTCTTTCCCCAGGCCCACCAAGGGGAAATACAGCGCAAGACCGCGCCTGTTCAGCTCCTAGCTCCGGGCACAGAACTCCTCAGTTCCCAATCCACCATGGCTCCCCAGTGCCCCCCAAGATAACGTTCCTTTGTCGCAGCATGGCATTCCTGACCTGCAGGGCTTGCCAGACCTGCCTCTTCGGGGGATGGACAGGCATGCTGGGAGTAGGTTGGGGTGTTTGGGAGTTACCTCCTGGCCAATGTTCACCTCACTGTGACACAAACATCCTGAGTGACCCGGTCAAGCCCCAGACAGGGGTCATCACCAGGCAGAGGACTGGACTTTGTCTGAGCAACAGGTGCAGGTCAGCTGGGAATGGTGGCACTGGCCAGAGGAAGTATCTCTGGCCTTGTCTCCTGCCAGTCACAGGCCCTGGGATGTGCCCTTTGATCCCCAGACCCGACTGGGACGGCATTCATGTGAGACCTATGTCCCGTGTGGCTACACGGAAAGGGTTGTGTGAGGGGAGGCGGGAGAGCCTTAGAAACAGATTTGGGGCTCCCAAAATTTTTTTGAGTGTTTATTTATTTTGAGAGAGAGAGAGAGCACGCAAGAGCAGGGGAGGGGCAGAGAAAGAGCTAGAAAGAGAATCACAAGCAGGCTCTGTCCTGTCAGTGCAGAGCCTGACACAGGGCTTGGACTCATGAACCATGAGAAGATGACCTGAGCTGAAACCAAGAGTCAGACACTTAACTGACTGAGCCACCCAGGCGCCCCTGAAGGGGTGAGGGGGGTCTTTGAGGCTGGCTCCAGGTGTGTGGTTCCCGTGCTGAGTTTGGGAGGTGGCACACAGAGAGTTTGTGGCCTGGAAAGGCCCACCCCCACCCAGAACCCTGCTCAAGCTCACCCCCCCTCCCCAGTGACGCTCCAGCTGTCTCCTAGCAAGCCTGTCACACCCAGTCACATGCCAGGCCTACCCCTCCTGGGGCTCTGGGGTTCCCACTGGAACACGGGGGTCTTCAAATTCAACCCCTGCCGTGTGACCATGAACAAGGGACTTCACCTGTCTGGCCTTCAGATTTTTCTCAGGGCACTAGGAATACTGATAGACGCATCTTCCTGTGGGCGCCCTCGTGGCTCAGTCAGTTGAGTGGCTGACTCTTGCTTTCAGCTCAGGTCACGATCCCAGGGGTCGTAGGATCGAGCCCCATGTCGGGCTCCTCACTGTGCATGGAGCCTGCTTGAGATTCTTTCTCTCTTCCTTTGCCCCTGTTCCCTTCTCGCGCAATCTCTCTCTCTAAAAAAGCAAACAAACTGGGGTGCCTGCATGGCTCAGTCGGTTAAGCATCCTGACTTTGGCTCAGGTCATGATCTCGTGGTTTGCGAGTTCACCCCCGCGTCGGGCTCTGTGCTGACAGCGCGGAGCCTGGAGCCTGCTCTGGATTCTGTGTCTCCCTCTCTTTCTGCCCCTCCCCCACTCACACTCTGTCTCTCTCTCAAAAATAAATAAACATTAAAAATTTTTTTAAAAAAATAAAAAAATAAACGAGCAAACAAAAACCTCTTCTTGGAGTTGTGGACACCAGATGAGCTCATTAAGGTCAAGGGCTTACGTAGCACAGGACACATAGTAGGCCCTCAACCAATCTCCCTCGCTTAGAGCACTTAACCAGGACCCGGCACCTAATATGTTTAGCTTATTGTACAAGGAACCTATGTTGGAAGTTTCTATGGGCTGTGGTTCCAAGTTCTGCACATTCACCCTTTGATTCTGGGTCTCTGCTTGGGAGACAGGGTGCGGCTGGGTAAAGTGGGGAGCCTCTCACCTCTCCCCCTTCCCAACCCCCAGGGGAGCAAACACCCTGTCCTCAGCTGCCATCGAAGATAAAGAGACTAGGGGCACCTGGGTGGCTTAGTCGGTTAAGTGTCTGACTGTTGATTTCGGCTCAGGTCATGATCTCGTGGTTTGTGAGTTCGAGCCCCGCGTTGGGCTCTGTGCTGACAGCTCGGAGCCTGGAGCCTGCTTCGGATTCTGTGTCTCTCTCTCACTCTGCCCCTCCCCTGCTCGTGCTCTGTCCCTCTCTCTCTCTCAAGAGTAAATAAAACATTAAAAAAATAAATATACAAACATTAAAAAAAAAAACCAGCATGTTACCTTTGAACCGATACATCCTCTTCAGGTTGAAAACAGGCCGCAGGGAAACAACGCAAAAGGGGGAACTAGATATACAGCACTACCATTTAGACAGGGGACAGTCGCTCAGCAGTAGGGGACTGCCCCCAAACTGCCAGTGTCTCACGCCCCCGGGTTGGTTTTCAGCCACCAAAATGATGAGTATGTGCCCCAAGCCTTCATAGGACAAGATGTCTGAATTGGTGCTTCCCGCCCCCGGGTTAGTGACCATCTTCCAGGTCACGGTCAGGGTCGTTTGTGCAGTGGGAGCTCGTGCGTGGAGTGACACAGAGGAGGGAAGAACCTGAGAAGGTGACTTCGTAGTGAGTTTTGAAAGAGGAGCGGGAGTTTGCCAGGGAGACAAAGGCTAGTGGGAAGGACATTCCTGGCAGAGGGAGCAGCCTGGGCGAATGCACGGTAGCACCGAACAGCATGGCGTGTTCGGAAGGCAGACAGGGAAAGCGAGGCAGGGCGAGAGCCCGAGGCTGGAGACCCGCGGCGGGGTGGTGGCTGGCTGGCTGTCCGACCCCTGACTCTGGTCCCCTCTGTGCTCAGCCCTGTGCTGAGTGACGCCAGGGTTCGGGCCCTCCCAGCCGAGGCCCGGCCGCTACCAGTGGTCAGGAGGGCTTCCGGGAAGCGCCAGCGCCGGAGCTGAGCCTCACCGAGCTTCGTGCAGGTTGGGGCAAAGCCAGCTGGAGCCGACGGGTGTGGGCTCTGGGGTTGGCGGGCCTGCATCTGAGTCCCAGACTCTGTCGTTGGCAGTGGCGGCCGCTGGGACGCACGGTCCCTGGTCCATCTCGAGGGCCCCTGCCCAGGTACGCTGGGGCTGCGGCCACGGCCCGTCTCTTCCAGGAAGAGCCAGCACACATCTGC
This sequence comes from Cryptoprocta ferox, assembly GCA_028646485.1. Taxonomy (NCBI): domain Eukaryota; kingdom Metazoa; phylum Chordata; class Mammalia; order Carnivora; family Eupleridae; genus Cryptoprocta; species Cryptoprocta ferox. The sequence goes on from CM053565.1 coordinate 10,652,504, forward strand.
ACCCCCAGGCAGCCCCGAGCGCACAAAGGACAGTCTGTCCCAGTTGCGTCCGTGACCGGCTGAGGACATGCAAACCTGCTGACCTGAGTCCCCTCCGGTAGGAGCAGCAGGGATGAACGGCAGGCAGGGTGTAGCCCTGGCTTCCTGGAATGTTGGGCGAGTGTCCCGTCCCTGCCTGGTGCCCTTCATCGAGCAAGCAGAGGTGGAACGTTCCGGGGGGGTCCCATAAGCCCTGTCCCATGTCCTCTTCTGTGATGGTGCAGCTTTATACCCTTCACTGTCCTCAGAGTTGTGCGCCTTTGTGATCTGCATTGCACGGACAGTTTGCAAATCGCTTTCCTGCCTGTTTCTTGGAGAACCGGTGTCCTTGGCTCGGACAGCAGACAAACTTATGTTGGAATGCCAGCTCCTTGGCTGCCTCCCTGAACTCTGCCCCCTCTTTGCCCCCTTTGCTACAGCCACACTGGCTTCCTTGCTGTCTCAGCATTATCACACCAAGCTTGTTTCCAAAGGCCTCAGGGCCTTTGCATTTGCTGTTCCTTCTGCCCAGGACATTCTTCCTCCCTCCTGGCCTAGTCCCTCATTTCATTCAGGCCTCTGCTCGGACGTTACCTCCTCAGGGAGCCTTGCTGATCACATCTGGAGTGGCCCCTCACGCTGTCTTTATACGGCCTCTGTTTCTTCATGGTGCCCATCACCATCTGCACCCACAATTCCTCCATGTATTTGCAGACTGTTGGTCCCTGGAACATAAGTTCCACGAGGGAAGGTCTTTATGCTGTGTCCCTGTACCCCCAGTCCTGGCAAAGGCCTGACACACAGTAGACACGTAGGAAAAGGCAGTAGATAACTGCCCAAGAGACAAATCTGGGCTTTGTGGACCAGGCCATGTGAGGGAGGTTCGGCGCTCCCTGTCTTAAGAGGCTTGCAAACAGAGCTTGTTTGGGGTTCAAGGCCTCATGAAGGTCGGATGGGCTGGAGGCTCCTGTGGTGATCAGAGCTGGGCTCCTGCCCGTTCGTGGTATTGGGTCCTCCCAAGATTTCCGTCATGGCCTCGCACAATAAACAGGCCAGAGAATAAAAGGCTGCCGCACGTCTGCCGTCCAAAGGAGGTTTAAAGGTAGAACCGGGGAGGGAGAGGGGCTCAGGTTTCCTGTTGGGCCCCGATACAATCAGGGCAGGACCGGAGAAAGGAGAGGAAAAGGGAGGAGCCCAGGCTTGCGGGGGAGGTGAGGAAGGTGAAAGATTGGAGGGGGTGCGAGATGGGCCCACCGAGGCCCAGAGTCTATGCCTCCCCTTCTTCCGTGTTGCAGGAGCACACGCGGGAGCCACGCGGGCCTTCGGGCCTTAGCGCGTCTCTCTTCATGCTGCGAGCCCCGTGTTCAGCGCCAGCTGGGACCCATGGCCAGCCTTTTGGGGGCTGCCGTCCTGGCTCCCAGGGCTGGGCGCGTGGGTACCTCTCTTGCCTCACCCTCGACCCGGCCCGATTTCCTCTTCGTAAAACAATCTCCATTAAATGGTCATGGAGCTCTGACTTGAATGTTGCCAGTAATGGGCAACTCACTACCTGCCTTTAGTTCTAGACCATTCCATTTGCTGCAGAGGGACTAACCTTTATTGAGATTTGCTGAATGCTGGGTGCTTCATACCCTTGCTTTCTCTTTTTTTTTCTTTCTTTTTTTTTTAGTGAACCCACAGTGTTATAGTAGTTTCAGGTGTAAAATATAGTGATTCAGCAATTCTGTACATTACTCAGTGTGCACCGTGCAAAGTGTGCTCTTAATCCCCGTCACGTGCTATGGCCATCCCCCATCCCCATCCTCCTCCCTCTGGTAACCACCAGTTTGTTCTCCATAGTTAAGAGTCTGTTTTTCGCTTTGTCTTTTTTCTCTTTGTTTGGTTTTTTAAAATTCCACATATGAGTGAAATCATATGGTATTTGTTTTGCTTGGACTGACTGATTTCACGTATGTCATACTCTCTAGTCCCATCCATGTTGTTGCAAATGGCAATAGGTCATTCTTTTTCATGGCCGAGTAATATTCCATTGTACATACTCATTTTTCTTTATTCATTCAGCTCTTGATGGGCACTTGGGCTGCTTCCATAATTTGGCTGTTGTAAATACTGCTGCAGTAAACATGCTCGCTCTTCTAGAACCCCATCCCTGTCACCTCTGGAGACAAGGGGTGGAGGCTCAGAGAAGGGGAATGACCTGCCTGGGATTACATGGCAAGTGAGGTGCAGAGGGAAGGTCTGCCCCTGGGCTGTGGGGGGAAGAGGTGCGCCGTGGGGCTTGCTCTCAAGTTTCCCCCCACTCTTAGCTCTGGCACCCAGCTTCCGCAGGAATAGGCTGGCCCCTTCGGCTCCAGGGGAGAGTGAGATGGGGGGCTGCTCAGGCCATGAGTTTAGGGCAAGGCTGGCCCCTCATATGCCACCAGGTGCCTTGTGACACGCAGGCCCTCTTTCCCGGTGCATCTTAGCATAGACTGTGTCGTCTGCCCCATGGCCAGGCAGGGGCACCCCCACCCCCTCAGGAGCCTTTCCTGACTCCTGCTACCCTCAGGGGGTCATTGGGTGACCATTCTCCCTCCTACCTCCTCAGGATGGAAGGGGGGGGCACAGCACAAAGATGTGGGAAATGGAAAACAAAGAGGCAAGAAAATGTGGAGAAGGGAAGAGAAGGATGAGACAGTAAGTGGGTGGCCCAGGCCGGACACCCTCGGGGCTGGCTCTGGCCCTGCCCTGCAAAGTGTCAGGCCAGTATTTACTTGTCCGCCCTGCCACATTCCGGGCTCACAGACTGGGGAACACGGTAAGGAAGAGCAGGGCCGTGAGGGTCTGCTTTTGAAATTTGTGCCGGGAATTCAGGCCTCACTGTCTAACCTGTCTTCAGTTACTCGGATGAGGTCGGAGTCTTTCCAACAGCAAAGCTTTGTTTTGTTTTTCTGGGGGGTGAGAGAAGGTGTGAACACCCACAAGCCGAGGAGAGAGGGAGGTGGAGGTGGTAGAGGAGACTCTCCTTACCCTTGGCACCCCTTCCAAAGCCGTGGAAAGATCTAGAAAGATTGGGAAGTGGATGTGTGTGAGGGAGATGAGGCTGAGTTTCCGTGTTTATAGGCTGGTGGAGAGGGAGAGAGATCGGGGGCAGGAGAGACTCCAGGCTGAGCACGTGCCTGTGTGCCCAGGATTCAGCCCCGCTCTGAGGCTGGAGGGGACAGAGACAGAGGTGGGGCAAGCCGTGCTGCAGTTGAAGGCTGGGGCAGGACTTGCTGGTTGTCTGTTTGGCCACAAATCTCAAACTGGCAACCTGGGCAGCTGGCCAGGCTCTGTTCATCTGTATGTGTGTCGACCTTTGATCTTACTCAGAAGGGGAGGCCGTCCTAGGTACCCCTCCAAAGACCCCCAGAGCCTGCCACCCCTGCCTTCCTTACCCTCTGTCCCAGGGATCGGGCTGCCTCTTGGCCTCCCAGGACCCTACAGTGATTAAGTGAGTCAGGCCATACCTGGTGATTGCTGGGGGGTTGTGAGACCTTAGGGGCCAGGGCAGACTTCACTGACCTCCTTCCCTCCACCCCAAACCCAGATTTCTCTGCAAAAGGACATCTGTGCAGAGAGACAGAGGACTTGGGTTCAGGTGTTACCTGAATGAGTAATGAGGGATAAGGGTCTTCCTTCCTCACTCTGGGCCTCAGTTTCCTGGCCATGGCCCGTTATTAGGCATCCATGTGCGGGGGTGGGGTGGGGGCGGGAATGGCCCCAGGAAGGGGAGGTCCCTGCACATAAGACCAGGCAGCCCTTGGCCTTAATTCAGCGCTTCTTGGTACTGAGCGCAGCACTCATTTTCTCCTTCACTTTTCCCATTCGAGGCCAGGGAGATGTGATTATCCCATTGTCTAGAGAAGTAAACTGAGGCCTAGGGGTGGGGACCCGCCCAGAGTGTCACCGATTTCGAAAGAAGGTTGGGGCATCCCTGCCTGGGGCCTCAGGCCCCGAGCCCACTCCGCGGCACTTCGCGGATGTGGTTGGAGCCGGAGGCTTCTGGGGGCCGGTGACCGCCAGTAACCCCGGCGGGTGTCGGCGCCCAACGGGTTAAGGGCCCGCGCCCGCGAGTAACCCCGGCCCCATTCAGTGCCGCGGGGTGAAACCCGAGCCCTAGCCGCCGTCGGGGGTGGGGCGGGGGCAGGGGCGGGGCCCTAGTGAGGCAGTGGCGCGGCCGCTGATTGGCCGCGCGCGCTCACCCCATGCCCGGCCCGCGGCCCCGGGGGGCGGGGCCGCCGGGCCGGGGCGGGGCCGGGGGCGGGGCGCTCGGCGGGCTTTAAAGCGCGGCGGAGGCCTGACAGGTGAAGTCTGCGCCGCGCGGAGACCGGCAGGCCAGCCGCCGGGGCGCCCCGAAGGGGCGGCGGGCGCGGGCCGCGGAGCCATGGATTGCACGTTCGAAGGTATTTTTCGGAGGACCCCCCACCCCTTTGTCACGGAGCCTCCACCTCCGCTGCGGGGTCGCCACCCCTGGTTTCCTCAGAGAGGGGCGTGTGTATGCCGTGGCCGCGGAACTCCCAGTAGGAAAAGCCAGTTCCTGCGGGGGCGGAGTGCAGTTCCCGGCTCTCACTGGAGTTGGGGGGCCACCCCCCATTAGTTACCCCCCACCCAGGCGTTTGGAGCGAGAGGGTGACTTTCCCACGGCCTCCAGGGAGGAGGCCTGCTGTCCCGTATCCTGCGCTCCCAGCCGCCCCCCGCCCCCCACGCCCGTGAGCCAAATCCGGGATCAGTTTCTCTTTCAGGGCCTCAGTTTCCCCGTCTGTCAGAGGGGCTCATGAGGGCTGGGGTGAGGGATGGAACTCCCCGCAAGTGAAAGCCCACCTGCCTGGACCTCGCGGGCCCCCGGAGTGTTTCCATGGAGGCCCTGGCACCGCGGCTATGCTGTAGCCACAGGAGGGCCCCCCCCCCCGCCCCCGCACTCCCCTGCGGGGCACCCGTCGGCGGAGCAGACAGCAGCGAGTCCCACTGTGGCCGGCTTCCTGCCCCGCCGCCAGGGGCCTCGTCGCTTTTGTTGTCCGCACCCACGAGGAGACTGAGGCCCCTGAGAGGACAGCGGTGAGGGGCCCTGGGGGCCGTGGGGGTCCTGCGGCGCACTTTAGCCCAGTGGGCGGCCGCCCTGCTGGGCTGCAGGGCCCGGGCCAACACAGCCAGGCAGCTCTCCCCGGCCGCGGGGGGAGAGGCCCGGGCAAGTGGCCGGGAGTGTGTCAGGAGGAGGAAGGAGTCAGGGCATTCGCTCTCATGGGGGGAACTGAAGCCTCCGGTGGCCTGGTCCCGAGGCTGCTTGGCTGCAGAGTCGGTCTGGCCTTGTGCCCAGAACACGCAGGGACACACTGGTTGGCACACACGTGGCCGGCAGCTGGCCCCGCCCCAGGCCTCGGTCTGTCCCGCGGAGGAATGGGTTGGTGATGGCAGCTCCGCAGCCCGCGGTCCTGGGCCTGAACCCCAGTGCTGCCTCAGCGTAGGTGTGGGGCAAGGTAATGGGCCTCGTGGGACCGGCGCCCTGTCGGGCTCTGACCCCGCACGGCGGTTTGACACGCACGAGGCGCCAGGCATTGCTCCAGGTGTCACAGGTGCCAGGCCCTGGCTGTGTGTCTGGGAGCACGGGCTCATGGGGGCGGCTTTCTGTTCCTGCGTCACTGCCCCACACGCACAGCCGTGCCGACAAGAGGCATGAAACGACTGGTGCCCTGTACAGGGTCGGCCCCTGCCCCGCGGCCACTCACACAGCCTCTTCTTTCTCCAGACATGCTTCAGCTCATCAACAACCAAGATAGCGACTTTCCCGGCCTGTTCGACCCACCCTATGCCGGCGGCGGGGCAGGGGGCACAGACCCTGCCAGTCCTGATGCCAGCTCCCAGGGCAGCCTGTCCCCATCTCCTGCCACCATGAGCTCCCCACTCGAAGGCTTTCTGGGGGGACCCAAGGCGACACCTCCCCCCTTGAGCCCTCCCCAGCCTGCGCCCACCTCACTAAAGATGTACCCGTCTGTGCCTGCCTTCTCCCCTGGGCCTGGTATCAAGGAGGAGCCACTGCCGCTGACCATCCTGCAGCCCCCAGCCCCGCAGCCCCTGCCGGGGTCCCTCTTGCCCCAGAGCTTTCCGGCCCCGGCCCCGGCCCCACCGCAGTTCAGCTCTGCCCCCGTGTTGGGCTATCCCAGCCCCACTGGAGGCTTCTCCACAGGTAAGGGGGCGTGTGGGGGAGGGGACAGCAGGAGCACGGACAGGAAGGTCTGCTGCCGTCTCAGCAGAGGAATTGGCAGACTTTAGAATTTGGGCCGCTGACACCCCATCACTAGCAGTACTTGCGTTCTTGCTGCTGTTGGGTGATGCACTGCCTCCCACTCTGCGGGGGTGTCCGCATCCACGCCGCCCTGCCAGAGGCAAACGTCCGGCCGGAAAGCTAGTGTATTTGCGTTAGAGCCGCAGGCATGGGTTGTCCCCATAGGAAATAGGCCCCAAGGAGTGATGACTCCTCCAAGGTTATGGGGTGATAGGGCCCTGAAAGGTAGGTTGAAAGTGGCTTAGGGCAGCCTGTGCCCGCAGCCCCAGCCTTTATCTCTGCAGGGACCCCTCCAGGGAACACCCCACAGCCGCTGCCTGGCCTGCCGCTGGCTTCCCTGCCAGGGGTCCCGCCCGTCTCCTTGCACACCCAGGTCCAGAACGTGGCCCCCCAGCAGCTGTTGACAGCCACGGCCACCCCCACAGCAGCCCCCGGGACAACCACTGTGACCTCGCAGATCCAGCAGGTCCCGGTGAGGGGGGCTGGCCAGGTGTCAGGGAGGTGGCAGCCCCTGGTCCGGACTGCTGGCTCTTGGCTGAGACGCCCCCCACCACCCAGGTCCTGCTGCAGCCCCACTTCATCAAGGCGGAGTCTCTGGTCCTGACGACCATGAAAACAGACGTGGCGGCCACCATGAAGACGGCGGGTATCAGCTCCCTGGCCCCTGGCACGGCTGTGCAGACAGGGTCCTTGCAGGTGGGTGGCATGGGTGGGGCAGGAGGTCAAGGGGTCTGAGCATGTGCATGCCCAGCTGGTGACCCGTACCCGGCCCTTTAGACCCTGGTGAGTGGAGGAACCATCCTGGCCACAGTGCCACTGGTCGTGGACACTGAGAAGCTGCCCATCAACCGGCTGGCAGCTGGCGGCAAGGCGCCGGGCTCGGCCCAGAGCCGTGGCGAGAAGCGCACAGCCCACAACGCGATTGAGAAACGCTACCGCTCCTCCATCAACGACAAAATCGTCGAGCTCAAGGACCTGGTGGTGGGCACTGAGGCGAAGGTACGGGCAGCGGTTTTCAGAGGCGCTCTCTGGGGTGACCCTGGGGAAGGAGGTGACTGGAAGAAAAAGAAGGATTGGAACTGAGCCTGGGCCGTGGGCTTCAGCCTCCTTGGGCCTGGCCAGTGCCATTGATTCCGCTGCACTTCCTGGAGGCTCCCCTGTGTGCCAGGGACTAATCTAGGTACTGGGGATCCGGCAGTGAACAGACAGACAAAAATCCTGCTGTCTAGGAACAGACGCTTGGGGGGGGGTGACAAGAAACAAGATAAATAAGTAAGCGTTAGAGCACGCCAGATGGGGATACGTGGTGTGGAGGAAAATAAAGCAGGAAGAGGAGTGGTGAGAGTTGCACATCTAAACTACCTCACAAAGGTGACATTACATAAGCAAAGACCTGAAGGAAGTGAGGGAGTGAGGCATGAAAATGCTAATAATAATAGCAGTTAGCCAGACACTGTCATGTGCGTTTTACGTATTTGTCCGTATGCCCATCCTGGGAGTTAGCTTCTACTAGGAGAAGAGCATTCCGTGTAGAAGGAACAGCAAATGCAGAGGTCCTGAGGCAGTGGTGTTGTAAAGCAGCGTCACCCACCTCGTTCGGGTGCCCAGTTGCCAGGCCTGACCGGCCCCGTGCTGTCTCTTTCCTACCCCCTGCAGCTGAATAAGTCTGCTGTCTTGCGCAAGGCCATCGATTACATCCGCTTCCTGCAACACAGCAACCAGAAGCTCAAGCAGGAGAACCTGAGTCTGCGCACGGCTGCCCACAAAAGCAGTGAGTCCTGGCCTCACCCTTTCCTGGCTCTGCCCACCTCTTCCCACCCCTGCTGTGCCCCTGCCTGCCTCTGCCTGCTCCTTAAGCTTTAACCCTATAAAGGCCCTTAGCCCCTCCTTTGGCCCCCAACTTGGCCTTCAAGGGCTGGGCCGCCTCCTAGTTGCCCTCTGCACAGGGCCCTAAGCTGACTTGGAGTGGGCATCCCAGCCTTCGTGCCCAGCCCTGCTCCTTTCTGGCCTACAGAATCTCTGAAGGACCTGGTGTCGGCCTGTGCCAGCGGAGGCAACACAGACGTGCCCATGGAGGGCATGAAGCCCGAGGTGCTGGACACACTGAGCCCGCCGCCCTCCGATGCCGGCTCGCCCTCTCAGAGCAGCCCCTTGTCCTTTGGCGGCAGGAGTAGTGGCAGTGGTGGCAGTGGCAGTGACTCGGAGCCTGACAGCCCAGTCTTTGAGGACAGCCAGGTTGGGTCTTGCCATTTTCCCCCTTGCCTGTCTCCTTTTGATAACATCTGTGTCCTCGGACTAGGTCAGGAAGAGGCCCCTAACATATCCCACCTCCCATTTTATAGACAGAAAAACTGAGGCCTATAGCCATGTGGGGTCCCACAGTAAGGCTGGGTGGAGTGCTGATCCCTCCTTCCCTGTCCAATCCTCTCTGGGCCACTCCTGCTCTGCCCTCACTGACCTGCCCCCCCCCACCCCCCCAGGTGAAGCCAGAACAGCTGCTGTCCCCTCACAGCCAGGGCATGCTGGACCGTTCCCGCCTGGCCCTGTGCACGCTGGTCTTTCTCTGTCTCTCCTGCAACCCCTTGGCTTCCCTGCTGGGCAGCCAGGGTCTCCCCAGCCCCTCGGATGCCAGTGGCACCTACCACGGTCCTGGGCGCAGCACGTTGGGCACTGAGGGCAGAGGTAGGACAGGCCGGCGTGGGTATCTTGGGGAGAGAGGTGGGAAGGGAGACTTGGGGGTATAGGCCCTAGGCCTGTGGGGCTGGAGCTCTGGATTTCCAGGGAGCTGTGTCCCCCACCCTTCTGTCTGCCCCTAGACGGCCCTGGCTGGGCCCCGTGGCTGTTGCCCCCGCTGGTCTGGCTGACCAATGGGCTGTTGGTGCTGGTGTCCTTGGCGCTCCTCTTTGTCTATGGCGAGCCGGTCACACGGCCCCACTCAGGCCCCGCCGTGCATTTCTGGAGGCATCGCAAGCAGGCCGACCTGGACCTGGCCCGGGTAAGGGGCAGGTCCTGCGGGGGGCGGGGGAGCCTGGGGCAGGGCCGGGACTCGGGCAGCACCTGGGAAAGCGCTGCGTGCCACTCCTCTTCCCTGTCATGGTGAGTCGGGCCCCGTCCTCCCCACTCCTGTCTAGCCTTCAGACTCGCACTGAGTGAGGGACACTAGGGTTGTGGTGGAGAGCCCAGGGTGGAAGGACCCTCGGGGCAGGAGGGACAGCGCATGCTCAGATTCCCTGACCCCCCCTTTTCTCACCTGGCAAACCCTCACCCCCAGGGCGACTTTGCCCAGGCCGCCCAGCAGCTGTGGCTGGCCCTGCGGGCGCTGGGCCGACCGCTGCCCACCTCCCACCTGGACCTGGCCTGTAGTCTGCTCTGGAACGTCCTCCGCCACCTGCTGCAGCGACTGTGGGTGGGCCGTTGGCTGGCTGGCCGCGCGGGAGGCCTGCAGAGGGACTGTGCTCTGCAGGCGGACGCCCGCACCAGTGCCCGGGATGCAGCGCTCGCCTATCACAAGCTGCACCAGCTGCACACCATGGGTATGAAGGGGGGGCGCCAGACCTGGGGGGCTCCCGCCGCCCCTGCACCGCACCCCTGCCTCACGTCCTGCCCGTTTTTCAGGGAAGTACACGGGCGGGCACTTGGCTGCCACCAACCTGGCACTGAGTGCCCTGAACCTGGCGGAATGTGCAGGCGACGCCGTGTCCCTGGCCACACTGGCTGAGATCTATGTGGCCGCCGCACTGAGGGTCAAGACCAGTCTCCCGAGGGCCTTGCATTTCCTGACAGTGAGTGGGTGGCGAGCTGGTGGGGACAGGGCTGGGGGGCCTGTCTCTGCGGCTCTGACCAGGTGGCTGCACGGGAGCGGGCAGTTGGTTGCACATGGGCTCCAGGCCCAGCTGGAGTCTTGGGCTGAGGTCTGGGTTTGAGTCCTGTGTGGGTCCAGTGTGACAGCCCAGCTCCCCTCCCCCCACAGCGCTTCTTCCTGAGTAGCGCCCGCCAGGCTTGCCTGGCCCAGAGTGGCTCAGTGTCCCCTGCCATGCAGTGGCTGTGCCACCCTGTGGGCCACCGTTTCTTCGTGGATGGGGACTGGGCCGTGTGCAGTGCCCCGAGGGAGAGCCTGTACAGCTTGGCCGGCAACCCAGGTGCTGTCTCACTCCTGTGCCCATCCCCTGTCCTCCCACGCCATCCTTTGTCCCCCATGCCTGTGACGCACCCCCCACCCCCACCCCGGTCTCATTGCTGTGGAGGCTGCAGGAACTGGAGGACTGGGCCTGTCTTGGTGGGGGCTCTTTAGGAGCAAAAAGGGAGGGATTTGGGGGCAGGTGGTTGATTTGGGGGGTGATCCCATGTGAGCCCATTGTGCAGTAAGAAGAAGGGACAGAAGGGAACAGAGCTGATAAAGTCACATTATTAAATAGATTACACTGGCCAAGGTGGGTTATCCTCTCCAAGGACAGGGGTGAGGGGATTTATCCACCAACTTTTATCTGTCCCACCTGCACACCCAGGAAAGAGCCCTTGGTGGGGAGAGGTGGATGTGGGGGCCCTTGCTCCCAACCCGCTCACCCACTCCTCCCCACAGTGGACCCCTTGGCCCAGGTGACTCAGCTCTTCCGTGAACATCTCTTGGAGCGAGCACTGAATTGTGTGGTTCAGCCCAGTCCCAGCCCTGGATCAGCTGATGGGGACAGGTGAGGGTCCCTGTGCTCCCCTGCAGGCAGGCGCCCTCCACAGTGAAGTCTGGGAGGGGCTCTGTCCAGGGCCCTGTGTGGGTGGCCAGAGCTGGGCTGCTGTCCACCTGCCAGGGTGGCCCCAGCTGCATCTCGGTTCCTCCCTGGGTCTGTTTCCGCCCCAGCGGGGAGAGATGGCCACGTGGTAGAGCTAGGACATCAGGCTGTGCTCTGGCAGGAGGTGAGGAGGGCTGGGGCCTTCCCAGAACCCCTGCCACCTGTGCCCACTGCCAGCCCTCTCTTCTGACGCAGGGAATTCTCAGATGCCCTTGGGTACCTGCAGCTGCTCAACAGCTGTTCCGATGCTGCCGGGGCCCCAGCCTGCAGCTTCTCCATCGGCTCCAGCATGGCCGCCGCGGCCGGTGAGCCCCAAGGCCCCCCCGCCCCGTGACTCCCAGCCCAGCCTCATTTGCGGCATGGCTGAGGTTCCGGGAGCCTCCCCCTCACACACTCCTGCTCCCTACAGGCACAGACCCTGTGGCCAAGTGGTGGGCCTCACTGACGGCCGTGGTGACCCACTGGCTGCGGCGCGATGAGGAGGCAGCCGAGCGGCTGTACCCGCTGGTGGAACACCTACCCCGTGCCCTGCAGGAGTCTGAGTGAGTCCAGGCCCGAATCTCCCAGCCCCCCAGCACCTGCTGCGCTCCCCAGCCTTTGTTCCACGCCGTTGGGGTCGCCGCTGCTCTTTCTTCCCTGTGAGGCCAGAAGCGGGGCGGCGGGGGACTTAGTGAGGGCCTGGGCCTGGTCTGACCGTCAGTCCTCTGCCCTGGTCCCAACAGGAGACCCCTGCCCAAGGCGGCTCTGCACTGCTTCAAGGCTGCCCGGGCCCTCCTGGGCCGAGGGAAGGCAGAGTCGGGTCCGGCCAGCCTGGCCGTCTGTGAGAAGGCCAGCGGGTACCTGCAGGACAGCCTGGCCACCACACCGGCTGGCAGCCCCATTGATAAGGTGAGGGTTGGTGCCGCGGACCTGGCAGGTCATGGGGGGGCGGTCACCGCCTCTCCACTCCTTGGACGTTCTTCCTTGGGTTGCAAAGACGGTGGGGTTAGGCCAGCAGCACAGGACTGGAGGCCCGGCTAGCCTTGCTTTTCTGGCTGGGCTTGGGCCCCGGGGGAGAGTGACCACCCGCCCTGTTTCCCCACCCGCAGGAGGAGGGGTGGGGTGAGTGGGCTGGCAGAGCCCTCTTTGGAGGCTGCCCCTGTGGCAGGCGGCAGGTGTGGGGGCCTGGAGAGGCGGGCGGCCCCGCGGTGCATTGCTGTTGCATTGCACGTGAGTGAGGCGGGTGCAGTGCCTCGGCAGTGCAGCCCGGAGCCGGCCCCTGGCACCGCGGGCCCCCACCCTCCCCCTCCGAGGGCCGGAGCCCCACCCGTGACCCCTGCCCTGCCCACCACCCCCAGGCCATGCAGCTGCTCCTGTGTGACTTGCTCCTTGTGGCACGAACTAGCCTGTGGCGGTGGCAGCAGCCGCCGGCGCCCACCCACGCTTCGCAGGGCCCCGGGACTGGGGCCCAGGCCTCTGTCCTCGAACTGCGCGGCTTCCAGCGGGACCTGAGCGGCCTGCGGCGCCTGGCACAGAGCTTCCGGCCCGCCATGCGGAGGGTGAGTGTCCACGGGGCCGCGAAGCAGCAGATGCGGGGAGAGCGGGGGCTTGGCCTGAACCCCGACTCTCCCGGCCCCCTTGTGCCCAGGTGTTCCTACACGAGGCCACGGCCCGGCTCATGGCAGGGGCCAGCCCCACGCGGACACACCAGCTCCTGGACCGCAGCCTGAGAAGGAGGACGGGCCCGGGTGGCAAAGGTGAGAGGAGCGCTGCCCTGGCAAGGGGCGGGTCCCGGCCCCGCGCCCGGGGCGGGGGAGGGCGGTGCTGGACGCTGAGGGAGGCTGCGCCAGAGAGGCGGAGACCAAAGGGCTTCGCGGGGCTTGCCTGATGGCGATATGCTACCTGCCAAATGCACTGGGGCCACAGTCCTCCGGGATAGGCGACTGTGCACGCCTGTCTGAGTCAGTGGTACGGGACAGGCCCCGGGGAGGGGTCTGAGGCTCCCCTTGTGCGCCTTGAGGCGCTCGGGGAGGGAGGCCCCCGTGGGGGCGTGGCCGGGCCCGCGGCCCCGCCCCAGCGCTGACGCGGCCCCGCCCCTGACGCGCGGGCGGTGTGTGCGCAGGCGCGGGGGCGGCGGCGGAGCTGGAGCCGCGGCCCACGTGGAGGGAGCACGCCGAGGCCTTGTTGCTGGCCTCCTGCTACCTGCCGCCGGGCTTCCTGTCGGCGCCGGGGCAGCGTGTGGGCATGCTGGCCGAGGCGGCGCGCACGCTTGAGAAGCTCGGCGATCGCCGCCTGCTGCACGACTGCCAGCAGATGCTCATGCGCCTGGGCGGCGGGACCACGGTCACCTCCAGCTAGATCCCTGCCGGCGGCCCCAGCGCCCCGCTATCCTTCGGCCCGTGTGTCGGGCTGGAGCCTCGACGGCCAGAGGCAGCGCCAGAGACCCCGTGTCCACACGGCCCACCCACGGGCTGCGCTGGCTCCTAGGGGTATGGGAGGCGCTCGGGGGCTCTTGCTGCCTTTTGACCTGGGAGGCTGGAGAGAGCGCGGCGGCCAGCATGGTGCTGACCTCTGGTGGCCGATCGCGGGGTTGCAGGGGCCCGGGCGGCAGATGTCCCCTCCTGGCTCTGCAAGCACCCAGTGGCTCTTCCCTCTCCTGTCTCAGAGAGGGGCACATTTCACTGAGCTGAGGGGGGGCCGACCTGGCTTTCCCAGCCAGCAAGGGGGCCCTGCTCCAAGGCGCCTCTCTCCCTTCTGGAGAGACTTGTACATAGCGTAGATCGGGCGCACCAGCCTCCCGGCCTCTGAGGCTCAAGTGTTACTTTGTCTTTTGCAAACTTTATTTTCATAGGTGAGAAGTTTTGTACAGAGAATAAAAAATGAAATTATTTATAATCTGGGTTTCGTTCTTCTGGGGCGGAAGGTGTGTGCTTTAGCTGAGAGACTAGCCACTCAGAGGGGGTCCTTTGGGTCTCCCCTCTTCCCCGCGAGGACCCAGGCAGAGGTTTCCCACTCTCATCTGCCATAAGGGATCAAGATTTCCCCTTTGATGTGGGGAGGCCTGTCCGTATGACCTCCAGGTGATCGGGATTCCACCAATTTACGGGCCACACCTTTGGACTGTGTCAACCCTTAATCCTTAAGAGCTGTTTTGGCCTCAGAGGCCCCTTCCCGCCTCCTTGCTTCTACCCCTGTCAGCTCTCGGGGTCACATGAGAGGACTCCCTGTCCTTAAGGATCTACTGTGATAGGCACTACAGACTGGTATCCCTGTTTGGGGTGTGCTGCTCACCTCCCCCACCCGATTTCTCTGTTCTCTCGCTTGGGGGAGTCTTGCCAACTCTATTTGCAACCCAAGGCCCTGAGGCCGCATGGATTGTGGGGGGTGGGGGGGCAGGTGCCCTCCCAGCAGAACCTGCAGAAGGGCCAGAGTCCTTGACGTGTCATCCATTTGTGCCCCACTGAGCCTTCCTCTCGGTTCCCACTCCCAACCTAAAGCCTGGCCCCCTCTCCCAGCGGAATCTGGTTAGAATCCACGGGCTGCAGACTTCCAAAACAATCGTTGTATCTTTATTGACTTTTTTTTTTCTGAATGCAATGACTGTTTTTTACTCTTAAGGAAAATAAACATCTTTTAGAAACAGCTCGATACACACAATCTTCAGTGTGAAGCAATATACTAATAAGAACACTAGTCGTCTTAACATTTACAGTCTTCATATATATTATATATATGTATATGTATACATATATATACACTATGTAACGAGGCCAGATATAATACACACGTTTACCATTTTACAGTCATATGTACAGGAAGTTGCTAGGGCGGCCCCAGTCTGGGGGCTGCGTCAGGCCTATCGAAGCGTGGACAGAGCTGAGGACACAGACGGACAGGCGGACGGACTGGCGGGGACTGGCTTGGGCCGGTGGTGGCTGCGCGGGGAAGGGGGACATCGCCATAGCCCCCTTCCCGGCAAGGGCCCCGTGCTGAGGGACGCACGACGCACGGCGGCGGCGACACACGGGAGAAGCGAGCATGTTCCCAACATATATACATTCTATGTAACATATATATAGAGGGGTACACAGGTTTGTACACGAATCTAGCGCTGTCTCTGCTCCCGTGCCGAGTGGGCGCTGCTGTCCCTGGAGACGGGTGGTCGTGCAGACGGACGATCACGCATTCGCCGGAGGTGCGCTCTGGTCACTACTCCTTTCCTTAACGTTCCCAGGTTGCGCTCCAGGGGTGGGGCAGAGGGCTGGAAAGGGGACGAACAGAAGCCAAAGGGGTGCCCCAGTCCCGCCCACACCCAGGGAGCCCGCATCCCCTGAGCATGGGTCCCGGACTCCCCCGGCTCTGCCCAAACCGCACGAACGTTTTGGCCAAGGCTGGGTGGGTGGGAAGGGCTCTAGGACGCAATTCGAAGGTTCCTTCCAAAGCCTCTGGCCTCCTCCCCCGCCGGCCTAGTCCTCTCCGTAAAAGTTTCGTCTCCCTCCCCACCCCACCCCACCCCCGCCTCCTCCGAGCCCGGAGCCGCCCTTGGCCACTTCCTGGGCCCTTTGGACCCCCACTCCCCCCCCCCACCGCAGGGCGCCCAGGTGCAAGCCACGACCGGCTGCGACTGCGGCAGCACCCACGTGGAATGTGGCCACGTCGTCTTGGAACTACCAGGGGAGAAGCCTGTCCCCAGGCTAAAGGGGTCTCCAATCCCCGCCGGAACCTGGGTGCCCTAAGGAGTCTGGCCGCTCCACGGGTTCCCTCTCTCCAAGCCTGGCCCAGGGGGTGTGTGGGCGGGAACGCCCAGTGTCGTCCTGTTCCGGAAGCAGGTGGCTCCGGAACGTGTTTTCTTCCCAACCCGGGACCGCAAGTTTCAGCCCTAGGGGCCAGATCCAAGATCCGGAATCCGGATCAAGGATCGGCTCTGGACCCGCGCTGGGAGCAGCTCAAAGGCCCGGGGGCTGCGCAGGCGGCTCCTCTCCTTCGGCGGCGGGCTTCGGCGGCCTCTCCCGCCGTCGGGGTGGATTACAACGGCAGCCTCTGCAGGAGAAGAGAGGCCAAAGCGCCCGTTACTGCTGGTGGTGGACCACGGCCAGGAGCTAATTCCGTTCAGCCCCGCCCCTCCCGGAATGACCCCGCCCCCGCGTGAGGCTCCGCCCCTGCCTGCCCCGCCTGCCCCGGGCTCGAGTCTCCTTTGGAGGCAGCTGGGCCTCCCCTTAGGCCTTAACTTTTCTCTCCTCGCTCGCTGCTGCCGTCACCTCCGTGCCCATTGTCCCGTACCCCAGTCTGCCCTTCTTGCCCCCCCCTCCTTCAGGATCTGTCTCGTTAGAAGGCCGTCTCTGACCAGCGTGTGCCCCAAGGGCTGCGGATAAACCACGGAATAATAAAGTTTTGGAGGCGGGCATGTGGCGGCACCCTGCTGAGGGTCCACAGTGCAGGGGGTGGAGAGAGGGGAGGGACTCCCCTCCAGCCCGGACTCCTTCCAGAGAAGGCTTGTGGTCACCTACCTTATGTTTGGGACACTTCAAAGAAAAGTTCTCTTCCATGAATATGCAACCTGCCACCAAAGAGAAGTGTGGGCAGTTAGGATGGCTGCCCCAGTCTCCCAGGGGCCAGGCGGGGAGGGGGACCCAGTGCCCATGAGACCCTAGACTACAGGGCTTCTTTGCAAAAAGTAAAGCAGACCATGCTTGAAATCCTCCCCTGTCTCAACCCCATCATGGCTGAGCTGGCCTCCATCTGCCTCCAGCCCCACGGGCCTGTGGGTTTTCTGTTCTCCCCACATGGGAAGGCCTGCTTGTCACCCCCGGAGGCCTTCCCTGACTCCCTACCTATAGCAGATCGCCTATGCCTGTCTTTCTCTCCGGCCCCCGACTCACTTCACTTCACCACACTTGTCACTTCCTCCTACTGGTCTATATATTGGTTACTTGCTCGCAAGCCACCTGCACGTGTGGCTCAGAGCAGGCACTCAGGATATGGGCTTGTCCCTGTGGGGGCCTTGAGGGGGAGGGAGACCTGAGTCTGGGGGCAAGGGGAAGACCAGACTGAGGTCTTGGGTCTGGGTGAATCCCAGCAGGCATTTGGGTGCCCTGGGGAACAGAGAGGACGTTGAGCATGGCCAGTCCCTGATGCCCAGGGGTGCACGGATATCTCAACAAGTCGCCACTCCACTGCCTGATGCCACCTCGGAGGCCCTGGCTTCTCCCCCAGGAGTCCCAATCACCACCGCCTAGTCCCCTTCTGGGCTCACACCCACCCCTACCCCGCTGGCCATTGTTCTGAACAAACCCCAAACCCATAAATAGCCAGAGGCCAGAGCTGGCCAAGCAAGTCCTCCCCTTCCAGCACATTCCTCCTGCTCACGCTGTGGCCCTGTGCCGTGGCATCACGACAGCGTGGTGGCTGGTAGGCAGGGCGGGGAGGCGAGGGCAGATCTGCAGGCCTGAGAACAGGGTTGGGAAGGCTCCAGGCCTGTGGCTGTCTTCCCTTTTTTCTGACCAACCGCCGCCAGCGCACAGAGCCTCAGACTGAAAACTGCCCGTCAGGTCTGTGCCCTTCAGGGCCGGCGGCTGGAGGCTGATCGTCAGTTTTTCCTCTTCCCTATGCTGAGCCGGGACTGAACTCACACCGTCCACAGAACACTGAGCTAAAGCCCCAGGCCCATGCATGTGGTGTCATCCCTGCCCCACATCCCGCTTCAGGCCCTCCGGTCCCTGGGTCTCAGGAAGTGAAGGGCAGGAGGTCGCCACTGCCCGCAGCAGCCCCCAGCATCCACCCTGGGCGTGTGGTGGGAACCACAGGAAAGAGCCAGGTCCTCAATCCCTGCCGCCTCTCCTGGTGTCTGCACCGGGGGAACCGGGGACCCGCTGACAAAGCGGCCCCGGCGCCTGAGTGTGGAAAGACTCAGACAGACCCAAGGTGGGCTGGCTTCTGCCAACGATTCTGAGTCACTTAGCCCCAGCAAGCTGCTCCTTAATGGGGTTGAAGGGACAGGGTTAGTGGGCCAGGGCAGAAGGGGGCAGCCCTGATGACCCAGACATCTGGAGTGCCCCATGGACCCCCGCTTGGCAGACCCAGGGGTCGGGTAGGTGCAAGGTGCCAACAAGGGCCTGGGGCTCCTGTCTGCCAAGCGCTGGATGGCCTCCCCAGCCTCCGCCCTCAGTTCCTTTGTGTCCCACCCCTCCCGCCTGGCCAGAGGTGCCATGGCCCGCCCTCCCTGCCGCCCGGAGGCTCGCATGTTCTCCCAGCTTCTCTGGCCGTTGCTCCTCCAGTGCCCGGGGCTCCACTCACCCTCCTCAGCCCGCTGCTAAGTGGTGGTGCCCATGCCCCTACACTGTCCCCTCCTGCTCTCTGATAGCCCCTTGGGCTGATGGCCAGCGAAGCTCTGTCCCGAGCCCTGCTGGGACAACTCCCCTTGTACGTTTGCTGACTCCTCAAATGCAACCTGTCCTGAGGGAAGCAGCCCCGGGTGGCGGACGGTGGCGGACGGACCGATTGCCAGAGGGCTTCAGGCCCCCACCCCCGCGCCACCATCCTTTGCAATGTGGCCCTGTCCGCTCTTCTCAGGCAGAAGAGGAATCCATCCTGTGAATCTGGGCGGGCTGGGGGGCTCGGTTTGGTCACCTCTGTGGCGCTGAGCCTGGCCTGGTGGGGCACGAGAGGCCGCGCGGAGCAGGGAGGATCGGCCCGACCACAGCCGAGTGAGTGGCGAGGAGGCGGCTGGCTGACCACGCCCTCGGCACAAATCACGAGGGACTGGCGCTTAAGCCAGGAAGCTGGGCCTGGGAGGGCACACCCCTGTCCTGCCTCGGACCTGACCCCTCCAAGCTGGGGAAGCTGCATGGCCGGCTCCACACCCCTGTCGTCGCCCCTCACCCTAAGGCCTGCGCATTCAGTGCCCGTGACGTCTGTGCACGCAGGCTCTGTCTGCGCCAGCAAGTCTCGTCTCCCGCCGGGACAACCTCTGGCCCCGTGCCCACGTCTCACCTGCCCCGCCTCCTGGCCCCCTTCCTGTGGCAATCTCTGGGGCCCTACAGAGACCCCTATCATGCGGGAAATCCTTCGAGATGTCATTTCAAACGGACGTGTATTGTGTCCAGCCGGGTAGGTTCATCCCACAACTAACCAGCTGCCGTGCACCTCTCCTGACCTTGAGGGGCCTGGCTCCAATGTCACCTTCTCCTAGAAGTCCTCCTGGATTCCACCCTCCCCCCGTCACCGGCTCAGACAAGACGGATCTGTCCCAAGGGACACACTCTTCGCCCTTTCTGGTTGCCATCACTTTGGGCAAGGATCATGACCTTCCTGTCTGTCTCACTCAAACGGGAGCCCCCAGGAGGCTGAATGGTACTGGGGTGGGAGAGAGAGCACAGGATGGGGAGCAAGACAGGCAAAGTAGTCGCATCCTGGTCTGTCCTGTTGTGTGGCCATGGGGAAGGCAGCCTGTCTGTGAGCCCTGCACAGGGGCCTGGCACCCAGTGGGTGCTAAATTAATCGCTGTAGGAGGGGTGCAACGCGGGGTAGTTGTCTATTACTGGGATAAGGCCGTGGGTCTGGTTAAGTGGCTGAGTCCACACTACAATCTGGTTCCTGCTGCCCAGAGTGGGGCTGTGGAACCAGTGAGAAGCCCCACATCCCGCTCCAGCCGGCCCCCTCCCTGCACGGTGCTAGCACCTCAGTGCTCGCCAAGGAACTGTCAACACTCAGTCCTGCGGGTGCTCCCGGGGGTGGCTTAGCTGGGGCTGCTGCTGGCCCGGGACCAAGCGGGCAGGTGGGGGCACAGGAGTGGTCCCCTCGGCCCAGGGCAGACCCAGCAGGCATTCAGGTTGGGAGGGGGGTCCCCAGGCAGTGGGAGGGCCTGCTGGGAGATCTCTCTGCTCTGTCATCCGTGAGGCAGGGTCACTGATAACTTCACTCAGGTTCCAGGCTAGAGCGGGGGTGGGGTGGGGTGTGGGGGGCACGGAGAGCAGGGGGAAGCGGCCACCGTCCTGGGGACAAGGGCTGCACTCCTGGGCGGCATCCACGACTTCGCTCACTGCTCCGAACAGCCGCAGTAAGAAGAGATGATCCTAATCTCTATTTTACAGATGGGGAGCCCATCCGCAGAGGCGTCCTCCAACTCGTCCAAATCCACGAGGTAAGAAGGCCATGGGGGTTTGAATCCAGGCCAGAGTGGCCTCTGGGTGACTGCAGGTCTGCCATAGGCAGTCTCTTTCTTTGGATGAAGTCGGGACTGTCTGTGAGCCTGGGTCCCCCTGCCTGCTCGATGAGGGTTGGGGCTCCCGGATCTCTCCGGCCCATGCGGTCTGTCATTCTGTGTGCCTGGCCAGGGCGGGTGCTCATGAATGCTCGTGCAACAGGCCAATGAGTAAGAGGACAGACGGAGGTGGGGGAGGGTGCAGGCGAAGCCTGATCCTGCCTCCAGACCCCAGTGTCCTGCTAAAAACCTACAACTGTTGGCTGTGGTTGTTGTGTTTTTTGTTTTTGTTTTTGTTTTTTTTAAGTAGGGTCCCCGCCCATCGTGGGGCTGGAACTCACAACCCTGAGATCAAGAATCCTATGCTCTACTGACTGAGCCAGCCAGGTGCCCCGCGGTAGGAGTGTTTTGGTTTTTTTTTAACAAAACTTTTTTCACATTTATTCATTTTTTGAGAGACAGAGAGAGTCAGAGCATGAGCAGAGGAGGGGCAGAGACAGAGGGAGACACAGAATCTGAAGCAGGCTCCAGGCTCCGAGCGGTCAGCACTCTAGAGCCTGTTGCGGGGCTTGAACCCACCAACTGTGAGATCATTACCTGAGCCGAAGTCGGACATCCAACCGACTGAGCCGCCCAGGCGCCCCAGTAGGAGTGTTTTGAACTGCATCTCCTTCTACCTCATTTGGTGTTTGTTGAAGTCTGTACCTCCCAACTTTTCTTTACCCGGTGAACTCTATTCAGCCTTCAAAGGCCCAGCCCCATGTACCCCTGCCTCTCTGAGGCCTGAGACCCTCCCCAGCCCCTGGCACTCCTAAGCACTGATAGGTCCTGTAACGTATGTCTCTGGGCATCCCTCAAGTGGGTGGACTGGTTCATCTCTGTGGCCTTAGCATGGTCCATCATGAGTCCCGGGAGAGGAAGAACTGAGAAAATAATGAATTGCTGAGGCAGGAGAGGAGGGAAGCCAAGGGGTCAAATGGGGCAGGGTTCAAGGAGACGTGGTGCCCAGGGCCCCCCGGGCTGCTCAGGTGGGCCTCCAGGGCCTTCCTGCCCCCTTGGACTGGCTCTTACCTGCATCGCTGGCACACGGGTAATGGTAGGTGTGGGTGCATCCTTTGTGACAGCACCCGATGGTGGCCCCGGCTTCTTGGCAGCTGGAACAGGTCTGGTGAGGAGAGAGGGAGGACAGGTGAGTCTGCGGCTGAGGAGCTGGGCACGCGCGCTGTATAGACAGGCGCCCTCGCAGACCCCACCTCCTTTCCCCCAAAATGCTCCCCGGACATCGGTGGGAAGGACGGTCAGTACGGGGCACAAGTGCCCCTAGGGCTGCTTCTGTGGCAGGATTCCGGGCTGGTGCCTCGGACGAGGGGACCCTCTTGGGGCAGGGAAATGTCTAACCTCGTGGATAAACATCAGGGTCTTGGCATCACACAGACCTGGGTTCAAATCCCAGCTCCGCCATTCTGGGCTGCGTGACCTCCACCACTAACTCAAGCTCTCCATGCCCCGTCTGCGCAGCGGGGCCAGTGCCTCCGTTACGGGACAGTTGTGAAGATTAAACAAGAGACACCGTGTGCCCAGCAGATGGCAAGAAGTCATGAGGCCAGTCACCCGACGGCTGTGGCTACCAACCAGCTCTGAGCAGGTGTCTGTGGGCAAGGCACCGGGTGTGTCCTTACCCACTGGTTCCTCCCAACAGCCCTCGAGGCAGGTATCTTTCAGGAACCCCACTTTCTAGACGGTGAGACTGAGGCTTCCACTGCAGGCACGAGTGAAGGCCATAAGCGCTGTTTTCTACCCAGAAAGAAACTGTCCCGCCCTTCGATGGGCCATTCACCCTCGCTAGATCCGCAGAGGAGAGGACACGGCTGGTCCTGAGTTGATGTAAGTCTCATGTGGGGCAGCACAGCGGCCAGCCCGCTCTGCCCCATGCCCGGCCCAGTAGTCTGAACAGGGACACGGCCAGGACAGCTGGGCAATGCCAAGGAGGCGAAGCAAAACCAGAGGCCTCACTGTACGTACGGGTTGGGGAGTAGATACAGGAGGGCAGGCCCACGCCCCAGTGCTAAGCCACCAACAGGTAACAGCAGCTTATGACGTGCCCCATGTGCCTAGAAGCAGCCTCCCCATAACCTTATGTTGGTATTATGATTCTACCCAGGTTACCAATGAGAGCTCAGAGAGGCTGAGTAAACTGCCTGAGGGCACACAGCTCTGAAGCAGCTGAGCTGGGCCTTGAGCCCAGCTGCCCGGCTGGAGCACAGGCTGGTGATCAACACCCCATACTGCTCGCGGCAGGAGTGGGCTCCATGCCAGGTCCCAGGACTAAGAGAGACCCCACCCCCAGCAAAGTGGAGAGGAGAGACCTGGGGGAGACCAGGAATGAGAGCCTTCTCCCACCTTCCCCGGGGGAAAAAATGCCTGGGAGTGCTCCCTCTGGCCTCAAGCTGGGACTGGGCAGGTGCGGGGAGGGAGCTGGGTATATTCTGGAACATCAGGTTTTCATACAATGCCTTTAGACGCGTAGTTTCCTTGCGGTCAAGGCTGAGACCTCCTGGGACTGCGGGGGCCCCAAATTCCCTCAGTTTCTGGCCCACAAAGAGGGAATAAGGCAGGACTGGGGGCCCAGACCAGGGCGGCGCCCTCGGGCATTTTGTTGGCTAAAGGGTAACAGGCAGAAGAGCAGCCTCACACCACCCCATCTGCGCCGAGCTCCCCCGACAACCCTTGAGTGGCATTGCAGACACGAAGAAATCAAGGGACAGAGGCCTTGGGCCCTTCCGACCCTCGCCCCCAGGCTATGATCCTCTGCTCCCCCAGTAGGGCTTGTGAACCTGACAAAGGACCCCAGGCTGGTGGAGAGGCCCAAACTGGGGCCTGAGCCGGTGCCCACCAGCTTCCTACTAACACCCAGTCAGAGGCGTATGCCCACGTTCTTGGCCTCCCATGGCCAGGCCTCGCCTGGATAGGAAATGGGGTCCATGGCAGTTCTGCGCGAAGGGCAGACTCTGGGCAGACGGAGAAACCGAGGTCCCAGGGGGCGGGCATGGTAGGGGTCAGGGACAGCAGGCTGTGTGGGGATTCCCGGGAGGGGACAGAGAAGAGGGCCCACACGGAAGTTCTGTCCCCCAGAGAGCAGAAGTGAGGTGCAGGGCCCCGACTGCGTGCGGGGAAGGAAGACCCCCACCCAGCCCCGCAGCCCTGCAGCCCTGCCAGCGGCGCTGGGCCCCCCGAGGCTCACAGAGGCCAGTGACTTGCTGGCATCAGAGAACCTGCCCTGAGCGGAGCTGAGATTTGAACCCGGGTCTATGTCTCTCCAAGGCAGTGTGCTGGCGTGTGTCCTGGCCGCAGCCCCGTCCTGACCTTCCCAGGGACGCCCCGGGGGGCGGGAGGCCACCACACCATTTTTGGCCTAGGGCACAGCAGGCAGAGATGGGCCGACCGGGCCGACTTCCAGCTCCAGCCCTCAGCAGCTGCGTGGCACCAGGAGGGCATGGCGCCACTCTGACCCGGCTTCCTCGTCGGTCCAACAGGACTTTCGTGCAGGTCCGTGAGGTGAGACCAGAGCCCCCAGAACAGGCTGGGGCCTGTTTAAGCCACCACGATGGGTGCAGGTGACTTGGAAAAGACCGGATGGGCCCTGGCTCAGAGAAGCGGCACAGCCAGGCCAGAGCCGGGGAGGCAGGGAGGCCCGACGTGGCGGCTGGTGGGGCGTGCGCGCCGGAGGAGGGAGTTGGAGATCTGAGGGTATTACTTTTTAATGGTGGGACAGACTTGAGCCTATTTCAGGCTGGTTGGGAAAAAGCCAGGAGCCAGTGAGAGAGAGTGCGAGAGAGAGAGAGAGCGGGACAGAGAGACAGGGAGAGAGGAAGACACGGAAAGTCGCAGGTGTCCTGCTGGGAACTGGGGTTTCCTCAGTCAGGCTGGAGGCCGCTGCTGGGCCGGACGCCTGGGCGTGGAGAGGTCTCTGCTCATGCCCCAGGGCTGCGGAAAGTCTGGTGCAGGAAACAAGGGGAGGCTGAGGCCCTCAGGCACAGGGGCTGGTTGCGGGAGGCTGGGGTGCCATGGGCAGTGGGAGGGGGCGGGCCCTGGTGGGGGGTGGGCAGAGTGGGGGGAGGGCGAGGGCAAGAGCACAGGCCCCAGGAATGCTGGCCCCACCACCACGTCCCAGGCGCATTCCGCTGACTACCACCAGACAGACTGAGGGGGCCCCAAGATGCCGCCCGACTGCTCGCTCAGCCGGCCGCAGCCCTCAGAAGGGGGCGTGAGGGGCAAGGTCACCCGGTAGCCGGACCCGAGGCATCACGGCCAGTGTGACGTGGCCCGGCCGCTGTCACCAGTCCTAGCGGAGGACCGTCAGGGAGCACTCGGGCAGGCGCGGCTCTCACAGCGTCGTGGGCCTGAACCCACTCATTCGGGCCCCACGGCCCCTCTGCGGCGGGAACCGCCTTGCCCGCGTCAGAGATGTGGACCCGGAGGCACAGAGGGGCTGAGCCCCGCGCCCAGAGTCACACAGTGCGTGAGGGGCGGTGCTGGGATCTGAACCAAAGAGCCAGCCCGAGTTCTTGCTCACGGGGCTCAGTGACTGGAGTTCCTCAAGGAGCATTTTGGGACCCTTCACGAGGGGTTCCCAGATCACCCTGCCCGAGGGGACACATTCCAACCACCCGTTGAGAGGCTCTTTCCCTCAGCCCGACCTCCACCTCTACCTCCACCTCCACGTCAGAAGCCAAGGCCGCCCGTACAGGAAGGAGGGCACCTGCTTTTTTAGGCTGCCTGGAGGTTCGATTCCGGGAGGCCGCCTGTGTTTGGGGGTCTTGGCATGTCAGCTGATGGCACAAGATGGGGCCAGGTGGACTGGGGATCGGTGGGGGGGGGGGCTGGAGCCGGAAGGTGTCAGGGGCATGTATGGGGTGGGGGGGCGCCGAGAAGGGCTGGGTGCTGAGGGGCCGAAGCTGGAAGTCCGGGACAGGGGTGGGCGAGCGTGTCCTGCCTCGGCCTCGACTCCACCCCCAAACTCCCTGCACGTGAATCTGTGATCGTGGGTGTGTTTGGCCCAAAGCTGGCGCTGGAAGGATGACTGCCTTCCCGACACCTGCCTGCCTGCCTGCCTGGGCTGTGGACCCCGGGCTCCCCCACCGCACCTGGGCGGGCCTCTTACCATGTCCATGGCCACCTTCATGGCCTCCTGCAGCCCAAAGAGCTTCCCGGCTACCAGGTAGACCCCGCCCGTCCACACGGCGCAGGCCTCGTGCACCCAGTGCTCCTGGGTGTCCCCGCCAGGCTCTGCCGGCGGCTCCTTGCTGCACTCGTGCTTGCGGCTCTTGTCAGCGGGGGCCGCCTCCTCGCCCCCGCCGTCCGCCCGACCGTCGCAGCAGTAACAGCTCTGCAGCCGCCGGGACAGGCCCCGGGCGCTGGTGCGCAGGGAGCCCTGCTTGGCGGGGTCGGCAGGGCCGTCGGGCCTCGGGGCTTTTCCAGGGGCGGCAGCAGCGGCACATTCGAGGTCTTTGAGTGTTCTCTCGAGGGGCGGTGAGGCCTCCTCACAGGCGCCCTCCGGCCGCACCTTCTCCTTGAGTTTTGGCTTCTTCTTGGGGAGGCAGTGTTCGGGGTAGTAGGGCCCACAGAGGTCCCCGAGGTCCTTGAAGTTGGCCGGGTTTTGGCAGAGGCAGCAAACAAGGCAAGAGGTACTCAGGGCCTTGGAAACCACGGGCCCCAGATGCATGGTGGAGGACAGGGGCAGGGAGGGTCGCGGCTGCAGGACGGAGCCTCCAGGGAGCGTGGCCAGGGAGGCCCCAGTCGCATCCAAGGAGAACGAGCACGAGGATGAGGAAGAGGAGGCAGAGGAGGAAGGCTTCCTGTGGGGCTTGGGCTCCTCCCCCGGGGAGTTGACAACAGTGCATATGGTGGTGAACGCGTCTCGCTTCTCCACCCGCACAAAGGGCGAGAAGGCCGGGGTGCGGCTGTCTGCTCGAAGCCGCTTGCAGGAGGAAATGTACTTGAGGCGGATTTCAGGCTCCGCGGGATCCAGGGGCAGCACCTGCTGCTGCCGCCGCCGCTTGGCACGCCCCTTACAGGGTGAGGAGGCGGTGTTCTTGGCCCGGCCCCGAGTGAGGCGCTTTCGCTTGGAATAGCTGCTGTAGCTGGCAGGGCCCGGCTGCTTCTGCGCCCTTGTCTGGGGCTGGCAGGGCCGGCCCTCAGGGGACTGGGAGGCCAGGCCCAGCTCCTCCGTCTTTGGCTTCTTGCCTCCCCCGCCAGAACTGTCCTCACTGCCCCCCTGAGTGCCACTGGCCCTGTCTCGGGGAGTCAGGAGCAGAGCCGGGCCGAGGTGGGGCCGCTTCTCCAAGGGCCCTTTGGGGAGTCCGAGGGCTCCGGCCCTGCCTTTCCGGCTTCTCTTCTTAGGCGCCAGGGCAGTCCCCCCGGGCAGCAGGGCCTCCGGGGACGTGAAGGCCTCAGTTTTGAAACAGTCAGTTGAGGACAGTTTCTTACTGTTCAGGAGTTTGCCTTTTAAGGATCTGTTGGTCGGATTTCTGCATAACGGCTCGGCCCCCGGAGCTGCCGGGAGCTTCTGCCCGGTGCCCACATTTAAGAGACCTTCACCTGCCCCAACCGGGCTGCCCCCGGCACTCTTGAGCCCTCGGTCCTTCTCAGGGAGAGATGGGCTCAGAGGATTACCGGGAGGGGCCCCTGGCGCTTTGCACGCAAACTTCTTCAGGCTGGGCGAGGTGATCTTCTGCACGATGGCCTCCAGCTTCAGGCCCCGGCCTTTCCGGGGTGGCAGCACCTTGGTCTTCATGGCCCCCTGGAAGGCCGCCCGCGAGGCGAGCTTCAGGCAGGCGTCCGGGGTCTCCGGGGGCGGGGGCTTCACGGTGGGCTCCCCATTGCCCTTGGCGGGCTTGGCCTTCTTGGGGGAAGACATCCTCTTGAAGAGGGTGGGGGAGTCCTCGGCTCCCTCCTCCTTCACATCCCCCCCACCGCCGCTGCGCAAAACCAGGTTCCGCTTCTTGGTGGGGACAGGCGCCATGAAGGCTGACTTCCTTTTGAGCGTGTGGAGGGGCCGGTCGGAGAGCTTGCTCCCTGCCCCGGGCTTGGGGACCCTGGCCCGCTGGCTGGCCCTGCCCTCCTTCTGGGGACTGCCGGCGACCTTGAACGTGGCAGGCAGGTGGTTGTTGGCGAGGAGCTTCTTGGTGGTGCGGCAGCTGGGGAGCCGGCTCTCGGAGGGCCGCCGTCTCTTGGCGTGGAACACTTCCTGGGTTTTCGTGCGGGACCGCAGGATCATGGAGCGCTGGTCCTTGCCCGGGGTGCCGGGCGAGTCTGTTTCCTTGGTCTTGGAGCCCATGGGGCTGCTGTCGGAGGCCACGGGCAGGGCGGCCGGGTTGCTGGGGCTGGATGCTGCCTTGGGTGACGGTTTGCCCACCCGCTTGCCAGACTTGAAGGCGGCTCGCTGCTTGCCCCCCAGTTTGTCTGGGGGCGCGGGGGTGGTGGTGAGGCCCGGGGGCCCAGGTGTGCGGGGCTCACTCAGGGCCGTGAAGGAGCGTGTACACATCCTGGGGAGCCCTTCTGAGGCCCCCCGACCCGGGGCTCCTGCTCCTTCCATCTGTCCCTGGGGGGGCCCTGTGCAGGATTCGGGGAGCAGGAGGTCCTTGGGCAGCACTGGTGCCCTGCACGGGGAGTCCTCGGCCTCGGGCAGCCCCCGGTGCACCCGCCGGCTCCGTAAACTTTTGCCGCGCGGCACAGGCTCTTTCTTAGCAATGGGCGCCTCGGGCACGGCGGGTTTGTTTGGCTTCTGGGCCAGGGAGGCGTCCGGGGCCAGGGTGGCCGGGTCCCCCGGAGCCAGCACCCCGTCAGGTCCTTCTTCGCCCGGCTTCATGTGGGACAGTGAAGACTCAAACCAGCTCTGGACCTTCGACTCGGCACCCACGGTCGGGCCCAGCAAAATGACAGAGTCCCCCGAGAGGTGGCATGGGGAGCCCCAGCCGGTCTTGGGGTCCAGCACCTCCTCCACCTCCTCCTTGGTGCACATCAGCGGGGCCTTGGGTGACAGCGGGTCCTGCATGCCGGGCCTCTGCTCGGGGCTGCCCAGGAGCTCACACAGGGAGGAGTACTCCTCCTCGGCCTCCAGGTCGTCTTTCCTCCCAGTGGGCGGCAGCAGGGGGAGGTCCCCGAAGTCGGCCGCAGAGCAGCAGTGCCGGCCCTCCTCCAGCCACCGGTCTGCCTTGCCCACCTCCGGGCACTGCAGCAGCCCGCCCACCTCCTCCTTCACCCCACCCGCCTCCTCCTGCTCCGAGTCCCGAGGCCCTGAGGCCTTCTCCCCGGGGGGGTCCCCCTCCTGAAAGCCCGGGCAGGCCGAAGCCTCGTGGGCGTTCTCCTTGCCCACGCCATCTGAGGCCTTCCCGCCCGGCTCCAGCCCCTTGGTGAGCTCACTGGGGTGCAGGCCCCACCGGGGACAGGCATCCCCCAGGTTTTCCTCGGGCCAAGCAAAGGGGTTGGCGCTGTCCGCGGAGCCGGCGGTGGTCGTGTCCGGGAAGCAGTCAAAGGCTGCGGCGGCGGCAGGGTCCGACACGGCAGCACCCAGCGTGGGCTTGCTGCTGAAGGAGAGGGGACCGGCGGTCTTCTTGGGGTCGGGGGTGGCGAAGCCCACGGAAGGGTCTTCAAACAGCCCCGGGCTGAAGTCCTTGGCGCTGCCGCCCTTGTCCAGCTGCAAGGACTCGGGCAGAGCCTCCGGCTCCCCTGGCCGTGGCCACGCGTTCTTGGCCACGGAGTCCAGGCAGGCGCTGTGGTTCTCCAGCGAGAAGGGCGGCTTGCCGGCGTCCTTGGCCAGGCCAGGCGCCTCGGGCCAGGCCTTGTCGGCCTTCTCGCCGATGGCCTCCTGCAGCCCCAGGATCTCGGACGCCAGGTCCTCCTGGGCCAGAGCGCTGAGCAGCAGGCGCGGGCAGTCCCGCTCGCCCGCCACAAACTTGGAGAAGCTGTCGAGCGGCAGGCTGCTGTGCAGACTCTGGAAGGAGTCGTCGGACTTGGTGGACATGTCGTCGGGCGACGTCACGGAGCAGGTCGACACGGACTCGGGCTTGGCCTTCGAGTTGCTGTTGACCCTGGCAGGGCTGCCCCGGGCCTGGTTGCAGTAGAGGAAGCTGCGCTCCAGTGGGTCCTCGGAGCCGCTCAGGTAGTCGGCCTCCGGCGGCTCGGCGTGCGTGGACTGCGGCGTGCTGCTCAGCGGCTCGGACAGCGGTGTGCCCGCCGGCTCGGCCGAGTAGCCGCTGCCCTCGGGGCTGCAGTGCTGGCTTTTGTGCTGTTCCGGGGTCCTGGACACCAGGTTCTTGACGCCCTTCTTCTGCGGCACGGCCGCCTTGGAGAGCAGCAGCTGCTGGACCGTGTTGGAGATGTTCTCCACCTGCGAGGTCAGGGCCGTGAGGCTCTGCAGGCTGAGATCCGACAGCAGGTTCTCAGGCAGCTTGTCCTTCTGCAGCGGCTTGCAGTTGCCCGCCTGGGTGTCCACCGAGCTGGCGGCGTCAGTAGGGGAGGGGTTGAGCAGGGGCATGAAGTGGCTGTGGTCGGCGATGCCGGCGGGGAAGGCCCCGGCGCCGAGTGGCTGCTGGTTGTAGGGAAAGTTCTCCAGGTTTGGCATCAGCGGTGATGGGGTGGAGCTGTAGGAGGGGGAGCGGCCCACGGAGCGGGCGGGCGAGTGGCTGGAGCTGGGGCTGAAGGTCTGGTAGTATTGCTCCGGAGTCCTGACGGCCGCGTCCGGCTGGCAGTAGCCGGGGCCTTGCTGCCCGTAGTGTTGGTACTTGGCGAGGTTTTGGTAGTGGAGGGTCTCCTGGGCGTGGTGCCGGCTCTGAAGGGCCTGCTGCTGCTGCTGCTGCTTCTGTTGGTCGTAGCTGAGGCGGCCGGACTGGTAGGCGTGAAGGTTCTGGACCCGCTGCCCCGGGGCCAGGCTGGCGGTGGCGGTCAGCGGCCTGTCGTGGGGCTGGGCGGACGGCGCGGTGCAGCTCTTGTAGGAGTGGGCGCCCTGGCCGCCCTGGCCCGGGGAGGAGTAGGTGGAGGAGGTGGGGAAGGACTGCGTGTGCTGGGGGAAGTGGCTGCCCTGGGGGAAGGGCAGAGGTGAGGCCATGTCGTTCTGCAGCTTCTGCCTTTGGAGTTTGGGGTAAGCCAGGGGCTGCTGGGGCTGCGGCAGCTGCTGCTGGACGTGCAGGGAGTGAGTCCGAAAGGGCAGCTGGGCGCCCTGCTCTGGGTACTGCCGGCCAGGGGGCACCGCGGCCTTTTTCATCAAGCTGTCGTCATATTTGCCCACCCCCCCTGGCAGGGGCTGCGGCTGGGGGGGCGGTGGCTGGGGGGCCCCCCAGGCCTGCAGGCTCTCCTCACCCGAGTAGCGGCCGGGATACGGGCTGCTGTCCTGCACGCCGTAGCCCGAGAAGGCCGGCCTGCCCTGTAGGGACTGCTGGGTGGGCAGCCCCTTGCTGCCCCGCGCGGTGGCGGCTGGCGTGCCCGCGCCACCCTCGTAGCCCGGGTACGGCTGCGGGTTGTAATAGTCCTTGGCCAGCAGCCGCTGCCGGTCACAGCTCAGCCCGGCCTGGCTCGCCTGTCTGTAATTCTCCAGGCGAGATGTCTCCTGTGAGGTCTGCTGGTAGTTCTGTTGTTTGCCATGGAAACCACACCTTTCTCGAAAAGACTGCATGACTCGGGCTGGTTATCTGTGAAAAGAGAAAGGGAGAGAGGGAGGGGGGCGGGGAGGGGAGGGGGGAGGAAGGGAGAGCGATTCAGACGGGCCATTTCCCTTCCCCTCAGAAAGCCTGCCTCCCACCCCTCTCCCGCCCTGCCCTCTCCCCGCAGCTCTTAATGGTCTCCCCTTTGCCTGAGCCTCCCCACCAGCTGTGCACATATTGACAACTTCTGTGTCAGGGAGGTGTGCTCTGTGATTCCCGCTCTGACATCGCCCGCTGCCAGCTGAGCCTTGCCAAGGACGGCCACCGCTGCGGGAGGCGCAGACCGGCTGCCCAGCGCCAGGTCGCCGGCTAGGAGCCGCCACCCCACCCTGCTCCCGGCCAGCTCCTCCCCTCCACGCCCCCCGCCCCCCATTGCTCCCCCCCCCACGACGGTGGTGGTGTAAAATCATTTAGCACAGCGATCCCACTCCCCTGTCCCCCGGGGCCAGCTGGGTCCTGCAATCCAGTCCCAGCGCAGCAGTGTTCGAGCGTGACCCAGCCATGCGGGGACCAAGGGAGGTTTGCCCCTGCCCAGAGAAGCTACTCACCAAGGCCTGTGGGGAGCACGTGCGCGCGCGCGCACACACACACACACACACACACACACAGACGCACCGAGGCGCGCGCACAGCCCGCACGCAGGCGCGTGCACACACACCTCCTCTATCACTGCCATGCCATCTGGAATCTGTCTGTTCCTTCTAGCAGACGTCGATTAGGGGCTGTGGAGCCATTGTAGGCATAAAACGTCCCCTTCTCCGACTCCCAGTAACGCAGGACAGCGGCACCTGCCTCCTGTTTTTGGTATCCTAGGTGCGTAAACAGACTACGTGGCCCAGAGTGACGGCGTGCATGCTAATGGGGGACACAGCCGCAGTCCCTTGACCACAGAGGAGTGCCCCACAGCTGGGTGTGACGCAACCCTGGCCCCCCTGGTTGGCCCCTCCCGTCTCCGACTCTGCAGGGGTCAGGACCAGGGCACACCAGGCCAAGAGCCCATCTGTTTATGATTTTAGGGGCTTGTGCCCCTGAGGAGGTCTAACCACCCCAAAGCAGGATCTTGGATCAGGAAATGACCCCAGAGGAAGGAGTGGGCCCTTCAGGGCAGAGCAACTGGGCTCACAAACACAGGCTGGCCCGAAAAGTCCAAGGCTAAAGGTCCCCCGAACTGACTGGCGGCCAGGTCACCCCAGAAGACCCTCAAAAGAGGGAGGGATGGAGGGAGGAGCGAGGGACATTCCAGGCTCAAGAGAAGTCACATCAAGGAGTCCGGCATTCAGCCAGGGGCCCGGAGGGATCGGGTTTACCCACAACCATGCCGCTGGTGGGTGAGCCAAGAGGCAGAAAGAAAGGCCCGGGCCCTCACGGGGGCACCAGGGACTTTCCAGTTCCCAGCAATTCATTCCCAACACCAGAAGAGGAAGGGGTGGCCTGCTTGGGGCCACAAGATCCTAGAGTTATAGGAGGGACCAGAAAGGAATAAAGAGACACAGAGAAGAGCTAGATGGACACACAGATGTGAGAAGGAGGAAAGAGAGTGATGGGGAGTGGGGGATGGGGGCTCCCCCGGGAGGTCCGGCTCACTCCTCTCCTCTTCCCCTGGATCCCACTCTCAGTGTTGGGGTCCAGGGAGGGGTTCCATCCAGCTGAGCAGGGCCCGTCTGGGGCAGCCAGAAGCCCCCAGGAGCCCTGTTAGCACAGCGCAGGCCCACCTCCCCTGACCAGCGGGCCCTGACTCGGGGACAGAAGTGCCCAGGCTGCAGAGGGGACCAGCATCCCCCAAGGCGAGCCCCTGCCCCCCAGGCCCGTCAAAGCCAGCAGCCCCCCTGGCAAACAGCCCTGCGCCTTCCCTCCCGCCTCGCCCTGGATTTATCACAGGCATCCCCAACGAGGAGAAATGCGCCCGCCCTTCTGACCCACTTCAATCCCATCCCTGGTGGCTCGGATCAAACATTACAGGAGGTGCCTGCTGTGACACGCCAACCCAGAGGAGCGGGAGGCACCACTTGGTTCTGGCTTCGTGGCTCTCAGCCGGGGAGGCAGCCCCGTGCCTCCTGACCCGACCTCCGCAGAGAAGGCTGCCAGCCAGACGGCCACAGGGCCGCGCCTGCGGGCCACCTCTTCCACGCTCAGGCAGAGGAAATGAGCAGACACGCAGCCCGGCTGGCGGCAGCAGTCACTTTCATTCGGGTGTCACTGGCTGGCAGGTGGTGGTGAGGAAGGCCTGCTCTTGAGGACATTGCACGGCGCTCTGCCTCCCCGGCCAGTGTTTATGAGCCCGAAACGCGCAAACCCAGGCCCGCTCCGGAGGCTGCGCCTCGTATATCTGCACAAATTACATTTCGGCTTTTATTAGTCCCAGATCGCTCCCATTTCCTGCTGAGTGTCCTGTGGATATCATTAACATCTACAGCTTTTTTTTTATTTTTTTATTTTTTATTTTTCTTCACATTCTCCAAAATGCATTACCAGAAACATTACTTAAAAAGAGAGAGTACTATGACCAGTGTTCCCCCCCCTTTAATCATTCCAGCTGCTGCGTCTTTTAATTTAGCGAGCTGTATATTAAAGGCGGGCTTCCCAGTACACGAGCAGCTGGATGCGGTGAAAGCATCTATCTCTAAGAAAAGACAGTTCAATTAAAATACGAGAAGCCCAGTGCCTGATGGAGAACGCAGGCAAAAATGCTCACCCCAACACCACCCTCCAACCCCAGGCGGCGGGAGGGGGGAGAGGGAGGGCTGCGGGAACAAAGGCATGGCATCAAAGCCCATCTCTCAGAGCCAACAAGGTCCGCCAGATCTGCCAGGAGAAAATGGGGCTCTGCCTCTTTAAGAGCTGCCTCGGGCCTGCCACGGGCTCTGTTGTTATTAATTATTATGATTATGATTACTTTTCAAGAGCACCAGGAAAGGACAAGGAGGGGGAGAGAGGCAGGCAGCAGGCAGGGGTGGGCGGCACCAGGAGGGGGGGGTAGAAAGAGGCCCTTTTGGCAGAGAGATGGTGACCTCTGAACTCGGGGAGGGCAAGAAGGGGCAATGGGGGGCAGACTGGGGGTTTGGCCTCTGTAGGTTCAGCAGGAGGGAGACGGGGTGGGGGTCGGGGGAGGGCACTCCCTAACACATCCTCATGGGGCTCCTTCTGGGCCAGCCCAGCCCCCCCATCCTTGTTGTGGACGCTTGGTCAAGGCCTGATCTCTGAAGTTCTCGAGGGGAAGGAGATCAGTCTTGAGTGTCCTCTAGGCACCAGACGAGATGCTTATGACACAAGTCCCTTATGACAACTCCTGAAGTTGGCTTCCCAGGCCACTGGGCTGAGGGAACAGAGCAGGCTCAGGGAAAGGCAGGCTCTCGAGGCCCCACACGGCACAAAGCTGGTTTAGGGCCCCGGTCCTTGCAGCCGGTGCCCCAGGCCTTTAGCACAGCAACGGGCCTCACTGCTCCTCCCCGCTCCATCTCCACAGCCATGAAATTGGAGGGGGGGCGGGGGGGTGGGGGGGCAGGAGTGCAGCCCTGTCCGCCCCCTACCAAAGGCACTACAGGACCAAGTGTGCTTACCCTGCACAGGTTTGCTCCGTTCATGCTTTGACTATTCTGCCCTAAAGGTGAGGCTCAGAGGGCAAGAGACTACCCTTGAGCCGGCCCACAGCGAAGCTCCTTTTGTGGGACGCCTGCAGCAGCAGCTGCGACCTGACCACGGGTGCATGTTCCCTCCCCCGGACCCCACACCAAGAACTCCCACATAGAGGAACACATCTTGGAGCGGGACAGCAGGAAGGTGCCACAAGGGAAGGGCAGAGGTCCCCTCTGCAGCATGGGAAGCCCTGAAAACCAGGCCAGGACCCCCCCCCTTCTATTCAGGGATCTAGACCCCCCCCCTTAGGGAGGCCCACTCATGAGCACTGGTGCTCACTGGCCGCCCACGATCACCATGGTAACTGCTGTCCCTGGGCAGTCTCAGAGAGAGGTCACTGGGTCCATGGCCCCTCCAGTTCCCCGGGGCAGGCCCCTGGTCAGGGACATGGGCACAGTGTGGGCCAGAGCGGCCACGGTCCCCACAGGGGACCTGATGGAGCCCAGCTGGGAGGCTGTGGCTGGAGGTTTTCCTGAGCAGCGAGGGGTGGTGGGAGAGGGGAAGGGTGGGGAGATGGAGAGGAAGAGAGAGGGAGGAAGGAAAGGAGAGAGAGAGAGAAGGAAGCTTTCTGTTCCCCAGCAGTGGCTGAGGCCACGTTCCATCCCACCCACTTATCCAAGGTTGTTTTATGACCCGGTTTCCTGATTTGTAGCTGCAGGGGAAAAATGTACAAACCCAACCCACTCAAGGCCTGGGAACTAGGAAGGAGGAAGTTACCTGGGTCAGGAGGCTGGGGATGGGGCCGGGGGTGTGTGTGTGTGGGGGGGGAAGTGAAGAACGTAGGACCCACCTCAAGCCTCCCCATCTATGGTGGGTAATGAATACTAAACAGGAAGCCTTGATTAAAATGATAAATCACTAGCCAGGTTTCCTGCTGTCCTGTGGGGTCTATTTTGAATCCTAAGGGCCTGGCTTGAACCGGGGAAGGGATGGGCTTCCAAGGAGTGGACAAGACAAACAGCCCAGTCCCCGCAGGCCCCTGGGACAGGTGAGGGCCCTTGGCCCAGGGGCTCTTGGAAGGGAGGGACTGGAGCCAGCTGGGAAAGCCGTGCCCGGGGCGTAGGGGAATGACCCTGGGGCAGACAGAATCTCAGAGAACAAGGCAGCCCCACCTCAGAGGATGGTCTCTCAAGACCACCTCATGTGGGTGACCCCCCAACACACTTGGTGTGCACCCCTTCTCATTGTGGGCACCCATGGTTCCCTTGGGAGAACCCCACGGGAATCCGCTATACCCCTCTGCAGGGCCTTGAGGGGGAGAACCTGGGGGCTGGAGGCCCTGAATATTAAGAGGCAAGAAGGAGAGGAAGCCGGAAGACTGCCTCGGGACGCTCTCCAGACCCAGGCGGGCCCCCAGCCAGGCTCTGGGGCTTAGGAGCCCAGGTGAGGGGGCATCTCGGCTCTTTGGAGGAAGTCTGAATAGGACTTCTGGACTCTCCAGACGTTTGGAAAGCCTTCCCTCAAAGTCCACCAACGCTGTCTATGCCAAGGACCTGACTGGGGAGGCCTCGGAGACCCTCCTAAGGCACTTGAAGGTCTTGCCCTCAGGGCCTAACCCTCCAGGAGGTCGCCTCGCCCTGGGGCAAAGGCAGGGTGTGTGAAGGGTGCTAATTCTTGGAAGCCCCAGGCCCAGTTAGAAGTCGGAACCCCATTTCCAGGAGTCACCTTCGGAAGTCCCACAGCCCAGCCACGGGCCAGCATGAGCGTGGGTGCCTGGCTTCTGAAGCCAAGCCCCGCTCCGCACCCACACCCCACCGCCCCATGGTGCGGTTTCTGGGACGCGGCGGTCAACAGGCCCACAGACCTGGGCCGTGTGAGCCAAAGGGACCCACGGTCCAGGTGGTGAAGGGCAATCCCCGCGGGGAGCTGCAGGGGAGCAAGGACGGGATTCAGCAGCAGCTGCACGATTGGCATTCCAGAGCCCCCCACACCTGGGAGCTCACCTATGATCAGCTCCATACTTACCAGTCTCTTGTGGACAGTAATTGTTTTTAGATCATTTTATTCACCATTCAAGAAAAACGAAATCACCACCTCTTCCCCATGGCTGTCAAAATGAGGACAAGAAAAAATGGGGGGTACTGACTGCTGGCTGGGATGCAAACCGCTAGGAGGCCTGGGGTCTGGCGGCCCACACATTCAGGGACCCACAGGGGGGCTTCCAGGCTGTTCTGCTGTCCTCTCCACCGAACCCCCAGAAGTTCCTGGCCGTGCAGGCAACTGCACAACGTGGATGACACAGGATCTGTGTGCCTGCTGGGCTTTGAGGGGAGGCAAAGGTGGCGAGAGAGAGCCCAACCTCTCACCCTAGCTTGTCCCCTGTGCCCCGAGGGACCATCACTTCCCAGTGGAAGTGGAAGCACCAAGGCCCCAAGCCAGTGGCCTGCTGGCTGCTGACTGACTCTGTGGCCTTGGGCAAACCTTTTTACCTCCCTGGGCCTCAGGGCCTTTGCACTGGCTGTTTCAGCTGCTGGGAATACCATTCTGATATCTACATAGCTTGCTCCCTCTGCTCTAAGCCTTTGCTCGGGTCTCTCTCCCCGGTACCCCTCCCTGACCACTGTGCTTGGAAGAGTACCCTTGTCTCCTCCTCCCCTACTTCTATCAAGTGCTCACCTCCTTTTAGTACGCCACGTGGCTGGCGGGCTTTATGACTGGTCTCTCCTCTTTAGAACTAAAGTTCCATGCGAGCAGGCATTTTGGCCGGTTTTGTTCATGGCCACATCCCCACATCCCAGAACAATAAATATTTGTTGAATGAATAATGTGTAAATGTCACATTAACCCTATGAAAATATCCAGAACAAGCGGTCGATGGCAGAACGACTGGGTGGGCATGGGGGGCTTATTGCCACAACTCCTCCTTCATTTGACAAAGAACAATCTCCTTGGCGCCCGGCACGCAATGCACCTGAGGGAAGAGCAGGTGGGGATGGAGGCGCATTAAGGGTCCTGGTCCCGAAGCGAGGGGGAGCCCCGCTGAACTCCGGCAGATTGCTGCCCTGTGGGAGTGAGGGTGCCGGAGCTTCTGAGTTGTATTTTTTACATACGTATAAAAAGGGAAGTCTCGCATTTTAACAAATGCTATCAACCAAGTAAAAAGGTTTAACACCCCAGGGTTCAAGAGAACCCACCTGTGGGCTGTATGCCATCCAAGCTCCCGGGGGTCAAACGCTGTGTAAATGATGCACACGGAGCTTTGCGAGGGCAGAGCCAGGGCCTTGTTGGGAGAATCTGGGGACCTCGCACGTGCTCAAGGGCACGCGCAGGAGCTCCGTGTGAAGGCATGAGAACAGGAGGAGCATCCAGAACTTTCCCTGGCCCCTGGGAGAAGTCCTGAGACCAGCACAAACCAGCGATGTCGTGGAGTGGCATAGCAGGGTGAGAGCCTGGGCAGCTGTGCCCCTTCGGGAGGGTAAAGCTTAGGGGTGCTGGAAAGGGCGTGCGGAGATGTGGGGGGCTG
The DNA here is from genome assembly GCA_028646485.1 of Cryptoprocta ferox. Classification (NCBI taxonomy): domain Eukaryota; kingdom Metazoa; phylum Chordata; class Mammalia; order Carnivora; family Eupleridae; genus Cryptoprocta; species Cryptoprocta ferox. Next base: position 10,690,578 of record CM053565.1, read on the forward strand.
AGGCCCCCAGGGGTGCTAACAACCTTCAGGGCATTCCACCCCAGGCATCAAATGAGGAGGCCTTGCTGCCCCCCCCCCCTTTGCTGGGTCCCTGCGGGGTTCCTCGGTGGCACTTATCACAGCGGTAATTACATAATTAAGGGTATAATGAGCCGCTTTACACGTGCCTCCCTCACCAGACTGCAGCCTGATGAGGGCAGGGGCTTCTTCATCTGCTGGGTCCTAAGCCCTAAGCGTGGAGACTGTCCCCAGTAGGGGCCAATTAAATAGTGCCTGGAGAGATGGACAGATGGGATGGGTGAGGGGCTCAGCTCTGGGTTCAGCGCATTATTCAGCCTCACCACAGCTCTAAAGGATGCTGCCCAAAGAGAAGCCTGAAGGCCAGCCAGGACACGTGCAGTAGCCAGTCAGGAAGGAAAGACAAAGCTCTGTACTCCATTCCTGGGTCACAGCCCCTCCCCTCTCACGTCAAGCCCTTTTTGGCTCAGCTAACAGTGGGGTGGGGTACAGCTGGGTGCTGAGAATACGGAGGAAAAAGCAGCAGGCTTTTTCCCTCCTGAGGCCCACAGACACCCAGGAGGCTGCAGGGTGGGGAGTGGAGGTTGTCCGGAGGCTGGAGGGAAGGGGCCCACCAGATGGAAGGGACAGCCCGAAGGAGGCTGGAGGGAGGACTGAGCAAGTGGGGCAACTACCATGGTCTCCCCTCCTCCGTCTCAGGTGGCCTGGCTGCTGCAGCCAATGGTCAGATGCCCTGTGTTCTCATGGCACCAATCCCTGGCAATCCTGCAAAGTCACCCCGATTTGTTAGCTGCCTGTACGGCTGCTGGGAGGGGGGGCGGACACTCTCCCACGTGTCTTTGGGGCCCAAGCTGGAGAGGGGTCTCCGGCTTGTTTCTGACCTGGCGCTGCCTACCTCCCTCTCTGCCTCCGCCAACAAGGCCAGCTGCTAGCAGCAGTGAGGCACCAGAAGTCACTCTCTACAGAGCATATTCTAGGTCAAACTCCCCCCGCCTCCATTTTGCAGAGGGATTAACAGAGGCCCAGAGAGGGCCAGTGACTTGTCCAAGAGGTCCAGCAGGGCTGAGATCCCTCTACAGCTCTGTGCCCCTTGGTCAACCAGAAAACGAAGTCAGAGCTGGAAGTCAAAGAGAGGAGGGGGTCAAGGTCTTCCTGCCGGACACCCCAGAGGAGCCAGGGAATGCAATCCTCCGCCCCTTCCCCCGTTCCACAGCCTGGGCGGGAACAACCTCTCCCTTCCCTACCTTTGGCACCCCCTCTCCGCAGCATCCCACAGTTGGGGAGGCTCAGCAAACCAGCCCCTCCCAGCCCCGTTCCACCTGGGGGAGCCAGGGAATTGGCGCCCCCTCCCCCCAGCCCCCAGGGGAGGAAGCCGCCTGTCAGGCCGCCACGGCGTGTCAAATCCTCTTGCTGCCTAATTGTGAGACGGCGGCGTTTAAAGAAACGCTTTTCTGGCCGCCTGCCACACCGCAAACTGCTTGGTATAATTTTATTATTAAGGAGAGAGAAAAAGAGGGAGGGGGTTGGGAGGGAGGAAGGGAGGGAGGGAGGGAGGGAGAGAGAGAGAGAGAGAAAGGGAGAGAGGAGGAAATTGCTTAGTCCAAGTCAGCTGGTGGAGTATTCTGCTCAATGTGAAAGCGGGGACGGCTTTCCAGTTGGCAAGCTGACTTCGTTAATTGCGCATTCAGTCTCTACTTAGGGTAATTGAAACGAAGCGGGGCCCAGGTCTGACAATTAGGGTCTGCGACTAGGCCATTAACCCTTTCCGCAATCGCTCCCCCGCCCCCGATGGATAGCACGCACCCACTGAAAGCGGGGGAGGGCCCCCGGGCACCCCCGCGAGGACCCATTCCGAGGCTGGGGGCAGGGAGCCCCGCACGGAGGCGCGTACTGCGGCAGGGGGGCTGCCGGGCGGGCGCCCCAGCGCGAGCAGGGTTAACGCAGTGCCGCGAGTCCGGGAGCCCAGCGAGGGCCGAGCAGGGGATGGGGGAGCCGCGCAGGGTGTGTGGGGGTTGTTTGCGGCCTCGCCGCCCCTCTGCAACAGATGTTTCAGCCGTGTAAGACAAAGGCAGAGCGCCTGCTGCTGCCGAGAGAAAATCCGCAGGACTCCCTCAGGGGCAGGTAAAATTTCACCTTCTATTTGTGTTCCCCCCTCACACCCCCGCTCGCCCCCGCCTGCTTTCCCGGCCTCTGCGCCAATCCGGAAAGCGCCACCAAAGACGCCGCGCCGCCTCCTCCGCAGCCCAACCCGCTGACCCCAGCAAGGTCACGGCGACCTCGGGCTCCGCCAGCAGCGCGCCCGCCCGTCCTCCGCCGGCGAGGGGTGCCTCTCCGCGCCAGGGCCCCCTCCCGGGGCGCCCCCAGTCCGCGATCCGCGGTAATTGGAGGCGCTGGGAGAGAGAGGAAGGGGGCGCTGCACTCGCCACGAGGCGGAGGCGGCGCTGGACGCTCCGCGCCTCCCTCCTGCCAGCGCTGGGACCCCGGGGGGGCTCTGCACCCCCCGCAGCCCCCATCATTCATCTCCCTGATTCCCGCTGTATCCGCCCTCGGAAGTCAGCCGAGTGAAGCAGCTGTTCCTTGCACACTCCACTTGACCAAAGATGATGATAAATGAGGCCCGGGCTGCGTCGGGGACGCGGCGGCGGCCGCGAGGGGCGCGCAGGGCGGGGCGTACGGCCCGCAACCCCCTCCCCGCGCCTCGGAAAGGGCGAGGACGCGGAGGACAGAGGCCGAGAGGCACAATCAAAGGGCCGCGCTTCCCTCGCGGCGCCCCGCGCAGCCCCCGCACCCGGCTGCCAGAAGGTGGAGGGCGGAGGTGCGCCCGGAACCTCGGGGCCGAGGCGGAGACCTCTTCCTCGCCGCCCGCGCCGCAGCCCCGCCCCCGCCCTGCCCCCTCCGTCCCCACGCTGCCCCCCCCACCCCTTCCCCTAAGGCCGCGGTCCCCACGGCGCCTTCGCGCCCCCCCCCCCCAGTGCCTCAAACCTATTAACGCTCGTAAATAATGAATAATGGAGCGCTTCCCTCCAGCCGCGCAGGCTGCGGGC
>CM053565.1:10693739-10776082 GCA_028646485.1 Cryptoprocta ferox
CGTGCAGCCGCTGCGCGCAGACGGGCACCCCGCCCCGCGGAGGAGGGGGAATCCCGCGCTGCCCTCCCCAACGCCACCTCCCCTGGAGTCCTCTGGCACCGAACGAGGCGAGAGAGCGCGCGCGAGCTTCCCAGCCGGAGAGGGTTATTTTTAACCTGCCCCCCTTTCTATATCTGCCTCTCGGGTTTGCGCGCCCGCCCGCCCGCTCCACCAGCCGAGGACGCGGGCTCCTCACCTCGCTCGGCGGCTCCGGCCTCTGAGCGCCTCCCCCGGCCCGCGGCCCCCGCCCCTGCGCGGGCATCGCGCGGCTAAATCTCAGCCTGGAAAGGACCGATTAGGAGCCGCGTGCCTTTCTGCGAAATATTGGAACCGGGTGGGGTGGGGGCGGGGAGCCCGGCGCTCTCGTCCCCTCGCCTCCCTCCCTGCTCGCCGTGACTGCGAGAGGCGGCTCCGGCGCTCCCTCCGCAAAACAGGGGGCGGCCAGGCCGGGGCGCCGAGCCCCCCCTTCGGTTTTCGCCCTTCACTCCTCAACGCCCACCCTTCAGTCATCGACAAAGCTGGAGCTTCTAACACGCCGACCCTCCGGCAGCGGCGGCGCCAAGTGGGGTGCTGCCTCCCCCCCATCTCAGCCTCCTCCCTGAGCCACTCCAAACAAACACACCATTTAAACAGCAGCCGGTTTGCACACCAACTTCAAGGCGGACCCCGCCCGTGCCCAGGCCAAAAGCGCACCGAGGCGGGCGGGGGGGGGCTTGGGGGGGGCTCTTTCCCTAGCCTCGTCTCCCTCCTCTCCGCTTGGCCTCCTTAAGGCCCCCCTTCGCCCCTCCCTCCCATTCCCTTCCCCGTCGCGCCCAGCAGCCCAGACCCCTACCCCCACCCGCCTTCCTCAGGGGAATGAGGCAGCAGGAAGTTCACGTCCATTCCCATTACCTTGCTCTCCAAAAGGCCACCCACCCAAACCCCAGCCTGTCCTTACCCCCAAGGGAGGGGGTAGTAGAAGAGCTGGCTGAGCTCAGAAACCCCCTTCAGGCTCTGACTGGATCAGTCACTTGACATTTTCCAGACTCTGCTCACGCCCAATCCTGGAGACCCACAGGCACAGGGCCCCCTAAGGACCCCCTCCTGAATGAGGTGGGGTAAAAGACAGCCGCTGCAAAATACAGGGGAAAACTGTGGAGGAAGTGGTGGGCTGAGAAGGAGGGAAAAGGGCGTTCCAGCAAGCTCTGCCTGGCTCGGTGGCAGGAAAGAACACAGTATTTGGGAATCTGAGCCGGATTTCTCTCCCCAGCTTAGCTGGAGGGTGGGGGAGGGTCCACCCCCACCCCATGGGAGCAGCCTCTGGCCAGGATTATGGTAAGAAGCCTGGCAGGCCTGGGGGCGGGGATCGGGCAGAGGGTGTGAAGACACATGTAGACTACAGATGTGAGGACAGCAGGTGCCACTGGGCTTATCTGATGACACTTTTGGGCCAGTAGCTGCAGCTGGGGGGCCCAGCCTGCCCTGGAGGTGAGAGAGAGAGGCGGCAGGAGAGAGAGGGCCCCTTAGCACAAGCAGGGCCTGTCAGGGCAGAGGGGGCCTCTCAAGGGGCTTCTCCCCCCAGCCAGCCTAGATGCTGAGCCCCGGGCCACCCTCAGATCTAGCAAGTTCTTAGTAACCTCAGACTGTCAGGTGGGGTGTAACAGCAGCGGCATCAGACAGCACGCTGTCTGGCCCCCTCCTATGGCCAAGGTGCCTTGATAGATTTTACTTCTAACCCTCAAATTGCCCTTCTAGGAGGTGACGTCACCTCTGATTTCACAGGCCGTGGAAACCGAGCTCCAGAGCGGGGAAGAGGCCGTTCTGGGGACCTTTCTCAGTCCCCCTGCCTGGGCCCACGGGTAGTGCCTCAAGCTTGTTTGCTCTGCTTCCCGGCAGCTGGGCATCAGGGAGGTGCCCAGGGGCTTGAGGGCGCAAGATAATGAGGTCCTGGCTTGCTCCTTGGGCAATTGTAGAAAACTGGTTTTCTTGGGAGGGAAAAAGGGCAAGGGGTTGGTGTGGGGGGAAACTGGAGAGAGAAGTCGCAGCGCCCACCACCCTCTCTCTCTCCACCCAGGGTTTCGGGAGGATCCGGTTACACAAGGCGCCCCCTACTGAGTGCTCCCAGGTGGGGGGTTGGCTCCTGGGGCTGGAGAGTTATGTAGTGAGGCCTGGAGTGCACACAGGCCTCGTTTATTCATCTGTAGTCCGAATATAAATCTCACACAGCCATGTACCATTGCTCTTCAAATGCTCACAGCCGTTGTGATGAATAAATTACAAATTCATTTAGGGCCTGGTGGCTCTGTGTGGTTACATCCCCCTGCCCCCAACAACAGACTCACAGCTCCTATTTTGACAGGAAAGGCGTCTCTGGCTCAGGACTGGGTGCAGAGTGGGGGACCCCTGCCGATGAACAGCTGGGACCGTGGGACCAACCTTGTCCACCACTGCCCTGGCTGCCCCCCCTTTCCAGGAAGGAAGCTTCCATTTCTGGGCAAAGCTTGGATGGATAGCCTGCTGTCCCCAGCAATCTCTGTGTGGGGAAGGATCCTGGCCAGCCCCCCGGACACGTAGCCCAGTGACCAGAAGCACTGACCTTTGGGGAAGGTGAACCACCAGCCACTGCCCCAGAGGCTGGTCCGGAGGCGGCCTGGGACCGCTTGCCTCAGGACGGAAAATATTTGCCTTTGGTTTTCAGCGGCCGCCCCATCCTGCCTGGTTTCCCCCTCTTCCACATAGACGTGAGATGTGGAGGTGCTTAAGGGTCAAACTGAAAGGAGGGCAACTGTCGGAGTCCAAAGTCCGGCCGTTCTGAACGGCACTATTTTTCTCCCAAGGTGATTAGACTACTTTCTGTCGCTGTCCTGTGTGCCCCTCGTTCCTCTGCCCAGGCTCAGGCCCGGCCCCCTCAGGCCTCACCTCCAGCGGCACCAGGCCCTCCCTGCTGGCTTCCAGTCACTCAGCATCTGGGGGAGAGAGCCTCTTCCAGCCGCACAGAGCTAACTCGGCCTGACCCCAGTGCTGTCTTGTTCTGGAAGGCTGCAGGAGAATCCTTGCTGGCTGGTTCTGTGGGGCTGGTGACAGCAGGCCGCTCCTGCTCCCGAAAGATGTCACATTCACAAGGGCCAGGCCAGCCAACTGTGAGGGTTCGCAGGCAGCTGGCTGTGTGGCTGCGGGACGCAGGGAGGCATCATCTTTCCCCCATTCCCACCCTGACTGTAAATGCCCGTGCCCTGATGCCACACAGCTCTGGGTTCCAATCCCCGTTCTGCACTCGATCTGCTGGGTGGCCCTGGGCAATTCACTTGACCTCTCTGGGCTTCATGAAACCTGAAACCTATTCTTATTAACACCACACAGAGGGTTGACGTGAGATGGAAGGATCTGCTGTGCTTCATACCTGGCAGAAGCCCAGGGACGGGCAGTAACTTCCAGCGCCTCTGGCATTGTCCCTGGGGGCAAGGGCCCAGTGTTGTACTTGTCTTCCAGGGAGCCGTGTGTGGCTGAGATAGAGCAGGTCTTCTGGTAGGTAGGGCCCTGTGGGCGATGATGATACCCCCAGAGCCAGGGATGCTTCTGGGACTGAGAGTTTAGTCCTGTCCACAGACTGTGCCCTGTGCCCCATGGCACGAGGGTTGTCGCCCTGGCTGGAATCTCGGTGTTTCTCCTACACTACGGTGCACATCTCAGTAGGAGGCAGATTCTGCCGTGGGGGGCTGGGGCTGGGGCCCAGGATTCTGCAATCAAACAGAATCATGGGCCACTCCCGGCAGAGTGAGGTCTCAGCTCTCGGACGCTTCGGGTCCCCCTGAGTGCTGGAGGCTGGGCTCGGCGAGGGGCTACGGGTCCTGTCCTGTCTTCTTGAGGACCCAGTACAAGGCTCTGGGTCTGTATGTCTGAGCTCGGCATCTCAGAGCTGAGTCCCTGCAGTGGTGGGAGCAGCCCCCAGGGCTATGCATTTGGCACTGCTTCCTGGCCGCAAGCAACACGGATAAAAGGCAGCTTCACACTGCCAGTCCCGGCTTCCTGGGCCTCAGTGCCCCCATCGGCACAGCAGGAAGCTGGGATAAACTGATCCCACTGCTGCCACGGATGGCTCCCCACACCCTCTTCCCTTCCCTGGCCCCTTCCAAAGGTACAACAAATCTCAACCCAAGCACGGACCCCAGGGGCAGACCCCAGGGGCAGACCCTAGGGGCTGCAGTCCTGGGAGATCAAAGGTCACCCAGACTAACCATAAATAGCAGCCGCTTCTTGCTGGCGGCCTTTTTTGGACGAGGCACTGTCCTAATAAGCACTTTGCATCTACAAACCTCAACCTCAGGACAGCCCCATGGGATGGGTACCGTCATCAGACTTGTTTTACGGGTCCCCCTGCAGTCCGGAGAGCTGAAACCCCACTGCCCGAGGTCACCACTGAGAAGGGGTGCAGGGCCCGCAGTGACTGGACTCTGGCCCCCAAACATACACGGGGTCTTTGAGGATTTCCTCGTGGGGAATACCCAATGAGATTTTCGAGGCACGGGCAGGTGGGAACATGGTATACTGCATCCACCTGGGGATGTGGGGAGCAAGCCAGTACTATCTCTCTGGGGAGTCTGGGGGCAAGACAGACCCACATAGAAAGTGCATGCGCCCTCTGCCCTGCGGTCGTGCTCCCAGCCAAGGCCTGAGTCCTCTGCACAGGGCTAGGACTGTGATGTCCTCTGCAGCCGGGAAAAGACTGGAGATCCCCTAAAATGTCCGTGTGAGGGGGTTGAGAGAAATACGTCCGGGGAATTCCACAGAGTGGAATCCCGGGAGTGAGGAAGGGCCCCGAGTATTGATGGGGCGCAGCCTGCAAGTTGGGAAGAAAAACGCAGGGCAGCGAGTGTGCCGAGATGCTCCACTGTATAAAAGGGGCCGGTGTGTTAAAAAAAAAAAAAATTTTTTTTTTTTTACCATGAGCATATAACCCTTATGAAAATGTTTTAAAACTTATTTTATGAATAAATATCCATCCTCTGGGCGATGCAAGGTGGTTGAAGAAGAAGCCTGGGTTTTGGGCTCCAATCTGGCACGTTCCATGCTATTGCTCTAGAGGCCTGTGGGTCACGTGACCTCGGCTTCCTCATCCTAGGATGGCCTGAGGCCGGCTGACCAGAGGAGTCAGCGCTTCTGCGTCCTGCAACGGGCAAGATGGGGCTCATTCCCCATTTTAGAGATGAGGAAACTGAGGCCCCAAGTGGTTTGGTGGGGGACCAAACCTGAATCCCCCTTGAATCTGGATCGTCACTTCCGGGGGCACCGCCTTGCGGGACACAAACCAGGCCGGGCTCGGGCCCCAGCTGTGCGGGCAGCAGGGCCGCTGAGAAACCCCCAGGGACCACTCGTGGTGTGGTGGGAGACGTGTGTCCCACTCCACGTCTACCACAATCATCAGAGCAAAGGCAACACACATTAGAAAACTTAAAAGCTGAGGCCCTTCTGGGCTTTCCTGGGCCCTGAGGGCGTGGCCTGATAGGGAGGCGGTCCAGGAATGTCTGCGGCCCAATCCTGGCTTAGACACCCCACTGAGCTGGGCAGGCAACCCCAGCGCCCGTGCCTCAGTTTCCTCATCTGTGAAACACCAGTAAGAGTAAGTACCTCGGAGGGTGGGTGAGAATTAAGTGAGAAAGTGGACAGTCATGGAAGCCATGCCTGGCAGAGGAGGGCCCAACAAGTGAGCTGTTATTTCTAAAGGGTAAATATTTATATAATTTTTTTTTCTAACAGAGGGAAAGTTCAGGAAAATCCCTGACTGGGCCTAGCTGGCTTTGTGGGGGGGGGGGGGCGGGGGGCGGGAGCTCCTTGGAGTGACAAGAACCCCCCGCACTGGGTGGGCAGGCACACTGTCCTGGCAGAGGCAGCCAGTGGCCAGAGCGGGGCGGGCCGTCTGTGTTCCCTAGCTGGCACATCGGGTGGAACAGACTTGGCTGGAGGCCTCTACAGCCCCAGGCCCGTGGAGAGAGGGCTCAGAAAGGCCCCTGTGTTCCACCCTGCTCAAGGGCTGGCTTTTTCCAGACCAGAGCCTCAGGAGTCTCTGGAAAGAACATCTAGTCCCCAAGGCCCTGCACTGACTTTCTGTGTGACCCCAGGTGAGTCACCCCACCTCTCTGGGCCTCTGCTTCTTCCCCTGTTACATGTGGATGGTGAGAAGTACCCCCCTCACAGGGTTAAGCAAGGATCCAACAGGAAAATGGACACAAAAGTGCTCTGTCATCATCACCCTCACGACTAATTTCCACCCAGTGCTTACGTGTGCAGGGCCCTGTTTTAAGAAGCCGCGAACGTATTTTAACTCGTCTTACAGATGAGGCAACAGAAGCTCGGAGAGGTTAGGTCGCTCGTCCAAAGTCACACAGCGTGCGAGGAGCCAGAAGCACTACAGTAGGTCAGTCATGGGAAGTGTGACATTATTGTTATAATTCATGGCTATGAAGTCAGGCCTAGGATCTGAAAGCTTCAAACTCCGTTCCTGGAGGCCCCGGAGGGAGGACTCTGCTGTCATTGGCTCTGATTTTCATGGCAGGCCCTGGGGCAGAAGTTGCCCTCCGGCACTGGGATTTTAAGTCCCCTATTTCCTGGGTGTCCCCCACATGCAGCGCATGGACAGAGGTGCAATATCATTTTAATTCCAAGAGGAACTGTGCAAACTACGTATGGGCACCCCCATTTTACAGACAGCACGATTAAGGTCTGGAACTTCTTGGAGAGCAGCGACATTTAGACTTAAATTCAGCTCATCTGGCTCCAAGTCTACTACTCAGGGCAAGGATCCTGGGCACAAGCAAGAACAGTGGGCATCAGAGACCCCCCCCCCCCGAAGAAGGGAGACTTTTGGAACCTGCAGGGACTCCCAGAAAACCTGCTATGTTCCATGCACTGTTCTTGGGACGTCCGATCTGCTGCTTCTGCGCCTTCCTTCACTTCAGCTCACTCCGAGCCTTCTTACTAGTCACAGGACCTGGGTGGACCATTTTACAGACAGGGAAATTGAGGCCTGAGAGGCAAGGATTTGCTCCATGGCTCAGAACCACTTCCTGGTACCTATGGGCTCCTGTCACAGACCACACAGTCCCCTCATTCACCCTCACACCCCCTCCATGTATCATCCACCCATTCACTCACCCACCCTCCCAGCCAGCCAGCCAGCCATTCATCCATCCATCCAAGAAGTAGTTATCGAGTGCCTCCTGTGTACCACATAAGTGCTAGTACTGAGACAGCCGTGGGCTTCGGAGCCTCTTACGGAGGGCAGTTAAGTACCACAGCACAGGGAAGGCCCCTAAATCATACCTGAGTGGGAAGAGCGGATCAGAAAAGACTTCCCAAAGGAAAGCCCTCACCTGAGACCTGAGGTCAGGGAGGGAATGAAGAAGGGCGTCTGGAAGATGAGAGAGGGTGGGCAAGGGTAATAAAAATGTGACCGTGGCTTGCAAGTTGAACGTGAGTGAGCGGCAGGAGGTGAGAAGCAGGCAGGGCCCATGTGGTGTAGGCCGTGCAAGCGACATGAAGATCTTGGATTTTTTGCGTCGACAACGGGGAGCCATAGAGGGCAAGCGAGGGAGAGAGTGGCACCACAACGCGTGTGTTATAAGCTCCCGGTGCGGCAGTGGTGGAGAACGGATCGGTGAAGGTGGGGAGAGGGGACCAGGAAGCTAGGACAGTTTCCCAGGGAGCAATGAGGAGAGCCAGGCTGGACGGGAGGGAGGAGGTTCTAGAAATGTCAGGAACAGAGCACTTAGGGACTCAACGGCCGATTCCAAATACTGGTGGGGGAGAAGAGGGGACAGCCCTCTGGGTTTGTCCAGAGCCCACTCTCCCAGCCGTGAGGTGATACCACCCTCCGGGGCCGGGAGGTGCAGCATCCCCGGCTCCCTTCAGACCCGCCCCACCAAAGCCTCTCCTGCACCAATGGCTGACCCGTCTGGCTCACAGCTGCCCGCGAGTCAGCGCTGGTCAGGGCCAAGACCCTTAGGTGGCAGATCTCGAGTCTGAGTCCCAGCAAGGGCGAGGAGCCCAGGCAGCACGGTGGCTCCGAGCGGACCCCTCCGGGTCCACATCTGCAGCCTCCTGTCCTACCCATGGGCCTGCACCAGCTTCTTCCCTCCCCATCTCGCTGCAGGGACAGTGTGGCATCCGAGGCTTCCTTGGCACTGCTGTCTGGGTGTGGTGGGACAGTGATGGAAGGCCAGTGCTGCGGACTGGGAGGGAACATGATTCCCCTGGGAAAGGGGTGCTCTGGGGCCTGGCCCCCCACAGGCCAGCTTTCCTGGCAGGTAAGTCCCAGCCAGCTCCTTGGGCACCCGCCCCTCACCGCGGAGCAAAGGCGGCCGTGGACATGCGCAAACATCCGCAGGGAGACCCCCACGCAGCCTGACCTTGCGCTGCTTCTGCCCAGGCACGCTGTCTTTTTATTTATTTTTTTAACTTTTTAACGTTTATTTATTTTTGAGAGACAGAGTGTGAGCAGGGGGAGGGGCAGAGAGAGAGGGAGACACAGAACCGGAAGCAGGCTCCAGGCTCTGAGCTGTCAGCACAGAGCCTGACACGGGGCTCAAAACCACAAACCAGGAGATCATGACCTGAGCCGAAGTCAGACGCTTTACCGACTGAGCCCCCCAGGCACTCTCTTTATTCCCGGCCCTCCTTTTCAGGCAAACGCCCCTCAAGGACCGGATGGGCCATCAGGTCCACAGGACACACACACCCCACCCCCTGACCTCCTTTGTCACTACCCCTCCCACACTCAGAGCCACTGCTGGAAAGATTTTGTCTCTCAAACAAACTGAGTTAGAGTTCACCCGCTTTTTCTCTCTCGTGCAGATCCAACAGCTAATTGGGGCCTTTGATGGACATGAGCAAGCCAGGGGTCCGTGGGCCGCACGTCTGTCGAATGAATGAGTGGGGGGTGGGTGGGTGGGTGGGTGATGGATGGGCAGGTGGGTGCAGTGGATGGACTGGAATTCCAGCCCCAAGTTAAGCCATGGCTATTTTTGTCAGCTTGAGCAAAACACGATTTCCCTAAGGCTTATGAGAACATGGCAGGTAATTCCCGGGGTCCATGAAGTCCCCCCTGCCGCCCCCTTTCATGATACCCCGGCTGGTTCACTCAGAGGGGAGCAGCCCTGCCGGCCCCACAGGCAGGGGGGCCACTGGACCCCGGGCTCCTGCCTCCCCAGGGTGTGTCATTCCACATCCTCCAAGTTTCCCCCTTTTTGTGCCCTGCGCCCTCCCTCCCCGTGGCTCCTGGAGACCCCTGGGAAGTCCCCTGACCTGTAAGTGTCCCCAGGCCGGGGGTCCCAGGGAGCCTCTCCCTGGGGGCCAGAAGGGCGTGGGAGGAAGGAGGGGCAGGCGGCTGGCAGAGCCCGCCCGGCAGCTTTGCAGAGCTGGAGAGAGCAGGGCGTTTGTCATCTGCTGAGGACAGTGGGGATGGTTTAAGGTGAAATTTAAGCCCATTAGTGCTTGGCTAATGACATCAGCAGAACGGCGAAAATGAAGACAGCAGGGTGTGTGAGCGCCCATAAATTGTCAGCGCTGGCGCCGCCTCCGTCCTTGGGCCTGGCTCCCCGGCCCCTCCCGCCCCCACCGGTTCCTGCGACGCCGGCTCTGCCTGCCCCTGCCCCTGCCCCTGCCCCTGCCCTGGCCAGGCCTGGCCACGCAGGCCGGGGGCCTGGGGTCACCATGCGGCTGGGGCCTCCGCCGGGGCGTGAGAAAGGAATGGGCCAGGGAGCCCAAGCGTGGAGGCAGCATCTTCTTAATCTCTCTCCTTTTATAACTTCTGTCTTTTTTATGCACACGCAAGGATCCCGGCTCAGCCGCTGGCATCTCTTCCCCAGGCTAATCCCTGACAGCTCTGTTTATGTCTCCCATAATTCTCCAGTTTTATGGTTTTTTTTCGGGGCCATTAAGCTCCCAGCCACAAGCTCCTTCCCCTGCCCCCGCCTGCCTTTGTCCTTGAGGCCTGGCAGCCCCACCGCCCTTTGGGAGACAGGCCGTCCTCCCCCGGCAGGTGGACAAGGACCTCGGCCAGAGGACTCACACAGGACGGGCCTGTTGGATGCAGACTTCCGGTCCCCAGGCCCTCCTGACACCACTCCCCTGTCCCTCCCGGTACAGGCTCGTCCCTCCTGTCCACGCCAGGGTCCAGGAGGGCCCTGGGCCACGCCCTCCTCCCCAACATCCCTGGTCCTCAGTCCCATCATTTGGCCTCTCTTCCTGGCTGACCTCTTCTCCTCCCAGAGCCCTGGCCGCCTCCTGAGGACGAAGCTCCCCCACCTTCTCCTACCCCAACCACCCCTGCAGCCCCAGACCCCTGGATCCAATACATCCTAGGAATCCTGAGGCCTTTCCGCTCCAGAGACCTTGCCTTCAGCCCCATGTCCTTCTGTGGCTTGTCTCTGAGGAGGCCTCAAAGTCCTCATGGCCACAGCCTAGGATCCGGCCTCATCACCTCCTGCTGGGAATTCCCCACCAACTCCACACTGGGGCCCCGGATGGCACCTCACAGGCTCTGCTCAGGGCACTCCCTTGTAATAAAGCTTTCAGTGGCTCCTCAGTACTTTCACCTACTGGAGTTCCCATTCTCAGCAGGGTGCTCAGACCTCTCCAGCCCCAGCGCCCTGGGGACAGCCGGCTCCCACTGCCCTGCTCTGCAGTCTGAGATCAGATGTCAGCCGTCTCCAACAGGGGCTGTGCCATCACCAGGCGGGTTCACGCCTCCTGGGCTACCCTCCCGCATCTCTGCAGGTCCACGTGCAAGGTAGCAGAGGCCCCCGAGGGCCTTCCCTGATTTCCTTCCTAGATGCAGTTCTTCCCTTTCTTCTGGATCCACACAGTCCCCTTCCAGGACTCCTACATCTTGCGGGGTGCCTCGTCTCCTTGGACTGGGCGCCTGGCTTCCTGTGTCAGAGTCACCCCACAAAGGCCGACACGGGATGCTTAAAGGCAGAGCCTCTCCTCGACTCCGTCTCCTTTCTGGGTACACCCCCTGCCACTCTCACTCTGGGGCCAGCGCCCGCCCCCGGGGGGTGAACCAGCAGGGAGACAGCAGGCACCTCCTGGGGTACCCTGGCTCCTTCCCGGGGAGGCCTGTGCACGTTGGGAAGACACAGGAGGTATTCCTTCTCTGTCTCCTACGCCTCCTCTGTTCCCCTCTGCTGAGCTGCCTTCACCAGCCAGAGGCGCCGGTCCCACCAGCCCGGCCACCTGTGTCTTGGATGCCCCTTCCCTACACATGCAGGCGGCCCAAGTCCCACCTGTCCTGTGGTGATGCTGCCCTGGCCCCCTGGACACCACGTGGCCTGCTGCCCACTCCTTTCCTCTCTCCCCACATGTTTGGGTGCTGGGGGCAGGGGGCGCGTCAGGCCCTCCTCCCCGAGATCGGAGGGAGGGCAACCGACCACTGGAGCATCTCAGTGCTGGGTGGGTGTGCTGCCCTCTCCTCTTCACATGTGCTGGGCGGCCTGAGTGCTTGGCTCGGTTTCAATCGATTCCAACCTGAGTCGTCTTGCGTCTCCCCAGTGTGTCTGGCCGCAGCTCGGCGGGCCCCCTGCTCTGCTCTGCCCTGCCCGCCCTGGCTGGCATTCTACCCAGACGGCTTCCTGCCCTTGGCAGGTTTCAAGCACGGCACCAGCAGCCCCTGGCGTGACAGTCAGAGCCCTCCTTGGCGCCTGCCTCCATGTGTGCCCGGGGCATGGCCCCAGACCTCACGGGGGAGTGTTCTCTCTGAACTGGAGAGGGGACGACGGGGGGGGGGGGGCGGCCAGAATCCTGCGAAGTCTGCAGCGAGCTCGAGACACACGGGGCCTGGTCTGGAATAAAAATGCAGGAACCCCTCTGCTCAAAAAGTATGAATCTCAGGGCACCTGGGTGGCTCAGTTGGTTGAGCGGCCGACTGTGGCTCAGGTCATGATCTCCCGGTTCGTGGGTTCGAGCCCCTCATCGGGCTCTGTGCTGACAGCTCGGAGTGAGCCTGCTTCGGATTCTGTCTCCCTCTCTCTCTGCCCTTCCCCCGCTTGTGCTCCGTCTCTCTCTTAAAAATAAAATAAACGTTAAAAAAAAGTAGAAATCTCAAGACAGTACAGGCCCTGTGTGGCCGCACAGGTCACAGGGTCACGAAGCCGGCCCTGGCTGGGAGAAGGTCACTGTACCAGCCGCCACACCCTGGCCATGTTCCCTAGGCCCCAAGCGCTCTGCCGAACACTGCGGGAAGATTGTGACTTGAGCCACAAGTCACACCTGAGAGGTCACACATAACATGAATCATAATATCGATGATGGTTCCCATTTGCTGAGCACTAACTATGTGCTAAGTGCTTGCACATATGGAGTCAGCAAACTGTCACAGCTACCCAGCTCTATAGCTTACGAGAGGGAGATTTGGAAGGGCAATGTAATTGCCCATGATCACACAGTGGGAAAGTGCTGGAAGCAGGCGTGAGCCCCGGCTGCCTGGACTCCAGGTGCTGCCTCCCAACCGCACCACACGCCAGGCAGGGGTGCTGGCCCCGTACCCACCCTGCAACCACCATCACCAGGCTCTCCATGGGCAGGCGTGGGGGGCGGGGAGCGGTGAGCCTGGAGCAGACAGACCACCGCGGCAGGCTAAACATCGACACTCCTGCTGTGGGCTCCACCTCTCCTTCTAGAGACCCACAAACAGGCTCTGGGGAGGTGACCAGCCCTTGCAAGGTCGCAGAGCGGAGCAGCATCCCAAAGTCCCAGCCCCCAGCAGCCCTGTTTCCAAAGACCCTTTCCTGCCCCTCAGCCAAGTGCTCACAATCTCATGCATAATGAAAAAGGTAGGATGCAAAAGCGGATGTTCAACACGATCCTGATTCTGTTCAACAAACTGGGTGGAAATGCACAGAATTGCTTAACCGAAGTGTTAAGGGAGGGCGAGGGATTTACATGCCCCCCACGACCACAGCACAGCGCACTGGCTTCCGGCGGTGCTGGTCTGGGCCCCTCTTCCCTTCGCCGGGGAGGGTTTGGAAGGTTCCTCAGGACCTGGGGGCCTGGGATTATTCCGGGGTTGTCCCTG
Organism: Cryptoprocta ferox; assembly: GCA_028646485.1. NCBI lineage: Eukaryota > Metazoa > Chordata > Mammalia > Carnivora > Eupleridae > Cryptoprocta > Cryptoprocta ferox. Next base: position 10,706,824 of record CM053565.1, read on the forward strand.
ACTGGTTCTCCAGGGAAGTCTGAATGCCCTGGATGGTGTGGACTTCCGGGAACTGGGCGTCTCGGTGTCACCCCAGCTGGTTAGGAAGTGTGTCCCAGTGTGTTCCGTCATCTTGCCTGGACAGCCACTCTGCCCGCCACTGGTCCCCACCTCCCTCAGTCCTTCTATCCCAAAGGCCTCCCTGAACCCGAGCCCCACTCCCCCGCATCACAGCCAATCAGATCCTCGAGAGCCACAAGACCAGACTCCTGCCCCTCCCCCACAGTTGGCCCTTGTTACCCTTTGTGGCCTCAACCAACGCCCCCAGTGTTCTCTCGCCCCTCGGAGACCACGGCTTGTTCCTTGGACATTCCTGTCTCCACACCTTTGCAGTCCCTTGCCTGGAACACCTCCCTTGCACCTGCTCACTCAGAGCTGGTGGCCGTGTCCTCCTATGTCCCCTCCCCCCAGGCCTAGTGCAGCGCTCCAAGAACCCATCAACAGTCCCCTGTGCCCTTTGGAGGCGGGCCCCAGCACCCCCATGCTGATGCTGGGCCTTCCGCAGACAGCTCCAGGCCACCTCCTGCCCGGAGAGCCCCCTGGGTCTCTGGCCTGAGAAGAGCTGACAGCTCCCTCCTTAATAAAAGCGGGCCACAGACGCGCCTGAGTGACATCCCGCCAGGCCGAGAGGCAGGGGCTTACAGCAAAGCCTCATTTCTCTTCTTCCTGTTGGGCGCTGGAACAATTCACATAAAGAGCCCCACATGTGTCTGTGACAAAGATGCATTTCTTCTCACGACTGGCCAGTGTCCCCCTCCGCTTCCCCAGGCGCCCCCTGACCCCCACCTTCAGCGCCTCGCCCACCTCCCCCGGAGTGGGGGGGGGTCTCAGGGACCACTTCGTGCCTGGGTCACTCAGACGTGGGGCCAGGGGAGGCCAGCCAAAAGGATAGCCATGCCGTATCTTTATCAAAACAAAACCAAAACGAAAACCCACCAACCCTGAAGGGCTTGGGGGAGGGGCCATGCATCCAACCACACGGGTCTAAGGATCTTGGCAGAGCCTTGTTCTGACCTCGGGTGAACAAAAGGCTTTGGGCAGGACGCGGGCTGGCCGCACACAGTGGCTTCAGGTGCACCTGCGCAAGTTCACGTGTGAGACCACCCCCCTGAGCAAGTCACCTTTCCAGCATCTCAGACCAGGCCTAGAAGCCGGGTCTTCCCAGCCGAGGCCCCGGCTTGTGGGCTCCGGCTGCAGAGCCCGTGGTCTCTTGTGCTCAGCTCTTGCGAACGAGGGCCGGCCAGGCAGAGAGGCCGGTCTTCCAGAAACAGTCCTGCCTTCCAATGGCCAAAGCCTAAAACCCCACTGTTCTCCTGGCTTCCTTTTGGATGAAGAATTACCCTATCTCGGCTCCTCTGTTAAAAAATGCAGCCCCAAGAGGTCCCAGGGCAAGTCTCACCACCCTCTGAGCAAATGTCCCTGGACCCTTGGTCCCTTGCAGCCAGGAGCAGGGAGCAGAGCGGGGGCTTGGCCAGTCGGGCTCCCCCGGGAGTCCCCTCTGCTGACTCACTGGGTGGCCTCAGTCTTCCTGCATGTCAGGTGGGCGAGGAGGCTCAACTGGATGACTTGGGAGTGGGGGGGGGCTCCTCACACATGCGCCTGGCAGATGTGAGTTCCATGCATTCAAATATGACACGATTATTCTTGCCTGCGTACCAGAACGTGCTATGTCACTGCATGACTCACAGTAAGGCCTACAGGCTGTCGTTTGGGGCTGAGCACAAGGCCTTTTTTAAAGTGATTTTAGGGGGTACTGACTATATGTGCTTTTCATCTTCTAGTCACAATACAGACAGCCCAGTTCTGTGGAAGAGGAGACTGTGCTGGCGATGTTTCTGGATTCTGAGGGCCTGGCCCATTCCTTTGTCCCTCTCCCCACTCCTGGCCTGGGTCACTGCCTTGGTGTCTCCACAGTGCCCAGAGGAGCCTTCTTAAATACCGTGAGGCCATGATAATTCCACTTCCAGGCACATAGCCATTGGGAATGCTAGACAAGGGCACCAAACCACATGTTCTAGAATGTTCACGGCAGGTTTACTCATAAGATCCTCAAATTGTAAACTACCCAAATGTTCATCAAAGGTAGAAGAGATAAACAAACGTATATGCACACACTGGAATACGACACAGCAGCGGAAGAAAACAGGTACCAGACTCAGCATGGGCAGAATAGCTTGCCGGTGAAAGAAATCGGGCCAAGGAGGGGCGGAGGGGTGGCTCAGTCAGTTAAGCATCAGATTTCGGCTCAGGTCATGATCTCACAGTTCACGAGTTCAACCCCGGCATCGGGCTCTGTGCTAACAGCGCAGAGCCTGGTTCGGATCCTGTCTCCCTCTCTCTCTGCCCCTCCCCCACTCACGCACACACGTGCGCTCTCTCTCTCAAAAATAAACATTAAAAGAAAAAGAAAGAAAAATTGGGCCAATGAAATTGCATATGGATGAAATTCACATGCTGAGAAATGGATCCTGGGAAGGCAATGCCTGCTGGGAGCCCAGGAGCCTTCGGGGGCTGGTGCTGCTTTTTCTGTGCATTTGAGTGCTGGTTATATACGAGCACGTTCAATTGGTAGCAATTCATCGGCTGTTCATTTGTGCCCTTCTCTGTATGCAAGTCAAGGAAAAGTGCAAAATTAAAACAAAGGAGGCCTCAGCCTCCTTTACTCAGTGCCTCCGGAGGCTCCTCGCATGGCCCGGGGTGAAGTACAGAATCTGTCTTGGCCTCTGTGGTCAACGTCTGCACACCACCAAATACGTCCTGGTCTTCTCCACCATGGGTAGCGTGTGTGTCCCTGCCCTCAAGAAGTCAGGGTGAGTGTAGCCCGCTTTGGTCAACGGAATTCAAGTGACAGCGACAGTGCTGCTTTAGGGAAGAGCTCCACAAGCCCATATGCCTCTGTCTCTTTCCCTCTGTGACACGCAAGTGTTCCAGAAGGCTGCTGCTCCGTCTGCTCGGATCCTTGAGTGACAGCAATGAGCAGTCCCTCTGCTGTCTGGCCACAGACACAGCACCAACGAGGAATAAACCCTGTCTTAAGGTGCTCATCTTTTGGGGATGTTTGTTATGCGGCATAACTAGCCCATCCTGACTAATACACCAGGCATTCAGGGTCTCTGTGGCCTGTTCCCTGACAGCCTCCCTGGCTTTGAGCATGCTGGGACATCGGTTGTACAAAGGCACCCTGTTTTTTTCACGTCCTGTGGCTGTGGCACTCCCCAGCATCCCACCCCGTGCCCTGCCTCCCAAGCAGCCTGCCCCTTGTGGCCGCTCCCCTTCTGGATCCCGTGCCCCAGCCGGATCGCCCTCTTTTGTTGCTGTCGGTGGGCAATCATTATTTCCCATGAGAACAAGCAAGGAGGCAGTAGAGACACGCAGGCTCGGCCCGCAGCTCCTCAGGAGGACCCCCACGGCAGCTCCTGCGTGAGCCATCACAAAGCCAGGTGCAGCCCGGAGAGGCTGTGGGCCTGGTGGACCTCTCGGCCCCCCTCCCCCAGCGTCCAAGCTCTCTGCCAACTCCTGAGGCTCCGCGCAGCTAGTCTTACACCTCTCTTCCCTTCTCACGTTTCTACGGGACGCCACCCCCGCCCAAGGGCCTCCTGCTGGCTGGGGAAAGTTGGGGGGTACAAGGAAGGATCTGGGGCCCCTCGGGGGAAACGGTGCTGCCGATTAACCTATTTCAGATGATACAGATTGGAACCCCAGGGAAAGAACATTTTTTCCAGAAAGGCCTCCGTTTGAGGCCACGTGATGAATGATCCCAGCTCAGCACTGGCCCGGGTTCCCAGCTACAAAGGCTGCCAGGGAACCTCCCAGAGCAGCAGGGTTTCAGAGCGGCCAGTCACTGCGTAGTCCTGGGGGAACCTCGGCTGTATCTTGCTCCAGCCTGGCGACAGGAGAGGGCTGAACGGGAGCTGTGTGGGCAAGAATCTGGGGGTGCGTCAGGGAGCCAATCGACCAGGGAAACAAAGGCCTCCTGGACCCGCTGTGTCCCAATCCCTTTGACTCTGCTGAGCTGTCTCCACCTGCTCCTCCCAAGCCCCGAACGCCCACCCAGTCACAGCTGGGAGGGCTCTGAGCAAGCACCTGTCTTCCTCTGCGCTGCCACGGGAGAGCTTGGAGGCTCAGAGAGGGTGGGTGACTTGCTCAAAGTCACACAGGAAAACTAGTATAGTGGGCTAGCTGTCTTGCCTTGGCGGGGGGCTCCCTGGCTGCCAGGGATATAGAACTTCCCTTCAGGTCAGACTGAACCCCTTGGCTCAGGCGGCACTGTTCTATGTGAAGCCGCCCCTCTCCAGCGTCATCTCTCGCCCTTTGCCCCACATGTTCTCCAGCCACTGGCTCCCATCGGCTCCTCCTCAACATCGGGCTCTGACCCCCAGGCCTTTGTACACATCCTTCCCTCTGCCTGGGCCCCTAAATCTTCCCTGCTCAAAAGCCACCTCTTCCTGGAAGTCCTCCCTGACTGCTGGCCGAAGGCAGCCCTCCATCCCCACAGCTCTTCCCATTCTCTGAGATCATCTCCCTCCTGTATTTGTTGATTCACTTGTCTGCCCCAAGGATGGTGAGCTCCATGAGGCAGGGTCCTATCTTCTCAGGGCACACGGGAGGCACTTGCTTGCTGAAGGGACGGTGGCAGCTGCTGGCACTGCCAGTCCTGACCCAGGAGCAGGGCCTGGGGCTGGGAGCGAAGCCTGGGGCTACTTCTGGGTCCCAGGACATCCTTACATTCAGGAGTTCCTGGTTCAGCCTGCAGGCCCTTGGGCACCGGGGGGTCCTCCCTCCCCTCCCCCTGCACCTGCCAGCCCGTGTCCTGAGTCTGCTCTCCCTCTCCTGCCCTCCCTTGCCCCTCAGGCTCCACCATCTTTCTCCTGGCCCTACCCTCTGCTCAGACCCCTCCCAGCCCCCTGTCACCATGAGACAATGTCCCTACCTCCTTGGCCTGGCATTCAGGGGTGACCTCCACCCGCCTCCCCAGCTCCCAAACCTCAAGTCCCAGCAACACTGTACCCCGGCCGCTACGAGCTCTTTCATGCCCCCCAACCTTCAAACACACTGGGCACAACCCTGGGGGGAAAGCCTCCCCCTCCTTGTCCGCCTGGCAAAATGCAAGTAGGCCTCCTCGCCTCAGCTCAGGATCATCTCCTTTCAACCCTCGCTGTGACCTTCCAACAGATACCTTTCTGGCTTCCCTCCCAGCCCCCGGCCACCATCCACTGTCGCATCGGTCACTTGCCTGTCAGGATCTGCAGCTGTCTGCCTCCCAGCGAGCGGCAGCTTCTGGTCCCCTCACAGCGGCCCCAGTGCCTGGCACACAGCAGGTGCTCAGAGAGAGCCGAGGACGTGGGCCGGTGAGCAGACCGGTGCCCTGTGGGTCCAGAGGCCGAAGCCGGTATCTGGACATGGGCCAGGGACCGGAGAGACCGGCGAGGAGCCTGCCACCCCCACTGCCCTGGGCAACAGTAAAAACAGCCGCAGCTTTCCACGTGTTAGCTGGGCGCCAGGCACCGTGCTGAGGCCACTCACACATGGGTCTCCTCTTTCAATCCTCAAGTCAACATGGGTGTCGTCACCATCCTCAACGTAGAGATAAGGACGCTGGGCTCAGAGAGGACAAGGAACCAGCCCAAGGTTACACAGCCAGGAAGTAGGGGAGCTAGGACTCGACCCCAGGTCTGTTGGACTCCAAAACACATGGTCTTGAACTGCGATGGGCCACTGCCATCCAAGCATGCAGCTCTAGGAGGTTCCAGGGGCTCTGGGGAGGGGCCACGTGTCGGGGCTCCTTCCCAAGCTCCTGCCGCCCTCTAACGACAGCCAGACCTTGGTGCCAAATGGCCCTCTCCTGAGTCAACACCCCAACTCTGGGAGGTGAGGGCTTCTCCCTGGAGCCTTTCTCAGTGTGGCCCTGGGCAGTGCCACCATTGGACAGCTGACGAAATGAAGGCTCAGAGAGGGGAAGGGATCTGCCCCCCGCCACACAGCTGGATTCCAACTCTGGCTTTGGGTGGGGGCTCTGGGAGTGGGTACTGGGCTGCAACGGCCCTTCTCCGAGGCAGGGAAACCTGGGGCCAGGGCACCAACTGGGCTGTCCGCAACCCACAGCGTCCAGAAGCTCCCAAAAGGCCAAGGGGTGCTGGACTGAGCAAAAACTTTTGGGTAGAGTCTGGGTGACCCTGGCCTTGATGCCACGCCCACTCTGGGTCTCTTGTTCCTAAAGCTTTTCTTCGGGTCGCCGGGCCCTCACTGTCTACCTTTTGATCAACAATGTGTTGAACACACACCCACAGGTCCTGGGCACTTGTCCGTCTCTCCCTCAAGCCTGGCATCACTGTGGGGGCAGAACCCTGTCAAGGTCCCCAGGCCTGCCCACACAGGGTTCTGACCAGGAGGGAGCCCTTAGCAACCGTCGGTTAGATGACTGAATGGACCGTTAGGCGTTTACTTCCCTTCTGTAATGTTCCATGGCCTGCCTCCTCCAGAAGCCCTCCCTGAACACCCTACCCCCCTAACCCTAATCAGTGGGAACCCTCAGTAAGCACAAGTCTCACCCCAAACTCCACTTAACCCCAGATCTAACTCGCACCGTGCCTGTGGGCTCCACCCATCTCCTGCTCACTCACCTTTGGGGCTGGAGTGCTTACTTCTTTCTAGAATGCTTCACGCAGCACCCACTGGGTGCTAGCTTCTGTGCTGGGTGCTGTGTGCAGCAGCAGGACAGCCATGGCCTCTGCCCCGAAACAAGCACTGGACATTCTAGGTCAGCTGGGTCCCCTCCGGGAGGCTCAGCCCTTGGCAAACTTCACCCCTGGATATGTGAGGACATGGGGAACTATTCCCAATGCGTTAAGTGAGAAAAGCAGGTCACCAAAGGGATGCAGAAAGAATATGATGCCACTTCTGTCTTTAAAAATGTATAACTGTGCCCGGTTCTGGAGCAACTGGGCCCAAAATGTGACCCGGCCATTGGTAGGCAGAAAGATCCCAGGGGAGCCTTATTTTCATAAGACTCTTGTCTACTTGCTGAATTCTCCACAATGAACGTATATTATTCGTCACTAGGGGGGAACTCTGCCAATCAACGCCTCCACTTGGCTGGGCTGAAGTCTGTGTCCCGGTTTGTGTCCTGCTTTCTGGAGCAGCACAGAGCAAGTGACAGAACTCCTTATGGGAAGGGGTTTGCAGGCTCCCTGCCCGGGTGCCAGCGTTTCTCCAGGCAATCACCCAGCCCCTCAGCCGGGCCCTTGCGAGGCACCACAGCAGAGGCCTCACGCGGCCTGCCTGTGCTTGGGTTCCCTCAGGGGGTCTGTAGTGATCGGGCCGCTCACTGTGATGACAAGTTCCCCATGGCAGAGACCACGGGCCCAACACGGGGCTGGGCATACAGTTAGTGCAAAATAACAGCTTGCACAGAGTGGCCGCTCCTTCACACCTGGCAGGTGGTCTTACCCCCCCAGGACAATGAGGCCACAGGCAGCAGCCACCCCAGCGTCCCCAAACTGGAACCCAAGAGACGACATCTATGGCTCTTCTGCAAGCCCAAATCCGACTCTGGTCCTCCCCAGTCCAAAATCTTCCATAGCTGCCCAGTGTCCTGAAATAAACGCCCGCCTCTGAGGTTTGTATCCAAGGTTTTGCACCCTCTGAAACCTGCTCCCTCCCCTAGGTTCCCTCCTCCACCAAAACAGGTCAGCCTATAATACACCTGCTAGTGGGTCTGCTTCACGCCTCTGGGCCTTTGCACATGCTAGTCCCTCTATTCAGAACAGGCAGACCCACCCCTATTCATCCTTCAAAACCCTGCCCAGGTGCAGGCTCCCGGGAAGAGCCCTCCCTGATCCCTTACCCTCCCCCGGATCTGGTAAATCACCCCTCCCGTTCCTGCTCTTCAAACACACATTGATTACCGCACTCAATGCAATTAGGGGTTGACAAGTCTATCTCCTACCAAACCGGATGCGACGGGGACTGGGCCTTTTTGTCTTTGTTTTGAATCCCTGGTGCCCAGATACCGCCTGCAGACAAACAGGCACTCAGGAGCGTCTAGCTGACAGGTGGGTGAGTCGGTAAACAACATCTGCACAGCCCTTTACAGTTTACGAAGCCTTTTCCCGTCCTCCATCTCACCAGGGCAGCGAGGAGGGAAGGCTCCTGCTGCCTCCCAAGAGCTTCGGGGGGGCCCTCGTCTCCCCGGGCAGGAGCTGAGGTTCACCGGGCACCTCCGGCCGGGCTCACCGACAGTAGCCTGGGCCCCGTTGCAGCAGGAAGCCAACCGTTTCCCCTGCTGAGGGCCCGCCCAGCCACCCCTGGGGAGGCGCTGGCAGGTGCCCAGGTGGCAGCCGGTCGGGTCCAGGCTCGGGTGCGGCCGCCATCCCGCCCGGAGCTGTGGGATGCGGCGGGCTGGAGCGGCAGCTCCACCAGCGAGTCTTGGTAACAGTTGCTATGTAAAACGCTCGGAGGGGGAATTTACTGTCAGCGTTAATAATAGATGAAGGTTTCAGAATTTTTGATGCCTTACGTTCTAAGCCGTTTGATTTATAATGTCTCTGGAAAGGGAGAGAGGAGGGTGGGGGCGAGGGAGGAGGCCCAGAGGCATGAGCCGGGAGCTCATCCCCCTGCCACCTTTGACAGGCCGGGAAACCGAGGCCCGAGGGGAGAAGCCAAGGAGCCGTGTGATCCAGATGCCCGACGCTGCCCGGGTCCCTGGGAGGAGAAACTAAGTCCCGGCCCCCCCCCCCCCCGCCGCCCCGCGCCCGGGGTTGTTTTGATGGATTACTGCTTCTCCTTTTAGCGCGAGCAGGTGTATCTCAAGTAGTCTCCGGAAGCGGCACTGATGGGAGCCTGTGGCGGGGGCTGTGTGGGGCTGATTAGAGGCGCTAGGAAGGCAAAACGCAAGTCCCAACTTCCCTTCTGCTTAGCTGCAAGTGGCGGCTGTTATTGAGTCGGGAGAAATATACCCTCCCTCGGAGAGCAGGCGGCTGGGCTCTCAGAGCCTGAGGGGCTGGGGGGGGGGCAGCGAGGGGCAAGGGCATAGGGGGCTGTCCTGGAGGCCGTGTGGCCACTGGGTCTGCCATTCGGTCCCCCACATGCTTGGCCGGGTGGACACACACCTGAATGTGGGCTCAGGCCACCCCCAAAATGAGCTGGTTCTTTTAGAGGGTGCCTTTTCTTTGGACTTTCCCCACCAAGCCTCTGCCCAGGCTGGTCTGTTCATCTGGAATTCTCTCCTGCCTCCCTCCCCTAACCCTCCTTGGCCTCTCCCGTTCCAAGCAGATGTGCGAACCCGGCCCCTCCCTTGCCTCTGCTTCCCCCTGCAGGGAGCCAGCGCCCAGCATACAGCACGGGCCTAGTGTGTACCCACGAGCATCCATGGGCCCAGAAGGAGGAAGTGACACCCCCTCCCCGACGACACCCTCTTGGGGCAGCACGTGAGGGCGCAGGAACTCTGAAGGGCTGTGGGAATGCTGTTAGTAACAGTGACAATAACCATGACCAGAACACCATTCTCGCCGGGTAAGCCCATCCCCCACAGAGAGGCCTACTCAGACCACCTCTACAGAACACCCCCCCCCATCCCACCTCCCTGCTTCACCCTGACTGGTCAGTGCCTCCCATTCACACATCTGCTTCACAAACAAGGGCTTTTGTCTGTCTTGACCACCACTGTGCCCTCCACACCTGGGACAGCCTGGCACATAGCAGGTGCTCGCCAGGGGTTAGGCTGGAGGGATAAAGGAAAGAAGTGAGTTAATACACTTGATGAGTTAATGCACGAATGCACAAACGAACCCCGCCTGTGTGTCCAACAAGCCCTTTCCTGGGCCCCCACATAAGCCAGGGCTGGCCCAAGGGCGCCGGGGTCAGCAGCGGGGTGCAAGGGCATGGGGATAATCACGAGCTGCCCCATCCCGCCCCCCTCATCCCTTCTTCATCCGCTCACTCGTTCACTCGTGCAGCACCCAGGCATCCCTGGGCACCCCCTACTCAAGTCCCTGTGTGATGCACTTAAGTGTCCCAGGCTCCAGAATGCCCTCAAGTGGGGACCCTGGAGCTCCCGTCCCAAGGGGAGCCAGGGCACACAGACCCACCCACGGGCTCTTAAATTATCACCGACGCCTCAAATGGAGGCTACTGTGGCCCTCCTGAGCCTCAGAGTGGCTGGGACTCGTGCAAGGATTGGGGCCGTGGAAGACAGTGCCAGCCCCCTGCTCCCGGGCGCTGACAGGGCTGCTGGGCACTGTGCCTCAAGGCAGAGGCTTCTCCTGGGAGGGAAGGCCTCCTGCCTTGCTAGCTGCCTCCGCCCCCCATGTCACATTCCTCCAGGAAGTCAGCCCCTGCAAGAATTATGAGTATCACTCACTCACCGAGCACCCTAAGGCCCTCCTCGGAGCCAGGCCCTGTGGGGCACGTGCTGGGGGACACTGAGGGAACTGGACCTGGTCCCCAGCCGGAGGGCACCCCCAGAGACACACTGATTATTATCTGCATGAGAGAGCGTGGAGCAGGTCTGCAGTGTCCCACGCGCCAGGTCAGGAGCCACAAAGTGTTGCAGTCACATCTGAGGGTGAGGGGGCCCAGGCTACGAGGGATGATAAAGCAGGGAAGAGATGGGGGGAGGAGGGGTGCCCCCTTTCCTGGCTCAGGAAAGCACCCCTGTTGGTGGGGATCCTGACTGATGGTGAGTGGCACTGCTTCCTGGGGAGGGGGCTTTAAGGGGTCACAGACCCCCGACATCTTCAGGGCCCTTAGTCCCCAGAGGAGGCTGTGTGCAGGGTGTAGGCGGGGAGGGTCTGAGGGTCTCCAGGAGAGAGGCCCCGGTGTAGCGAGCTCTACTTCACTGTCTGGCAGCCTCTGGCCTCCCAGAGCCTCACCGTCTGGGCTCCGCTGCCCTTTGGCAGGCTGAGCTGGGACGGGAGGTCACTGAGGGTGGCCGCCGGGGCCTTGGCAAACAGGAAATGCCAACTCACCCTTGGAGTCGGCTCCAGTGCCCGATGGTCCCCTTGGCCTCTCTAACCTCAGGCTGTGCCTCTCCTTCCTGCCCCAGCTCCTCCCACCCCAGGCCTCCCGGTCTTGCTGTTCTGCCCAGCCCCACTGGCCAGGTCTTGTCCCCTGGAGATCTAGAAACAGAGGAGCCGGGAGCCTAGAGCCCCTTAATCAGCAGCGTACCCACTCGTTCAGGCAACAAAGCCGCATTTTACACCGTGCGCTGGGCCCTGCGCTGGGGCTCTCAGTTTAGTGCTGGGAGGTTGCTGGGGAGACAGGGCAGAAGCGGGGCTCCCCAACGAGGGTGGCAGCGCAGTGACAGGGGAGTGCAGGCTGCGCGAGCCCAGAGGAGGCCTCTAACCGGTCCGCGAAGGTCGGGGGGAGGCTTCCAGGAGGTATGGCTCTCCCCTCCTTGGCCTCCTCTCTGTCCTACTCCAGAGCTTTTGTTCAAGTCCCCCCAGACAGGTAGATCTTCTCCACGCCAACCTGCCAGCTATCTCAGGGCCTCAGTTTGCCTGACGTATGAAATGGCCGCAGTGAATCCCTCACGCTGAGTGGATAAACATTTCCATAGTAGGCGCTCCCCTGCCTACTAGTCTTCTCCCCACTCTCTGCTGAGAGACAGGCCCAGCTGTCTTGACCATTTTCCTATCCCAAGTGAAGCCTGTGGGCAGCCCCCAACCACTGCCCGGTGAAAGCCCAGGATTCTAGAAGCCCTGGGAACTAAGCATTAGTGGGTGAGGGCTGCTGGGTCGTTCGTTATGGCTTTAATAATGGGATTTCCAGAAGGTCATCCAGTCAGCAATAATGTTCGTCATTTCTCCAACTTCATTAGTGCCAAACCGAGTTGGCATGGGGAGGCAGGAGGGCTAGGGCATGCTATACGATGCCTTTGTACAAAATACGAAAAGACACCCCACGTGCCAGGCTGCACAACTTAACTAGTGGAGGGCAGGCTGGACTTCTGCCAGAAGCCCTTGTGCAGCGTACAACCATACAACTGTGCCCTTTGGCCGTAGGGTCAGGCGAGTGTCAGCATGGAGGCCTTTCACCGAACAGGTCTCTCCTGCTTTTCAGACCACTTAAGCCAGGTGTGAGAACTTCCTGAAATCAAATGCAAAGTTGGTGTGTATGTGGGTACACAAGCACATTTTTCTGAAGAGGACGCAGGGCTCCCCCCCCCCCAATTCCTAAAGAGTTCAGAGTCCCTGAAGCCTGGACCTAGGTCTGGGATAAAGAATGGTAGAGGGGTCTCGCTAGAGCCTGGGAAGGGATTTGAATGTGTTCAGGGACACAAACATTCGTCATTCTGTTTCTCAAAAGTTGGATTTAAGATTCTGAGCATCGAAACCACACAGGCTTGGAAAAGGGATGATTCCTGGGTCCCACCCCTTAAGATCTGTGATTTGGGGTACCTGGGCCCAGGAATTGCCCCGGATACAAATTCCAAACCCCCTGAAACTCTGATATAATACTTCATTGTTACTGGCTCTGCTGTAGGTTCTATTTTTTCTTTTGGTATTGATGCGGAACAACGTATACACCCCAAAGTCCATCAAAACCCCCAAAAGGATATCTATGTATATAACTGTGTAACTGATTTTGTGACTTCAGCTCCCTTTTCGCCGTCCGAGTGCTGGGGGGGTAGGACCTATGGAGGTTTGGGCACGCACACCCCATCAAGCCAGGGAAGGGCACAGTGAGTGCCCCACAAAGAAGCTGGATGGCTGGGCCTCCCAGGGGTCTCTGGCCCCAACCAGCCCTCACCAGCTCATTTCTGTTTCACGCCTGCCTCCTAGGGCCAGCCCCAGGGCTCCCCATCTGGCCAACACAGTGGGCCATTCACCAAGGGCACACACCAGACCAGGCTCCTCTGGCCTGGGGTTCAGGCCAGACACTCACCCCATGGCCTGGCCTTGGACACAAGCTCTTCTGTGTCTGGGAGTGAAGGAGCATCTGTCTCCCTTTCTCCCGAGTCCCAGCATCCAGCACTGGGCCTGCCAAGGAGGCCTTCGGGGCAGCCTGATGAATGGGTTCATTGAACAATACAAATTGAGTACCTACTGTGTGCCAGGCCGCAGGCAGGACCCCCGCCCTGGTGGCACTCAGTGTGGTGCGGAAGGCGGATGCACAGATAAAGGCACAATTTCAAGGGAGAGAAGCTGTTAAGCAGAACCAGGCAAGTAGTCTATGCGCAAAGCTTCCTGAGGAGTGAGAAACTGGCCAGGGAAAGGGAAGTAGAGTGTGCAGGAACAGAGACTGGTGTGCAAAGGCCCTTCGGTGAGAAGGGGCGGCACAGGCCGGCGTGTAAGGATGGTGATCAGCCCCTGGGACGGGTCGGCCGCTAGGGGACAGGTCGGCAGGGGTGGATCACCAAGGGCCAGCCCAGTCGGGCCTCTCACTCTCAGACCCCGGGGGACCAGAAAAAACTACACCAGACAGAGCGGCTGGCACGAGGCGCCCTTTGTTGGGGGCCGCCAACATGGCGCACTCGCCCCCCAAACCAAGCTCCCAGGGCTGTGGTTCCGGAAGCCCCGCCCTTTTCCAGCCGCGCGCGCCCGCACCGGCTTGTTAATCACGGGCCGCGCGCGCCTGAGGAGTGACACGCCTCACCCCGGTGCCCCGCCCACACGTCTTGGCCCCGCCCGTTTCCGGGGCCGGGCCCGCCCCTCCGCAGCGTGACGGCTAATCAGGGACGGCGGCCCGGGCTGGGGGCTGGGGCCTGTGCGAACACAAAAGGCAGGAAATACAAGGCGTCTCTGGCGCTGTAACCATGACTACCTGCGCCCTCGCACCGCCCCGAGCCCTGTGGGGGGAACCAGCCCTTGGCTATGATGCTAGAGACTGGTACATACCTCCCTCTCCATGGGATGCTGGGCTGCCCCCCCCACCACGTGGCCTTGAGACCCTGGGCCTCCACTCCTTCGTCTGTGAAATGGGGTCACAGGGCCGAATTCACTCATTAATTTAAACACTTACTGAGTGCCAACTGTGTTCAGGGGCTAGAGATCCACTACTGAACAAGAGAGATTAAAGACCAAAATTTCGGGGGCACCTGGCTGGGCTCAGTCGGTGAAAGCATGCAACTCTTGATCTTGGGGTGGGGAGTTCGACGCCCCACTTGGGGGTAGACTTTACTTTAAAAAAAAAAAAAGGTGGGAGTATACGGTGGGGAGAAGTTGGGGGTGGGGGGAAGGGAGACAGCCAATAAGCAAAAACATAAATAATTAAAGCATACAGGGCATTGGAAGGTGACTAAGTGCTTTGGAGAAAACACAGTTTGGAGTAAGGAGAGTGGGAATGTGAGGGAGATGGTTTGCAGTTTTAAATAGGGTGATCTGGCAAGTCTCCTCAAGAGGTGACCTTTGAAGGAAGGCTAAAGGGGAGGGGGAATCAGCTGCATGGCCGTCTGTGGTGAAAGCACTGGCATCAGAGCCAGAGCCAGAACAAACAGCCAGTGCAAAGGCCCCGAGGCATCAGTGTGCATGATGGAGAACAAGGAGGCCACCATGTCCATAGGTGAGTGAACAAGGGGAGAAGAGGAGATGAGGCCTGGGGTTACAACAAAAATATCCAGGTCCCTCCAAGGCCTCAGCAGGTGCTCAGCCCGGTCAGTATTTGCTCCTTTTCCCTCCTCACCTTCTTCCTTTTAGGGTGTCCTTTCCTCCTCCTTCCTCTTCTCTTCCCATGCCTCCTCTCCTCCTCCATGGACTAGGAGATACTCCCTCGTCAGCATAGGTCAGAAGGACCTGGGTCACTGGTCTGGGCAACAAACCTGCCTCTGGGGGTGAAGGCAGAGACAGGAGCCAAGAAGCCAGACTCCTTTAGGTTTTGTACAAACTGGTACCTCCGTGTGGAATGCCCTTCCCATCTCTCAATCTGACAAACTACCGCCTTAGCCTTCAAGGGACAATCAAATGTCACCTCCTCCGGGAAGCCTGGGCTACCCAACCTGGTAAGATGCCACTTCCCCGGGCTGTCCTCCATACAGACCCGATCACAGCACTGATGACCATTCCCCTGCAGCTTTCCTACCAGGGACATTTGTCCTTTCTCTGCCTGGGGTGAGAGGCAGGGCAGCTGCTGCTAAGGGGCAGAAGGCCAGCAGGAGAGCACCTGCTGGTCATAAGGGGCTGGGAGAGAAAACCCGAAGTGGACAGCCAAGAGTTGGTAGCCACATGTGTGCCTTCCCCCCCACTCCTGTGTGGGAGGGTGGGTCCTGTCTTACCCTCCAGTCACAGGTGGTGCCTGACGCAGGCCTAGAGCTGGGGAGGTGGCAAGGAACAGAAGGCCTCCAAAAGCGATCAGCTGAACCGGTGGAAGAGAGCTGAGCCCTCAGGGAGACGAAGCCCCCGTCTCAGGCAAGGGCAGAACTTTCACAGACCAGGAAACAGGGAAGCCAGCAACTACTGCTCAGGCTGCATACAGTTCATTTCTTCTGGACACCGGCCTGCTTTACTTAAAACCTGTGTGGAGGCTTGGGAACGAGCGTTTCACCTGGACACTGATGGCGTGTTTCTAGCAAGTACTTTGGGCAGGTACTTTAAGGAAGCAGGGCAGGGTCCTTGAGTCAGCTCCGCCCCTTAACAGGTCATCTGAGCCTCGGCCTCCTCATTCGTGGGTGGGGACAATAATAATACCCGCCTTGCAGGGTTGTTATGAGAACTACATGGGCCAATGGGAGAAAAGCTTAGAACCATGGTGAGGACTCAGTAAAGGCTGGCTGCGGTGGTGAAAGAGACCAATATAGTAACCCGAACCGGAAGCTTTGGACTCAACAGAACCGGTATCCAGCCTCAGAACCACGGCTAGACTACATTTCCCAGCCTCCCTTGCAAATGGGCATGGTCACATGACTTGCGTTCTAGCCAGTGGAGTGGGTGTAGGATGGATGGACCCATGCCAGGTATGAGGACCACCCTGAGGTCACCGGGGAAGGCTAAAATATATCACCCCCTGGAGGAAACCGTCCACCAACCAGGAGCTCTTGCTGCCCTCATGCATGGAGGATAAACTTCTAGAAATGTTAGGTTTTGACTGTTCATTTACCCATTTGCTCATATACTCATTCAGTAAATACTTCCGAGCGCCTGCATGCGCCATACTGGGTGCTAGGGATACAGAGGGGGTGAGTCCTGCCCTTGTGGGGCTTACGTAGTGTGGAGAGGAAGGCCATCGTTAGTAAATAGTAAGGACAGGGGGACTGGGACAGGGAGGCTTCCCGGAGATGGGATCTAAAAGAGAGAAGGGAGAAGGGAGCTCCAGGTAGACAGACCAGCAGCCATAAAGGTCCTAGGGTGTGTGGGAACGCGGTCCACTTCCTGGAACCTAGAGGAGAGAGGGGAGGCCAGTAGGGTCGGTCTTCATCACAGCTCCTTTCTGAGCCTCTGTTTTCTCATCTTTAAAATGGAGGCTGGGGTGCCGGGTGGCTCAGTTGGTTGATTTCGCTCAGGTTGCGATCCCAGGGTCATGTGATCTAGCCATGCATAGGGCTCCCCACTGAGTGTGGAGCCTGCTTAGGACCCTCCCTCTCTCTCTGTTCTTTTCTCCTCCCCTCTTCCTCCCTCTCTGCCCCTTTCCCACTCACTCTCTCTCAGAAAAAAAAAAAAAAAAAAAAAAGGAGGCCACACTGATAACACTCTCTCACAGGGCATGTCTGGATCTCCGAAGAGAAAACACAGCACGCAAGGTGCTGCTGGGCGCTTGTTCATCCCAGAGATTACCGAGAGTGGCAGAAAGGCCCCTGCCTGGGGGTAGCGCGGTCAGCTCAGAAGGTGAGCAGGGCTGTCTCTGGGGCGCAGGAGGCAGGAGCAGGGAGGGAGAGTGGCTGCTATTAAGGCTCCTGCCACGCGGGCTAAATATCAAGGATTGTCTCCAGCCGGGAGAGCCATTAGGCAGCAGCGGAAGTGCTGGCTCTCTGGGGAGGCGGGCAGGCCTGTCCCTGGAGGCAGCTCGGCGAGCTGGTGCTAAGAGCGGGAACTCTCTGCTGATGGGCAGATGCTGGCCGCCATTCAGCCTCTTTATGGACGGGGACAGTCGAGATGGGCATGCAGGATTTGTGGAGAGGTCCAGGAGGCCCTCGGGGACTGATGTGTTGGGCATTTCCCTGATGCTGGAGGCGAGCCTGACTCCTGTGTCCTGAGGTCAGACGTAGGAAGAGACGTGTACCAGATCTGGGAGGTGTGCCTGTCGCCAGGTACCTAAAGGGACACAGGCAGGCGGCGGGGGAGGGGGGGTTTGCTGCCAAGGGAGGTCTGCCTAGGAGCTGGAGCCCCGAGTGAGACCAGTGGAGCCCCTTGCAGTGGGACGTCACCCCCAACTCACACACCAGCTATGGCTCTCTAGCTCTCTGCTGCCAGCTCTCCATGACCCAAGCCCCCCTCTGCTTACTCTGGCACTACAGACCTTTATGCCCCAGGGGCTCCCACAGCCATACTTTTGCATTTGCTGTTTTTTGGGCCAGGTGTGCCAGACTCGCTGCCCATCCCCTGACATCTTTTCTGTCATCTTCTGAGAACCACTTGGAGTTCTAATCCTGGCTGAGTGAGTTGGCCAGGCAACCTCGCCTCTGATACTTAG
This sequence comes from Cryptoprocta ferox, assembly GCA_028646485.1. NCBI lineage: Eukaryota > Metazoa > Chordata > Mammalia > Carnivora > Eupleridae > Cryptoprocta > Cryptoprocta ferox. The sequence continues at coordinate 10,724,422 of CM053565.1, forward strand.
CTTACTCATCGAGAACATGCGGAAGCTATTTCCTACCTCACAGGGTTGTTGGTGCAAATTAAACAGGACAACGTATGTGAAAAGCACCTAATGGCATGTGGCACAAAGCGGTTATTTAAAAAGTAGGCCAAAACAAAACGAAACAAAATTAACCAAGCGCACTTAGCAGTAGCACCTCTTCCGGGAAGGCTTCCCTGACCACATGTCCCGGTTCGGGCTAGGTGCCTTCGCGTTGGTCCCTACTTTCCTGAGCAACCCGTGGCTTGACACCACATAGGACAGCACTGACTTATTTGGGCACCTGTCCTTTCCCCACTAGACTGTGAACACCTTGAGGGCAGGGACATTCCTGGGTGGGGGGGCAGGCCACACGTTCAGTGTTGGATGAGTGGTACTGGCCCAACCTCCGGCTCCTCATGTATCCCAAGAGCTAAAAACACAAGCTTGCCTTGCCCCTGGGAGGTGAGAGGATGAACATCTCAAATGCCCTGGAACCCCAAGATTCTCAGCCTCTGTGCCCGGGACCGGCTTGCCAGGACAGTGCTCTGTCAGCTGCCCTCCAGCTCTGCCCAGAACAGTCCTGAGCTCAGCCCAGGCCCCCATCTCCTTCCCGGGCTGCCACTAATAGCAGCATCCAGGGATGGGGACAAGCCCACTCCATCTCCCTCCTCCTCTGCCAAGCTGCCGGTCAGCCAGCGGCCCGTGCCAAGCAGCCAGCCTGAGCTCAGAGCTGGCTGGAGAGGGGTGATAAAACATCCCCGGTGGCCCCAGGGGCTTGGAGAGGCGATGTACGGGGGGGTCCACGAGCTGTCTCTATTTCTTCTAGAAACCTCAGGGGTACCGTGCATTTACCCAAACGAGGCCACAGTGACACAAATCTAGCAGTGCCCCTGCTCTGGGCCAGAAGGCTGTCAGCTCGAGGCCCCGCTGGCAGTCTCCCCCACCCAAAGCTTGGATAGGCAGTTATGGATGTCTTTGATTAATAAGAAATGGGGGCAATGAATTAATCATTATGTAATAAATGCAGTTTGTTTGGCAGCCGTATCTTTCAAAAACACGGCTTGTGTGTGAGAAATAATGAAGGGGTCCCTCGATAAACACATATGGCACTCTGGGGGAGGCTTCAGTTTTTGCCCCGGGAGCCCCTGTCCTTGAGAGGAGGCAGTGACAGCCACGGGCATCTAGGGGGGTGGTGGGAGCTCCTGACCAGAAGCCCACAGAGGGGCAGGCAGGCAGGCCAGGTGGCAGCAGGTGGGTGGAAATCGGGCAGAGAACGGCGGTGGTTTGTCCGAAACCCCTTAGGACAGGGGACCTGGGCTCAGCTCTCGTTCTCCACCCTCCTGCCAGCGCCAGGGCCAGCCCGGCGGCTTCCCTCGCCCTGGGTCGGCTGCCCGCCTCTCTCTGAAAGGAGAGGCACGAACAGATGTTTCCTTGAATCAGGAAAATAACGCTGGCTCCCAGATGGGCTGCGTCGCGGAAGCGCGTCCTCTCCCTCCCTCCCTTTGTGACAAGGTCTTTCTTTCTGGGGAGCAGCTGAGCGTCAGAGGGTGGTGGGTGGCGGCAGTGCCACCAGCGGGGCATCTGCCGGCTCGGTCGGTCGTCACCCGCGTCCCTGGAGGAGGACTTGGAAAGCACAAAGGCCTCCGCCCGCTGCTGTCGGCGGCGCGGCTCGGCCAGGTGCTGGTGGAGGGCATTCTGCCCGGAAAGGGGGGATGGAGGCCGGATGGGCAGGCGCGCCCGGAGCTGAGAGCGGACCCCGGCGCAGGCCCGGCCACCCAGCGTCGCGCCCGCCCACGTCAGGAGCCGCACACCGTCCATTCCCGGCCCTCGCCCCAGGCCCCGCCCTCTCCGCCCGCGTCCAATCGCCGCCGGCACAGCCGCTCCCACCCCCGCCCCCGCCCCCCTCTGGCCGCGTCCAGGCCACCAGCGCTGCGCCGCGGCGCCCCGGACCACCGCGCCAGCCTCCCGGGGGGCTCCCTGACCCCCTCGCCCTCCCGCAAGCTCTGCTCGAGGGAGACCCTTTTCAGACACACACACACCGGACCAGGTCACTTCCCGGCTTAAAAGCCTTCAGTGGCTCCAGCTACTTACGGAGCACAGCAGAAACTCTGGCCCAGGGGTCCAGGGCCCCGCGCCGCCACCGTCGCCCTCCCCGCCCGCCCTCCTGCACACACACGCGGCGCGCCGCGGCCAGGCTCTCACGGGTGGCTTCGCACCGAGGGGCTGACCCTGGCAGTCCTGCCGGGATCCCGGAGCCCGCACGTCCCAAACCGCCTCCCTCTCCCCGAACGCCTTTCCTGCTCCCCTCTCCTCCTCTCCACCTAAACACTTCCCAGCGTTTGTGCAGGCCCGGTTCAAACCCCACGGTCCTGTCAAGCCCTTCCTGACTCCCCCTCCCGACCCCGCCACCCACAGTTAACCACCCCCTCATGCCTCTTCTGACAGCAGGCTCCCCATCAAAGGGTAATTGATCAGTTTCCGGTCAGTCTCCCCAGAAGGACCCAGAGCGCCCCCTAAAGGCAGAGCCCGGGTCTGAGTCGTCTCTAAATGCTCAGGGTTCCACACACAGTAGGTGCTCAATGCAGATTAAAGCGTGTGTGTGTGTGTGTGTGTGTGTATGTGTGTGTGTGTGTGTGTGTGTGCGCGCGCGCGCGCGCTCCCCCTCCCTCAGATCCAAAGGCCCACATTAGACTAGGAAAGTAATGACTTCCAAGGAAAACTCTGTGCAGAGGGGCTCTGACCTATTATGTTATGTACCTCCATCATTTCTTTTCTATTTTTGTAATTAAAAAGCGATTTTGAATGAAAACCACATCAAGGCGACTCTGGGGAAACCTCCTGGTACTGACCCTGTGCAGGGCTTGCCTCCTTGGCTGCTAACACTCATGGCCACCCTGGGTGTGCCAGGACGATTGGCCCACTTTACAGACCAGCCAACAGAGGCCCAGTGCAGGGAAGGTCATATGGGCTGGCATTTGAACCATGGGGAACCTGAAACCCACGATACCCCAGACTGCACCTGGGTCTCCCCACAGACAAGTTGGCTGTCAGTGAGAAAGTGGGGCCGATCCTGGCAGTCCCACAGGGACTCCAAAGTCAGCATATACACAAGTGCCACCATTCACAGCGCCACTTGTGTCTGTAAGCAAAGTCTGTTAAGCATTCACCATGTGCAGAGGACAGTGCAGGAGACACAAAGGTGACCTACCTCACTGCCCAAACCAGTATCTTAGGAGGCAACACCTCCTGCTGGTGCCCTCACTAGCACTCAATTCCATCTCCCTCCTCCTCCCCACCCTGGGCCCATCAGCTCTCCCACTGCCACTGGCCAGGCCCTGGCCAGCCTAAAAGATGTCCTTGATATTGCTGCGTCTTGTACTGGTTCCCCGTCCTGGCTGGCACACAGCAGTACCCGAGGGGTTCATTACAGTTCCAATTCCTGACCACCCCCAGGGACCATGATTCAGGCAGGCCCAAAGGTGCTATGCTGGGCATTTCTGAGTGTCTCTTCCCAGGTGAACAAGCAGGCGAGCCATAGGGTGCTCCCATGTCTGCTGGCTGAAGCGAGTGGCCCGGTGCCTGGGAGCTGGACGTGGGGCAGGGGCAGGGGGCTGCCTCCGTGCCTCCACACTGGGGTCAGCCCCGGAAAGAATGCTGTGTGTGAGACCTGCTATCCTACATGCCCTGGCATTTCCGGTGGCATCAATCAGCCTGACAGTGCCCAGGTGTGGGCAGTGATGAGCTGCTGGGGGAGGGGGGGGCAGCTGAGCTCCGGGATGTGGTTGCCCAGGGGCCTCCTCACCCCTCCGGAACCGTGGGGTCCCTGGCACACAAAAGGGGTGCAAGAAATGTTTGGGGCATGGAACAGATTCCTTCCAAACCACAAAGGCTACCACTTATCAAGTGCCCATCCATGGTAAGTATTCTGCCTACATGAGCTTGTTTAAAACTGGGACTGGAATGAAGATATTTGTAACAGCAAAAAAAAAAAAAAAAAAGCTGTCCCTGTGTCCACCCCTCAGAGACTAGGCACTTCCCTAAGTCCCTGCTGCGTGTTTCCTGTGGCCGAGGCTGGACAGTGGGCAGGGAACGACTGAGGACCCACGGCGCTCCAGAACCGTGTGTGGGGAAGGGTCCCCCTGTTGTAAACCCCCAAACTGGACCTAAGGCACACAGTTCCCAGTAACAGGAGGAAGGGGTAAAGGATGAGGTCCCTGCCCGTGACTCTGGGGACTCAGGCACAGAGCTGTGGGGATATAAACTTCCGACTTGACACACTTCTGTTTTGTCTTAAAAAAAAAAAAATGATTAGATGATTTTTGTCAAAGTTTCCAGTAAATTCAGTGCCAGGGTTCGGGGGTGGGGGCAGGGAGCGGTAGAGGGTTGATAAGTCCTTCCAGATAGGTTATTCCAGACTGGAGAGCAAGGCTCAGGCATGCACTCATGCGTCCATTCATTCAACAAAGATCCAACCCTCTGAGCACCCAGCCGGCTACCCCAGGCCTCAGCTAGAGCAATTCATGCATTCATTCATGCCACAAATATTTATTAAGCGTCTGCTATGAGTCTTGGGGCCTTGGTGGTAAGCCTGGAACCATAGCTTGAGGCCTGGCTGGGGGTGGACAGCCCAGGGCAGGCTGGCCAGGGCAAAGCCACGTGGCCCTGCCTGCCGTCTGCTCCAGCGTCCCTGTCCCTTGGCCCCTGTACAGCATCACCTGTGGCCACAGGAGCCCACCCCCACCCCTGAGCCGGCAGGCACCCAAGATGGGAATTATGGTCTCTACGAGAGACACTGACATGAAACTGCTTACTGCCTTTTCAGCAAACGTAATTCCTTTTTATTAGAAAATTAAAGGGTAGGGCCAGCTTGCCAAAAGCCAAAAGAGCTGAAATGTGCTTTCCTAAGATATGCAGCGTCTGATAAAACGGATTTGCTTGTCTCTCTCCTTTTCCACCATCTCCCCTTGGCCAGCCTTTCCTCCATTCACGCCCCTGCTACTGGCACCGAAGCAATGGCCGTGAGCTTGGCCGGGGCCAGCAGGCCCATCACCTAGGAAGGGATGTGGGGAGCGTGCCTTTGTTTCCTGGCAGAGGACAGGAACCAGGTGCTCCCCCTGGGCCCCCCTCCCTGGGTTTAGGCCGTTTTAGAATTACCTTGGGGACTCTCTAGCTGTCCTGAGATGCGACGGCTGCCCTTGGCCTCTGCTAAGCTGAGGGTACCAGGAGGGAAAGGCAGAAACAATAAAGAGAAACAAGCTCATCCGTCTGGAGACCCAGGAGCAGGCGGCTCCAGACGGAGCAGCGGAGGGAGGTGGGCAGGGCAGGGCGCCGAGGGGAGGACAGTCCCTCGCTGCCACACAAAAAGCAACTATTCAAAACCACCCAGGGAGTTCTCTCTTATTGAAAAGTCCTTGATTCTTCCCTTTCTGCTGCAGAACTCGTGAACAAGGACCCCGTCTTATTAATGGGGTGATGGAGGGGCCTGGGAGGGAGGGTCCCCCTGCACAGGAAGGCGGCCGAGCCCGCCCCACCAGTCACTAGAGCTGGTAACTAAGGTAACTCCAGAATCGGATTTTCTTCCCACTAATCTCTCTTTTTCTCTTTCCCTTTCTCCTTTTTTTCTCTGCTTCCTGGTTTGGAGGGAACCTCAGACGGTGGGAGCCGGGGGGGGGGGAGGGGAGGACGATGGGGGTGACACGTGTAAGTGCATGAAGTGTGCGCCCGCGCCCGTGTGTGAATGCGTACATGTGCGTGCAGAATACTAAAATGACGAGCACGCTCTGGCGCTCCAGCCGGGTGGGGAGAGGTCTTATCTCAGGTGTGTCTGCCCCTGCCCCCACCTCCAGCACCCCACCCCTGGTCTCCCTCTCTCTCTGTTCAAGGGCAAATCCATTTCCTTCACTCCCTCCTTGAGTAACAAAAGGCCAGACGGGAGTTCCCTTTCACCTGCTCTGATTGAAGCCTCTTAGCAGAGGCCGCTTTGTTCTGAGGAAAACCAAGAGAGGGTCTGCCCTGAGGCCTGCCAGGGTGGGCGAAGGGGTGGGGGGCAGAAATAAACACAAAAAATAGCACTGTCCCACAGGCCTGTGCTGCTTGGACCCCTCCGGCCGGGAGCTGTGGTGGGCGGAGGCCAGTTCCAATCCCAGCCGCGTGGCCTGGCGTCAGTTCTTTCACTCTCAACCCACAGGAAGGTCCTGCCACAGTGTCAGGTGCCTCCCCACACTGGCCGTCTCCGGGCACCACTGTTCTAATAGGGTAGGTGTGAAGCACCGGGGGGGACAGTGCTGCCAATCCTCCAGGGGCAGCTGTTTGGGAGAAGGCATAGCACTGGCCCCTGGGGCCCAGGGTTTCCCTGGGTGGAGGAGGAGCTGGGAGCACGGAGCACGATGCATGGGACTGCAAAGGTCTGCATCTGTGTCTGTGCACCTCCTTCCCTCCTAAACATGGAGGTCCCAAAGGATCTCCCAAGGTTCTAGGTGGGCACCAGAGTGGCACAGGGTCCGACCCATGTACGTGAGCGACCCCCATATCCTTGGGGACGCCAGCTGTGGAGGGCTGCAGCTTCAGGAGGCTTCCTGCTTCCCCCCAGTAGGAACAGGGAGTTGTTTGCATCGGTGAGGTGAGTCATGTCAGCTCTGCTGGCTCTGTGCGTGTGGGGGAGGGGCTGCCCTCGCTCTGGACCCAAGGTGACAAGGTCAGCTCAGCAGCCGACTGACTGACAAGCCGGACTGGCGCCTGGGACCCACCCCAGGCGGCCTCTGGGGTGCCCCCACTGCTCCAGTCCCCACAGCACCCCCAACTGCCGGGAGAACCAAGACCAGCTCCTGGCAGGTGGTGGCTCAAGGCCTCAAAATTCACAAGCAGAGGGGCAAGGGAGGCCAGTGTGGCAGCAGGAGGTCAGGGGGAAAGGCAGGTGGTGGAATATGTCTGGAACAGAGCCAGAACAGAGGTCCCCACGCTCTGCGGGCGGAGGGGGCCACACCCCAGACAAGCAGCGGGCATTCGGCAGCAGGGTCAGGCTCAGGCTCCAAGGCCACAGGCCCCCAACCCTCGCTGCCAGGCCGTCTCCCTTCATCCTCACCCCTCCCCATCTCACCCTGTGTCTGTCCTGCTCCCCTCCCTCTAAGCAAATGGACCACAGATGCGGTGGTGCCTTTTTCAGCTCCCTTTCTCAGCTGCTGGAGCTGACCTGTCCCTTCCATCCAGCTCCCTCTGTCCCTCTTGTCCTTGGAGGCCAGCCGTAGCCCGCCCCCCCACTGAAGATGGGCTGTGAGCCTCTGCGACCCAGGGGTCAGGCAAGCTGCAGTGACATGGCCTTGCTGAGCAGGGCTCTTACCTCAATGGGTTTTCCAGGAGCTCTTAATGGATGTGTGATGCTGAGTGTGTGTGTTTGTGTGTGTGTGTGTGTGTGTGTGTGTGTGGAGGAGGCAGCCACCTCCTGCTCTCTCTCCCCACCCTGTCCTTACTCCGAAAGGCCTTAGTCTCCTTGGTCACAAAACCTGCCCACCCAGGGGCGGAGAAGCCCCAGGCAGGGAGCTCCCCCGACAGACATTTCTGGGTGCCGGGAAAACACCCTCTCGGAAACAGCCTTGATGACAGCCACTGGTGTCTCCGGGCTCCTACTACTTGCGGGGTGCGGGCCTGGGCCTGCTCAGGCTTAGGCACATTTATTAACAACAACAGTGAGAACAGCCTGTGCTCGCAGTGTTTGTTGAGCATCTGTCAGGCACTGCCAGCCCTGAGAACTCCCAGGAAGCTGACCACAAAACCCATTTCCCAGCTGGGAAAGACTGAGACCCTGAGGGCAAGCACCAGGGGCTGGGGGGTGGGGGTGGTGGTGACCACATCACATCTTGTGATGGGAGCACTGGCCTGACTCTGGACCATTGTGGGTAGAAGCTGCTGGAAGCCTCTGCATTTAGCCTGAGCCCCTCAGAGCCGCCTCTCAGAAGCTCAGGAGGGGTGGGCTCTGGGCCTGTCTGGAGCCCCTGGCTTTTCCTGGCTGGCCCCTGGGGTCCTCTGGCTCCACGTTAGACAGGCCTCAGGCCCTGCGGGGTGGCAGGGACCACCCAGGTAGAGAGAGAGGGAGAGAGAGAGAGGGAAGGAGAGAGTGTGTGTGTGAGTGTGTGTGTAGTGACCCGGCGCCCAGCCCGGATGCCCCGCCCAGCCTGACCGCAGCTGGGAAAACAGCCTTCTCAGCTGCCCCCACTGGCCGCAGCGCACCCCCCCCACCCGCCCAGGCCAGCTGCCTCACCCAGCCCTGAACCGGGAACTGGGCCTGCCACCATCACGGCCTGCTCGGCCTGAGTCACAGCCCCTGGGGCCACCCCCCCACATCCCTGCCAGATCTGGGAGGAGGCACGGTTCCCCTGGCAGCCCACGCCCTCCTGCTACCCTGGATCAGAACCCCCCAGCACAGGTTGCCCCCCACTGCACACCTGCCTCAGGCCAGCCGTCCTCTGCCTCTCAACCTTCTCCCAAACCGTCAGGTGAAAGAAAGGTTCAGCGTTTGAACTGTGGTTTGCCATAACCGGCTTGACCCAGAGACGCCCCCCCTCCCCAGTTCATCTCCCCGAGCTGCAGCCCTCCACCCCATGGCCGCCACCAGCGCTTGGGGGCATGGAGGCTGGCACTGCCTGCCTCCTTCTGGGGGCAGGGGAGGGGGCTCCCTACCCCACCAGGAGCCCTCCCCCACCTCACACTTCTGAGGCAGGATCACTGAGGCTGAAATTTCAATTAAGGAAGAGAAATAATTACTCCGGGGCTCCAGGCCGGCTCAAGTGGTGACAGGCCTCAATAGCCACTTCCTTGGGGTCAGGGTTGGGGAGGAGGAGGCAGCCTGGGACCCCCACGCTCGGCCTGGGCCTGAGCAGGGGCCCAGACCTTCACCCACATTCAGCCTTGTACCCCCCTTTCCCTTCTGCTAAAGCAAGGCCAACCTCAGGGCTGCTCCAAGGTGGGGGGGGGAGGCGGATACAGGCTCGAGAGAGGGTGGAGGCCCCTGGCAGAGGGGGCTGGGGAGTAAGCCTCAGATGGCTCCAAAGAAATTGAATTAAATTAAATTTAACCGTTCAGTCACTGCCTGTTCCTGCAGTGAGCCTGGAGACTGCCAGGGCCCCACCAGGATGGGGGTGGGGACCCCAAGAACAGAACTGAGAGGGTTCTGGCCTCCCTTGGAGGAGGATTCCAGCACAAGCCTGAGGGTGGGGGGGGCTCTGGAAAGGTCCCCAGAAAGGCTGCTCTGCCACTCGCAGGAGGAGTGGGCAACAGCCCCCCTCTGGACCTCAGACCCATCTCTGGCAAAACAAGGGTCATAGGTAGGGGGGCGTTCCTGTCCCCCACTCCCATGAGACCCTCCCCCACTGACTACTCCAAGAGGCGAACAGCCAGCTTTAGCAATGGCTCTCTCATCTCCAGAAAACACCATCTCCAGAAATATCCCATCTTTGATCCTTTTCTGAGAATGACACATTTCCTCTCCAGAAATGCTTGGTTCGAATCCAGAAATTCTCAGCTCCAGAACGTTCCATCTCCAGAAATGTTCCACCTTATCTCCGGAAATCCTCTCCCATCTTCAAATATAACCCATCCCCACAAATGCCAGTGCTCTCTATAAAGGCTCCATCGTAGCTCCAAGAATGTTCCACTTCCAGAAATATCACATCCCATCTCTAGAGATGTTCCATTTCAGCTCCAAAAATACCTCAAATCCAGAAATGCCCTATTTTATTCCCAGAAATACTCCTGCATCATCTTCAAAAACACTCCATTTCCAGAGGTACTACAGTTGATCTCTAGAAATAGTCCGTTTCCAGAAATGTTTCATCTCTAGCAATGTTTGGAATCCAGAAAGGCTTCATCTTCACTCCAGAACATGGCCTCCCCTATCTCCAGAAATGTTCAGGCTTCATTTCTCAAAATGCCCCCATTTCATCCTCAAAACTGTCCCTCCTCCTGAAATGCTTTCCATCTTATCTCTAGAAACGTTCTCATCCTGTCTCCAGAAGTGCCAGGTCTCATGTTCTAAAAACAATCCATCTCTGGAAACGTTCCGGCTTGCATCTAGAAATGCCGGTGGCAGCTCCAGAGGTTGCAGAAACACAGAAACCCACATCCTTCAGGACCTTCTGGGGAGGGGCTGAGTGGTGAACCGGAGGCCCCTCTTCCTCTTTCTCCCTTGTCCCTTTGGGATGCCCCCTGGGACCTCTCAGCCACATGCTGGGCCCGCTATTGTGCCAGGAGCAAGGATGAAGTCAAGACCTGGGTTGGCAGGTGTCAAGGTCCCTATTCAGTGGGGGCAAGGATGGTTAGGGTTCAGGGCAACTGGCAGCCCCTGAGGATCTGGCCTGGGGGCAAGGGTGGTGACAGGGCCCTGGGGTGGGAAGAACTGGACCAGGAAGGAGTTGGTAGGGCACAGCCCCCCACCCCAGATATACCCTGGCCACAAACATATGCACTGGCCCAAGAGCACACTTGACGGTCAATACCTGCACAGTGCACGGAAACACCCCCAGCCCACCTCCCACCCCTCAGAGCGACACACATTACACACTCTCTCCATGGAAATCCGCACTCAACACTTGCAGCCTTGCTCATTCAAGTGTATAGAACACATGCAAATGCACACACACCACACAGATAACACATACAAGTCCACCGTCTCTCTCTCTCTCTCTCTCTCTCTCACACACACACACACACACACACACACACACACACACACACACTGTGATGGCTATCCTCCTCGTCCACACTCCCTGGGGTTCTCTGGGCCAAGTTCTGGGGACACCAAGGGGCAGAAGCCCTCTGCCAGTCCCTCTGACCAGTCTGGGTTGGCAAGACGGAGCAGCAGCCTCAGTGACAGCTGCGTGCCAGTGGGGGGATGCCGGCGGGGTGGGGGTGGGGTTCACGGCGCCAGGACTTGGGCTTAGAAGGGACTGCAAAAGACAGGAAGGTACATGCTTGGCATCTGCTTGCAAACTTGTTACGATGGGACGCTGCCTTCCCCTCGGAGCAGCCCAGGCCACCTCTGGGCCACTCTAAGCGACAGAAGTTCCTCTTTGGGTGGAGCCAAAACCTTGCCCTGTCACTTCTGTCCACAGGGCACTGCTTTCTGGAGTCGCAAAACCCATGCCCTGCTGAGACTCCACATGGGAGAGTCTCTTCTCTCTGTCCCTTGACAGGTGGGGAGGGAAGGGGGCCCGGAGGTGGCTGAGTGGAGGGTGGCCCGGTGCCGCACCCGCACATGCGCAGTCATACCCACGCACACAGTTGTACACACGCAGACACGCGATGTGCCTCAGTGTCTAAGGATCTCACGTGCAGACACACGGGCAGGGATGCAATACCCCTCCATGCCCAAGACGCACACACAGGAAGGGAGGAGGTGGCCCCTGGTCCGCCCCGGGTCTGTCCCGGACACCTCTGCGGGTGGAAGTTCTCAGAGCCTCCAGGTGCGGGAGGGGAAAAAGGGGCCCTGGATCTGTGATCTCTGTTCCTGGCAACATTGGGAGCTCTGGTCTGCTCCCACAGGATGATAATTACCGTTTATTAAGCCTCCTGATTTAGAATCAGCCTCAATTAACTGGAACCTCCCAAGCCCCCTTTTTGGATCCTTTGGGACCAAGAGCAAATGCTGAAAAGACCTTGAAGGTGCCCTTCAATTTGCCCTCACATGAGCCCCTTTGTCTACGTCCCCACCAACTGGCCAGCTCTTGCCTACAAACAGGGCCTTCCACGTCTGTCCCACATCCACCACCACCCCGCTCAGTCCCTTTGGGTCCTGGACACTCTGTTTCTCTCTACCTAGACCTCCTCCTGTAGGAACTGAGACCTTCACTCAAAAATGTGAGGGAATAAAGAAAAGCCAAATAGTCAAGCATGATCTGACTGAACACATGGTCCCAGGGTCCAAGATGGAAGAGAGCTCGGGGCCTGGCCTTGGCACAGTGAGGTGAGAGCACCCCCCCCCCCCCGCCCTGTATCCCAGTTCCCAGGAGCAGTGGGCTTTCTGGAGAGCCTTCTGCATTGGTATTCTCTGTCCCTCACAGCCCAAATTACACCAGCTCTCCTGGGACCCTTTTATCGCACGTTGTCGCTTCAGCAAAAGGTTATGTACGAGAACATCGAAATCCCTCCCGCATATTAACTAAAAGAGCATTTTTTAAAATGCACAGGAAAAAGCAGCTCACCTAAGAGCCAATTTTTACAGTATCTTAGATCAGAACGAGCACTGGGCCAGCAGTCAAGAATAGGGCCCTTGTCAGAATCCCGCCCTCGCTGGGCCCCGGGGGCAAGGCCCTCACCTCTCTCTGTCCAGTAAACGTAAGAGTGGAAGCCCCCACAATGGGCGTATGAGTGACTGCAATGAATGAATTGTGCTGTGGAACCAGAGTCCGACTGTTGTCAGTGTTCAGGCCCCCCCCCTCCAAGCACGGGGGGTGGGGGGAGCAGGCAAGGAGAGTCTGGGGTTTCTCATCAAGTATTACTCTGAGCTCTTTGGCACCTCCCTGTCCTTCCCCAGGAGGTTTCCCCCCACCTAGGGCACCCTTTCCTTTTTTTTTTTTTTTTTTCCCCCTGCTTGGAGAATTTCTGGAAAACACCGTCAAGACACAGTTCCTTGGTTTGGAATCAGTTCCTTGGTTCTGACATTTTACAGATGAGGTTCAAAAATGTAATCTACCCAAGATCAGTGAAAGCCAGGGGGCCAGGCTGGGAACTGAGAGCCAGGCAGGATGGAGGTGGGGGAGGGGGGCAACTGGACGGGGTGAGGCCTGCACAGGACCTGGAAGAAGGTGGCAGCCTGTCTCGGCTCTGCCTATAGCACCCTGTGGGCATATGTGGGTTTCTAGTTTCAGAGAAGCAAAAAGTAGGATTTTTGCGTGAAATCTCACATTATATTTAAAATGGTAGGCTGGACGGGGCGCCCGGGGGGGGGGCTCCGTCGGTTAAGCGTCCAGCTTCGGCTCAGGTTGTGATCTTGTGGTTCGTGGGTTCCGGCCCTGCGCCGAGCTCTGTGCTGACAGCTCGGAGCCTGGAACCTACTTCGGATTCTGGTCGCCCTCTCTCTCTGTGCCCCTCCCCTGTTCATGCTCTGTGTCTCTTTCTCAAAAAATAAACCATTGAAGAAAACATTTTAAACTGCACAGTCTCCGGTCTGGGTCCTCAGGCCCCGGTCTCTCTACCTCTCCCCGGAAGGGGGTAGAAGGGGAGTTAGGGCTGGGCAGCAGGACCGCAGAGAGGTCTTAATTCGCTAGGAGGGGGCTCTCCCCAGAGCAGCAGTGACCTCTTTGAGCCTCTGTGTGCTTTCGTGTCACATGAGGATGCTAACAGAGCCCACCTCCCTCCAGCATGGGAAGCGGAAGCCCCCTAACATCACAAAGGGCTCCGAATGAAGAAGGCATTTGGAGGATGAGGGAGGGAGGGTGGGAGGGTGCAAGAATTCTCAAAGGTTACTTACCTCCGCTGTCAGGATCTGCCCTACTGGCCAATCCAGCTGTTTGGGCTACAAGGAACCATAAGATAATCCGAGCCTTTTACAGATGAGATGACCAGGGAAAGTGGCCCTCGCCTCGCCTCACAGAGCAGGTGAGTAAGTGAATGACAGCATCAGCCCTGGTGCTGTCACCACAGACGTCACCACACTGTGATGCATGATCCCCTTGCTCCTCCCCCAGACAGGAGACCCCAAGCAGGGGGAGTGTCCGGAGGGGTGCCTTGCTGGGCCTCACCTGGGGTTAGGCAGTGCCCTTCCTAACGACAAATACCCAGCAAGGAGGGCCATGCTCAAACAGGGCCCTGGGTTGTCCCCGGCTTCTTACTAGGCCAGAGGGGCCTTGAACCAGAGTTGCCTGACTTCTCTAAGCCTCGGTCTCTTCATCTGTGAAATGCAGATGGCAGGACCTTTCCCTCGAAGGAAGGGGGTGAGGACTGGAAATAACCAAGTGCTCAGGGCCCAGCATTGGGGAGGCCTCACTGAGAGGACACTCTGAATAACAGGATTCCAGATGCCATTCTTATCACCCCCGACCCCATGCGGCCCGCACTCCCCCCACCCCTGTGCTCCTCCTCCTGTCTGTCCTCCCTGCGGCCCTGGGTACCACTCCTCCTTCTCTGTGCTGAGCCTTCTTTTTAGGGAATTACAATCTGCTGGGCTTTAATTACTGGTCCCCGAGGAGTATTACCTCTTTCCCAGCGAGAGATAATAATCCCTCCCAGAACTCAGACACCACAGGGCTGGGCGGAGCTGCTCCAAACTGAGGCAGGAGTTTGGTGGCGGGTCCAGCGGCACTCCGTCCAGGGAGGGAGGGCGCACTTGTCCAGTTCAGGCCCCAGCACTTAGAATTGGAGGCCTCAGTGCCGAGGGAGGACAGAGGCTCTGAAAGGAGAACGGGCCGGCCAAAGGACTCACAGCCCCGTCCGGGGCCATTTCCGATCATCCCTGGCTTTTCTCCTCCTTGGCTCGTTCTCCACCTCGAGCCGTCATCCCAGCTGTGTTCCCTGCCTGGAACAGCCTTCTCTTCCCACTGCCTTCAGGGTAAAACCCTTCGCCACAGTCAAGGCCCCAGACTCCTTTTCAGCCTCCACTCCTGTCTCCCTGCCTCCCCGGCAAACCCACCGCTGTCCTTCCAGAGCTCTCCTGGCCCTGTCATGCCTCTGGGCGTCCAGGCATGCTGTATAGTGACAGTGCCTCCTGTGGTCAAAGGCTCCCTCTTCCAGACCCAGGGCCCACGTTCCCTCCACCGGGAGGCTCCCCCCTGACTCTCCCTGGACATGGCCTGAACGTGCCTCCTCTGGGCTGTCAGCAAACATCCGCTGAATGCAGGGCTATAGGAAATGAAACTCAACCTATAAGCCAGGCTCCCACCAGATGCCCGCTGCCCCCCCTCCCGGCTGCCCCCCGTCAGTGGCAGCAGCTGTGGGAACTCAGTCATGCGTGTACAACACTGGGTCAGGCCACGGTGAGCCACACGGACAGGGTCAGGCTGACCCGTTCCAGTCGGGTCCCGGCACCCCTGTGTGTGAGCTCTCTGCTCTTACACGCTCACTTCTAAGACCGCTAACAAGGGCCATGGCGACTGTGGGATGTGCAGGAGGCAGGCCCTGTGCACGGTTTTCAGGGCCCTGCTGACTGAGGTTCAAGGCCGGGCACAGAGGGCGAGTGTAGGGCCTCCTGGGTAGTAGCTTTTAAGCTAAGAGGCTGGTTGCGGGAGGGCGGGATATCTGAATTTGGCCTCAGGTGGGTTGCTGGATTAGGTGACAACAGACACAAACCAGGAGATGTCATGTAAACATCGCGGTCCTGCTTCCTAAGAAGGTGGGTGACAGGCGCCCTGGGCTGCGCCCCCATACGCCACCCTGGCAGAGCCGAGCTGCTGCGCCCCACGAAGGCCAGGCAGCCCTCACATCCTCATTAGCTGTGCCCACTGGCCCTGGGGGACTTCGAGGTTGCTGGCCTCTGCATTATGCAAACATGAGTTCAGCTTCCGATCACTCCTGCCAGGTAATAGGTTTGCATTTTAGGCAGAACTTTCAATGTTTTGACCCTATGGCGGTGACGAGGAGGCATTTCAGGCCCTGAGAAAGCCAAGAAGGGGCTATTTTTTGGGGAAGGCAGACGCCCTACGGGTCAAGGTGCTCCTGGGAGGAGGCACCTTGCAGGGATGACCTGGGGTGGCATAGTGTCTCCACCTGCTTCAGCTCAAAGTGCTTTTTGTGCAACGAGTGACATCTGCGTGCCTCTCTTCCGATTCTGACCTTGGGAACAGGTGGGTGCTGACTGTTTTGGGTCCCATCTGCCCCTCTAACTCCCCATGACATCATTTCTGGTCTCAGAACCCTCCCCTTGGTCAAGGTCCCCCTCAGCATGGGGGGAACTTGGCTCAGGAGGAATAACCCCTCCCTTTTCACAGACACTCTATCTTTGATAATGCAGCTGCAGGGGGTGTCCAATGAAATTCTTGGCTCCCTGGAGGTTTCTACTGAAATGACAGTCACCTCAACCCCAGACTGTCTCCCAGAAAGCATGGAATACTGCATGTCTCCCACCCTAGAAGCCTGAGAACCCAAGGCCCCTGTGGTGCTAACACACAGGTGCCCTGAATGGACATATGAATGCTTAATGAGACCCTCTATGCGTCCCGATGCTGCTAGACGTGTGAACAAACTTGACCTGGTTTTCTTCACGGTTCTGACAGTCCTGTCCGGAAAAAGCCATGATCCCCGCTGCCCAAAGGGGAAACCGAGGCTCAATGAAGAGGAAAGTCCTTGCTTGAGGCCAATGGTCTCATGTGCTTTTGGGTGTGGCTGACCTAGAGAGGGGTCTCCCCTTCTCAGAGAAGCCGGGCCTGGGTGCACGAGCGTGTGGAACAGGAAGGGATAGGGCAGTGGGCCATGCTTTTGGACAGTTGGGTCCCCACAAATGCTGAGCTAAAAGAGTTTGCCTAAGCACCTAGCACTTATGAACGAGGGCAACACTTAATTCTGGGGTATAAGCTGAGGGTCACCTGGTTTATTATTATTATGACTACTTTCTACAACTGCAGTCTTTCCAAGGCTGACTGGGGGCAAGATAATCAGGTAAGACAGAGGGTGACCAGGCCCAGATTTTTTCCAGAAAGGTCTTGGTGGCAGATACTCAGGACTATGGGTACACGGTGGCCAGCCGGCACTGAGGAGCACCTGTGGCTGGTCTGGTGTGGAACTGTCAGCCACCTCACAGGGGACAGTGGGAGGGAGGGGGAGGAGGCCCTGCCCAGGATGGCGAAAGTGACAAGAGTCAGACCAGAGCTGCCCAGGGCCGGGGCATCATCTGGCTCCCCGCACGAAGGGACCCCACAGCCCTACGCCCCGTGCGGCGTGGATGTTGGAAAGGAACACTCTCAGGGTGCCATGGAGGATGAGAAGGGCTGTCATTGACACGTCACCTTTCCAGGGTCCTACAGAGGGAGGACGCCTAATCACGAGAGTCAGGGGCAGCTGGGAGCTAGGAAGTAGGGTCTGGAGCTTAGGGTCAGAGAACTGGGTCCACCCTGGGGTCCCTAACTTCTGACTCCTTGACCGCAAGCATGTCACTTCTCTGTAAAACCAGAACCACGGACGCTGACTTTCAGGATCTGTGTAAATGACAAGACCGGTGTCTAGCAAACGAGCGGGGATCCATGGGGTCTGGGATCCTGCCAACCAGCTCCCGGACCTCCGAGAGCACCACCTGGGCGGCTGCTATGGGGGTGGTGGTGGACAGGGTGGTGGTGGTGATCTTTAAAATTCAAAGGAGAAGCTCAAATCTGCCTGGGGCATATACCCCCAACACCTGGCCATTCCGCACCCCTCCCATGTGTGCTCCCCTCCTTGGGCTGTGGCCCGCAGCCAGACCCTGCCCCGCTCTGCATCCTCTGGCCTCAGTCTCAGCCTTTCCCGGCTGGGGGATGTGAGCAGGAATGGCTCAATCAGGATATAATCGTTTTTAATTAACGTGCGGATCATTTCACAGGCTGATCTCCTTGGAGACCAGAGGGAAGACGGTCTTTTAAGATTTTCTTTTGCCTCCCCCCGCTTCCCAGTTGAAGGCCGCCCCCCCCTTCACCCACCCAGCCGCAACCTTGAAAGCAGCACAAAAGCCTGCTGCCTAGATCTCTCTTGGGGCCATTAGGAGGAAAGTGTGTGCTCACACACAGACAAACATGCACGTGCCCGAGCTCGGGGGCACGCTCTCCCCCCGCCGGAAATGCACAAATGGGATCAGAGACTCAGAGACATATGCACACACCCACAGATATGGCACACATAGGGCTACACACAGATTCGCACACGCACACAGACGTGCGTGCATGCATGCACACGTGCCCGAGCTGGAAGACACACAGACCCCTGAAAAAACATACAAATAGGGTCCAAGGCAGATAGACATGGGCACACACACACACACACACACACACACACACCCAGGCTGGCAGGCAAACCCACCCCCACACAAATGGGATCAGACACACAGACATGCACACACAGGCATGCACGGGGACGCATCCAAGCACAGAGACACACCGCAGAAATGCCCAAATAACCGAGACTCATGGGAGTGCTGTTCTGAACCTCGATGGCCAGCTGGTGTGCTGGCAGTGGGGAAACAGAAGGTCCCTATCCTTCGATGGGAAGTCAGCCACAATCACCTTGTCCCCTATGAGTGCCCGAGGCCCCAGCCTCCTCCCTGGTGCCCCCCACCTGCCCAGGAGGGAAATCTAGGAACAGAAGCCTCTGAGGTCTTGCCTCCCTGCCACGCACCTGGTCTGGATCCTTTTGATCCCCGAGCCCCACCAACAGCTGTTTCTCCCAGCCCTGACAGAGCCCACCCCGGACGTCCAGCCTTTCCTGGAGTCCTGCACTGGCTGGCCCTGACACCTGCCCTTGGAGTGATGTCCCCCAGCCTGTCCTCTGGGTGCCCAGTGAGGCTGGGGGAGGGGACTTGTTCTCTTCTTTCATTCTCATTTTCTTCCTTCCTGACTTCCCCTCCCTCTTTTCTAATCCCTCCCTCAGGATCTCCCCTTCAGCTCCTTTCTCTCTGCCCCTTTCCCCCTCCTTCCCCTTCCTCACCAGAGGCCCCCTTGAGGTCAATCTAAGATCCAAAGACGATGAAGATGTGGCTGGTCCCTCCCCACTCCCCCACAGTGGATATCTGTGCCAACACCTGCCTGCCCCCCAGCTCCTGAACAGACCCAGAGCTTCGTCTTTGGACAAGTAAACTGAGGCACGGGGTAAAGGTACCACCACTGGGATCCTCTGACAGGAGCCCTGCTCCTCTCACTGCACCTGCTTTGGATCCTTGACTTCTCCTTCTGGAAAATGGGATGGCAGAGAGCAAGGAGTTTTGAGAAGGGACAACAGGGGAGCCCACGGCTGGCCAATCACAGGCTAGCCGTGGGCAGGGCCAGTGTGCATGACACAGAAAGTACATGACAGGCTTAGGAGCCTATCTGGTGCTCCAGGTGGCGATGGATGCCAGGGGCAAGCTGGGTGCTTCTCCTCTCTTGGATTCTCCGTGCCCCTACCCCTCCAGTCTTTGAAATGGACAAGGGCAGCCTAAAAGACCCCTGGGAACTCTTACCACATGGAGAACCCAAAATGACAGATCACTTGTTGGTTCTTGGCTGCTGCAAGGCCCAGCAACTGCTGTGTGACCTTGGGACTCACTTCCCCTCTCTGGGCCCCCGGTTTCCTCCTTTGTCAAAGGAGGGGGTTCAGACAGGTGATTCATTGCCCAGGCCCTTTTTGGTTCTGACAGAAGGTTCTAGATCTTGAGGCAGAAAGGAGAATAGTGCCCCACTTCTGGGAAAATGAGAAGCCCGTTTCTTCCCCGGCAGGTATGTCGGAGCCGTCGGCAACAGCAAGAGAAAATCATCTTAAACATCACAAAAAAGTGCTCTGTGCAAAATATATTCGCTACCTCGTTTATCAGGAGCATCCGGAATGTTGAACAAAAGGGGAATATTAAGTACATGATGGTACATCCACCGGATTGGAAAAGCCTGAAGACATTAACCATGGTGTTTATGAAGAGTTGGTTACAAAACAGGAAAAGGCTCCTGTTAGGGCCAACCGAGAAAGCAGGATATACATCTAAATACAGAGAATGGAGACAAAAGTCTTTTAAAAAACAAACCAACCACCAAGTCTGTAAAGGCTGTAAAGAACATCAAAATATTAACATTGTCATAGCTCACTGTCTGTAACCTTCTCTTTCTCCAGATTTCAGATGGTTCTCTGAACCATATTGTAAAATGTGTATGTATCGAAAAGGTTTTTTATAAATGACTACATGCCTCCTATTGAGAAACTTTCCCCTTTCATTCATGTATTCATTCATTCATCACTGATTCATTCACTCCTGTGTCTGTCCAGCCAAAGCGGAGTGCCCGTGGTGTGCCAGGCCCCTGGGCTCTGAGATCTGCAGGGAACACTTCTCACCTGCAGGAAACAAATGTGTGGGGGTGGGGGGGTGGGGAGACAGCTACACCAAGGCACTCTCCCAAAATGGGGCCCTGGGGGGGCAGGGAGCAGAAAGCAACCCGGCTGGTTTCAGCCCTGCCTCCCCCTGGCCTCAGCCAGGCCTGCCCTCAGCTGCTGGGTCTCATAGTCCAGCCTCTGGGTCAGAAACTCACCCTTAACCGCCAAGCATCCAGCTGTGGGTGGTTTAAGGGTCGAAGTGGGGAGCAGGGCAAAGTGTAGAGGAACGCCTTGGCACGTGGCGATTCTACGTCAAGGTCCCCTAACCCTGGCACATAGCCGCCTTTCCCTCGGGGCCACACGGCGGCTACCTGGCTGCTGGACCCTCCCTCGGCTCTGATTTCTGCTTCCCCAGAACAAGGCGCCACCCAGCCAGGTCCCATCCGTCCGTCCCGCTGCCTGAGGCTGCTGAGAAGGGAAACACAGAGTATGGAATCTGCTAGCTCCTGTCAGCCAGTGTCACGCTGTTAGCACGTCAAAGGGTCCGACAGTGTGTCCCTGCTGTGTGGGGGCTGACAGATTTCTGGGAAAGGTTAACTCTTGATATTCCTGAACCCAGCCACAGGACAGCCTGAAAACAGTCTGCCACCCCCTCCCACTCCCACCCAGAGTGTCTTCCCTCTCCCCCAGGAGTCCTCTCTTTAAGTAGGGAGAAGGGGTTCTTTCCCCTGCCTGGGTTGCCAGCCTGGGGTCCCTGAGCCTCCCTACCCCAGGAAGAGAAGGAGGAGCCCGAGCTCACCTGGGAACCCAATTAAGGCAGATTTCCATTGATTCTTCTCCGCCCCTACTCCTGTTCCAACTAGCCCTTCACCCATTCCACACCCCCCCCCCCAGCAAAAGGATCTGGGCGCTTAGAGTGCCCAGAAGCTTCTGACCCCAAGACCCCTACTTTGCGTTGAACACACCCCCACAGGCCTGCGGTCCCCAGAAATTCTCTGGTCTAGAACTCCCCTCCCAAGGCCCCAGTGGGAAAAGGAGAAGTTCCCACCACTCCCCTCCCCCTTTCTTCCCCCCCCTCCCAGGGAGGGGGTGAGGCATCCGGATCTCCGGGTCACCGGAGCGGCGTCTGCTGTGGATCGCAGGAGACAAACACTCCGTCACACACTCTCTCTCTCTTTCACACACACACACACACACGCACGCGCGCGCGCGCGCGCGCGCACACACACACACACACACACACACACACACACACACACACATCACCCTCGGGATCACCTCTGAAGCCCGCATTGTACCGGGAGGGAGGAGGCCGAGTTTCGAGGAGGAGGTTGAGGTTGGGGGGGGGTGCCGTCCGACGTGCCTGAAGTCACCAGCCAATCAACAAACCCAAGAGGGGCTAGAATCCACGACCCCCAGCCGGGCCGAGAACCCCACCTTACCCCCGCCCCCTCCCCCCGCACAGTGCCATCAGACGTCAACGTCTCTAACCCAAACAAGCCCCTCCCCCAAGAAGTCCTCCCTCCCCCCTCCTCCTCCTGCTCCGGGTCACCGGCCCCCAGAGAGACCCAGCTACGACCCCCACCCCCGACAGCAGGGCGCGAGATTTCATTGTCAGCCTGGCCACTCAGGCGCGCGTGAGGCGGGGGTGCAGGGCAGGGGGGCTGTGTGGCAGGCCCGGGCGCAGGGAGTGGGGAGGGGTCTCCAGGGGAAGTGTTTGAAGCCTCTCCTCCAGCTCCGTCCAGATCCGGAAGCTGCCGGGGGAGGGAGGAAGGCGGGGGTGGGGAGAGCGCGACCTTAAGCGCTCGCAGGCGGCAAGGAGGGGCCGCTGCGGCCGGAGGAAGCGCCCGGAGGCGTCGGGGGCGCCGAATCCCCGGGGAGGCAGCGCTCTCGGGAAGTTTCCCACCGGTTGCCTGGAGCAGGACAGGGTGCGCAGCCGGCCCTCCCCGGCCTGCCCGGCTCCAGCGCGCAGATTGCGAACTTGAGCAAAACTCCTTCCGTCTCCGGCGTCCCTCACCTTCCCATCCTCGGCCACCAGCCCCGCCATCTCAGCCTCAGCCCCCTGCCTTCCACCAGTGCCACAGTCGCCAAGACCTCTCACCAATGTATTGTGGAAGAAAGGGGAGGGGGAAGTCCCCAACACAACCAAACTGCGGCCACAAAAAAAAAAAAAAAAAAAAAGAAAAAAAGAAAAAAGAAAGAAAGAAAGAAAAAGAAAAAGAAAAAAAAGAAACAAAAAAGGAAAGAAAGAAATTCCTTCTCCTGAGACCGATTCCCTCAACCTAGCGTGGAAAACCCCCAAACAGGCAAATCTGCAACTCCAGCCAACATCGCGGCGCGGCGGGAGGGGTGCCCGCGGCCGGCGGCCACCAGCGCCGGCGGCCCCGGGTTTGGGGCAGGTCTGAGCGCGGCGGCGGCGGCGGCCCGGGGGCTCCGGGAGCCCTCGCGCCCCGGAACGGCCCCCCGAAGACACAAAGCTCTGCCGCCAACAATACCTGCGGGCTCCTCCTGGATCTCCCGGGCGCCGGCGCTGCGCGTCTCGCCGTCTCCCTTTCCCCGCGCCGTCTCTCTCCTCCTCCTCTCGCGCGCGCTCTCCCCCTCGCCTCTTCCAGAACGCGGCGGCCAGATGAGATCCTTGGGAGAAAAAAATGTGAGCGCTCGCACGATTCCTTTCTCTCCGCCCGCCGCTCGCGGCGGCACCGGGCTCGCTCCTTTCTCCCTCGCGCTCCCGCGCGCGCCGCGCCTCTCGCGCCCCGCGTTTCCTTCTCAGCAGCCCCTGCGAGCGCCCTCAGTAGCCATTATTCACGGGCCACCGGAGGACAGGAGGTAATTAGAGACCGCCCCGTGGCCGCATCCACTCTGCAAGCGCGATGCGGGCTCGGGGTGCGCGCGGGGAGGGGCGCGCGACGAGGGGGCTTGGCTGCGCGCAGCCCGCGCCCCAGACGCGGGGGAGGGGGAGGAGGAGGAGGAGGGGGCAGGGAGGGAGGAGGCGAGGGGAGGAGTGGTGAGCTCGGGTAGGGAGAGGGAGGAGGGGGCGCCGGGGAGACGCTCCCGCGGCTCTCACCGCGGGGGCTCGGGGTCACCGGCTAGGAGGCTCCAAGGCGCTTAGGGACTGGGGGTGGGGGTGAGTGTCTGTGTGTGTGTGTCTGTGTGTGTGTGCGCGCGCGCGCGTGTCAGAGATGGAAGGGGAGGGAGGGAAACGCTTTAATGTTTTTCCAGTGACTTACGAGCCCGTGGGTGAGCTCTTGGCTGCGCGATTAGGTCCGTGTGTATCGGTGTGGCCGTATATTTCTGGTCTGCCCGACGTGTGAATGTCACGGGGTTTGGGGGTCTGGCTACGAGCTTGTGAGTGTGTTGCTGGGTCTCGGAGGAACTGAGTGATGCGGTGCCTGCGTGGAGTTGTGTTTGTGTGCGATCGTTTATAGAGGGTTGTGTGACTGCGTGGGTGGGACTGCGCCCATGTGGGGCTGCGTATATCCAAGAGGCTGTGTGTCTGTGTAAGGTTGTGTGTATAGAATTGTGTCTGCGGGGGCCCGAGTGTGTCTCAGGGGTATTGTGTGTCTGTGTGGGTTTGTTTGCGAGTGGGATTGCGGTTTGTTGGGGCTGTGGGTCTGCGCGTGTAGGGGGCAGTAGTACGCCTGTGTAGGGCTGTGGGATCGACCAGAGGCTGTGGTGTGTGGCTGCGTAGGGCTGTGTTCTGTGTGCGGGTGTGAGGCCTGGAGGGCGCGGGGGGTCGGGAGGGGGGCTCCGGGTGGTGTCGAGGATGGCACCGCGGCAGAAGAGCCGCTTAAGGCGCGAACAGGCTGCGCTGGGGTCGGAGCGCAGCGCGACGAGTAGTGGCGGAGGAGGGGCGGGTAGAGAAGGCGGTGACGCGGGGGCCTTCATCCCGCGGCCCCCCTCCACCTCCGCACCAGAAACGCAGCTTGGAGATCCTGGTACTTGCCGGCTCCGCGGTCCTAGAGGCGCTGGGTTTGGGGGACCCTGCTGGGCGGGGGAGACGCCTATGGGCTGGGGGCAGTGGGAACTGAGACTGGAGATCCGGAGCAGCCCACAAGCGCGCGGCGAGGGCTGCCCGAAGAGGCGGGTAGCAGCCTGGAGACGGCAGAGGACTGGGCCGAGACAAAGAGCGGGGCCGGGGCCTCGAGGCGGGACCGCACCTCCAGGTTCCCCCCGCGGCGGAGGGCCAGCCCAGCCTGCGCGCTTAAGGCTGTCGCGTGGAGCCCCGCGGCGGTGGTGCGGTGGCGCAGCCCCTCCGAGCCCCAGTCCGGGAGGCACCTCGGGGAGCAGCTCCAGGGCCCCGGGGGCACGGAATTACGCGCCCCGGGAGGGGCCGCGGCAGCGGGGCGGGGGCGGGGGGGGGGTTCAGAGCTTAGCCGGCGGACACCAGCGCCCCGGGGCTGTGATTGAGCGCTCGCCTGGCCCGCCCCTCGCCAGGCTGCTCACCGCCCACGCAGCCATTCATTCATTCATCTCTCCGCCTCTCCTGCTACCCACCCTTCCATCCAGACACGTGTCCGACCTATCGTCCGTTCACCCAATTATCGTGCCAGGGACCACACAGACGTGTCAGACCTGGCTCTCTTCACTTTCTCTCCTGCTTGCCAGTCTTGTTTGTCTCGCTCTCCTTGCCCCCCCCCCCCACCTAGACTCCCTGCTCGGGGCCCCTCTCTGTTCTGCCAAGAGGGGAGGACCCACGACCTCTATCACACTTAGGTTTTGCTGTTCAGTGATTGCCCGACTTTCTCTATTAACCCCCACCCTGCCCCTACTAACCTCTCCATACAGCCTACACTCTACTCCCGCAGCAATTATGAGCCAACGGGGGTGCGGGGAGCCTTCTCCCCACCCTGCCGGCCCCTCCCTGAGGCCTGGTGGCTCCTTAGAGAGGGCAGTGGCAGGCAACACATCTCTACCCACAGCCTGAGCTCTTCTTAAGGCCCAGCCTCCTGCCGGCTGGGGTCGGGGGAGGGAGGGATGGGGACTAGAAGGGGTTTCATGGATTGCTGTGCCTCCCCGTCTTTGGCTAAGGGCTGCGCAGGGCCTGGCGGCTCAGAGACCTCTAGTACCCAGGTGGCTCGAAGAGTCACTCCCAAACCTACCATTGGTACAGTGTCAAGTGGGAAACTAAAAACCCAGATTCCTGGGCCCTAGCCCAGACCTAACCAATCCAAAGGCCCAGAGCCTCTGCACAAGCTCTTTCCTTGGCCTAGGAATCAACAGCCTACAGCCAGGGTGGCAATCCCTGCCCGGAGCCTCTTACAGCCTGCCCAGACTCCTGGGTGCATCTGCCCAGGGGTAAAGAGCCGGCCTCCCTCCCAGAAATGGACCCTAATGTGCCCTCTGGGCTGATCCCTAGCTCACCTGCAAAAACAAAGAAGTCAACCAAGGGCACCCCCTCCCAGCCAGCAAGCCCTGGGCAGCCCGGCTCCTAGGTGGGCTCTGGTCTTCCCATCTGTAGCACCCAGGCTACTTGGTCCCTGTCTTCAATTCCCTGGCCTGGGAACCCGGGTCACTCAATCCTGAGGCTGAGGAGAGGCAACATCAGGCAAAAATGTGCGCAACATTAGACAAAACCCCCAAATTCCTGCTGGGGACCACGAACCCAGCCGCAGACTGGCCGGCAACCCCTATCCTAGTGCTGCCTGACCCTCAGCCTCAAAGTGTCCCTGTCACGTCTGACTCAGCCACCTCCTCCATACAGCCACCTACAAGGTCAAGATTGGCAGCTAGGTGTGTGAGGGTGGTAGAGTGTGCCCCCTTCACCAGGAGGGGAAGCATGGGCTCCCCTCTCCTCTCTGGTTTCAGAGTGAAGTAAAAGTCCTCACAGTGTCCGATGAAATCCCACACAATCAGGCCCCCCACTACCTCTCTGGCCTTGTGCCCCTCCCCCTTACCCACCACTTGGGCTTCTAGATGTTCCTTGAATTCACCAGAGACACTCTTACCTCAGGGCCTTTGCACTTGCTTATCCCTCTGGCTGGAATGCTCTTCCCCACCTTCTAATGTACAGATTATTTATTTATTTAGGTGTTTTGTACTTATTTTTGTCTGTGTGCTCACTGTGTACCCTCTGTACCTGGAATGGAGTCTGACACACATTCAGTAGGTGTTTGTTGAATGAATAAATGAGTGAATGAGTGAATGAATGAATGAGGTTGACCCAAGCCTTCTTGTTGTGAGCCTGATCCAGCCCAGGGCTTTCTCTTCTTTGAACCAGCAGCCCCTTTGGAGAAGAATGGGGGGAGGGGATGGAGACCATCAGGGCAAGGATGGGTCACATGACTCATCTGAGGTCACTCAGTGAGTACCCTTCACCCATTCTGGAATCTGGGCACATGTCCTAAGGGTTTGGAAGAATGACATGGAGGGATGGCTTGTCCCAAAGGAGAGCAGAGCCCTTCATCTGTCCCAGGGGTCTGTCTGTCCTTCTGGGGGCAGTGTGGCAGAGCAGTCCAGATTCACATCTGCCAGAGGGGGTTGGAAACCTCCGACCTGGCCAGGGCCCTTCCACAAGTGTCGTCACACAGGGTCATCAAGACAGCCCCCCACGTGGGGACGTACTCGTCTCTGAGGAAACACCCAGGCTGAGAGCCATCTAAGGATGTATCGCGAACACACAGGAAGACAGTCTGATCCCTACGGGACTACGGGAGTTTCTGGAGAAACCTTGCTCACCCCTGCCTGGCACAGAGCAAGGCGCTCAGGATGCATTTAGCAAATGAATGAATGAAGGAGAGGCAGGTCTACCTTCACCTGTTCCATCGGACCCCCGCTGGCAGGGTGGGGCCCACAGCAGGTACTTCACAAATGCTGAGGGCATGACCGGCAGGGGAGGCCAGCTGTCCGGCAGGTCCCCTGCTCCAGCCAGGGGTCTGACTCCACTGCTGCCCCAGGCTCAGTAGGGAGGGGACCCCCCCATGCTTGGCTGGCGGGAGAGCTTCATGGGCCACGGTGGGAGTGGTGGGAGTGCTCATGAGTGTCAAGGGCCGGCTGCTTCCTGGGGAGGTGCGGCTGTGCTCAGGACAGCCCAGGCCTGGACAGGTCCCCCCTTTGTTTGCCTTGTGCGATCCGAATAGCTGCTTTCCTGCAAAGCGTGTGTCCAAATACCATTCCAGGGTTAAATAATAAACAGGAGCCAGGGAGGAGACCCCAGGCAGGGGCCGGGGGGTGGGGTACAGGCAATGGGGTCAGCGGTGCTGCCAGATGTCAGGCTCACTGACTGGCCACCGGGGACAGGGGTTAGCCAGGGGCCACCCAGGTGGGCACACTAGCCAGAGGAGAGGGGCCCAGACTCTACCTACCAGGCTAGGTGGGACCACTGAGACACAGAAGTCGCATTCAAGCTCAGCCCTGATCTGCTAACCCTCAGCCCCTCCTGGCTTTGAGGAGCCTTGGCTCTCCAAGGAGGGGACGACGTGCAGTCTGCAGGTCCCGGGTCAGAGGTGGGCCAGGCAGGTTTCAACATCCATATTACACATATTTATAGACAGTCAGAGATTTCAAATCTCTATCTTGCCCTCACGTCAGTCACCCCCCCCCATTTAAAAGACTGGGTCACTGAGGTTCAAACAATTGACTTGTCCAAGGTCACGGAACTTGAGCGTAGCAGAAGTATTCATCCATTTGCCTGGCAAATGTTTACTGAGCATCTACTATGTTCTACGCACTGTTCTATGTGTTGAGGATTCAGAGCAAGGAACAAGACAAAGCTTCTGTTCTTTGTGGTCATGAGTCAGACAAATAGAATGAATGGGTAAATTATATAGCGTGTTACATTTAGGCGAAAAAATAAATAAAGCCAGGGAAGGGGACTGGGAGCATCTGGGGAAGGGCTGTGTTTTCACGTTGGGTGGTCAGGGAACTTGCAGCTATGTCCGTGGAAAGCTGTGCAGGCAGCAGGAACAGCAAGTGCAAAGGTCCTGAGGCAGAAGTAGGGTGAGTATTCTCATGGCACAGCACAGGCTGGTGTGGCTGGAGCTGAGTGAGCCATGGGACAAATGGGAAGAGATGGGGACAGGGAGGTGACAGAAGCCACCCACAGGACCTTGTACACGTTTGTAAGAACTTTGGCTTTTATAGGGAGTAAGATGAGGTGCCTCTGCAATGTTCTGAGCAGAAGTGGGGCATGATCTCTTTGAGGTCCTTCCCCAGCAGCCGCGAAGAGGACAGACGTGTGCAGGCAGGGCAGGAGCAGGGAGGCCAGGCGTCTGGGTGGACAAGGACAGGGCCTGGCCAGGTTGGGGGTTGTGCAGAGCCAAGAAGGTGCAGGCTTCTGTCTTTATTTTGGAGACGGGGCTAACGGGACTAGCTGGCGCATCTGGCCTGAGGAACCAGAAGGATGGAGCAGGCAGGCATGCTAGCAGAGTGGCCTGAGGCAGGTGCCCCAGGCCAGGGGGAGGGCAAGGCCATAGGAAGGAACAAACCTGGCCCATCTGACAGGTTAATGGACTTCCTGCCAATGTGTCAGAAGAGACAGCGGATGTACTGGGAGTAGTGCCCTGGCGAGTTACTGTCCCACTCCAAGCCTCAGTTTCCCCTTGTAGTGGACATGTCCGCCCAGGGCAGCAGCCCAAGGGCCCAGTGTGCCTTCCCTCCCTTGTGGCTACTGTTGTTCCCCCAGACCAACTGAGGGAATCCACGCTGCAAATCTCAGCTCCGGGGTGCATTTCTGGAGCGCCCACCAAGTGCCAGGCATTGTTGGGGGGAACAGGGGAGACCACAATGAACAAAACAGACAGCCCCTGCCCTCGTGGGCTGGTGTGGTCACTAAGCAATTCCAGTCCTGTTACTTTCTGTCCCCCTCTCAAAACCCTCGACCCGCCTAGCACTTCCTAAGAGCTGGGCCACCATGTGAGACCAAGAGCAAAACACTTGAGAAAATGTTTTTCTTTGAAAGCAAAGAACTTGGACGTTTCAGCTTCCGGGGGGTGGGGGATCAGGATCATAAATATCCAAGTTCCCTTAAACTTTCAGAACATTTCAAGCACTTGGTATGCCCACTGCCCCACCCCCAAATCTCAGGGAAGGCGGTAGAGGTCAGAGCAAGATCTGGGGTCTCTTTATTTAGGTTCTGGCCTGAGTCAGGGCAGGAGAAAGGCCTGGGGGCAGGGGGCGAGCTCTTCACAATCTGCCTCGGGCTGGTCTGCCCATCAGGGTCTGCAGAGACCAAACCAGTTCCTGCCTTTGATCAGCAAGACCTTTGATCTCTGCTGTCTGTGGCTTTCTCTGCCATCTGTCTGTCTGTCCATCCTTCTTTACTAGGCTGTGGGAGGCCACCAGCTGAGGTCATAGGGCTTCAGGCTCAGACGGGGCAGACCCACCCACTAGGGGACCCCCTTCGCTGGGTGTGGGCTCCAGAGGAGGAATGCTGTGTGGGGGGCACATGCTCTCACCCCGTAGCCCCTACAGCCTCCATGTACAGGGCAATCCAGGCCGTCGCCTGACCCCCATGGGCAGTCACCTCCCCTTCTCAGCATCTGAGGCACCGGAAGGTGCTGAGCTTGCATCCCTGAGCTGGGAGGAGGCGAGGCCCTGTAGGCAGAGGGTGGAGGCCGCAGGCAGGGCTGGGGTGGGGAATAAGGGGGGAAAAGAGGAGGGCCGGACAGCTGGGGAGACAGACACAGGAGGGACTGGGGAAGGAAGACGGCTGAGGAGTAGGAAGTGTGTGGAGGATGCCGGAGCAAATGAAGGGGAGAGGGAAGAAGGGACGACAGAGCAGCAGGGGTGAGGGGAGGTGAGGGCACCAGGTCTGTCAGGCAGCATCTCCCAACCTGGGGAGGGTCTGCCCCTGCCACGCATGCTCCCGAGCAGTCCTGGGTCTGGAGGGCACCAGCGGTGCCTGGCTATGACGAATGCCACCAACACCCAGCACAGGTGGCCTGGCTGGGAACCACATGGACCTTCTCGCCTCTGAGCGCCCACCTCAAACAGCCGCAGTTCAGGGCTCAACCCTGTCTTCACGGCTAGGGAGCCACCAAGGGGCTGGGAGGCCTATCCAGTCCTCTCCGTCAACGCAGATGGCCCCCTGACCCCAGCCACTGACTGACCCTTCGCCACAACCACACCGGACCCTCGACCCCAGTCAGTGTGGGCCTCCCGCCCCAGCCACAGACTGACCCCTGCCCTCTGCCATGAATGGACTTCTGACCTCAGCCATCGTCCCTGGCCACAGACCAACATCTGGCTCTTGCTAGAGATTGACCTGTGACCCCAGCCCCAGCCTGAGCCGGAGCCCTGATGCCCACAGAGGCACTCTGCCATTCTGGTGGCCATCCTGTGCACACAGTCCACCAAGCCCCTGGGGACCACGTCAGGAGGATGGAAGGGACCCCCTCAGAGCCGTCCCACCCCTGAGGTGAGAAGCACCATTAACCGTGCACATGGCCCACGCTGAGGCCGCAGGGTCAGGCGGTGACCAGGGGGAGCCCAAGGCCACTGACACGTTCCCCAAGCAGAATCACTGGCGCTGAGCCGGAAGCCTGCCTGGGCCGGAGCGAGCAGGCCAGACGGACACACAGACAGACTCAGAGTCCGGCAGACTGACACACGCAGTCCGAACCACCAGCCCAGCCCGAGACCCGCACACACAAAACACACACGCAAAGACACACAGAGCCTGAGCCACACGGGCACCAGCACACGGATGTGACCAGACACGCACACCCACACACAGACTGTCTGCACCCCCTTTTCGCTGAGCCACGCGGCCCCTCCGGCCCAGGCTCAGTGGCTCCCCAGGTACCCAAGAATGGGAATGACAATGGCTCCCTCCTCTTCCTCTCCTTCCAAGAGGATGAGGGACCCACCCTGAGCCCCAGCGGCGTCCTCCACCCGCCCCGAGGAGAACCGAGCGATGGCGCAAGGATTACCCCGCTCCTCCCATTTTCTACACAGAGGGCCTGCCCCGTGTCACACAGCAGATGGGGAGGGGGGCCAGGACATGCACAAACACACAGGGTCCCCTGGGTGGAAATCCATGGGCACACACACCCATGTGTTCGCACACTCACAAACTCAGAGGCACGCACGTGCTTGGACACGTATTACGGGGACATACACGAATGTACCCGTGTAAAAGTGACACAGTGCGCGCGTAAGGACACAGGGACTCCTCTGTGCAGGCGCACCTGCCTCCGCACATCATCCGTTCCCTGAGCCCGCAGTCTCCAGGATGGGGACCCCAGAGCCCATGGGTCTCTCCGGGTGGCTCAACCACTCCTCAGGGGCCCCTCCAGCCCCTTCCTGGCTCAGCTGAGAACTCTGTGGGCCTCTGCCCTCCCTCTAGCTGGTGGCACCAGGGATGCTGCCCCCGGGGCTTCTCCTGGCCTCCAGTTCCTGACCCCAGGCAGGAGAGGTCCCCCAAAGTCCTCCTGACCTCATCCGGCCTGGACCTGGGCTGGCCATGGCACGCCCTCTGTCTTTGGCTCAAGTAGGCCCACTCCCTCGCTGCTAGGGGACAGCCCAGCCCCGTCACTTCCGCCTGTCGGCTGCGGGAATGCGACAAGAGACCCAGGCCCTGCTCAGCTTCTCCCAGGGCGGGTGAGTCCCAGGGAACATTCAAACAGAAAGCCCGTTTCGGGGGTGCCCGAACCTGCCCAGATTGCCTCTGGAAGGATGGAGAAGAAACTGCTGATCAAAAAGGAGGGTAGGGGTGGGAGGGATGCTAATTGTGCGGTGTGAATTTTTTACCACATGCGTGTATGAGGAGGAGGAGGAGGGGCGCCGGCAGGGAGGAGGGAGGTGAGGGCGGAGGAGGGGGTTATTGTTCTAACGCTTTTCCTCCTGGTTTGGCTTCATCCCCGAATCCCCAGGCGGAAGCCAGGTGACTGTGCCATGGGGCAGGGGTGGTGTGCGGGGAGGGTGCTCACTCTGCTGCGCGCCCGTATGGAGTCCTCCCACAAATCCTCTGAGGGAGGCGTCCTCAGCCCATTTTGGAGATGTGGAACCGGCCTCGGCCGGCAGAAGGGACAGCACAAGGTCTGAGTGGCTTTGGGTGGAGCCTGTCTTGGGAGCTGTCCTCGTTCACCTGTCACACCTGGGGGAGCAGTCCAGCCTGGGCACGAGTGTGCAGGGAAGGAGTCGAAGCCCCGGCTTCCGACGCCCCCCTGGATTCTGCCCAGAGAGCTGCCAGGCGACGAAATCGTGGCTCCCATCCTCCCGGCACACCTTAAACCAGGAAAGGCGCTGCCTCTGCCCTCCCCAGTGCGGGTCCGGTCCTGCCACTCCTTGGCTGTGTGTCTCTGGGCAGCTCTGCACCCTCTCTGGGCCACAGCTGCCGCAGCTGGGAAGAGAGGTGATGCTTCTCTGCTCTGTTTACCTCACGGTGGGGGCGGGGGCTGCGAGCTGGAAAGCAGCCTTCTAAGCTGCAATCTTTCTTCCTAAATTTGGCACCCAGTTCATCGTCCAACACCAGGAGGATCCTCCCAAACCCAGCCCCCCGAGGTGAGGCAGCTCAGAGGGGCTTTCACTCTACAGACTGACAGGGCCAAGAGCCAAGTCCAACCAGCCACAAGTACGGCGTCCTTCCAGCCCCGTTTGCATTCATCTTTTGTGGTGGAGAGGACGGCGGTCACCTTCCTTAGTCCACAGCACTCCCAAAACGTGTGACAAGGGACTCACACCGGCTGCCTCGCATTATGTGCCTCAGGTTTTTCACCTTTAAAATGGGAGACTGGCAGGGCCTGGGTTGTGTGTTGAGGAGTCATGGAAATTAGCACGTGAAAGTCATTATGGGGTTTGCCTCATCATGAACCCTTGAAAAATGTGAGTTCTGAAGGCGATTAGTCGCTCCTGGTCTACGCAGAGATGCGAGTTTTCCATCGCTGGGATGAGTATCAGGTTTCAATTTCATGGTGATGCTCTGAACGTTTAAGTCAGAAATCCTACTCGGCTGTGCTGCTGCGGCAGAGGCCCACCCCTGCTCTGTCCCCAGGACTGAATGACCACGCACGTGTGCTCTGGGTTGCCAGTCCCCAGATCCCTTCGCGGCCACCCCCACTCCGCGACCAAGCGAGGGGCCCGGAGGCCCTGTGCTGCAGACCCAGAAACTGGGGCTCAGAGAGGGAGCTCAGGAGGAGTAGAAGCAACAGGAAGACAGATTTCACCTCCATATAAGGAAGAGCTTGCTAACAGGCAGAGCTGCCCAGAAATGGAATGAGCGAGCTGCCTTGGGAGGTGGTGAGCGACCTGTGGCTGAAGGCGTGCAAGGAGAAGGGGGTCTCTGGGTGGAGACCGCAGGCGGGCAGGCGGCTCAGGCACTAGATGGGGGAGGAAGCTGGGAGCTCTTGTCCTGTGACTTGACCAAGGCCATGTGAGCAGGAATGGAATTCCAGAAGGTCAGAGCTGGGGGCCCGGACAAGCGCTCTCCTGCTCCAAACCTGTCACGTGAAAGCCCGGCAGACAGAGGCCAGGCGTCCCCATCAATCCCCGGCCCACCTCCCGGATCGCAAAGCGTTTATTTCTCAGAAGGAAATACCTACTTTCAATTTTGAAAGCTGGAAAGTATACAAAAGTAGAAAGGGAAACAAGAATCCCCAGCCCCCCTCCCCCTGTGGCAATTACTGTTAATATTTCCTTCCAGCCTTCTCCATGGGCATCTATTTTGGCTAGAAGCCCTCGTATGCGCTAAAAAAGAAAAACCCTTTTTTTTATTGAGATACAATCCACATACTACACAACTCACCCTTTAAAAGCGGTTTTGGATATATTCATGGCGTGGTACCGCTCTCATCGCTGTTTGATTCCAGAACGTTTTCATGCCCCCCAAAAGAAACCTAGGCCCGTTAGCAGTCGCTCCCCATCACTCCAGCACACCACAGCCCCCCGTCAACCACTAAGTTATTCTCGGTCTTTACATATAAATGCAAGGATGCAAGGCGCCTCTTCTCAGCCTCGCTGGGCCCACCCCTGCCCCCTTCAGCCCTTCTGGCAGCCAGAGGGAGCCTGTGGAAACCCAAGTCAGATATATCCCTCCCTCACGCCGTGCCTCCCACCTCACACAAGAGTTAAAACCAGACTTGTAGCACTGCCTACAATCACCTACACAATCTGACCTCTACTACCTTGACCTCATCTCTTCCCATTCTCCCCCCTCCGCCTTCTGCTCCAGCCACACAGGCCTCCTCGTGCCTCCTCAAACGCATCCAGCATGGCCCGGCCTCAGGGCCTTTGCACTGGCTGTTCCTGCTACCTACATGCTTCTCCTAGATGTCTGCTCAGCTTTTCCCACCGCTATCTCTGCAGCCCTGCCTTTTCTTCACTAATTCTTACCACCTGCCTTATCTGTCCTTCTGTCCGCCGTGTTCTCCTCCACTAAAACGGCAGCTCCATCACTTGGTGTCTTGTTTGCGCCTAGCATGGAGTCGCAGCTCAGTGAATATTTGGGCTGTCTCCAACGAAGTCAGCAACACAAAGGAACGAATGCAAAACCCAAGTGCCCCACAGAGCAGACGTTAGGAACGAGGCCCTCTGCCTGTGGACACGTGCGGCTGAAACCACACTGTGCCTTTTGTTAATTGAGCCAGGAGCGCTCACAGAAAAATCCAAATTCCGGTTTCTCTTGAAAACACAGATCTGGTCGTCTAGGGCCACACATCCGCGTGACGACTGTCAGCAGGCACTGAGAGGCGGGGCCCGGGGCGTACTGGGGTCTGAGGCCAGGCCAGGGGCTGCCTCTGCCAGGGGGGCCCTCCCCAGGTTGGAGGCCACGAGGTCCTGCCAGGTGAATGCCTTGGGGTTCCTCGGTGACGCCCAGATGTGGCGCCCTGGAGGAAGGCCCCCTGTGGCTGCTCCCCAGCATCCGGGGCCCAGGCTGACCCCAGCCTCATCTCCCACCCACCGTTAACATCCCAGCCGTGGCAACTAGTGGCACCTGCCTGGGCTCACCAAGCTCAGTCACCCTTTGTGGCTACTGTGCCCTGTGCCTGCTCTCAACTTCATCCTTACGTCTATGACTTGGGGCCTCACCTGCCCCTGATGGCCCGTGGAGACCCCCCTGCACACACACACACACACCGCCCCCTTCTGACGGTGAGGTGGAGGACAGAGGGTGGCACGCTCTCTTCCCGGCCTCCCCAGCCCTGGCAGTGCCCGGCGCACAGTAGGCCCTCAGGCAGCTTGGCTAAAGGACTAGAAGAATGGCACGCGCCTGTAAGGGCCGGAGGGATGAAGGCATAACACGCGCACCAAGGAGGATCCGGCCTGGGTCACGCTCCGCACCAGCGCGCACTTGTTAATCACCTACTGTGGGCCAGTGCGCAACGATGGAAAACCTGGGGCCGGCAGGGGGGAGGCGGGTCCAGAGAGAAGGCGGCACGGCTGGAGCCCGGGTGTGCTGCTGCAGCTGTGAGTGTGCATGTGTGTGCGCGTGTGCGTGCCTGCTCATGCTGATGGAGGAGGGCTCCATGGTGGGCAGCGTCCGGTGTTTTCCTAGGGCCTCGGTCTCCCCGGGTGCAGGGCCCCCCTGATCACCAGCCCCTCTGGCCCCACGGTTCAGTCCTCCCTCCCCACCCTGGAGAGGTTTTCAGGGTACTGCAGCCCTGCCTTCCCATCCATCAGGATTTTGCTGCATTCCTGTGAGTCATTCTCCAAACAAACCCCTGCGTGCAAAGGAGAGAGGGAGCAGGGGAGGGGGAGAGG
The DNA here is from genome assembly GCA_028646485.1 of Cryptoprocta ferox. NCBI lineage: Eukaryota > Metazoa > Chordata > Mammalia > Carnivora > Eupleridae > Cryptoprocta > Cryptoprocta ferox. Next base: position 10,759,996 of record CM053565.1, read on the forward strand.
GGAGGCTGGATGCAAACCCAGCCCCGCCTCCTCCTCCCTCTCTCCTGCTCCCTGTCGTCCTTGTCGTCATCTCTTCATCATTCTGCCCCCTCCCATGCACACTTGCGTCCCATCCCCTGGTCCAGGAAAGCTCTGGAATAAGAGTCTGGTCAGCTTGTACCATGGACTTGCTGTGTGACCTTGGGCGAGACCCTGCCCTCTCTGGGCCTCGGAGGAAAATGACCCTGAAGGTCTCCACCTACAGGATGCATAGACTTCCAAGGCAGACTGTCTCAAATGAGGCAACGTGGGGTGGGTGTGTGTGTGTGTGTGTGTGTGTGCGCGCGTGCGCGCGCGCACATGCCATGGGTGTCCTCAAAGCAGCCTCTGCCTGCTGCCTTGTCTCAGTTTCCCCACCTCTGAAATGAGAGGGCGAGTCCCTGGTAGGCACAGGGGACAGGGGGTGCATCTGACAGGTGCAGCTGGGCAGGGGGCCTCGGCGCAGGCAGAGCCGCCTGTGCCAACCAATCATGGGACCCAGGGCAGCCTCCGGTCCCAACGCTGGGCCAGGGATGGGGGGCGGGGCTTCCACCGGAAGTCCCAATCTCCTGCACGGAGGCCTCACTGTGCAGGCATTTCCCCGGGATGGGCGGTGGGAGTGGCGGTGGCGGTGAGGGGGACTGGGCGTCTGAGTCACAGAGCCAGGGGCCGGGCCATTAGGAGTGTCTCTGTGGGCAGACCCCAGCTCTGGGAGGGCGGGATACGACACCGCTGGAAAAGGGGGGGAAAACCCCCACACCAGCAGTGAAGAGTAAAATGGCTGTGGCTGTGTGCGTGCACGCGTGCATGTGTGTGCAGGGACAGCGCGGGCGGGGGGCAGGTCCCACAGGAGCCTGCGGCCCCGTGGCTCAGGTGCTGGGACCTGGTGGTCCAAATCGATCCGGCCAGTGTGCAGACATCCGTGTGCCGGGACGTGTCTGCACGCTCGGCGTGTGAGGGCAGGACAGGGGCGTCTCCCTGAAGTGCTCTCTCCTGGGGCCAAGCGTCCTCGGGGCTCTGTCTCTTTGTGAAAATCCAGCTTCTCGGTCACCCTCACCGCAGCCATCACCTTGACCAGGTGGGTGTGCGCCCCGGCCTGGGGGCCCTCGTGAGGCCCTCGTGCGTGTCTCCGTGTGTCCTCGGAGCTGCAGGTGAGCGGTCACATGTCCGAGGGCCGGCCGGCAGTGGGAAGCAGGTCTGTGGACGTGTGACCGATTTTGGAGGGTGTGAGCGGCCCGGAACGTGAGCGCACGTGGCAGGGGTGTGTGGGTGTGTCTGAGCGTGAGCTGGCGTCTAGGGATGTGCGTGCAAACATGCAGGAGGTCCTCCTGAGGGGCCGGCTCCCTGACGGCCAGATCCGTCCCCAGCCCAGCCTCTGCCCGGGCCGAGGCGCCTCCTCTGGGCTCCCGTGCTCTCTGGCTCCATGAAAAACCGGTTTCCAAAGCCCCCGGAGCGGCACCCTCGCGTGCGCACAGGGCTCTTATCTGTGGGCCCCCTCAAGATTCAGGGCCAAGCTCCAGGCCCTCTGCGCAGACACACATCACTGTGGACCTGGTGTTGGGGTTCAGGGAGCCAGGCAGGGGTTTCACCTTGACCAAGGCCCAGAGGCCACAGGGGAGGGAGATCCGGGCGGACTGAGGCCAGGGGCCCGGAAGGGCCTCCTGTGATGAGAAGGAACTTGGGGGTGGGGCGCCGTGGGGCAGGGGAGGGGTGTGGGGAGACTGCTGCGACCTGGCCGCCACATGGGACTTGGCAGACTGCGCTGGGGCAGGCTCAGAGAGCCCGGCCGCCTCCTCTGCTGAACATGGACCCATCCTCCAGGCAGGGCGCCGCCAGGGGCCGCAGACCTCCAGAAGCGGTCCCTCTGTTACAGCAATGGTCCCCGGGGGCTGCTGGAGCACGTGGGCTCCTCTCCTGCACGGAGTGCACTTGCTCTAAGTCCCTTCTGCTCACTGGGACTCCACCTTCCCACCTGTAAAGTGGGGTGACCCACCCTACTCTGCACCTGAGGGTAGGAAAGGCCCATGGAGGATTCTAGCACCAAGCGCTCTCTCTGCGCCTGGAGTGGGGCCAGCAGGGGCGCCCAGCACAGGGTTCAACCTGGTAGCTGTGAAGCTGGGACAGCTCTGGGAGCTTCCATGCGGGGGAAAGTGTCTGCACACAGATAGGATGGACTCCGGTCAGTTAGCTGGCACCTGGCCCGAGACAGAGACCTGATCTTCGGACTCCGGGCCACTGCTCTGTGCCCTCGCCATGCACGGAAGGGATCCCTCAGTTGTCAGAAGGGGAGTGTGGGTAAGAGACAGCCACCGCTTAGGGGTGGGCACAAAGGGACACGGGGCGTCCATGCCAATGACATGTGATGAGCTGCCTGAGGAGGTCACAGGAGGTGTGCAAGGAGGTGTGGAAGGCACTGACTGGCCCACTCGCCCACCAAGTCCAGATCCCGCCTGGGGAGCACTGGGACCTCACAGTTCCATAACGAGCGAGTCTTCCCACCTGGTCCCCCAGCCCCCCCATAAGCACAAGCCCAGAGGGGAGCACACTAGAGCCAGTTCCTCACTCGTTTAGTCCAGGCTGACGAGCCCTTGTGTTGCTGGAGAAGACAAGGGGCTCGCTAAGCAACCAGCTTCTCGGAGTCCATCAGGGGGCCTCCGCCTGGAGGGGGGCAGCTCCCACCCCTGCTGCACCTCCAGTTCCAGTTACACTTGGAGAGGACCCTGGGAAACCCACAGGCTGAGGAGTCATTAGAGGGAGGCAAGCAGGTGGGAGGCAGAGGGAGCAGAGGAGGGTGCAGGGCCAGGGACAAGGATGGCAGGAGTGATACCTGAGAGGCTGGGAGATGGGGGGGGGTAGTGTGCAGCTTAGCTTATGCGGTGCAGCCTATGGGGCCCACGACTCCAGGAACCTTCTCCCGCCCTCTACACCCTTTCTGGGCCCCCTAAGTGCCCAGGGAGCCTGTGAGCTCCTGCATCTGCTCAGGACTCGCCTCTGCCAGTACCTCTAGTGTCCCCCCAACTCCCCAACTCAGAATGAAAGCTGAAGTCCTGGCCACGGCCTGCAGACTGTTCACCAACCCTCTCCCCTCACGCCACCCCAGTCACGCAGGCCCGTTCGCTGTGTTTGCAGCACACGGAGTACGTTCCTGCCTCAGGCCTCTGCACAGACATTCCCTCTGCCCGCAGAGCCCCGCGTTCGCGAGGCCTTTCCTGATTCCCTCAGTTAAAACTGCAGGGGCGCCTGGGTGGCTCAGTCGGTGCAGCGTCAGACTCCTGATTTCAGCTCAGGTCATGATCTCATGGTTCGTGGGCTCTAGCCCTGCGTGGGGCTCTGCACTGAGGGCAGAGCCTGCTTGAGATTCTCTCTCTCCCTCTCTCTCTCTCTGCCCCTCCCCAACTCACTCTCTCTCAAAATAAGTAAATAAAAATGAAAAAACAAACATCTTCCACCTCCTGAGCCCCTTCTCTGCGCTTCGTTGTCCTCGCTGCACACAGTGCCTTCTAGCACACTCTACAGTCCTGTCTCCCAGTAGAACAGAAGTTGTGCCAGGGGAGGGATCTCTGCTTTGTTCATCTCCGCGCACCTAGAACAGTGCCAGGCACACAGTAGGGGATCAATAACCGCGTGGGGGGATGAATAGCATGCCCTGTGATTCAAGAAAGGAAAGCCTCCATTTGAGTGGTGAAATCTTTAAAAACCTTCCCCCTGTGGGAGTTTCAATTCTTTTTTTCTCCTGAGACGGTGCAGGGAGGAAACTCACACCATCCGCTCTCAGCTTAGGCCCCGCCCCCAAATCAATGGTTTGCTCTGGATGAGCCGGGCAGACCTCGATTTTCTTTAACGTTCAGTCGACTGAGCAGCCCCCTTCCTGGACAGCGCCCCTCGACGTTGTCTGGGCACCGACTCTGCCCTGGTCCCCCAAACCTTCTCTGTAGCGGTGCAGGGTGCCCCATCCAGCCCACGGCTCCCCCAGGCTGCAGGGGCTGCCCACACCCACTGGCCGCCGGCCCGGGCCTCTCCCTGCCCCTGGGCTTCCTTTTCAGACCCCTGTTCGACCCTCATCCACCTGGATCCTTGGCCTGGCCTCCCTCCCTCCCTCCCACGGCTGGTCTTTCATTTCACCTGTGTGGCCTCCTCATCCTTCAAGCCAGAGCGCTAACTAGGCCCAAGGCTAAAGTCTCCCTCCAGCCTGGCCAGACCCAACTGCCACCCCTGGGCCTTTCCTCAGGCAGCACCCGCTGCCCAGAATGCCAGTCCGTCTGTCCCTCCGCCCGGCTCTGCTGGTCTGCGGCCCGCCCGGCCCCCTCCAGCATTCCTCCCGTCTGAGCCCCCCAGGGGAGCCCGCCCTGTCCCCTCTGGGCCGTGTGTGGTTGCTCTGTACAGCAATCACCAGCTCCCCGGGGCCTATGAAACAGGTGCTCCTGCGACATTTGCTGAATGAACGAATGCTGTACACAAATGAGGAGGAACGTGAATAAATGAGAGTCTGAGTGGAACAATTCCAGAAATAGGTCAGCAGCAAAGTTCTGTTTTTTGGCAGGCCTTCTCTACAGCTCCTTGTTCTCTTGCAAGGACCCCCTGGTGCGTGTGGGAATCACGTCTGCGTGATGACGATGTCCACGACCTACCTAGGCTAGGCGACTTTGCTACGCCAAAACCCCCAAATCTCAAGGGCTTGAAACAGCCCAAGTGTATTTCTCGTTCACACCACACATCCAGCAGGGTGGCAGGGAAAGAGTCCTGGCATCTGGCCCGCAGCGGTGAGACACGTGCAGATCATTGGCCAGAGCTGGTCACGTGACCCCACCAACCACAAGCCGTCCAGGAAGCAGGATCCCGCCACGGGCTCGGGAAGATGGGGAACTGGGAGTTCTGGCCAACAGCTCTAATGACACTTCCAAAGACCCCAACGACAATATGAACAGCCGAGGCCATTCATCGAGGGTTTCCTGTGTCCTGGGCACTGGGCTGAGGACTTGAAGTGGAGGTTTACTTAATACTCATAGAATTGTTCTGAGGCCGCTACTGTGAATATTCCCATTTTCCAGAAAAGACAACTGAAGTCCAGACAGTTGAAGCAACTCACCAAGGTCTCACAGCTTGTAGGTGGTGGAGTGGAGGTCAGAACTCGCATCTGTGATTGCAGGCCCTCATGCACCCCATTGCCCTGGGGTCAAGGATGGCCCTCAGACCAGAAGTCCCCCCATGCAGAAGGCCATAGGGACCACCCCTATCAGGGGGAGCCTCCTCACACTGCCACGTCACATTCCCAGACTTCTCCAATGCCTCAGCCCTGGAGGTGATGAGGCTAGTCCCAAATTTTACCAAGAGAGACAGTGAGGCTCAGAGGGACCAGTGACTGAACCAAGGTCACACTGCTGGGCTGTGCAGGGCTGAGAGGAGAGCTCGAGTCTCTGTCCATGTGCTCGGAGGGTCCCCAACTATCTCAAAAATTTTTTCTTAATGTTGATTTATTTTAGAGAGATAGAGAGAGAGACCTACCTGGAATCAGATCCCAGCTCTGCTCTGTGATCTTAATCTGAGCCTTGGTCTTGTCATCTGTAAAATGGGGTTGTGATCAAGATTACAGATGACCTAGCCCCATACCTGACACCTACTAGGTATTCAACAAACACTGTGGCTGTTATGATTGTAACTGGCTTGGGTTTTGTTTTTGGTTTTGTTTGCCCACCAATTTCCAACCCCCGTCCCAAACCTGGGCCCCAGACCATGATTAACCCTTCCTGAGCTGCAGCGGGGCCCCCGTACCCCCCCGCTGAAGGTTATGGCTGAAGACTCTCACTCTGGCTGCCCCAGGAATGCATGTCCCTTACATAGTCCCTCCTCCCAAAGACTTTATGCCTAGAAGTCTGGTCAGAATGAGCCCCCAGTCTGCACGCAAACCCTGCTCGCATACCCCCCAGCAGTGCCGGTGACTCGCAACGTGGTGGGCGCCAGCAGCCCGGCCTCCAAGGGCGGCCATCCTCCTAACGTGGGTAGGAAGTCATGGCCTTCCCAGCCTCCTCTGAGCCCACCTCCGCTAGGAAGCCTGGCGGCTCCAAGTCTCCTTACCCTTTTGTCCCTTGTCCCCCAGCTCCTGGAGCCTTTCCACTGCCTACGAATCCTACGCATAGTTCCCTACCCCACAAGCATTTACTGAACACCTACTACATGCAGAGCAGCATGCCAAGCACCATAGAGAGGCAATGTTGAAAGGGCATGGCCCTGCGTCCCCATGAGCCCAGGGTGCAGCAGAGGCGTCATATGCGTTAGTGACGGTCCAGAGCCCGGTGGTCACTAACACAGTCTCTGAGGTTGCACCGAGCTGGATTCGAGGCCCAGTCCTGCCACCTCCCAGCTGAGAGGCTTTGGACACAACGCATCGCCCCACTAACCTCAGTGTCTCCACGGGCAGAATGAGATGGTGACCGAGTCTACCTCATGGGTGGTGACCCATTTCCCAGTACCAACTTTGCACAGAGCCTGGTGCATAGTAGGAGCTCAACCCACAAAGGCCTCATTCCTCGCCTTGACCAGGCAAGGGCAGGGTCGCGAGGCGTGCCAGGATAGACCTCCCTCCAGGCTTCCACCGCCTCATTAATCAGAAGGGACTGTCCCCCCGGCTAGGATGCCACCTGACGCCCCTGGCAGCCTGCCCATTCACCTCCATCTTGTCTGCAAGGACATCTGGGGATGGGGACGGAGCATGCCAAGTTCTGGCTGAAGGCCAGGCATGCTGGGACCCCAGCAAACCAGAAGAGGCTCACCCAGCAGGCCCCACTGCCACTGAGCCCACACAAGGTCACTGTCAACACACCACACACACAGCACGCACACAGCAGGTCCACAATAAACATCCTAAGTGTGTGTGGGGGGGGGGTGTCAATGGGCTGAGGCTAGGTTGTGCCCTGAGATGAGTTGGGTAGTACGAGCTTGCCATCAGAGGAACTGAATTTGAGGTCTCAGCAATAGGGAGCCATGGAAGGTTGCTGGCCAGCAGAGGGATCTCTGCCCACCTCATGCTTTCACACCTCCTAGTAAGCTTGAGCCTCCCCCCCCACTCCGAATAGGAGTCAGGGTGTGCCCCAAGTCTTTGCTCCGAATGTTCTTCCCCTGAAACCGTCCCCAGCCCCTCTGATTAGCTCACGCTTCTCCTTCCACGTTGAGTTTAGAAGCCTCTCCGGACCTTCCCCGTCTGGGGTCAAAGTCAGTTCTCTGCCTCCTGCAAATTGTTCCTTCTCGCGGTAGAGCACAAATACTCCTTTCTCAAGCCGCCTCGCCTCGACAGGAGTCCTTGGAGGGCAGAGTCCTGATCTGACCCCCCTCTGTGCCCCAGCACTGCCTGACACAGGGCAGGGCAGGGATCGGTGCTCTCCTGGTGGACATCACTTTAGCCTTTAGAATATAAAGAGAGGATGCAGGAGCCCACTTGGGGAAACGAGGTCACTGGTGCCCACCAGAGGGGAAGAGACATTGGGGTGGGGGCCGCAGAAAGGAGGGGCTGGTGGGCAAGGTGCAGTGGAGAAGGGAGGGGTGAAGAAGGGGGCCATCTTGGAGAAACTACAAGGCCCATAGCCTGCCTCTTCTCCCCTTTTCTCCCTCTGTCTGCAGAGAGGAGATGCGGGGCGCGGAGAAGCAGGACTGAGGGAGACCAGGGGGTGCAGGCCCCCTAGGCCTCAGGCCGGTCTCAGTGGCTCAGCTGGTGGGGAGGAGCACAGGCAGGTCCCACAGAGAACGCCTGAAGTCGGAGGTGTCCTGACCTTCCTACCATTTCCTACAGCCCCAGTCTGGGCCCAGGGCTCAGGGCTCAGGGCTCAGGGCTCAGGGCAGCACTGAATGCCAGGACAAGCAGACCAGACTGGCCCCAAGGAACTGTCGGTGTGGGGGAGCAGGATACACCCAGACACCCCTCATCAGGGGCCGCCCCTTCCCCCAAGAGAGGGAGCAGGAAGACAGAGGCTGCCTTGTTGGAGGGGACAGGGATGGATTTCAGGCGGGTGAGAGACAGAGGAGAGGGGCCCTGGTTCCAGGCAGCGGGGACGGTCTCTGAAAGGCAAGGAAGGTGAGGCGGAGAGAGAGAGAGAGGCATCTGCGGCCCTCTGAGAGGTCACACGGAACGCCCTCCAGGGCACCTGGCCCACAGTGAGCGACCACCATTACTGTTGCTGTGGAGGAGCGGTGTGGCACCGGCCGGGTCGCAGGCAGGGCCTTGAATGCCAAGCCAAAGATGGCCGGGTGCTGGGCAGCCGGCGGCGGCAGCCGCGGGCCGGAGGGAGCGCTGAGGCCGCGGCGCGATCGAAGCCGGGCCGCCGGCGGAGCAGGTCTCCGCCGAGGCAGGGCGATAAATTAATTAAATGAAGCTGCCCCGCCGGCCTCTCCCCACCCAGCGCCGCGCTCCGAGGACGAGCGGGGCTGGGCCGCGGCCCGGCGGAGGCAGGAGCGCCCGCCGAGGCCCCGCCGCTCCCTCCTCCCGTCCCCTCCCCGCCGGGCGCCGTTTTCCAGGTAATTAAGGCCGTCCAGGCGGGCGCGCAGCTGCTTCCGCGGCCGGCCGCGCCTCCGGCCCGGGCGGGTGCAATTAAACCCGCGCGATCGCGGCCATTAAGCATTAATGCAGCTCATTAGCATAAGAACGAGCGGGCGCTTTGATGGCGGCAACCCCGCAGGGGCAGCGGGCGAGCGCTGGAGGGGCGGCGGGGTGCGGCCGCCCAGAGCCAGGGGCCCCGGAGCCACGGTGCGTCCCTCCGGGGAAGAGGCGTGTAGGCCTGGCCGCCACCCCGCCCAGGTCCCAAGAAGGGGTCTTTGGAGGGCGAGGGAGGAGGCACCCCCAGCGAGGGCAGGTGTCTCTTTCCCAATGAAACAGTTGGGTAAACTGAGGCCTGCAGGTGCCCTGTGACTCACACAGGGGGTCCGGCAACCGGGGAGGGAGAACCCAGGTTCAGCCTGCAAATGACTCCTTTATTAACAATAGTAGCAGCGCACACCTAAGCCTTCTGTCTGAGCACTTAGCAGAAATTCTCTCACTTAATCCGCCACCCCCAGCAACACAGGAGCTGGTGGGTACTTGCAGTTGTGATCCCCATTTTACAGAGCAGGAAAAGGAGGCTTGGGAGAAGGACTTTAATTTATTTCGGGTCCCACAGTGGTAAAAGGCCAAAGGCCAACGGCAGGATTTGCACCTGGGCAGGCTGGCTCCCGGGCCTGCTCGTGAGCAGGAAATCACACACAGCCAGGAGGGGTTACCAGGAAGGAGGAGGGGGCTGTGGCCAGGCGGATGCTGTTCCATCCCACCCCAACTGGGTGTCAGGCTGTAGCCAGTGCCACCAATCATGGCCTTGGGAGGGAGCAGGTTGTAATAATACAGAAGAGCGGTAAACTGGAAACTGGGGGGGAAATCCCCCAAGGATTACTCACTGGCAACTCGTTTGATTTTTTTTCCCCCCAAACACTTGGTGGGGCTTCAAAAGGGGTCTGGGCCAGATGTGGCCAGAGGACAACCAGTCTGCCACTTTGTCCAACGCCTGGCGATTAATAGGAATTCAAGAAACACCGGCTGAGCGAATGAACAAGCGAACACGCGAATACGTGCCTCCCTCTACAACGTGGGGGGGAAACGGGGACTGATCCTCAGATTTCATCTCTTCCAGGCTTGCTTTGGCCCAGGAGGTGGCTCTGTGAGAGCAAAAGGCCTAAGACGAAATGGCAGGTGGGGCCTGAGGCAGCCTTGCTGTGCTGTGGCTCCCGGCGTCCCCTGGGGCAGTGCCTCGGGCATTCCGAAGTCAAGGTTGTTGCCAAAAGATGTCTTGAGGGCCCCGGTGGAGAAGGCAAAGAGCACAGGAAGAGGAGACACAGGCCGCCTGAGTTCCACTCCGAGGGGATGCAGCTGGAAGGAAACTTCTAGCCCCCAAGGAGCTCAGAGAAGGTAGGCAGTTGCTGGGGGCCACACAGGGAAAAAACAAAAAAATCTCCTGACTCATCCAGTCCTAGATATGCCCTTAGCAGGTGTCCAGAGAAGCCTGCAGCCAAGACACAGGACTTCTCTCTCCATAGGCAGCTCTTGGTCGTATTCTCCATGCCTCTGTCTTGGCTTGGGATAATGCGCGTTCCCGTCCGTGCATGTATAATGACACCAATAATTTGATTATTTGATCACTGTCTTTTTCCCCTCGGCCACACATCCCAGGGGCAGGGATTACGAACACCCAGATCATGGCGGATCTCAGTCCTGGAACGCCGTAGGCTTGCAAACACATCTGTCCACTAGATCAAGTATTATTACTACAAACAGTCACAGTGCCAAAGAGAAATGCATGCTTGGTGTGGGCTTTCCTGCTTCCGCAAGCCCTCAGACACCCCCCCACCCCCACAGCTGCCTCATGGACCTGGATGGGCCTCGATGCCTCCACAGGCAGGAGAGGGGCTCGGCCCCCCTCTTCCCAACCTGACCCTGAGGCCAGCCCACCCCCTCAGCTGCCGCTGGCCTGCAAAGGTATCTGTCCCAGGGGGGCCCTCAGCAGCCTCATTAGGAAAGTAGTGACAGACGCATTAGCTGCTAAGGGTGTGGGGGGGGGGGTGCCTGAGGGCTGTCACAAGGCTGAGGAAAACCAAATGCCTGCCACTTCCTGGGCCACTGGGCCCCATCTGTGCCAGGAGCTGTGGCTGGGGAAGGGACACAGACAATGCCCCAAGTACAGAATCGCCCCCAGAGCTGGGACTCACCCCTGGGTCTCAGGGCCCAGAGCAGGGATCTTCCCGTCATTCCTCGCTGCTCTTGCTGCCTGCCTCCTTGCTGGAAGGGACTCGCTGAGTGATCCTTGACGACCCCCTGCTTCCTCTGTCGGCCATTACAGTTTCGATGCTATGTGTGAGAGGGGCCCACAGAACCCAGGAACTCACACCCGTGTAGCAGAAGAGGAAACTGAGGCCCGGGGAGGTGCTGCCCCAGAGCAGAGTACTAGAGCCGGTGACAGGCTCCACATTTAGGTCATTGGCTTAGCCACTAGCAGGCTGTGTGGCCTCTGGACCTCAGTTTCCCCATATGTGAAACACAGGCCTGGACCACAGTGACCCTGGGGTTTCCTCTGACCTCTGGGCCTGGGCCAGGGATTATCAGCGTCACTTCAGCCCCCAAAGCCAGTCCTCCCTGGAGCCTGAGGCATAGTCACGCACGGGGGTCACAGAACTCAGGCTTCCTAGGCGCTGAGCCCCTCCCAGTGCCCGGGACTGGGGGGAGAAACAGATGCCCAGCAACCCAGTCAGGGGCCACTCCCTCTACCATTGATAAAAAGCAGGTGGGAAAATTCTACACCACACCCCACATGTACACAGGAACAGGCCTCACACCACAGGATATGCACACGAACACAAAGACAGACGCTCGGCCACACACGCAGGTCCTCTGCCCACAAACGCAGACACACAAACCACACTCACACACAAAGGCGCACAGGCCCCCCTACTGTACCATTGCACGTACAGGTACCCAGGAGGTGCTCTCTCGGTTCTCCAACTCAGACACATACACACACACACCCCGACACATTGATCCCAGTCGCAAACACAGACACACCCCATAATATGCACAAATCACACACACAGGCACGTATGCAACATCCAACACAGACAGACTCATACACGTGCCTGGACGCGGCAGCCACAGGAGAACAATCGCCCCCTCCGTGTACCGGACCACCCCCCTCGATGGGCACAGCCACATGCTGCACACACAGGCCCCCAGGCCCAGGAACGCACACATATACACACCCATCTTGCCACTTGGTTAGATTCCACAGAGCAGGCGGTGCCCAGGCCAGAAGAGCAAATCCAGATAAATAAATCATGTTCAGAGCATCAATCTCGGCCCCAACCTGGCTGCCTCCTTGCTGCAGGTAAAGCGAAACGGGTCTTAAATATTTTATAAATGAATAAACCTGTTAAGAGAATGTAATTTACAGGGCCATTGGCTGTAGGCTCACAATATCCCTCCCACATCTTTTCATTTTGGAGAGCACGTGGTGGTGGCAGGTGGTGGCCACTGGGGCATGATGTCTGGTGCCCCACCCGCTGCCCTTCTGCCAGGGGTGTTATTCCCATGGAAAGGGGCATTCTGTGATTTTCCATCCACTAAATCCAGCTGCTGCTCAGAGACAGGGCCCGGCATTCTCTTGTCTCTTCAGCCTTTCCCCCTCCAAGCCTTGGATGCCTTTTAAATGCCAACCCATCCCTGGCAACTGTGATTTTCCAAGGCCTGTTTCACACAGGGCTTGGATGTGTTAGAACTGAACTGTTCAGGAATGGGGAAGGAGAGAGGCCCTTGCTGCAGGGACCAGTGGGGGCAAGGCCAGCTTGCAGCTAGGCCTGAAGGGCCACTGGGCATAGGGAGGCTGAGCCTGGTGCCAGGCCCACAAGCCCTCGGGGAGAGGCTGAGGGGCTTAGGGCAGCAAAATGGCTCCTAGGATGTAGAGAGGGAACAGAAGGTGGGTCCCAGGACCAACAAGGGGTCTTTGGGACTGAGGACGGCTGGGGCGAAGGAGGCTGGAGTGAGGCTGAGGTCAGACCTCGCTGCAGCCTCACGCAGCCGGGGCCAGTTAAAGCCCCTTGCTGCTGGGGCCTGAATCTCAGCTGAGGCCATGAGACTCAGGGTCCTCCTGTCCCGGGCCAGGCCAGGTGGTCTCCTGGCCCCGAGCTAGCAGGACCCCCTGGCTCAAGCTGCTTTTACGAGATTAGTGGCAGTGAGGAAGGACCCCTGGGATATGCAGATGGAGAGAGGGTAAACAGAGTCAGGAAGGGATCATCTGGGGGCACCTGGGTGGCTCAGTGCCTTAAGTGACCAACTCTAGGTTTCGGCTCAGGTCATAGTCGCACGGTTTGTGAGTTTGAGCCCCGCGTCAGGCTCTGTGCGGAGCCTGCTTGGGATTCTCTCTCTCACCCTCTCTCTGCCCCTCCCACACACTCTCTCAAAATAAACAAACAAACTTGAAACAAAAAAGAGAGAAAGGAATCATCTGGTCTGGCTTTTAAGAATGCGGTTCCAGTTCTCTCAAAACTCCCACAGACTCAGGAAAAAGGCGAGTGTCACACAACTTTGAGAAAAGCAGGATATCAAATGGTATACACGGCGTGAGCTACGGCCTGCTTGAACAACGACCAATGGACAGGGGGCAAAGCCAAATGTGCCCGCCTTTAGGGACTGGGAGTATGGGTGAATTGTTTTTCTTTTAACTTGTCATAGTTTCCAGAAGTCTATCCTAAGCTTGTCCTCCTTCTATAAAGGAAAAAAAGCCACTAAAACCAGCAAATGCCTTACAAAACCAAATATCTAGAATGGTCCCATAGTTTACATTTATTTATCATATGTCCTGAAAAGGATATTGACAGTAATTATGTCCTACGGGGCGAAACAGGGCATTTTTACTTGTTTTCCTGGATATAGATTTTTCTACATTCAACATATTAATACCATGATAATTTCATTAAAAACAAAATGCTTAGGACTGGCAAGTTCTTTTTGATATCAAGCCTGAGTCTCTCCTGCTGCAACTGAGGGGTCACACCGAACGCACTCACTCTCCCTCCCCGTGTGTGCACCCGGTGAGGCCTGAGAAAGGCCCAAGGACAGTTGCTCAACACGCAACACAGCCTCCCTTCCAACACCTAAAGGCCGGCATTAAATTCTGCTGCCTGCCCAATCCAGGTAGGAGGGGACAGAGGGTCAGCTGAGTCGGTACCTAGGCAGAGACTGGGGGAAAGAAGGCGGCCCTTGGAGTGACCGTTCTTACGGCTGCGGCGGCGGCGACGGCAGGAAAGTTCCGGAAGAGGCTGCCCCCTGGGCAGGCGGGGTGCTCGGGTTAGGGAGGTAGGAATGTGTCTCCTGGCCAGACCAATGGCTGCCAACTAGGGGAGGCCCGTGCTCCTGGGCTGGAGGGAGGCCGTCTGGGGGGCAGAGTCCAGGCCCGGACGACGTGGTGTGTGCGTGGGGTGCCTCCCTGGCTCTTAGCGGGGAGTTAGGCCCGACTGGCCTACGGGCAGCCCCAGGGAAGGGCAGAGTTGGAGGCCGGCCCCTAGTTTCAACTTCCCTGGCGCGGGAGTCACGGGTGCAGCCTTCCCACGAGCCTGGCCCCGGGAGGCGCTTCCTGCTGCCCCTGATGTGGGGGTTGCGGGGCTCAGTAAGCAGAGCCCGGTCTCCGGGGGAGCCTCGAGCCGCGGCGCCCGGATTGGAAGGCACTGCCCTCAGTCCTAGGTTCCCGGAAAGACGGGGGCTTGGCGAGGGGGCGGGGCCTCGTTAGCCCCGCCCCACAGCCCCGCGGAGCACGTCGGGATGGAGCGCTGCCATGGCGACGGGAGCGGGCTGCCCCGCCCCGCCCCCCCCACCCCCCCCCGTGCCGCGAGGCTCCCGACCCCTCCCGGCGTCGCCGGCCCGCCGGCCGGGGCTTGTCAGGCCGGACGCCGCGGAGGAGGCCCCGGCGCGGCCAAGATGGTGGGCGCCGCGGGAGGGAAGCGGAGGGGAGGGCAGGAAGCGCGGGCGTTTGCCCTCTCGCCGCCCCCTCTCGAGGTTGAGGAGAGGAGAGGAAATGGCCCCGGAGGCGATAATCGAGCTGCCAGTGTGTCTGGCCTGACAGCTCCTACCTAAGCCTTTCCGCGGAGGCCCGAGGCCTGCCCAGCCCCCAGAGGCGGGCCGAGCTGGGACAGCCCGCGCTAGGGTCCAGAATTTGACACCCGTCCGCTTCCACCGCTCCCCCCTCCCCAAGCTCCCCCACCAAACCGCCCCTCGCCGCCCGTCTCAGAAAGAAGGCCCCAGAAGGCCCTGTCTTCCTGGCTGTGTCCCTTCCCCCAACCTCCACCCCCCCAGGGGAGCGGGCAGTGTCTGCTTCCCCAGGCCTGGGGGCCTGGGATGCCAGGCTCCACCCACTACGCGGCAGGCATCTGTTACTGGACAGCACGAACCCCTCTGCCTTCAGTAGGGCTGCCTTCGAAGCCCCCGGAGGGCCCGCGGCTCTGAGCGGCCATCCCTGCGCTCGGGAGATCAGCTAAGCTGACCGCTCCGCGGGGAGACCCTGATCCCCTCTAACCCTGTGTTCTCTCCCAGCAACAATGAGGGGCGACAGCAGGACGGGAACTCACACGGACTGGGCCAGGCCAGTTTGGCCAGATGACTATCTTCCCAGTGCTGCATGTGAGTGACTCTGCCCAGGTTCCGTGGGCAAACAAGCCCGGATCTGTTAAGGAGTGCGGTGGCAGAGCTGGGACTCGGCCAGGCTGTGACTCCGGATGCCCGTCCGCACATAGTGGCACTCCCTGCTCCCCGGCCGCCTGCCTAGGGCTGGCCCTGCCGCCTATCTCTGGCCCAGAGCAATGGCCCGCTCTCCCAGGCCCTCCTCCTCCCCGCTACCACAGGCCTGGCTTCCCTTCTGAGACGCCAATCTGCAGCCACACAAAGCCCTGTTTGTTTGCTTTCTCTGCTGCTCCCCCTGGATCCGATGTCTTTCTCTGCTACCTGCCGGCCTGGCTTCCTCTCCAAGCTGTCCTCCCAGCCAGCTGAAGGGAAGGAGGGGACGGCCGTTCCAGCAGGCCCTGCCTCACAGCCACCCCAGCATTCCTCAAATCCACCTCCCCAGTGCCAGGGCCCCCAGCTGGGGCAGCCTGACCCACAATGGCTCTGCAGCCCCCTTGCAGCCTCTCAGAACGTAGGGCGCCAGCTCGGTGGATCGGGGAAAGATGCCTGCAGCCAGGGGCTGGGGCAGGGGGAGGGGAGCCCAAGAGGCCCAGCCAACCTCCCCTCTCCTTTTGTGAGCGAGGCTTGTTTTGTTTTGTTCGTCAGTCAGGAAGGCTGCCCCTGACTTCCCAGCAACCCTCTCTCGGGCTGCCAGGAGATAAGGAGACGAATGGGGCCAGGAGGGCTGAATTGGAGGAGGCAGAGGGACACCCTGGTTTTATGGCCCTCCCCCCACCCCTCAGTCTTTCTGGGGGTTCCTATGTGTCCCAGGCTCTGGGACAAGGGCTTACAGGCCGCACTGGGAGTCTCACATGGTAGGCGCCCCCTCAGTGCCCATCCTGGGCAGGTACCTAAGCAGAT
>CM053565.1:10776182-11016942 GCA_028646485.1 Cryptoprocta ferox
ACTGATACCGCACAAGATACAACAATCTCTCCTGGTTCCCTCTACCCAGGGCTCTTTTATTGCACCCTGCCACACTGGGTGGCCCAGGGCAGGCCCTAACCTCCCTGGGCCTCCCTCTTCCCCTTCCTGTCCCCTCCACGCAGAGTTTAACCCTTACGGCAACTCAGGATAAAGGCATGATTATGCTCGCTTGACAAACGACAGGAGGCTCCAAGAGAGAAAGCCACAGAGATAAAGTGCCCCACTCCAGAATTTGAGATCATTCCTGTCGGACTCTAAGCCCTAAACACTTCCCACTGGGCTGCGGTATTATTGCACAGCCGGTGATTATCCGCCAAATGGATGAGTGACCACCGTGAGGAGGTGAGTGAGGGGTCGGTAGGTACACCCAGCAGATGTCGCTTCCAATTTCAGCTCTGCCGCTTGGATGCTGTGTGACCTCAAGCAGGTCCCTTAACCTCTCTGAGCTTCAGCTTCCTTGAGAATCTGTATAGGGCAGCTGATCAGGCTCAGAGAGGACAGACCACCCAATGCCCAGCAAAATAACAGGCTCTCATGAAATGATGGCTTTTTTTCTGTGATCCCTTTCAGCATCCAGAGACACAGACTTCCATTTCTGAGAGGAACCAGACCTCTCCCACCTCTGCTTTCACACATCTGGCCCTGTTGCCAGTGGTTGCCCCCACCCCCACCCCCAGTCACCATCTCTGGCCCTCTGGAACGCTCAAGGCTAAGGCCAAGGGCTGCCAAGCCGAGCTCCCCAGGCTCCTGTCCTGCCCAGGAGACCAGGGCCTCTCTGTTTAATTAGCCAGGGTGAGGGCCCCAGGGGACAATGTCAGCCTAAGGGAACAAAGCCAGCTCCGTCCACATCCTGCTGGACTCCAGAAAAGAGAACCACTCAATTAAGTCTGATTTGCCAAAACGTCTGTTTTTAGTGCTATTTCGGGCCACGGTGGGGATTTTCTGTGCTTGTCTCAAAGGTACCCTAAACCAGATTCCTTCCTACCTCCCCCACCCCTACAGTGTTTGAAATGAAAATATGTTCTTCCTCTTCTGTCTCTTTCCTTTTTCCTGCTTCTCTTTCCCACCTATCAGAGGGATGCAAATGAGAGACAGGGTCAGGGGAGGGGGGCCCACAGGAGGACAGCACTCCCACCGACAGGCCCCCACAGCACAGCGTACTGGGAGCTGTAGTTCCCTCAAACCAGGCTGAAGGCTGAGAGCTCCTACCAGAACTTTCTCTCCTCCCTACCTCTGGAAGGCCCTGAAGCCTGATCATTTTCTGCTATCTCCCCAGACGCACACTGGGCGTCTGCCCTTCCCTCCACACACCCTTGTCTTCTGCCTCTCAGCTTCCGCTTAGGCTGTGCCCTCTGCCTGGCAAAACCTCCCCCAAGGTCTCTCTTCCATGGAGCGGAAAGCCTTTTCCTGCACTTTACCTTCTTAGCTTGCAACGCAATTACAATTAAATCCGCATCTATGCAATCATGTCTTTAATGTCTGCGAACCCGCCAGACTCTAGGCTTCAAAAGGGCAGGGGCAGCATCTGCTGGGTCACCGCCCTTGGCACTGTGGACATACCGGACCAGATAACTTGTTGTGGGGGCTATTCCCGTGCACCCTAGGGTGTTTAGCAGCACCCCTGGCCTCTCCCCACTAGATGCCAGCACCTCCCCAGCTGAGACGGCCGAAAATGTCACCGGATATGGCCCACAGGTCCCCTCACCCCCAACTGAGAACCATTGCTCTAAGGCCTGGCACAGCCCTCCTAAAATGAATGAATGCATGATTCCTCCTTCCTCCCCCTAACAGAACAGGTGATTTTTATTTTATCTCTTTACCTATTATCATAATCATGTCCAAAATTAGTTTTCCCTATCAGACCAGAAGCTTCCAGAGGACAGGCCCATGTGACCTCAGCTGGGTATCGATGCTGACTGCCCATAACTATTCCCTGCGAGAATAACTCTCAAGGTATCAGAGAGGGCCAGACTGAGGCCTAGTTCTGGCCCCCCCTTTGCCAATGTCCTGGATGACTGTGTGACTTTGCTACGCCGGCTAAACTTCTCTGGGCATCCGTGTCCCTGTAACAAGTCACTGTAACCAGTCTTTGTCCTGCTGGGCTAGTGGAAGGTGTACAACTTCACACCTCTAAGGAGCTGTAGCCCCCCAAAAGAATCTTTCAGGTGGTTTTCAATTTACATTTACATTTTCTGAGAATTTTTATTATTATAACTGGCGACACTGATACACCGCTTTGCAATGTGCCAAGTAGAGCTAAGTGCTTTAGAGACACCATCTCATTTAATCCTCTTAAAAGGAAAACTATGAAATAGGTACTATTATTTTCATTTCTTGATAGGCGAGGAAATAAATAGTAGCTCCCAGGGCTGGAGGGGCCTAAGACACCCACATGTGGTCTGGTGGCGTCTGGCACCTGAGAATGTCGCCAACAGAAAACACTGTTTTTTTTAAACATTTATTTATTTTTGAAGAGAGAGAGAGAGAGAGAGAGAGAGCACGAGCAGGGGAGGGGCAGAGAGAGAGGGAGACACAGATTCCGAAGCAGGCTCCAGGCTCTGAGCTGTCAGCACAGAACCCAACGCGGGGCTCAAACCCACGAACCGCGAGATCATGACCTCAGCTGAAAGCAGATGCTTAACTGACTGAGCCCCCCAGGCGTCCCTTCATCAGAAAACGCTGTTAGCTTCAATACTTGATCCTGATCTCGTTCCTACAGTCTGAAGCCTGCCTTTCCCAGCGAAAGCGAAGCAGGCCCCACCCTGGGCAGAGAACTCGCTCCAGGTCACCACAGAAAGGTCCAACAAAGGCCAGGAGGTGGCAAGTGCTAATTGAAGAAGTCAGTCTGCCTTGATGAGGCTTGGAGGGCCCCCCACCACCCCCTTCCCTCCCCGGGTGTCTCACTCTCAGGAGAGCCCTGGCTGGGACACACTTCCCCAGCACAGAGCCGCTCTTTGAGACTCTTCTGGGAGGGAATAGAAAACAATGAGGAGGGGGGGCCACCTGGGTGGCTCGGTTGGTTGAGCATCTGACTCCTGATTTCCGCTCAAGTCACGATCTCACAGTGTTGTGAGATTGAGCCCCACGTGGGCTCTGCACTGACAGCACAGAGCCTGCTTGAGGTTCTCCCTCTTTCTCTGCTCCTCCCCCACTCCCATTCTGTCTCTCTCAACATAAATAAAACAAAACAAAACAACAATAGGGAGGAACCACTCCCTGGCACCTTCTATGTACCAGACACGGCTGTATTTTCCCTGCATTAACTAATTCTGCCAACAATTCTATGAGATAGGTGCTATCACTTTCTCCATTTTACAGACGAGGCAAGCGAGCAAAGAAAATAAGTTAAGTGTGCAAGTCAGCAAGTGGCAGAGCTGGGGATGTGAACCGAGGCCGCTGAACTCCAAGTACAAGCGCTCGTCTGTCAGCGATGCAGTATTAGAAAGGCGTCACACTTGTGGCTGTGCCCCCCTGTCGCTGATGGACGACAGGGCCTCGATGTGGGATTTATGAATGAGTGAACGAACAAATGCGGGAGTTTGTGGTGACACGGCCACATCCAACTGCCACCAAAGTCACAAGTTGCCAGATGCTTTCTCAGAGCCCACCCACAGCGCTGGGACAGAGCCTCTTTGGAAACCAAAGCTCTGGCCAGAAAACTCTTATAATTCTCACCTGCCCCGCTGTGTGACAAAGACCCACTCAAGCCATCTCCTCCACCTGGCTGGGAAGGACACCGTGTTTTGGCCAGTGTTCCGGCGGGGAAAGTTTAGAGACAAGCTTGGCACAGACCTGCGATCTTTATCGGGAGGGGCCTGTGATGATGCCCATTTTAAAGGTCGGGGTGTGGAGCCCAGAGAGGGCAGTCAGTACCCAGATTTGACCCAGGCTGGCAGAACCCCAAAGCCTGTGTTTATGGCCCCAGGTTTGGGACCTCCTTGCTTCCCAGATCCTAAGACGCCCCAACGCTGGCAGCACGTTTGATGCTTGCAGGAACTAACGCTCCCATCTTTGACGGGAGAGGCAGGTGCCGGCCTGAAGCAGCAGCTGGAACGAAGCCTTTTCCTGACTCTCAACCAGCGCCCTTGCTCCCCCCCTCCCCCGGCCACCATGTTGTCCTGTGCACAGTCCCCAAGAAGGGGGCTCGAGGCACGGGAACCCCAGCTCTGCTCCAGTCTGCAGGTCCTTCCTCCAGACCCCCAGCCCGGGGCCTGTCCGCGCTCTGAGGGAGCCCCCCGTCCCTGTTCGTCCCTGTTCGGTCAGCCCTGCTCACTCGGTCCCCGACCTTCTTCCCGCTGAGTTGCTGACTTGGGCTCACACACCATCAGTCTGAAAGCAGCTGACCTTCTCCCAGTTTCCGGCGGAAACTGAGGCCTCAGGGAAGAGGGGAGATGTCCCCGCAGCTCCCAACCGATGGCTGCGGTGCCCGGTGCCTGGCCCTGGCCAGCTGCATCTGTTTCCCCTCACAGGACTCATTCGGGCCCCTCCGTGGCACCCCGGGCGCCTGCCGCCCTGCGTCTGATCACTTCACATAGAAAGTGCGTGTTCAGTGTCCACCTGGCTCTTGGACTTGGCAGGCCCGGAAGGCCAGCCCGCAGCTGGTTCGTCTCTGGGGCCCCGCGTGAGCATGGGGCTGAGGCAGAAAGCCCAAGGGGGTGTCTGCTGAGGGAGGGAGGGAAGGAAGGAAGGAAGCAGGGTTCAGTGTCACAGGCCTAGTACTCCTGGATACTTCCTTTCCTGATTCTGAGCACACAATTTAGCAACAAGAGCATCTCCTTCCCTCCTCCCTCCCTCCACGTCTCTCTCCCTCTCTCCCCTGCCTTCTCTCTTCTCCTGCCTCACCTCCCTCCCTCCCTCCCTCCTTCGGTCCCACACACACTATTCACAACCAGCACAACAAAATCTCTCCTTCACCAGCCAGAGGAGCCCCAGTCGTCGCCTCCAGCCCCTGGCACCCTCCCCCCCAATCGCATTCCAGTCTCCGGATCCCCAGTGACCCACCCCGGCAGCACAGGGCACGGCCCTGCCTCAAACCGTCTAGTCTCCTCAATCCCCGGGGAAACAGGCCGAGCCAGTTTCTCCTCGGCCCCCTCAGGGAGCAGCCTGGGGGTGCTGGGCCCCTCTCTGGCCCCACTTGTCTCTCAGAAGCCTGACAGCACAGAATCCTCTGAGCAGGGCCCTGAGAATCTGCAAAGATCCCGCAGGCGGCTGCCAAGGATCTCAGGGGCCCACAGAGAGGGCGTCGGGCCCCCGCCCGGCCCACCGCACCTAGCCCTTCCTGCCAGGAAGCATTTCCAAGTGTCTCCCGTGTTCCAGGCCTCGCCCTTGGCACTGGGGCTGGGAGGGGAGGGAGGTGTGCTTTCGAGCCCAGATGCTCCAGCCTTGTGGGGAGGACAGACCCCGACAGAATCACCGATAATTCCATGATAAACGCTATGCCACGGGTGTAGACAAAGGGAGATGACTCAGTCTTGCCTCACAGGTCAGAGGAGGAGGAGGCAGGACGTCGGTTTTGGTCTTGGGAGGCAGGGAGGAAGGTGAAAGGCATCCTAGGCGGGAGCGGCGGCCCAGGCAAACGCAGGGCACGGAGGCCGGGGTGCACCCGGCTGAATGCTGGGAAGAAGGCTGTGCTGGGGCTGGATGGAAAGGAAGGGGGGGCCTGAATGGGGCAGAGCAGGCGGGGGACAGCAGAAAGGGCCCCTACGGCGTGGGAAGGGCCACAGAATGGATTCAGTCCAGCAGGAGCCTGTGGAAGTATCCGCTATGGTCCAGAAAGACGACTCCGGTGGTGTGGCCCCTCTGGGAGGGGCAGGGCGGAGGCAGGGAGGCCAGGGAGGCCCCAGCAACAGTGCAGCCTCTTTGGCCACCATTCTTTCTGCACTAGTTCCTCCCTTCTCGGCCACGGGACACACGCCACGTCCGTCCCAGCCACCGAACACTTGCTGGTGTGTTCCCTCTGCCAGGACCGTCCCTCTTGTTCTTACTTACCTGAGCTCGAAGCCCCTGCCTCCGTAAAGCTCCCAACTCTGGTCAAGACTGAATCCTAAGCCCAAGTTACCTGTGCCACCCACCTGGGACGTGAAGTCCGCAGTGGCTCCCTTTGCTCTTCACGTGGGCAAGTCTTACCCAAGACGCGGCCCCACACTCTTGCCCTTATTCTCCCCGTAACATAAACAGGGTGCCTTCACCGGGGGGACCCGTTTCCTGCCTGAAACCTGGCTCGAGCTCCCATGACAATGCTGGTTCCCTTGGGTATTATCTGGGTCTCAGTCACCCACTGGGCTGTGACCTTTTTGGAGGCAGGTGTACAGGACCTCGGAAATGATGGGTCCTTAGAAAATACGTGTTCCCTTGGGGCCAGTGAGCTTAGGTACCTTTCCCACAGAAACACTGCCCAGTGTACACTGCTCCACCTTGTCCCTCCCTGTGAGGCACATATTGAAGGGGGGGGGGGCAGAGCCACAGGTGGCTATTAAAAGCAACAAGATAGGGGCGCCTGGGTGGCTCAGTTAGTTAAGCGTCCGACTCTTGACTTCAGTTCAGCTCATGATTTCATGGTTCATGAATTCGAGCCCCGCATCAGGTCCCACGCTTTCAGCGCAGAGACTGCTTGGAATTTCGTCTCTCTCCTCTCTCTCTCTCTCTCTGCCCCTCCCCTACTCATGCTCGCTCGCTCTCTCTCAAAATAAGTAATAAAACAAAGCAAAAACCAAACCAAAACAAAACCTTAAAAGCAACAAGATACATGCATGGACTGCCATGGAAACAGAATAGTATTAATAATGGTGATAGTGCCAACTGGCATTTACTGGGACAAGAACTGTTCTAAGCTTTATATATTTACATGGAATGACTCCTTAAATCTTCACTACAGTCCTGTAAGGCCGGTGTTGTTTTATTCCCATTGTACATACAGGACACTGAGGCACAGAGAGGTAAATAGCTCATTCAGTATGTGGGAGAGCCAGGAGTCAATCCAAAGCCTTGCCCTGGAGCACCTCCCCCTGTGACTTTCCCAAGACGAATGGAAAGGAAAAGGGAAGTAAAAGAAGAGCCTGAGATATATTTTCATTTGGGGATAAAAGAAAGGTATGTACTGGTATGTAAGATACATGTTTATGTAAGCGAGTAGCAAGTCGTCTAGAAGGATACATTCAACTCTTAACTAAGGTTACCTGTGGGGGGGTGTTGCGGAGGACACTTTTACTCTAGATACTTCTGGGTTATTTCCATTTTTCACAGTAAGAATGAATCCATGTGTTACTCAAGTAATTTAAAACGGGAGAACTTGTCAGGGCCTCAGTTTAGGAATGCATAGAAGTCATTTTGTAGGACTGTGTTTTCTAACTCTGGGTATGGCCCATTAACGGACTGTGAAATCAATTTAGTGGGTTGCAACCAGCATTAAAAAATTTTTTTTCAAATGGGCTAGAACAGAAAGTATCAGCTCAGCAGACAAAGTAGAGGAGTTATTTCACCAAACTTATCTTTCAGTTTTATATAGGGGGGTAAACAGAATTGTGACCTAAAATGTATTTCTTACTACAGGTATCGGTTAAGAGTTTGAAAACCATGGGTATAAACTTGGGGGTCTAAAAGGAATGGGGTGGGGGGCGACACCTGCAAGGGCCTCTTGGTCCAGTCTGAGTTGCAGCTCTGGGAAGAAGCCAGAGGGGCCCCCGGTTCTTGGAAAAGTCCTATTTCGCCCACTCCGGAGTTGGCTTCCAGGGCCTGGATCATCTCTTGATAACTCTGCTGCTTCCCTCCAAGGCTTTTGCCTGTGAGAGGCTTGGCCAGACATCTGGGAATGAGCCTCCCGGAGACCAGAAGGTCTGTGTTCACTCCTCTGTGTCACTCAAAGCTCCTAAGGACGCTCCTGGGGTCCCATATACACCCTCTGCTGTCAAAGGGGCGGGGTGGGAAACAAGGTTCTTTTCCAGCTTCCACATCCCCAGAAGCCTCTGGAAACACAGCTGTGTGGTCAGTCGGGAGGGGCCTCCACTGAGTCTGCAGCGAGGGCTGCCCCCACCCTGGGTGAGCCTGACCTAGGCCGAGCAAGGTCTTGACGGAGGATGGGGTGGGGGAAGAGAAGCAGAGCCCCCAGCCCGGGGCTCCCATGGCGCCGGCGCCTCCACTGCGCAGCTCTCCTAACCCACCCCCGCCTCCCCTCCCAGGGCAGCAGACAACTAAAAAAAGATAAAATAAAAAGAAGTAATTCCCCTGCTCTGACGTCAGCGCGAGGTTTTAACAGCCCGGCAGCGGCATGAAACTGGATTGCAACCAGATGTAATGCCCTTGAATCCTCAACACACCGCTGCGTTGGAAGAGAAATAAAGCGGGAGGGGGGTGGAGGCGCGGCGCGCTGGGTGGGAGGGAGGCGTGCGGGTCCCGCGTGGGTCCTTGACGCCGAGCCTGCCCAAACCACGGGAAAGGCGCTGCGGGAGCGAGGGCTGCGAGCGGGGCAGCTCAGGGCCCGGGTCCGCCATTCAGGCGCGCTGCCTCCCCTCCCCCAGCCCCCCAATAGCGCATTGTTACACTCGGTTTTGTCCGTTCCGAGCCGAGACCCGGGAGCTCCCCGCCGCCCCCCGATCGAGGGCTTCCAAGAGATCACAGCTGGGGCCGGCACTCCAGCCCTTGGCGTGGATGGGAGGAGGGCGCAGAGCCCCGAGAAGGGAACCGGGCTCGCTGGGAAAACGGGCGCCCCAGGAAGCTGGGGCCGCTGGCGCCGCAGCGGCCTCGGGCCTCACTGATGTTTCGCTTCCCCTCCGCCCCTCCGCCGAGGCCCTCCAGCGCGACCAAGGCTCCAAATGTCACCCCCGCGTCCTGACACCCCCTCGCCCCCGCCGCGCTCGGCGACGCCGCCTGGCGTCCGGCCCCCACGTCTCCTCCCAGGGCCCCTGCCTCCTAGGCGCGGGGGCCGTGGACCTGGCCGGCTCGCCGCTGTCCGGGGACTCGGGGCTCACGCGTCCGGTGCCCCCGACCGTGACGTCACCCCCGAAAGGCCCGTGCGCCCGGGGCCTGGCCGCGCCGGAGCTCCCCGGGCCTCCAGGGCCGCTTCCTGCCCGGTCGCGGGGCCTGCGCACAGGCCCGGGAGCCGATGCCCGCGTGGGGGCACCGCGGAGACCCCCGCGCGCCCCGTCTCCCCACGCACGGCCCTCACCGCCCCCGGCGCCCTGCCTCCCACGCCGTGCCGCACGCCAGGCCCCGAGTCCCTCACGCTCAAGTCGGCTCCCCGCCCCCCACCCCGGGCGCACTCACAAAGCGCCCCTCCCGCCCCGGCGCCGGGCGAATGCCCCCCGCGTCCCCACGCCCCGCGCGGCCGCACTCCGCGCCCCGGCGCACGCACAGCCCCGGGCCACCCGCGCCCCTCGCCGCGCGCGCCCCCACGCCACCAACCGCCCCCGGACGGCCATCCGGTGACCTCGCGCACCCCCACACCACACAAAGCGGTGACCCCGCGGACCCCGACATCGCGGCCCCGCGGCGCGCTCGGCCCCCGAGCCCGCCTCCATTCCTCACCCTGCCTCGGATCCCGACGCCTCGCGCCGCCCCGACCCCGGCAGCGCCCCCCGAAGCCCCCGCGCCCCGGCGCTCGGTGCTCACCTCGGCGCCCGCGCTCACTCGGGGGCCCTGGCTCTCGCGCTGCGACTTCGCGGCCCGCAGGCCCGGGCGGCCATGGGGGTCAGGGCGCGGCGGCCCGGCCGGCCCGCGGCCAGGCAGGAAGGAGGGTGGGCCGCGGCGCCCCCTCCTCGCGCCGGCGCTCGGGCGGCGGGCAGGGCGGCCTGCTCGGCTCGCCTCTCGCCCTCGCCGCCGCCTCGCTCTCCGACTCGACTCTCCGAGCCCAGCCGCGGCGGGGGCGGCGCCCGGGGGCGCGGGGAGCCGGCGGCGCGGGGAGCGGGCCCTGGCCGCGCACCCGGCCGGGCCTGCCTGGTGTCCGCGGGTGCCGCGGGGAAATGCGATCCCCTCCGCACAGGAAGAGCGAGCGGGCGGGCGGGCGGGCGACGCGCGGGGGGAGAAGGAGAGCGAGAGCGGGAGGAAAAAAGTTCCCGGGCGGCCTGGCTGCGCTCGCTCGAGGCCCCGGGCGCCAGGTGGGCCGTGCGCGCCCCGACAGCACCCCCTGGCGGTCCGCGCGCCCCACTGCGCGTCCCCCCGCCCGCCCGCCGGCCTTGGGGGGAGGGCGCCTCGCGTGGGATCCAGGCGGAGCCCTCCCGGACTCGCACGCCTGGCCCGGGGCCTGGGGACCCGGTGGGACTGGGGGCTGGGAGAGGGCTGGGACCTCGGGCGGAAGATGTGGACTGGCACCTTGCCCTCAGATGCTTCCAGTCTCTGGCCCGGTTCCTAGGCCCGGCTCCCACCCTCGCCCCACCACCAGCCGTCACTGTGACCTCCTTTTTACAATTTGGAAAACATTTTTGACTTCCAAACTCAATAGGTCGGACATAAATGTCTCCACTTACTGGGTTCGTGGCACCTTGCTGGGCGCTGGGGAATCAGAGACAATGGTCCCAGCTGTCATGGAGCTCACACCCTGTGGGGGACAGACAGACAGACAAGAAACAAATGCTTACATACATAAAGAAGATAATTTCAGGGAGTAAGGAATTCTAGGAAGCAAATTAACAGGTGAAGTGACCGATAGGGGCTACTTAGCTACCAGTGAGAGAAGGAGGCCTATCTGAGCCGAGAACTGAATAACAGGAAGGCAAGCTGCCTGAGTAGAACCAGGGGAAGACCATTACCAGCAGAGGGAAGAGCAAGTGCAAAGGCCCTGAGACAGGAGAGAGCTTGATGCATAAAGAACCAGGAGACAGGTGGTGGACACACTGAAGGCAGAACCAAAAGGGAAGACCTCCGTCTTTAAGGCTACAGAGGGCCTGCTGAGGAATTTGGATGCGATTCTGGTGCTCTGGGAAGGAAGCCATTGGCAGGTTTTGCGCAGAGGAATGTTGAATGAGTGAGTGAAGGAACCTATGAACTTACAGACTCCCTGAGCAACTGCAGCTCCAACCGTTCGACTCACCAGGGCTCAGGCAGAAACCCACAAACACCTGCTCTGGGAGCCTCCCCACCAGTCCCCCAGCCTCGGGGGGCTGTTGGTCCAATGGAGGGGAGGGGGAAGCATCAGAGCTCCCAGGTGACCTGGGGCTAGTGAGGTCCCTTATCAAACCTCAGCTTCCTCATTGGTAAAATAGACGCTGTAGTAGGTACGGTGCCCTTACTCTACTAGATACTGTTCCTCTTCTTCTTTTATTTTTTAAGGTTTATGTACTTATTTTGAGACAGAGAGAAAGAGCACAAGCAGGTGAGGGTCAGAGAGAAGGAAAGACAGAACCCCAAGCAGGCCCCACGCCATCAGTGCAGGGCCAGATGCGGGGCTCAGACTCTCGAACCGTGAGATCATGACCTGAGCTGAGATCAAGAGTCGGCTGCTTAACCAACCGACTGAGGCGCCCGGGCGCGCGGCGGTGCTGTCCCTCTGTCCCTCTGTGTATGGCTTGTCTCCTTTGATCCTGACAGCCCCTTTGTGAGGTTCGCTCACTCAGCGCATTCGTTCGAGGGGCCCGAGTGGTGAAATCCCCCGTCCAGGTTCTCTCGCTAACGTGTCGGAGCCAAGACCTGCACCCTTCCCACTGTGGCTCAGCCACCTAGCTCCCACAGAGAGTGGTGAATGGTAAGGGTGACGCAGGGGCTGGGTCACAATGCAAACTGCACCACTTATTTTTTAAATTTTTTTTTAATGTCTTTATTCTATTTTGAGAGACAGAGAGAGAGCGGGGGAGGGGCAGAGAGACGGGGAGACACAGAATCCGAAGCAGGCTCCAGGCTCCGAGCTGTCAGCACAGAGCCCGACGCGGGGCTCGAACCCACGAACCGCGAGATCATGCCCTGAGCCGAAGTGGGACGCGTAACTGACTGAGCCACCCAGGCGCCCCTAAAACTGCCCCACTGTAAGCTGGTTCTAAGGGCATTTTCTGGGGGGTTTAGGGGGGATACCCACCTGGTTTCTAAATCTGGCTCCTTTATGCCAGCTTTGGGCAAACCACGTAACTTGCTGAGTCTTGGTTTCCTCATCTGTAAAATGGGGATAACAGCAGTACCTGCTTCCTGGGGTTGTTGAGAGGATTGACTTAAGTAAGGTGGGTGAAGCACTAAACCCAGAGCCTGGCGTGCGGTGGATGCTGTTATTGTTTCAGGTCAAATACTAGCTGAGTGGGAATGGCCACCAACATCCATTCAGGGGCTTTCTAGCCCCCACCATGTTCTGGTCTCCTGCCCTCCCTGCCTTAACACGCTTTTGGGAGAGCCTAGGGGCAGGCCTGACGCCAGGAAGCTCAGTGGGAGCTCGAAGAGGAGGCCTCCCTGAGGGAAGGAGATTGCGTGGGGTCCAACTACTCGCAACGGCCATTGTTGGGCACCTACGTGCACAGATGCCATCTGTATGTATTATTTCCTGCAGCTGCTGTAACAAATGACCACAATATCCGTGGCTTAAAACAACACGCATCTATTCTTTACAGTTCTAGAGTTCAGAAGAGTTTGAGATCAGCTTCCCAGGGCCAAAGTCAAGGTGTTGGAGGGCTGGCTCTTTCTAGAGACTCTAGGGAAGAGTCTGTTCCCTGTCTTTTCTAGCTTCTGGAGGCCACCTGCATGTCGTGGCGGTGACGGCAGGTGGTGATCTCCAGAAGCTAGAAAAGGCAAGACAACAATAGCTCCTGTTGTCCCGCCTCCTACTTCCTCCCTTGGCCTTCCTGCCTCCTCTTTATAAGGACCTTTGTGATTACATTAGGGACACCTGTAAAATCCAGGATAATCTCCCCATCCCAAGACCCTTAATTTAATCACACCTGCAAGGACACCCCTGCCCCCCCCCCGGCTTTTTTTTCCATATAAGAGAACATCCACGGGGGCCAGGGATTAAGACCTGGATATCTTTGTGAGCCATCGTTTAGCCTCACACTCCATGTATTCTGTGACTGCTCCCTCATCATAACTCATTTGACAGATAAGAACATCATTAAGGCTCGGAGAGGTGAAGTCACTTGTCCACAGTCAACCAGCAGGTGAGTGACTTTAGTCACCCGTTCCATGCGTTTTTACTGAGTGCCCACTGTGGTTCAGATATCAGGTTAGACTCTGGGTTGCAGGGTAAAACTTGCCCGGGAAAGGCATCCTGTGGCACACAGGCATGAAATGTAATGACCGGGTCCTGTCAAGGAATTCCAGAAAGGCTTCCTGAAGGAGGTGACCCGCGAGCTGAGATCTGAGGAGTGATTTTCCCCGGTCTGTTTTAGTCAGGGGAGGGCATGGGGCTTCTCAGAAGAGAACAGGGAACTGAGCAGGGGTCACTGTCAGCAAAGCCAGCGCCCGAGAGATTTCTGCTGAGAACTTGCTTTGTCATCCTCAGCCAGATGCAGTGAGAGGGCCAGGAGGGAGGGGGCCCGCTGAGCAACAGCCTCCCAGTAAAGACGGTGTCAGCGTCGGTACAAGTTTCAAACTTCCAGCTTGAAGGTGGAGTCCGGGGTGCCGGGGTTTGGACTGGAGAGAAGAGCCGAGTGCTTGCAAATCTGGAGTTGAGTACCTTTAAGGAATCTAAGTCCTTGGTGAATTGAAATACCTTTCTTTTTTTAGTTTATTTATTTTGAGAGAGCGAGAGCGAGAGAGAGCGCGAGAACAGGGGAGGGGCAGAGAGAGAGGATCCCAAGGAGGTTCTGCCCCTGTCAGTGCAGAGCCTGATGTGGGGCTCGAATCCAGGAATCTGTTACCCGAGCCGAAATCAAGAGTCAGATGCTTAACCGACTGAGCCACCCAGTCACCCCTGAGATACGTTTAAGGAACGTAAATTATCCTTATTGCTCTATACCCTTTTTAAAATCACCCACCTCTTTTAAATCCCCAAATGCACTTGAATTTGAGATATTCTCCCTCTTCCCAGGGGTCTTAAGATCTAGTTCTGCCTCTGTGTGGCCTTGGCCTTGGGCTCGCCTCAGTTTTCTCACAGGTTGAAAGGAGACAAAGACCTCTACCTAGGGGGAGAGACCCTTGTGGGCTGGAGGATAGGGAAGGGGAAGGATCTATCTCAAGACTGGATCAAGTATCCTGAGTGAATGGATCATCATTTGCTCATCAACAGAATACAGAGCGAGCATTTCTCCAAGGCTTAGCCTCATTGGGTGGACATCCCCCTTCGAAGAGTCCCCTGGTCACACAAGGAAACTGAGGCCAGGGAGGGGAGGTACCTAGAGCAGGAGAGTAGAGTGAGATTCAGGGGGTCCAAGTGCCCTGCTGAAGCTCAACCACCAGCCAGCCTGCCTCCTTAGGGCCACAGCACCGGGGGCTCCGGGCCGAGTTTAGGACATGCAGCCGCCTCCCAGTCGTGACGACATAGCCGGCATTTATTGAGCACTTACTATGTGCCAGGCCCTGTGCATTTTGGTCTGTGAGGTGGAGACTCACTATCTGCATTTTGCAGAGGAGAAAAGCAGAGGCCCAGAGAGGGGCGAGAACATTCTCAGAATTGGTCGGCTCAATGTTTGTAACTCTCAGCTGTCGGCTGAGTCTGGGCATTCTTCAGCTGCTGAGTTCTGTGACTTTCAAATCCTGTTCTGAAGCACTTCGTGTTCGGGGTTTTGGTTGTTGAGATGGGGTTGACCCAGCCAGATGGAGCCTCGATTTGTCAGCCACGGGGCACGGGACCCCAGGAGTTCTCCAATATCCTTCTCACCAACTTTGTGAAATTCTACAGCTTTGGTTAAG
Source organism: Cryptoprocta ferox (assembly GCA_028646485.1). NCBI lineage: Eukaryota > Metazoa > Chordata > Mammalia > Carnivora > Eupleridae > Cryptoprocta > Cryptoprocta ferox. The sequence continues at coordinate 10,790,958 of CM053565.1, forward strand.
ATTCGAAGATTTCCTTCTCCGTCAACTTGTGTAGGTGAAACTGACAGAAAAGATGCTAACGGGAGGGGCGGGGAGAGAGGTGGCGCTAAGCAGCGGGAGTGGGGGCTGCGTGTGTAAGGCGTCAGGACAGTAGCAAATCTGGTCACCTGTCAACAACTTCTACTTCCAATGCAGGTAACAGACGCTCCGCTGCCGGGGCCCCCATCATCTGGATTAGGCAGATCAGCCTGGGAACGGTTGCATCAGGAATTACACGAGGAAGCGATAAAATTCCATCTTGTCTCGGGGCGCCTGGGTGGCTCAGTGGGTTGAGCGTTGACTTCGGCTCAGGTCATGATCTCACGGTTCGTGGGTTTGAGCCCCGCGTCGGGCTCTGTGCTGACAGCAAAGAGCCTGGAACCTGCTTCAGATTCTGTTCTCCCTCTCTCTCTGCCCCTCCCCTGCTCATGCTCTCCCCCCCCCTCAAAAATAAATAAATATTAGCAAAATAATTTTTTTTAAAATTCCCTCTTATCTCGGCCATTGTGGGTCTCTTTCCAGAACCTTGTCTTTCAGTGGTAGTAACACGTCGATTTTCTCATGGGGAACATTCTTCCCCACTTTAAGCCTATGTAGATCAGCCTAGGCTGATCCTACCTCTGGGATGCAGAGATGGTCATATGACTCAGATTTAGCCAATCAAAGTGCCCCATTTGCCTGGCTACGGTGATTGGTTCAGGAATGGGCACGGGACCCAAGCCCTCTGGGAGTTTTGCTGGAAACATTGAGCTTTGCCAGGCCTTCCAGGAGTTGTTAAGCCAGTTGGCTGTGGGCCTGAGAATAAAGCCAATATGGAGAAAAGCTGTATGGAGACACACCTAGAGATATCACCTGGGCAGCTGGATCCAGCTATGCCTGAAGCTCGGAAACTCCTGGACTTTCAGTTACACAAATCAATGAACTCACCTGTTTGTATAAATTAGTGTGAGTTGACCTTCTGTTACTTGTCTCAGAGAGAACCGAAACTGCTTTACCTGGAGAAGAAAACTTAGAAATGTGAGAATAGGAGCGGGGCCAATATCTCCAAAGATCTGAAGGGTGGCCCTGGCTTTGCATACAGATTGTGTGGTTCCAGTGGGCAGGAGGATCTGGAGCAGGATGTTGGTTCTATGAGGAAGAACTTTCCTGCAATTAGAGCTGTTCAAAGAGGACTCTGAGCCACCTGGAGGGAGAGAGTAAGCTTCCTGTCTCTGGGGGTATGCAAACAGAGGCAGGATGTGATGAAAGGACCGAGGCTGGCTAGCACAGCAATCCTGTAATTGAATATGCCTCGGTATCTCAGACCAGCTTCAGCGGAGAGCTGGAGAATACCAGTTACACCCCATTTTTCATTGTAAAATATTTCAAATATTCAAGAAGATAAAAGAAGAATTCAGCGATCGCCCTTGAATCCATTCTTGTCAGCTCAAGAAATAAAACTTCGCCAGTGCAGCCTTAGTGCTGATTGCAGACTCCCACCCCACCCCCACTGTCCCTGTGCCGGTCCTTAAGCGTTTACTACAGAGGCACAGTCCCAAGGGACAGGTAGCTCACGGGTCTCTCTGAAATAGAGGGGTTGGAATTGCCATACTTTTGGGCCCTACAGATTTTTTGTCATTGCCAGTGTTGAAAATAAAAGCGCTTAGCTCCTAATAACACATGCATTTTCCTTCTTTCTTTTTTTTTTAATAATAGAAAAGTATTACAAAAACAGTCCCCAGTTTTTCATCTTGTTTTTATAAAACAACTCCATTGCCGCCGCCCCCCCCCCACCTCCAGCGCCCCCGCCTCCTCCGTCTCCCCTGTTCTGGTGTTCGGAGCCCCCTCACACTCTCAGAGCTGTGGGGGCTGAGACGCACATGAGGCGGATCAAGTGCCCTGCTCACGCCCCGGCGCGTAGTAAGTGCTCAGTTCTAGCGCTAGCTGGGACTGTCACGCATGTCAGGGGACTTCCTCCCACTCCCAGCCACTCCCCTCAGCGGAGAAACCGTCACCCTCCTCCCTCTGCTCACCCCCTGGTCCGGGGTGATTTCCAGATTCCAGGGGCTGTGCGTTCCCCAGCCTGTGGCCCCTTCCTCAGTCACTGCTGCTCTTGCTTCTGTTGTCACATCTCCTTCTCTCTGTCGCATCTCTGGCGGCCTCTGTCTTAGACGACACTTGTGATGACCTTGGGCCCACCAGATAAGAGATTTGTCCCCCATCTCAAGATCCTTGTCTTAATCACTGCAGAGTCTCTTTTGCCATCCGTGGTCACATGCACAGGGTTCGGGGCTTGGGACTGTCTTTGGGGGCCATTATTCAGCTGACACAGAAGTGCCCCCGAGTGGGGTGGGGCATGAGTTACTTGGACCCTGATGAGGCCTCCAGGCCACTGCCAGCAAGACAGAGCACCGCTGTTCCTTCCACCTCCCCCCCACCCCCACACCCCTGGTGGTGAGCTGCGGGGGGTGGGGGGCCAGACCAGGGTCTTTCCTGAGAATTCAGTGTTTAGAATGTGCCAGGCAGTGGGTCAGAGTGTTCGCGTCTCTCATTTAGTCTATCATAATCCCTCATATACCCATTCTATGGATGTGCAGATTGAGACTTACCAACAGCAGCTGGTATTTCTTGAGCATTGACTGTGGGCCGTGGCCACGCCCAGCCCCTGCGCACCCACACTTCACAGGTTCATACACTCGGGGGTGCTCACAGGGGCCCTGTAAGGGAGGTGCTGTGATCCCCACAATTGTTTGGAGAGGAAACTGAGCTCAATGGTGCAGCCACTAGTCACAGAACACTGAGGACACTTGAGGGACGAGTCGGAGCTGGGCTCCAGAGCTGCAGTTCGGAGTGGAAACGGAGGGCTGGCAAGGTCTGGTCTGGGTAGACAGTCTCCGGGCCGCTCCCTGTCAGGTTCACGGAAGAGCCCTGCTGCAGCCGAAGGGGGTACGGGCTCTGTCCAGCTGCCAGGCCACGAGGTGGGAGAGAATGCCGGCCCTGGGCTGTGGAGTGGGGGCAAAGGGAACGTGGTGGGAGGTAAGGGGAGGGCGTGGACAGTGGGGAGTAGGGGTACAGAAGGATGGGGGGCGGGGACTGGGGTGATGGAGGGAGGGGAGGGATTTGGAAGTGGGGAGTGGGGGCGAGGGAGGGGGCGGGGGAGGGAGTGGGAGGGACTCAGGGAGGTCCAGGAGGGTCGCCATAGTAACCGGAGCCTGTGCTGCTCTGAGGCTGAGCTGCCCCTGGGGAAGGAGATAAAATGTTTTCTATCGATCTCTGTCGGGAAAGTCATCAGTGATAAGCTGCTCCAGCCAAGGCGGGGCTGCAGGGGCCTGGCTGGTGCGAGTGTGCACGTGCGCATGGCACCCAGGGTGACCACCAGGACGGGGGTCAGACTGGCAGGCGGGGCAGGGGGCCGCACGCATCTGCTCTGGTCGTCTGTCCCCTTGTGCTCGGTGGGACAGTTGCACTGGGGCTGTCTCCTGCCTCTCAGGGCTGCTCGGAGTCAGGGATGGAGGGGCAGGAGGGCGAGAGAGGGGCCGGGATCTGGCTGGTGTGCGGGAGGCTGTGATGCCATTCTCTGTGCCCAAAGGTCCAGCCGCTGGAAGCCAGTCTTTTCCCTTCCAGGGAACGTCAGGTGCCCCCCTGCGGGATGGGCAGCCACGGCTGGGGAAGGACCCAGTGGCCTCTGCTGGGGACAAATAGCCCCGCCGTCCGTGCTGCCAGGGCCGGGGCCACTGTTCCGGGCCTCAGTGGACGAGGACCAGCTTCCCCGCAGGGGCCTCACAGACCCAAGTGCACGGACATGTGCGGATCACCTGCCCCCGCCAGTCTCCGTGCGTGTCCGCGCGTGTCTGTGCGGTTCCTTCTCTCCACGGGTGTTAGCGCCTGCAGTGCCGGGTGCTGGGCTGGGCAGGGGGCACCGGTGACCGGTGCAGACACAGCTCCTCCTCCTCCTCCTCAGGGGGCTGACTTGTGGGTGTGGAGAGTCACACAAATAAAGCAGAAACGTAAATTGGGAGGCTGTGGGTGATCACGTGTCAGGGGCTCGTAGAGGGCACGGGAGAGTGGGAAGTGGCTTCTTAGTTCTGTAAGGAAGTCATGGAGACCTAAAGAAGAGCATGCTTGGCTCAGCAAAAAGCAAGTACAAAGGCCCTGAGGCAGGAGTGTGCAGGGAGGGTTAGCCCCTGTGGGGCTGGAGTGGGTGCGCGGGGCAGAGAGGGTCCGGAAGGGGTTGGGTGGCCACAGCGAGGCCTCTGGCTCTGACTCTGAGTGAGGAGGGTGATCTCCCTGGAGGCCCCCACGACGCTCCCAGGCTGCTGTGAAGAGAGCAGACGTGGGCCGAGGCAGCAGCAGGGATGCCCGCCCGGCGGCTGCGTGAGTCCACATGGGCATCAACAAGGCCCAGTCAGGGTGCAAGCCGTGAAAGTGTGAAACGTTGCCGATCCCAAATATATTTTGAAGGTAAAATTGACAGGGTTTGCTGACGTGGGGAGGGAAGGAGAGGCGTCCTGGCCACTCGAACCCCTGGCGCTGTGTTTGCCTGGGCAGTGAGCTCTGGGTCTCTGGGCGTGTGGGATGATTGCTCTCAGGCCCCCCTCTGTGGGGGCTCAGCCCTGCCCCGTCCCTGCGGGGCCCAGGGCCTGTGGGCTGGGAGCGCCGAAGAGGGAGAGGAAACAAGGGAGGGAGGGGCCGTGGCAGGTGCTTGAGAAACATTTACGGGTAAACATGGGCACTGTAGATCTGCCCCCTCTCTGGGGACCACCAGTTGGTGGCACCTGTCCCGGAGGCCCGGAGAGGAGGCAGCTCTGCAATAGCAGACACTGGCCCTCACCTTCCGTGTCACTTCCTTCCAGAAACCAGAGAGAGTCCCATTGGTCCATTCAGCTCTCAGAATCACTCCCTTTCCTTCTCCACTCCCCGAATCCTGTCCATCCTCCAAGACCAGCTCAAACTCTGGCTTTAAGGAGTCTGCCGGCCCACCCCGAAGGTGGGTACTTGAGCCAGCCAGAGGGCACTTGAGTCTGCCACCTGCTGCTGTGCGTCCTGGGGCAAGTCACTTCACCTCTCTGAGCTGACGCGTCTTCCCTGTGTGACTTGGAGCTAATAGCTGATGGCACCTGTCCTGTGGGGGGTGTTCAGCTGTTATCTCTGTGAACCTCAGTTTCCTAATCTGTCAAGGAGGGCTGAATGAGACACTATCTGCGGTGGTCACTCAGTGCCCGGGTCACGGTACCCTTTCCCCCCCACTCATTCCTTTCTCCTGCCCCGGAACCCCGCCCTGTCGCCCTGTCTCCCCACTCTGCTTCTCTGGAACCCCCCACTCCCAGTTTTAGGGAGCGCTCACTAGGCTGTGACCACAGGCCCATGAGGCCCACCACCCTGGTACCAGACAGGACCTCCAAAGGCTGTCGCTGTAAATGGCCCCACTCGGTTACCCAACTGGCTTTAGGAGCCGGCCCCAGAGCTCCAGCTCAGATCTGAAAATGGCCTCCAGGGGTGCCTGAGTGGCTCAGTCAGTTAAGCATCTGACGTCACTCAGGTCATGGTCTCACGGTTCGTGAGTTTGAGCCCCGCGTCGGGCTCTGTGCTGACATCTCAGAGCCTGGAGCCTGCTTCTGATTCTGTGTCTCCCTCGGTCTCTGCCCCTCCCCTGCTCGCACTCTGTCTCTCTCTCTCCCTCAAAAGTAAATAAACATTAAAAAAATTTTTTTAAAGATTGAAAATGGGCTCCCAACTATACCTAAATCCTAAACTCTGGAAATTGTGGCCAAAAAAGGGTCTTTACAGATGTGATTGAATTAAGGACCTTGAGACGGGGAACCATCCTGGCTGATCTTGGTGGCCCTACATGGCATCGCAAGTGTCCTTCTAAGAGAAGTGGAGGGAGATGTGACACACAGGCTTCTGGCCTCCAGAACTGAGAGAATAAATGTCTGTGCTTTAAGCCACCAAATCTGTGGTAATTTGTTACAGCGGCCACAGGAAACTCATACGTACATTGGATTTCTTGACTACCACCCCGAGCCCCCTCCCTGCCCCTGCTCACCCAGAGCTGGGATGTGAGTGGGTAGAGTGGGTGGGTAGGTGTTCATTCACTCCTGCAGGCCAGCAGCAGGGGCCCAGGGGCAGGGTGGGGGCAGGGCAGGTGGAGGGGAGGGAGGGGAGTCCGGACCGTGTTGGTGTTCTGTGAGCTGCTGGACCCTCGGCTCAGGCCAGGCCCGGAGATGCTGGGAGTGGTGGCTGCACTGGACTGCCCTGGCCCGGCCCTGTCTGATCTCCCCACAGCTCCGTTGTGGGTTGGAGTGGAGCTGAGATCCTCCCTGGAGAGGCCACAGGTCCCTTAGCCTCACCAGAGGGCACAGAAGGTCATTACCTGTGGACGCAGATGCACGCAGGGAGCATGGGAGGAAAAAGCCCGCAGAGTAGGTGGTGGCTGCCTGTGTGTCCACGTGCATCCGTGTGTGTCTGTGAGAGTGGGGGTGGTGCATGTACATATGGCGGGCCCAGATGCAGCCTTCCCGTACTGGTGGGGAGCAGGTATGTGCGCACATGGTAGAGACCCAGCTGAAAACCCAGGTGCTCCAGAAACAGCCTACATTGTTTTCTTTAAATCAACTTAAATCGTATTCGAAGCCCCCATTCTGTTGACTGGTGGAAAATTGCATCTCTGCCATTGTTGAGACTCTTTTTCCCCTGCAGAGTGATGCAAAGGTCCTGGGGCCACACAGTCTGGCTACCACCTCTGGCGGGGCTGTGGGTCAGGACAGGTAACCGACCCTTCCTGGCTGGTGGAGGGAGAGACCAGCAAAACTCCCTTAGACAGGAAATGCAAGGAGCCTGCCTAGAATTGGAGCGTGGGGTAGAGGTAGGTAAAAATAGAACAAAACCCAAATTAATATCCCGTATTCATCTAGAACTGTACAGTTGTGCTGCTCAGTAGAGGTGTCGTTAGCTACGTGTGGCGATTTGAATTTCAATTAATTAAAATGAAACACAAAAAAATTTAATGCAGTTCCTCAGTCACATTCGCTACGGTTCAAAATTTCAGTAGGTGCGTGTGGCTAGGATGTTCTCCAGAACTTGCTAAAGAAAGTTCTAGCACTGGCATGAGTCCTACCCTTTTGAATGGAGTAATCCGCCCATCTTACAGGTGGGGATGCTCGGACGAGACAGGCCGCTCACAGCGGCTGGGGACTCTGAGCTCCACGAAGCAGCCGTGCTGTCAAGGTTGGCTGTGGTAGTCAGCCCAGCGCTGCCTGGCAGAGTGGGCGCTCGTCAGTGACGCCCCGGGGCCTTCCTCTGCATGGGGGGGCACGGAGCGGGGGGTGCTGGATTCAGGAGAACAGTCCTGTCTTGGTTTAGAGGCACAGCCTCCTGGCTTGGCAAGGAGCTGCGTGACTCCAAGCCCTGTCTCAGGCCTGATACTTCACTCCTTTGTGACTCAGTTTCCCCATCCATGAGATGGAGATTGTGACAGCCTCCTCGGGCTGTCGTGTGGTTTCTGTGAGTTAATATTTGTAAAATGCTCAGGACACCGCCAGGTACACAGTAATTCCCAGGTCAGAGTGGGTCACGGTGACCACCGGGTGCCCGGGATCCCTCCCAGAGGTAGGGGCTGGGATTCGCTTAGAGTCAGACCCCCAGTGTTATTCATGCTGATAGCATTCACTTGATGAACACTTACGGAGCTGGCTTTGGGGGCCTATAGCTTGTATGATGTAAATCTGGAGCTGTGGGGGCCACCCCGGGGGGAGGGAAAGCTGCTCTGAGAATAAAGTGAACCCAGAGGAAGGTTCCTGTTGATATCTGAGAGCTGGATCCAGCTGTTCCTGAAGCTGCTTACGTTCCAGTTACGTTTGCCAATAATTTGTGACTCAGAGACTAATCTTATTTTTAATATAATGTATTGTCAAATTGGTTTCCATACAACACCCAGTGCTCATCCCAACAATTGCCGTCCTCAATTTAAAGACTAATCTTAAGGGGCTGTCTCACCTAACCCGTACTTCCGGATTCCCGATCCTTCTCTACAGCAGCTCTGACAGCTTGAATGCCACTCATGATGGGGATTTCACTACCTATCAAGCTTCACAAGGGTATTACCAATTCTTTCACCAGCAAGGGCTGATACTTGATTGCTCCTGTCTGGAAAGGGTGTGTGCAAAAAAAAAAATGAGATGAGGCGATGGCTGGGCTACTCCTGAAGGAGCCCTCCTGGCTCAGATACGGTGCAGGGCAGTGGAAAGACGATCCTTCATGGTCCGGCAGACCTGGGTTCCAATTTTAGCGCTGCTGGTGACTCAGCGTGTGACCCTGAGCAAGAGACTTTCCCTCTCTGATCCTCAGTTTCACCACCTGCAAAATGGGTTCCCTGGCAGCATTCATCTGTCAGGACATCGTGAGAATGGTGGAGGGGTGGGACCTGTGCAAAGCTGCTGGTCACACGCCCATGCCGGGCACGCGGCAGGCATGCAAGAGTGGGAGCCACGTCTTTTCTGTGGACAATGACAGTGCGCATTCTACACACATCTGAGAGGGTCTGCTCTGCCCCTGAGGGGCCGGCCCTGGGGGTCTACAGGGAGGCCCGGGCTGCTCCTGCTCTGGAAAGCATCCACAGCGGCTGTGATGTGCACCCTTCCCCTGGCCGTGACGTGCAGCCTGAGACACGGGAGCTGTCTGTTGTCATGGCGACGGAGGCCCACTGGAGTCCTGGGCCCGTCAGTCACCTCAGCCTGCTGCTGTGGGCACATCGGCAGGAGGGTGTGAGACGCAGGGTGTGTGTGATTTGCGCGCCTGTGTGTGAATGGCATTCCGGAGCGCGCCTGTGTGTGTGCAAGTGAAATTCCGGAGTGTACAAGGCAACGCGCCGGTGTGCATGGGCGCACGAAGAGAGTCCCTGCGCGGAGGCCATCTGCCCGCACGGGGGGGGCCGGGCGTGTCTGTGTTGTGGGTGACTGCGCGGAGGTGGCGTCTGAGCTGCGTGTGGTCTGTGTTTGGCGAGTGACGTGTCCCTGTGATGCTGGCCCCGGGGCAGGGTGGGCGGGAGGGTGGCTCCGGGGCAGCGATGTGGGCGCAGGCGTCCTCTGCTCTGACTGTGTGGCCCTGGTGCCTCGGAGCCTCGGTTTCCTCCTGGGGAAGCACAGCAGGGTGTGAAGGGCACTCACACTGGACTTCACGGACTCCTCATGGGAGCCCCCCGACAGCAGATGTATTCATTCAGCACATATTTATTGAGGGCTGACAGTGTGCCAGGCCCTGGGGTTACAGGGTGACCCAGTTTCCTTCCCTCAAGAATCTTGAGCCTGGTGGAAGGCGGACAAGGTACAAGTAAGCGAACAGCAGCACGGCGCTGTCAGCAAGATGAGGGTGGCGCGAGGGGGCGAGCAAGAGTGAGCTGAGGGTGCAGCGACACGGGGGTGAATTCTGAAGATGACGTGGTCGGAGAGGTGACCTTTGAGCAGAGGCCGGATCGAAGCAGGGGCAAAGTCATCGGGAGAGCATGGCAAGCAGAGGAACAGCAAGTGCAAAGGCCATGAGGTAGGGCTGAGGTTCGGGTGTCTGTGGGACAGTAGATGTGCTGGAACCACGAGGTGGACGGAAGAAGAGAGAGTGGGCTGGGCAGGCTGGGGGCTTGGATGCTGGGCCCGAGGATGGGGTTTAGAGCCAAGAAAGCCTGGACGGGTCTTCACATTGGAAAGGCCCCATATGTCTGGGGACTGGTGTGGAAGACGCATGAAGGGGCCAGGAGGCGGTGACAAGGGGTGCTGGTGGCAGCTGAAGCCCCTCCCCTCCTGCACAGAGTGATTCTGCTCTGGCCCCCTGAACACTGCGCTTGGCAAAGCAAATCTAGAAGTCTCCCAACCTGGTGATAACGAAAATAACCCGATCGGAACGCGCGAAAGGTGTGACACTTCTCCGAAGACGTGCGGAGGGTCTGCAAGCACGTGAAGAGAGGCTGCACATCATTAGTCACCAGGGAAACCATGAGATACCCCTCCATCCCCGCGAGGATTGCTAAAATGTAAAAATCGGATAATACCAAGTACTGGTGAAAACCTGGGACGACGGGCGCTCTCGTACATTGCTTGCGAGGATGCAAAAACGCTGCAGTCACTTTGGGAAACGCTCTGGCAGTTTCTCATGCAGCTAAATATACCCTTACCATACGCCGCAACCCTTTCCACTTCTAGGTGTTTACCCAAGAGAAATGAAAACATATGTCCACGCACATGCTCATGGCGGTTTCCTTCGTAATTGCCCCAAGCGGAAAACAACCCAAATGTTCATCGACGGATGAACGGAGAAGCAAAACGTGGTACGTGCATGTGATGAAATATTATTCGGTAACAAAAAAAGAGCGAACTCTCGGCGTAACTCGCGGTACACGCGAGGACGTGGGTGAATCTCAGGTGCGTTATGCCGGGTGAAAGAAGCCAGATCAAGACTGCGTACTGTGATTCTATTTAGGTGACATTCTGGGGGGTTTCGAGATGACAGGGACAGAAAACTGGCCCGTGGTTGCCAGGGAGCTGGGGGCGGGGAAAAGGTTGACCACAAGGGGCCATGATGGGACTTTTCGGGGCTGATGGAAGTGTTCAATGTCCTAAGAGGGATTGTGGTTACGTGGTGTTATACGTTTGTCGGAACCCACAAAACAGTACGCTAAAAATGGGTGCATTCCGTTGTGCGTAAATTACACTTCGCTGTATCTGGCCATAAACCGTAATCTCTGGTTCTGCTGGGCATAGCGTAGTTTCTCAACAAATATTTGATCGACTGATTTGGAAATGATTCCCGCCGAACATTGAGGCCCCTTGTTCTTTTCTTTTTTTAATTTTTACAAGTTTATTTATTTATTTTGAGCAAGAGAGAGCGCATGGGAGGGGCAGAGAGAGAGAGAGAGAGAGAGAGGGAGAGAAAGAATCCCAAGCAGGCTCCTCACTTCATAGTGTGGAGTCTCATGCAGGGCTTGAACTCACGAACCACGAGATCTTGAACTTGAGCTGAAATCAAGAGTCGGTCGCTTAACTGACTGAGCCACGCATGCGCTCCAAGGCCCCTTGTTCTTAACAGGTGAGGAAGGAGTGAGCAAGAATATCAGGATCTTGCCAAGGAGGAGTGTGGAGGGGGAGGGTTTCTGTGGGGAGCCCTGCACACTGCGGTGATCTGCGGCTGTCAGGAGCACCCTGGTTCTCCTCCTAGCACCATGCAAGATAGGATGCACTCCCTCCTTGCTTTGAAGTCAGGGGTGGTAGGTGACTTGCTCTGGCCAATGAAACATGAGCAGAAGTGAGGATGTCACTTCTAGGAAGCAACTTCGAGGGCTGGCGTGCAATTCTGCAGTTTCCCTTTTTCCCGACCTGCTAATCCCATGTCAGGACACAGTCTTGGTCAGCCTGGACCCTGGCGTGACTCGGACGTGGGTGTCTTCCTGCTCCCCTGGGTCAGACATGCAGCAGGGGTGAGAGGAATCCCTCCCTCCCTCCCTCCCTCCCTCTCTCTCTCCTCATTTATGTATTTATTAAAACAATTTTTTAAATGTCTAGTTTTGAGAGAAAGAGAGCACGTGCACACGCACGAGCGAGTGGGGGAGGGGCAGTGAGCGAGGGAGACACAGAATCGGAAGCAGGCTCCAGGCTCCGAGCTGTCAGCACAGAGCCTGATGCGGGGCTTGAACCTATGAACTGTGAGATCATGACCTGAGCTGAAGTCAGACACTTAACCGACTGAGCTGCCCAGGCGCCCCCTGACTTTATTTATCAGAGCAGTTTGAGATTCACAGCAAAACTGAGTGGCAAGTACAGAGATTTCCCATGTACCCTCCCCACAGCAGGGCATTTGTCACAGCTGATGAACCTACACGGACACATTGTTATCACCCACCGTCCACAGTTTACCTCAGGGTCCACCCTGGAGGGTGCACGTTCCGTGGGTTCTGCTCGGTGCACAGTGGCGTGGATCCGCTCTGACAGTATCACACAGAACAGTCTCAGCGCCCTGAAAATCCCCCTGCTCTGCCGATCGTCCTTCCCTCCTCTCCGAGCCCCGGCGACCACTGATCTTCTTACGGTCTCCGTAGCTTTTTCTTTTGGAATCATGTCGTCTGCAGCCTTTGCGGACTGGCTTCTTTCGCTTAGGAACGTGCATTTAACTCGTCCCCAGGTCTTTTCATGACTTGAGAGCTCATTTCTGTTCAGAGCCGGATCCTGTGCCATTGAGTGGATGGATCACAGCGTATTCATCCATTCACCTACCGAAGGACGTTTTGGTTGCGATCATGAATAAAGCTGCTGTCAGTATCTGTGGGCAGGAGATACGTTTTCCAGTCGTGTGGGTAAATGCCAAGGAACGTGGAGTGGCTGGATTCCACGGTAAGATCGTGTTTTGTTTTGTTAAGAGACTGCCTGTCTTAGGCAGCTGGGGCCTCCTCGCAAAACGCCGAAGACTGGGTGGCGTAAACAACAGCAATTTATTTTTCAAAGTTCTGGAGGAACACATCTTCTTGGTGTGACTAAGTATGGTAGGGGTGGGGGAGAGAGAGAGAGAGAAGAGAGAGCACTAAGCATTGTCTCTTCTTCTTCTTCTTCTTCTTCTTCTTTTTAATTCTTTTCACGTTTATTATTGAGAGACAGAGAGAGACAGAGCACGAGCCGGAGAGGGGGCAGAGAGAGAGGGAGACACAGAATCCGAAGCAGGGTCCAGGCTCCGAGCTGTCAGCACAGAGCCCGACACGGGGCTCGAACACACGAACTGAGATCATGATCAGAGCCAAAGTCAGACGCTTAGCTGACTGAGCCCCCCAGGCGCCCTGACTTCTTATGATGATTGGGATCTACTGAATCATTCAAGGTTATCTCATTTCACCTTAATTATCTCCATAAAGGCTCTATCTCCAAACATGGTCACATCGGGGGTCAGTGTTCCCACGTACGAATTTTGCGCGGACACAGATACCCCATCCATAACCTGCCACACTGCTTTCGCATCCCCACAAGGAGAGAATGACACTTCCCGTCACGCCTCGTCCTTGTCAGCATCTGATGCCTGTGCTGTGGGTTATTTATTTATTTGTTTGTTTTTTGTCTGTTTAAAGACTTTCTTTCTTTAAGTAATCTCTGCACTCAACGTGGGGCTCGAACACACAATCCGGAGATCAAGAGTCACGTGCTCTACCTGCTGAGCCAGCCGGGTGCTCCCCTCTTTCTTTTGACGGTATCTTTTGTAGAGCGGACATTTTTAAATGTAATGAGGTCCAACTATTGACTCTTTCTTTGATGGATCATGCCTCTAGCTTTGTATCGAAAAAGTCATTGCTCAATTGTTGTTCTTCTAAGGCTTAAAAAGCACCGAGGTCTGGGAACGCTTCCTACCACAGTGTAGCCTTGCTGGTCCTGACTAATGCGACAGCTAACGACACAACTGTTGCCGGGCCTGCAGAGTCGGGCTGCAGAGCTGACCGTCCGGGAGCGCTGTTGGCTCTGTGACAAGCTGGACAGCGGGGAATCGGGAACCAGCCCCGGAGCCAAGTCAGGGTGCTGTTGTCACCATAGCAACCTCTCTGTGGTCACAAAGCAGGGCCCCGGAGCCTGGGAGGCTGCTGCTGCTGCAGATGCCCATCCCGGCAGGGAGAAGCCCCTCTCCCACGCCCTCCTTCCTGGTCTCCTGCACCGGGACATTGAATGGCAGTACATCAAGAGCCAACCTCCCACCCTAGCTGCAAGGGACCCGGGAACGCGGGTTCAGCTTTCCAGCCTCGCCATCCAGAGAGTCGTAGGAGAAGGAGGTGGGAGTGGGTGCTAAGCGCACTTGACCATGATCCACACAACGGGGGTGGGCACCGACCTAGAACCAGGAGAGGCAGGGGCGGCTGGTGGCTCAGGTGGTTAAGCGTCCGACTCTTGGCTTTGGCTCAGGGAAAGGAGAGGACACGAGACACACAGACGAAGGCCATGTGAAGATGGTGTTGGCGGGGGGCACAGAGATTCGAGGGGTGTGTCCGCAGGCCAGGGAAGGGCAGGAATCTCCAGGGCAGCGTGAAAAGGGACCCTCCCCTAGAGCCTCTAGGGGAGCACAGCCCGGCCGCCACCCTGAGCTCAGACTTCGGGCCTCCAGAACCGTGAGAGAAAACATTTCTGCCGTTTGAAGCGCCCCAGTTTGTGTTACTTTGCTATTTTTTTTTTTTGTTAAAATTTTTTTTCAATGTTTATTTATTTTTGAATGAGAGAGAGACAGAGTATGAGCAGAGGAGGGACAGAGAGAGGGAGACACAGAATCGGAAGCAGGCTCCAGGCTCTGAGCTGTCAGCACAGAGTTCAACACCGGGCTTGAACTCACAAACCTTGAGATCATGACCTGGGCTGAATGAAGTTGGACGCTTAACTGACTGAGCCCCCCAGGCGCCCCAGTGTTACTTTGTTACAGCAGCAAAGGGAATAAAAACACTGGCTTCCTTACCCAGGAGGCTGGGAGCACGGAGGCCACGCTGGAAGGACTGTCCCAGGACGGCCTGGGGGAGGAAAAGGGAGGCGGGGTGGCTCCCTGGGAGCAGAGAGTGCTGGCAGAGCTGGGCATCCTGCTCCTGGTAGTAGGAGGGCCGGTAAGGGGCGGCGAAGGCCGCCCCCTGCGCCTCCAGCCTTGACCCCTCTCTGGGCTTCCCTCCGACACCGGTCAGCCTGTGCAGGGCTTCAGTCCAGACACCTGTGGGGGTGGATCTGAGGGCTGCGATGGGCCAGGGGGATACCTGCGGGCCCATTCCTGGGGACTGATGCGTCCTGAAGGGGTTGGTGTGGCCTGGGGTCCGCCCAGCTTGACGGGTGCAGACGGACAAGTCACAGCCCGTCGGGCCGCGGGGAGGACCCAGTACGACAAGGCTGGACAGGCCTTTGGAAGTCGCGAGGGCAAAGCAGGGGAGGATGAGGAAAAACATCCTGCCAGCACGGCGGGGTTTAGGGGACACGGGTGTTCTTCCAGGGCCCTGGCTGCTCAGACCTGGAATTCTCGTAGGGGAGGAGAACGCTTCCCCAGTCGGAACTGAGGGCTAAGGAGGGTGATGGTTTAACCCGGGGCCCAGCAAACTTTGGGCTTCCATCTGGACGCAGCCTCCGCCTGCTTTTGTAATAAAGTTTTATGGGGACCAGCCACGCTCGCTCGTTTACACGGTATACGGTGGCCTTCGGGGACACTTTGGAAGTGAGAGGATGGTCAGCCACTGTGCATAAACTGGGCTGTCCTGAAAAGACGAGGCGTGTGGTTGCTGTGGGCCCCTCGGGCCTCCAGCTCCCTTTCGGTGATGTTCATGGCTCTGGTTGTCAGTGCTGAGCGTAGAGGAGGAGGCTGCCCGGGACCCACAGGTCAAAGGCACCGCGGGGCTCACCGGGCCTGCCCAGACTGGGCCTGAGGCCTTGGGAGCTGGGGGTGGCCGCATCTGGCTAGAGGCCCCAGGGAGCCCCATTAGGAGGAAGGAAGGAGGAAACGGAGCCTGCCAGTGTCTGTGGGGCTGGGCGCAGGCCTGGGTGAGGTGTGGGGGGCTTGGAGTCTGTGATGACTCTCTCTGCTCCCTTGGTACCTTGGTACCATGTTCCTCCTAGCAGGTCGGCCCACTCTCCCTGCAAACGAGGTCCCTAACCCCTCACTGTCCCGCATCCTGCCGCCGTCACCAACCACAACCCCCAGGACTGTGGTCCTTCTGTCCTCCCTGAGAAGTCCACACAACAGCAAAGTGCTTAAAAATTCAAACAGGCCGCATCACCTCCCTACACCAGGCTGCTCACCCCATTTCCTATCATCCTTTAAAAAAATTTTTTATTTACTTATTTTGAGAGAGAGTGAGCAGGGGAGGGGCGAGAGAGAGAGCGAGAGAGAATCCCAAGCAGGCTCTGCACTGTCAGCATGGAGCCAAACATGGGGCTTGATCCCATGAACTGTGAGATCATGGCCTGGGCTGAAATCAAGAGTTGGATGCTTAACCAGATGACCACCCAGGTGTCTCTCTTATCATCTTTAAAATAAAATCCCCATTTCTTCTGCATGACCCAACTGTGCCTACTGTCTCACCTCATCACCCCTTACATTCCCCCTTTCTTCACTAAGTTCATTGCTGATTCGATAAGTTGCCAAGCTTGCTCCTGCCCCAGGCCATTTGCACAGACTATTTCCTCTGCCGTCCTCTAGGCTGGCTCCTCCTCAGCCTTCACCTCTCAGCTCAAATGCTGTCTTTTCAGAGTGATTTTCCTGACCAACTTTGCTAAAGGTCTTGGAGTTCTTAACCAATGTCTTGTTCTGATGATTTATACTTTAACTTTTATTTCAAAATTATTCGTGCCTACAGTTCAAGGACTACAATGGTTTTAAAGGTTTATTGGGAACAACAACGGTCTCTCTTGCCTGCCCCCAGTTGCCTCCTTCCCCAGAGGAAGCCACTTCTGGAGCTTTTTAGCAGGTTCTTTTGCTGTTTATCTCCACGCCTCTAAATGAGCTGCTCATCTTGTGGCTTCTTGGTTTTCTAGCCTTTGGTATTGTCTGCTGACTTCCCACTGTAGAGGATGAAGATATGGTACTCTCCCTCCTCCCCTTCCATACCCATATGGGCTCTCCTGACCCCCATGATTTGGGGGCGCCTGGGCGGCTCAGTCAGTTAAGCATCCGACTATGGCTCAGGTCATGATCTCACAGCTCGTGGGTTCGAGCCCCGCGTCGGGCTCTGTGCTGACAGCTCAGAGCCTGGAGCCTGCTTCAGATTCTGCGTCTCCCTCTCTCTCTGCCCCTCCCCTGCTCAAGCTCTGTCTCTCTTTCAAAAATAAATAAACATAAAAAAAAGAACTAGACATAACTTTGATCAAAGTGTCATCCAGGGAGGTACCCTGGGTGTTGCCCTTTAAGAACAAGCGTGCTCTGCGACCAGGAGTGTGGTCTGGCTGTGGGAGCCTGGGATTCGGGGCAGCCCTTGGGCTGAAGCAATGCTCTCCGGAAAGCCCTCAGCCAGGTCCTGAGCACGGGGGACAGCGTGCACTGAAGCCACTTCTCTCCAGCGTGGGACGCCTGAGGCGGGCGGTCTTTGCTCTGAGCGCCTGGTTGGGTCGGCCGAGACTTTGTCGGACTATAGTCCGGCGACCTCCCGTCTGGTTCAGCTTTCCTCCCTTTTATGTCTTGCAGGCATCACTCACCAGCAAACTCCTGTGCTCTCGCACATCCCAGCCGCTGCACCCCGGAGAACCTGCGCGGACACGAGCAATATTCGGTGTGGACATGAGGCCCGAGGAAACGCCACCCCAGCCGAGTCATGCCGTCTCCTGAGATGAAATGTGCTTTCCGGAACAGCGCTTTGCTCTCCTTGCGGCTAGAACGGAGAGGTTTTGCTCTGCTTTGTTTGTAATTGCCATGAACTCAACCCCCAGCCTCCGCCATTTGTCTAAACCAAATTTCACTTCTTATGTATCATGTGTGCCATCAGTTTTATTTTGAAGAAATCTCTCCAGAGATTTCCAGATAGTCTGGTCTGACCACCCTTTCTGCCTGGTGCACAGCTTAGATCGCCTTTGAGTCACTTCTTATCTTTCTCCCCAGGTGGATTTCCTGTTTCCTATATCTGTGATTTCCTCTTTCTTGTTTTTTCCCCCTTATTTTGGTTTTCTACCCTTCCAAAGAAAGAGTATGTAGGAAGTACATTTATTGAGACGTTTCATGTGTGAAAATACCTATAATCTACCTTGCTACTTGGTTTCTAGTTTAGCTGGGTATGAAATTGAAGGTTGGAAGTAGTTCGTTTTCAACGACTTCCGGGCACTATTCCATCGCCCTCTGGTTTCTAGTGTTGCTATTGAGAAGTGTGAAGTCAGTCTGATTTCTGCTCCTTTGTACAAGACCAACTCGTCTTCTCTTTCGCCTCCCTGGAAGGTGTGGGAACTTCTCTTTGTCACTTGTCTTCACAACGATGTTTTGATGTGACTCTTATTTTCATGCATTGTTTGGGTTCTCAGTGAGCCCTTTCAATCTGCAAAGGACAGGAAAAGCCCTATTGATCTGGAACATTTTCTTAACTTACATGATTGATGATTTCTTCCCTTTTTTTTTTTTCTGTTTGTAGTTTCTAGAACTCCTAAAACTCAGATGTTGATGCTCCTGTATGAATCTGCTGCATTTTCTTATCTTTTCTATTTTCTATTTCATTATCTCATTGCACTTGGAAAATTCATTTTTATTTTTTAATGCTTACACTGATGTTTTAATTTCTGTATGTCTCTGAGTATGTGTGTCCATATACATACATGTATTCTATAAATATAACATATATTATATAATACATTATAAGTATATTTTACCAACAACATAATATATAGTATGAATATAACATATAGATATGGATACAATTTTTGTGGACCCTTTTCTGTTCTCTGAAGATTCTTTTTTTGCCACATCCTCTTCTTGTTTTATTGCTGTAATTCTTATTCCTTTGAGGCTGTTAATGAGGTTGTGACTCATTTTTAAAGTTTTCTTCTTCCTGTAGAGTTTCTTTCTTGCTTTTTCATGTTTGTTGATGTGGATCTCTGCTTTTCTCCTCAGAGGCCTGCCCCAGATTTCTGGTGCTCTCTGGAATCTTTGTGCGCCCTGCTGACTCACCTCCTGCAGTGATTTGCTGGGGATGCCGTGGTGAAGTCCCACAGATGGGGGGCTTCAGCAACAGACACTTATTCCTCACAGTTCTGAGCTCGGGCTGGAAGTCTGAGGTCGAGGTCGAGGCAGCGCTGGTTTCTCCTGACACCTCCCCCTTGCCTTGTAGATGGCCGGCATCTCCCTGTGTCTTCACATGGTCCTCCTTCTGTCATGCTTGTGTCCAAAATTCCTCTTATAAGGACCCCAGTCAGATTGGATAGAATGCATTGTAATGGCCTCATTTTTACCTTATTCACTCCTTTGAAGACTGTCACCAGGGATGCCTGGGTGGCTCAGTTGCTTAAGCGTCTGACTCTTGGTTTCGGCTCAGGTCATGATCTCTGGGTTGTGAGATCGAGCCCCGTGTTGGGATCTGTGCTGAGCATAGAGCCCGCTTAAGATTCTCTCTCTCTTCCTCTACCACTCCTGCTCTCTCTGTCTTCAAGGGGGAAGAAAAGACTACGTACATATTCTGAAGTGCTGACGTTTAGGAGTTCAACATATGGGGGGGCCACAACTTAGCCCAGAACGCCTTTTACGTTCCTGAACCCCAGACCTTGCCCCAGTTCCCACCACTTCGTGGAACCAGCTCCCCCCCAGTGGCCAAGCATCCTGTTGTTATCCATCCACTGGGCAGAGGGTGATCTCTCCCGTCTAGCCTGGCTTTTCTGCAGCATCTGATTCTACGGCTCACTTGTTTCTTCCTGAAATTCCACCCCCTGTGCTTTGATTTTCTTTCTTGCCCCTCATATTATGGGTGTCCCCAGGCTCTTTCATCCTCCTTCTGTGAGGCCCAGGGACCACCTGGACTAGGAAGGCACTGGGTGGGCAGGTGGGAGGCTCGTGAAAAAGCCGGATTGGCAGCCTTCATCAGAAACTGTCTACACTGGAGCCTGTGGGCATGGAGTCCAGGAAGCCTCCTCTTTAATTAGCTCCCTCAACCACCGTCTGGCACAGCGCATGGTGGCCAACATCCCCTGTGTGATGGCAGCCGCCCATCGAAGCGCTCCGTCAATGCTAACTCACCTGCGCACCTGCGGGACAGGTCCTCCCTGCACACCTGCGGGACAGGAGCTGGGCCACCTCTGCTTCACGGATGGGGAGGGAGGCTCAGGGAGGCGGAGGCCACACGGCTCCCACACAGCAGTCCTCCGTGTGGCCTGTCCTGGAATTACAAAAGATGGCAGCGCTTGTTTTTGAGCCCAGGCTGTGTGGCTTCAGAGCCACTGTTCCAAGCAATCTCCTCCATCTAGTGGCCTTGTTTTCTTTTTCTTCCTTTTATTATTATTATTTTTAATGTTTATTTATTTTTGAGAGAGAGAGGGAGAGGCCGAGCAGGAGCGGGGGAGGGGCAGAGAGAGAGGGAGTTACAGAATATGAAGCAGTGGCCCTATTTCCTAATCAGGTTCTTCTGGGCTGCTGTTACCTGCCCAGACCTTCCTGGACCCAGTTCTGGATGTTTCTTGGGCATCTCTGAGCCAGTACATTATGCACCTATTCATCTTCCTCCCAGAGTGCTCCTGCCCTGGTGCTTCCCACCTGGAGGGCTGTCAGGCACTGTCACCCAACCTAAAACCTGGCTGTCAGCCCGTGTCTTCTCTCTCCCTTGCCTTCCACCCTGCTGTCCTCCTGGCCCTGGCCTCCGACAGGCCCCCCCTCCCCTGCAGTCCTGTTGCCCTCCCCTAGACTCGCTTTCCTCGCCCTCCCAGCCCTGACCTTCTCCTTCCTCCACGCCCAGCCACTGCCCTGCTTAAGACCTACCATGGCTGCCCACTGGCACGTGACTCAATGCCAATCCCCTTTCCTGCCTCTCAGGGTGACACCTTCTCTCCTGCCAACTACTCTGCACAGTTCTTGCAATTCCTGGAAGACAACCTGGAGCTTCAGGCCTCGAGGCCTTTGAGTTCACTGTTTCTACTGCCTTTCTGTTCTTAAATTTTTTTTTCTTTTTCTCAAGTAGGCTTCATGCCCAGCGCAGAGCCCACGGCGGGGCTTGAACTCACAACATTGAGATTAAGACTTGAGCTGAGGTCTGGGGCGCCTGACTGGCTCAGTTGGTTGAGTGTCCTACTTCAGCTCAGGTCATGATCTAACAGTTTGTGGGTTTGAGCCCCGCGTGGGGCTCTGTGCTGACAGCTCAGAGCCTGGAGCCTGCTTTGGAATCTGTGTCTCTCTCTCTTCTCTGCCCCTCCCCCACTCCCACTGTCTCTGTCTCTCTCTCTCTCAAAAATATACAAACATTTAAAAACATTTTTTAAAATGATTTAAGCTGAGATCAAGAGTCGGATGCTTAACCAACTGAGCCACTCATGCACCTCCCCAAATATTTTTTTAATTGAGATAAATTCAAATAACATAAAATTTTACTGTTCTGACCATTTTAAAGTGTTAAATTCTGTGGTCTTTAGTATATTTTGAGTGTACAACCAACACTGTCTAGTTCCAGAACATTTTCATCACCCCGAAAAGAAAACCTGTGTCTGCCCTTTGTCCCTTCTCTCTACGTCCTGGAAACCACGATTCCACTTTTGGTCTCTGTCCATTTGCCGGTTCCAGACATTTCACATAAATGGAATCATGCATTATGTGACCTTTTGTGTCTGCTTTATTCTGCTTAGGACAGTGGGTTTTTAAAATATTTTTAAAAGTTTATCTATTTTGAGTGAGAGAAAGCACAAGGGGGGGTGCAGAGAGAGAGGGAGAGAAAGAGAATCCCAAGCAGGCTCTGCACTGTCAGCACAGAGCCCGACATGGGGCTCAAACCCACAAACCATGAGATCATGACCTGAGTGGAAACCAAGAGTTGGACGCGTAACCAACTGAGCCCCCGAGGCGCCCCTGGACAGTGTTTTTAAGGTTCACCCATGACACATGTAGCATGTGTCGTACTCGATTCCTTTTTATGGCTGAATAATATTCCACATTTTGTTTATCCATTCATCCGCCAGGGGACCCTGGGTTTGACACTCATGTATGTTTTTGTATGGACGCTGCTCTCAGTTCTCTCCACTGTACACATGGGGGTAGAATTATTGCTGGGTCAGGGGGTAACTCTATCATTCAGGCCACTTGTGCCGGGGGGCCAGGGGCTGGTTCTAACCCTATGCTGAGTTCAGAGACTTGAGTCCGTGGCTTGGTTCTGGGGCTGGGGGCTTAACCTACAGAAGCTTCCAGTCTCACAGTTCTGGAGACCGGAAGTCTCATCAAGGTGGGGGGGGGGCTGGGTCTTTCTGAGGCACTGACTATAGTGACTTTTTACATGTTGGCCTTGCCTTGGCTGGATCTTAGTGAAAGGGGTGGGGGAGCGTTCTGCAACAAGTTATCTATTCAGGAAGTGGGCAAAGTTACAGAAGCGAGATGAGGCAGTTAGTAATTTCTAATTACCCTAATAGGGAACTACATAAGCTTTTATCAATTATTTATGAAATGTGAGTTTGAGATGAACTTATTATATACAGTAAGCTTTCTGATATTTTATAAGTTGACCTATTACAGCCTGAGCGGCGGGTTCTTTGGAACCTCTGAGGGGAGACGGGTCAGATGAACTGTTCGTGGAGGTAAGAGGAGGAGCAAAGAGTGGATGTTCTGAGTAAAGAAGAGGAAGAACTTTGTGAAGAAGACGAATAGAGAGTGAGCACCCCATTTCTGGAGGTATTTAAGGCCAGGCTGCGTGATTTCTTGGCAGGACACTGTGGAGGGAACTCAAGAGTTGGGTTGGATCCTGGAGCACCTCAAAAGTCTGGGTTCACTGTCAGAAGCATCCAGGAGGGGCCAGACCTCTGATTTCCATCTGTGATAATACACGGGGCCTTCTCTCCTGTTCCTTTTATGAATTCAAAGAGAACAACTCTACCCTCAAATCTTCGCATTTCACGGGCACCTGAGACCGCTTCCCACGGCTCACGCACTGCCTGTAGTGTCTGTGTCGTCCACCAGGTGGCACTGTTCACCCGGTGTTGGGGCCGAATCGCAATTCCTTTCGCATTATTTTCATTACTGGCAACGAGGAGGGAGACCCCAGAGTTTCAGTTCTCAAGAATGGCCCGGGTGTGGAAAATCCTTGCAGACACCAGCCATGCGCTCAGATGTGAGTGGCTTAACGTGTCCTCTTGAGAAGGGTTAGCGCAGATCTGAAGGCCAGTGCCAGCTCTGCCACCTTCTAGCTGAAAGGCATTGAGCGAGCCACCTCTCAGAGTCTGTTTCCTGCCCCATAACCCGGGAACAGGTACCATCTCGACATTTTGCCAAGAGGAGAAAAATCAGTCCACCGTGTCTGGCTGCAGCAGGGCATCAACGAAACAGGATCGTGCTTGTAAACGTGTAGGTCTGCTCGGTGGGAGCTCGCTGCAGCCCGTCCGAGTTCAGGGAGTCAACTTCTCGAGTCTAAATGATTCCCAAGAAGCTTCCGCGGCCCCTCCTGTCATCCGAGTCCCTTAGTTCCACGGTGGGACCTTATAGCCTAAAATAAACAGGTTCTTAACTCCTCACAAGTGCTTACTGGAGGGGCGCCTGGGCAGCTCAGTCGGTCAGGTGTCTGACTCTTGATTTCGGCCAGGTCATGATCTCACAGATTGGTCTGTGGGTTTGAGCCCTGCACGGGGCCCCCGGCTGACAGAGTAGAGCCTGCTTGGGATTTTCTTCTCTTCCTCTCTCTCCCTCTCTCCCTCTCCCCACTCGTACTCTCTCTCTCTCTCAAAATAAATAAATAAACTTAAAAAAAGTGCTTACAAGAGATGTGAAGGCTTCCATACATAGTTCCATTTGCAGTAGGACTTGGTGTGGATTCACTTGGGTTTTTTTTTTTTTCCAGCATGTACCTAAGCTCACATCTATATAAAAATTATTCTTGGGCGTCTGGGTGGCTCAGTGGCTAAATAAATAAGAGCGTATGATGGCCGTTGGTAAAGCAGGAGAAGAGGGTAGAGAGTGTGTTTGTTCCAGTTGTAACACATCGCCACAAGCAACAGAGATGGGTCCTGTCATAGTTTGGAGGCTGGAAGTCCAGCATTGCCAGGCCAAAACCATGGTGCCGGCAGGGCCGCCCTCTCCCCGAGGCTCTAGGGGAGAATCCGGTCTTTGTTCCAGATTCTGCTGGCCGCCGCCTTCCTTGGCTGGTGACCACCTCACTCCAGTCTTCAAAGCCAGTGTCTTCACATCTGTGTGTGACACACGTGACTGCACGGCAGGCCACCCCAATAATCCAGGACAGTCTCTGCATACACCTGCAAAGCTCCCCTTTCTTGCCATACAAGGGACCTTCGTTGGTTCCAAGGATTAGGATGAGGACATCTTTCGGGGGCCACTTTTCAGTCTGTGCAGAGTGTCTGGGAGGGTGGAGGTGCTATTTCGGGAAGGGATGCCTTGAGGGAGGGCCTGAAAGAGACGTCGGGGGGCCCGGGGGGCTGTGCAGACCTCAGCCTGACACACGGTGTGTGCACACAGCTGACTGGCTCATTTGTTGTTCAATCAATAAGCGAGTGGATGCCGGGGCACCCGGGTGGCTCCGTTGGTGAAGCGTCCGACTTTGGCTCAGGTCATGATCTGGAGGTCATGAGTTCGAGCCCCACGTCGGGCTCTGTGCTGACATTGCAGAGCCCGGAGCCTGCTTCGGATTCTGGGTCTCTTTCTCGCTCTGCCTCTCCCCCGCTCGCACTCTGTCTCTCTCAAAAATAAACATAAAAAAAACTAAAAAAAAAAAAAAAAACAATAAGTGAGTGGATGGGATGCTGACAGATGTCACTCCGAGGACATTAACGTGTGCTGTGGTGAGTGTCGAATACCGGCTCACATCCCAAACAGCAAAGATTTGCTGCTGCTTCTAGTTTTTGGTTAAAGCTGTGCACGTGACAGCTGGGGGCAGAAGCTGATATTTGCCAGGGCTCCTCTCCGTGACTGTCAGCACCCCTGCATGGATCCCTCAAGGTCACCAGTACATAAGGGTGACTCCCGGCAGGCATGTGGTGGCCAGGGAAAGAAGAGGGGAATGGTGGGGGTGGGCATGGCGCCAGGTCGGCCTCGGACCGGTGTCCCCTGGACCGGTTCCCCTGATCCTGGTCCCGAAGGTCAAGCAGGATTGGACCTCGGAGGCTCTGCACTCGAGTGTCTTCCTCTGTTGCCCTCCAGCCGCACCTGCATGTCTTGGGCACCTGGGCTTCGGGCTGGCATAACCAGCAGCCAGATGGGTTTCTGGGAGACTGTACCTTCTGGGGTGTGTGGACAGTGGTGAGCTCACTGGGGATGCCCGCGGGCAAGCACGTTGCCTGATTTCCTTACCGCACCCTCCCAACTGCTCCGGTGAGGTGTTGGTTCATCTTCCAGGGAAAAGAGCAGATTTCCAGAGGTTTGGTGACCTGCCCAGGGACAGCGGCCGGGAAGCAGCAGTGTCAGGAACTGGGCCGGGCCCACCTGGATGCGGACCTGTCCTCCCTGTTCACACGGCCCCTGGCCCTTGCATCCCCGGGGACTCTCTCAGCCCATGAGACGGACAGCTCTGGTACCAGGGGCCCTAAGGGAGCCGGGGGTCACCTCCCGGAGAAGCCACTGCTCTGGCGTCCTTGTCTCAGGGTCTGCTTCTGAGGGGACCCCACCCCGAGACACCGCTGAGCCCCCGGGGGCCAGACCAAGGGCTTGTGTCATTTGCTCCTCCAGCGGTCCCCGAGGCACTCACAGCCCTGCCCCACAGTCCAGGACAGATGGTGGCCACCTGTGCCTGTGTGCTGGAGATCTGTGACACACCACAAGGCAGGCAGGCTGGACCTCGGAACGCTGCAAGCCTGGCTGTGCGGCTCGTGTCACCTCCCCTGATGGCATCTGTAGTCTGGGTTTCCCAGCATGTGCCCAGGATGTGTGGGCTCAGCGGGACGAGCGCTCTGGGCAGGCTGGACTGGGCCGCACAGTGACGGTGGCCCCTCCTGAGGCCGGGCCTAGCGGGGCGAGGTGCCCCAGGGCACCGTGGACAGGGGGCACCACCCACTGTTCAGAGCCTGGGAGCCCAAGGCCTGCATTCTTCCCAGAAGTGGCTCTTCTTGACAGGCGCTGGGAGCCAAGGGCAACCCGAGCCGTTCTGCCCTGGAGTCCCCTTTCGAGGGCCAGCTGAGACCCGCTGCGCCTCTCCCTTCCAGACAAGCCTTCAGCACGAGAGCCCTGGCCGCTTGGCCCAGCAGGCACAGTGTTGCTGTCCTCAGGGCATTGCGCTGCCTGCTCAGCAACACGGGGACGGGCACAGGGCCGGACCCAGGACGCCCCTGGGGTGTGCATCCCCCCCTGCCCCCCGCTCTCTCCCTGTGTGACCCTGAGGGATGAGGGTGGGGTACGGGGTGGGGGGAGAGCAAACACCGACCACTTGGAGGCCACCAGTCCCCCGGGTGCTGGGGGGTTCTTCACATTGATGTCAGGAGACATGCTTGCAGAGTCAGGCGTCTCTTTTCATCTGTATTAGAGAAAATAGATGTCTAGCATCAGATGCGGCCGCAGGGGCGTTATAGCTGGGGGGCAGGGGAGGCTACAGGTCAAGAAATGAATCAAATGAAAAGTGTTAAGTGACCATAGGACCGTTTCCTCGGCCCTAGATTGGAAAATATGAGGAAGTCTGATGAGGCCAGGCCCTGGTGAGGACGCTGTGTCCCAGGAACGCTCATCCGCTCCTGGCGGGGATGCAAACTGCCGTGGTCACTTAGGGACCAGGCCAGACGACTGGCCTTATTTAGTAGAGTCAAGGATATGCATCTTCGCTTCCAGCAGTGGACCTCAGAGCACGGCTTCTGGAACTTGGATGTGCTTGCGGATCACCCAGGAAGTCTTGTCAGGAGGCAGATTCAGCCTCAGGAGGTCTGGGTGAGCCCAGAGAGCCCACGGACCTCTGCGCGAATGTTCCCAAACGTTCTCAGCAGCCCTGTTGGTGACAGCACTGGTGAGAAACGATGCGAGGGGCGCTATTCAGGGCTGGGTGGGGAAATTGTGGCCTGGTCGCACAACCAAGCAGCACGCAGCCCAGAAGGGGACTGCGCCCGGCCGGGGAGCTCTGGCGAGTTGGGGCGGAGCCCGATTGGGGCCAGGTCTCCCACCCTAGGGCTGGAACTTTCCTGGAGTCTCCTGATGGAGGTGCTGAAAGTAGAAAGCCTGTGGCCCTGCCGGCCAGGCTCCTGGTAACATTTGAATTTGGAACATAACTGTGTGCTGTGTGGCTCGTGTCCAGTTCGCAGCTGGGAGAGCGTGTGGTTGCTGACTGGAGGCTGACCGTGAGGTCTCCCAGGCCCTGGGCAAAGTGCTGAGAGAATTCTCCCTGAGGAACTCTCATTTGAATCTCAGCTCTGCTGTGTGACCTTGTGCAAACTGCAGGATGTCTCTGAGCCTCAGTTTCTTCATCTGTAACATGGGTATAATGGTAGTTACTAACCTCAGATGGGCTGAATGGTGACGATCCTCAGCGGATCTCCGTGACCTCTCAGCCACCCTGCCCTGCAATGGGGCCCCCATTTCTTCACTGGCCAGGTCTAGGGGAGGCACTAAAGGGCTAGGCAGCACCTCGGGGCTCTTGGGCACCTCGCCCTGACAGCCCTCTCCAACTCTGGCTCTGCATTTGCACAGCCCAAGCCTGGCTCATGGAGACGGCTCACCAGAAAGCAGATGCACTTGAACTCTGGGCAAGGCCCAGGCATGGGCAGGTCAGGGTTCATCAGGGGCAGAGGTACCATCTTCCCAGCCTGCCCTCTCCCTACTGCCCAGCTCTGGCCTCCTTCTGCCTCTGGCCTCAGTCTGGGGGTCAGCCCTGGCCCAGAGAGCTGGGGTTTGGCCTTGCCAGCTCACCACCCTCCCGTGTCACTCCCCTGTGCCTCTCTCACACTGAGCTCCTGGGCATCCTCAGGACCGGCTCTTCCTGTCTGAGCTCTCTGCCCCCACATCTCTGAAAAGCTGGTATTCTTGTTTTTCTTATCAGGAAGGAAGAGAAGTCAGTGAGAGAGAGAGAGAGCCAGAAGGAGAGCAGTCATACGCCAAGTGAGGCGAGATGGAGAGATGCCTGCATATCTGAAAACCCAAGAAATGTGGAGAAGCAGGGGCCACTGAGGGCCTGGGCTGGCGCTGGGGCCTCCTGCACAGTGAATGCGGGGTGAAGCTCTGGACCCACTTACAGATCCCAGGAAGGCAAGGGGCAGCTGTTTGTCACACGGCCATGGCAGGACTGGGCACAGAGCCAGAGAGGCCAGAGGGAATCGCGGTGGCCGCCACGGCCTTCGGATCTGGGGCTGCCACACTGGGGCAGATTGGGGGCCATCTGTCAGGAGAGACCTGGGCTGGGGTGGGGGGTGTGGTTCCAGGCCAGCTCATGGGGTTCAGCCTTCCTCTGGCCTTAAATTCAACATCTAAAATCGTTGGTTCTCGGCAGCTCTTCCTGCCCATGAATCCTGTCCCTGTGCTTTAATAAATCACCTTTTCACACCAAAAATAAAATAAAATAATAAAATAAAATAAAGTAAAATAAAATAATTGGTTCTCTAAGGGTCCTTCTTCAGCTATGAAATAGATCCCTTGGTGTGATTTCTTGGAGGCAAGTGAGCCTTGGCCCCATGACCGCTCCGGGAGGGAAGAAACAGACCCCCTCTGCCTCCTGGACCTGGAGAACCCAGCATCCTGCACTTGCTGCCTCTGACTCAGGCCGTGGTCCCTCCGGAGCACCTCACGCATTCTGGAGCCTTCTGTGCTGCCCTCTGATCTCTTCGGCTACCATGCAGGGGTTAAGTCTTGGCACATTTTCATCGCTGGTCCATTGGAAACCACATCTCCCTTCATTTTATCATGTGATGTGTTCCCTTGTGTCTCCAATCCCCCTCACGTCCTCCCCCAGCCAAGACTCCCACTTAAGAAAACTGATATTTGGGGGCAGCCGGGTGGCTCAGTCGGTTAACCATCCGACTTCGACTCCAGTCATGATCTTGCGGTTTGTGAGTTTGATCCCTGCATCGGGCTCTGTGCTGACAGCTCGGAGCCTGGAGCCTGCTTCAGATTCTGTGCTTCCTTCTCTCTCTGCCCCTCCCCCACTTGCACTCTGTCTCTGTCTCTCTCAAAAATAAATAAACATTTTTTAAAAAGTTAAGAAAACTGATATGTCATCTTTAGCGATGTTTCTGCACTTGTAAAAACACACCGTTTGGTTTTTCAGCAGAGCCGTGTTACATCTCATGCTGTTCCTTGTCACGTGAATGAACATCACGATCTATCCCAGGCGCCTCGAGTGCTCCTAGTTCACTGCCTGTCACAGGCACCTGGGTCCCAAGCCCCACTGAGGGGCCTCCATTCCAGTGGAGAGGAAAACATTCCTTCCCATTCCCTGTGGGATGGGCATCAAGGTGGGGTCACAGAGCTGGGAGAAGGATGGCGTGGTTAAGGAGTACTGATGGTTCAGCCTATGGGGCAACGTGGATCCCACCTCACAGCAGAGCAAAGGACGGACCCAACGGATTAAAGATCCAACTCTAAAGAGTGAAACTGTATATACTGCATCTAAGAGGTAAAGCTAATAGGAGTCAACCTTGGTTAATAGTTTTGTGACCATGGGGTGTGGAAGATGAATCTCAAATGTGCCAAACATAAAGTGTGCTCCCATGCATGGGAGAGAGAGAGAGAATATGTGTGCAAAGGAGAGAGCAGTGAATTTGATTACATAAAAATGAAGGATTTCTTCCTCATGAAGGACACCACACACAAACGTTAACAAATGACAGACTGAGAGCAAATAATTTTTTTAAATTTTTTAAGTGTTTTATTTATTTTTGAGAGAAAGAGAGAGACAGCGTGAGCAGGAGAGGGTCAGAGAGAGAGAGAGAGAGAGAGGAAGACACAGAATCAGAAGCAGGTTCCAGGCTCTGAGCTGTCAGTACAGAGCCCGACGCAGGGCTCAAACCCACAAACCGTGAAATCATGACCTGAGCCGAAGCTGGATGCTCAACCAACTGAGCCACCCAGGTGCCCCGCAACAAAAATTTTTTAAAGGTTTTATTTATTTAAGTAATCTCTACACCCAACATGGGGCTCGAACCCACAACCCTGAGATCAAGAGTGTCATGCACTTCCGACTGAGCCAGCCAGGTGCTCCGAGAAAATAGTTTTGATAATTGAAAACAGCAGGGACAAATGGGTTGCTGAAAGAAATTCAAGAAGACATAAATAAATGGAAAGGCGTCGGGTGTTCATGGGTTGGGAGGCTTAGTATGGTCAGGATTATGGATTTAATGCAATCCCGATCCAAATCCCAGCAGCCTTTTCTGCAGAAATGGAAAAGCCAATCCTCAAACTCATATGGAGATGGAAGCGGCCCTGAATAGCCAAAAATATTCTTGAAAAGAAGAATGAAGTCAAAGGACTCACACTTCTTGATCTTAACAGTGACAACAAAACGTCAGTCAGGTCTGTGGCTCTGCCACAGGATAGACATGTGGACCAACAGAATGGAGTTGAGAATCTGGAAAGAAACCAATACAACTGTGGCCTATTGGTTTTTGACAAGGTGCCAAGACCATTCCATGGCGGAAAGAATGGTTCCTTCGACACGTGTTGCAGGGAACACCAGATGGCCACATGTGAAAGAATGAAGATGGGCCCCTACCTCACACCATAGACAAAAGTCAGCTCAAAATGGATCAAAGATCTAAACTTTAAAGCTAAAACTATCAAATTCTTAGATGAAAATATAGGAAGAAATCTTCATGACTTTGCACTTGGCAAAAAGATTCTTAGATATGACGCCAAAAGCGCAAGTGACAAAAGGAAAAGTAGACATCAAAATTTCATCAAAATTAAAAACTTTTGTACATCAAAGAACACCATCAAGAAAGTGAGAGGACAGCCTACATAATGGGAGAAAATATTTTCAAATTACATTTCTGACAAGGGTCTGGAATCCAGAATACATACAGAACTCCTATACTTCATGAACAAAAAA
This sequence comes from Cryptoprocta ferox, assembly GCA_028646485.1. Taxonomy (NCBI): domain Eukaryota; kingdom Metazoa; phylum Chordata; class Mammalia; order Carnivora; family Eupleridae; genus Cryptoprocta; species Cryptoprocta ferox. The sequence continues at coordinate 10,821,538 of CM053565.1, forward strand.
GACAACCAATTTTACAGTGGGCCAATAATTTCAAGGTAGGTACACAGATAGACAACAAGCACATGAAAAGATGCTCAACATCATTATTCATTAGGGACATACAAATCGAAGCCACAATGAAATACCACATCACACCTACTAGGATGTCTGTAATTCAAAAGAAAAAAAGGAAAATAGTAAGTGTGGGTGAGGATGCGGAGAACTCTCATACATGGCTGGTGGGAACATAAAATGGTGAGGCCGCTGTGGAAAAGCATTGGTCCACTAGCTGGAAAGTTAAACGTAGAATTACCATAATACGAACAATCAATTCCACCCCCAGATGTATGCCCCAAAGAACTGAAAACATGTACTCAAATACTTGTATGTGAATATTCATAGCAGCACTGCTCATAATGACCAAAAGGTGAAAACAGCCCGTATGCCCATCGACGGGATAACGGATACACAAGATGTGGTGCGAATGTACGATGGAATATTATTCAACAGTGTAAAGGAATGAGTACTGATACATGCTGCAACATGAATTAATCTCAGAAACATTATGCTAAGGGAAAGCCTTCAGGGAGGAGGGAAGGAAGGAAGGAAGGAAGGAAGGAAGGAAGGAAGGAAGGAAGGAAGGAATGGGGGAGAGATGGAGGAAGGGAGGGAGGGGGGAAGGAAGGAAGGAAATTCTGCTCTCGGGAGGTTTCTTTGGCTGCGTCGGGCTGGGAGGGGACCCGCCACGGGAGGGCTCAGAGACTCCCAGGAGGGGCATGCGCTGGGCTCTGGGGAGAACTCGGCAGCGGGGAGCCCAGCACAGAACCCCGCTGGCAGAGGCAGAGGCAGAGGCAGGAAGGCAGGGAACATCCAGAGAGCTTTCCAGAGACCAGCAACCGCGGCACCGTTGCCAGCTTCTCCTGAACCATCATGGGAAGGTCATGGGGTGTCACTGGCATGTGACAGATAAGGAAACAGACAAAACCAGGGAGACGAGTCTTCAGCCCAGCTACGACTGGATGAGGGCTGTTTCCCATTTAGCACCTTGACCAAACGGATCCCCATAGGATCTTTTTGCTCTGACCTTGCCCTCTCAGCCGGGTGAAGCGATGCCTTCAAGGGGACGTCACAGGGGTGCTGGGGGGCCTCCATCGGAGGCGCCTTCTTCCCTCAGGGGAGCAGAGGCAGAGGGAACTTTACTCGCCTGCTGGTTCCCGGGAGGGGAAGGTGTTGCCGGGGCCCCCGGCCCCTCTGCTCTTTTGCCCTCCCTCCTGAGGGCTCAGACCCTCAATTCCTTGTCCGGGCAGAGGAACCCTGGGGGGGTCAGCTGGAGTTGGGGGATACAAGCGTGTCCCCACCATCAGGGGGTGACTGCCTGGCAGGATTTCTCCAGGTGATAGCAAAGGGCAGTTTATCATTCTTTCCCTTTTTCTGCATTTCAGATCTTTTTCTTCAAAAAGGAAGAACGAAAGGGGTTTAGGATGGACACTTAGAGAGTTGTGAAACCCGGCTAGGCTTCTGTATGTGAATCTGCGAGTGTGTGAGTGAGTGTCTGTTAGTGTCCCCCCTGGGCTCCTCAGGAATGGGTGCGGGATCATCCAGGGACCCCCACACCCCTCTGTCCCTTCCAGCAGCCCCAACAGGTCCCCACTTTGCACAAGAGGAAACGAGGCTCAGAGAAGTGAGGTGACTTGCCTGAGGTCACACAGCCAGCCAGCGGCAGAGCTGGGATGTGAGCCCAGGCCTGGGGCTCTCCTGACCTGCGCCACGAAGGTGCCCAGAGGGCAGGTCACGCTTGCACGGCCTCCACTGCAGGTCCTGGCCGCGCCGTGCACGACTTGGGGAGCCCCGCGCTGCCCCAGAGAACGTGGTGACATTGCGCAGCTCATCGGGGGCTGTGGCGTGTGTGAGCCAGCTTGTTGTACCTCAGGGTTGACATTTCCCTGGCCAAGCTTTTCTTCTTAGAAAGAAAACACAGGATGTAGGGCGACGCCAACAGCTGTGTTTAAATGCCAGCGTTCATTTGACCTTCAGAGGCGGAGGACGCTGTGCTGGTTCTCACAAACATTCCCATCTCTTCTCCAGGGGCCCCGTTACTTACAAACACAGCAACTCCACGGTGACCGTGACTGCCAGGCCGCACCGCCTGCGCCGTGCACCGCCTCGCTCTAGGGAGAACCCCAGTCTGTGTAAAAGTACCCTTTTTGTGTTGCACGGTGCTAAACCTGTGCAACAGTGCTCGGTGGCCCTGAGCCTCCAAAAACATTCCCACTAAGTAGACAGGTGAGTGAGTCCCCTGGAGCTTTGAGAGGGCAGGTGTGCTTACCTTCTTGTTGACGTGCGTCCCCTTGAGCAGGAGAAACTGGCCAGTGCCACAAGGGGGACCTGGGGGTGGACGGCGCACCCTCATTGATGAGCTCTGCGTGTATCTCACTTAGTTTCCCCTGCCCCCACGTTCCGGCAGGCCCAGACTTGGCTCGTGTTCAACGTTTCCATACCTGACTCCTAAATTCTTGAAGGGACTTTGATGTACTGGCCCCTGTGTCTTCTGTCTTCCTCTCCTCGTCTCTGCCATCTCACTCTGCCACCGCCATCGTCCCGGCTGCTCAGACCCCAAGCCCTGAGTCCTGCCTGACTCCACGACATCCCTCCCTGCCACGGCCCAGGTGCAGTAAGTCCCGGTGGTCCTGCCTCCTAGATACACTTGGGTCTGCTCCTTCCTCACCACCCTGCCTCCTCCCCATCCAGGCCGTCAGCATCCCTCACCTAATGGGGGCTGCGGCCTCCTTCTGGCCTCCCTGCATCAGCGACGCCCCTCTGCAGACCCTTCTTCTCCCTGTGGTAACCGGAGGGGCCTCTGAGAAATGAAATCCAGAGAGGCCAGACCCCAAAGGCCCCTGCTGTCTGATTCCTTGTATAGAAACGTCTGGCAGAGGCCAGTCCACAGAGGCAGAGAGCAGGTGGCCAGTTGCCAGAGCCTGGAGGGAGAGGGGGAGGGGGAGGGAGGATGGGGAGTGACAGCCCAGGGGGTTCGGGGTTTCCTTTTGGGGTGGTGCAAGTGTCGTGGAATCAGGTAGAGGGCAGCGACGGCACAGCACCGGAAGCACCAGATGCCGCTGCATCTGTACACTTAGAATGTTTCACGGTGCCTTTTATGTGACGTGTGTTTTACCACAATAAAAACAAAATTTAATCAGATGTGGTCTGATCACCCCCCCACCCCGCTCCCCAGATGCCCTCACAATAACCCCAAATTCTGGTGTCGGGCCCACAGGCTCCAGCAGCACCTGCCCCTGGAGGGCTCGTCCTCTGGGACCGAGTGGGGGCCTTTGTGGTCCGGAGGAACGAACACGCCCGCCGAGTGGGCCGCTCCTGGCCGTGCAGCTTCCGGCCGCTGGCTCTCGGGGGCCTCTGGGCAGCTGGTCAGCCCTCGCCCTCCTGCGGGCCCGCCACAGCCGAGCCCCTGGGAGCCCGGCTTCGTCTTTGCCCTTCAGAATCCCTTCTTCTGCCAAAAGATTCATCCTTTTGGCATGAGCCGTGTTGGCTTCTGCCTCAGTGCTTTCTGCGTCTGAAAGTCCTCTGGGCTCCCGTGCCCCTCCCTGCTAATACCTGTGCCCTTGAGAACTTTCCACTTCTTCTGGCTTTGGGGAGGGGTTGTCCAGAGAACCAGGACCACACCCAACACTCGACACACACCACGGGTTAGACCATGCGGTAGGAGGGCAGCACGGGGACCTGTTCTGAAACAACCCTACCTGCGTACCTACGATGGTTCCTAAGTTCAAGGTCACGAACGTCTTTACCTTGTCAGCTGCTGTGGCTGCCTCGAAACGCCCTCGAGGTGTTTTGTACCCAAAAGTCACCGTCTCAGTGAGGGGACCCCCTTGCTTAAAACTGCACCCCCTCATGCCCTCCCTGCCTCACTTTTCTTCAGAGCCCTCATCACCATTGATGCCCCCGTATTTTAACCGTTCATCTCTTCAGTGTGTGCCAGTCCCATGGAGGCAGGGACCTGGTGCCCCCGCAGCCTGGAGCCTGGGCCAGTGCCAGCTCACTCACTCAATCCACGAAGGGGGCGGAGGCTTTCCTGGTCCATAAGTGCCTTGTCTGAATCGTTGGGGTGACGCTCACAGACTGTCCGGCTCCTCCGGGACACAGTCCTGGCCGGGCCTTGGCCTTCCTCTCCGGGACCATCGACGGCGCCTGCCCAGCACCCTGCTTCTCGCTTCCAGACCTCCCTTGGAAGGGGCTGTCCACATGCAGAGCTTCTCAGCCTAGCACCGACTGGCTGTTCTCACCTTCCGCACCGCTGACACTGGGGGCAGATAACCCTTTAGTGCGGGAGCTGCTCTGAGCATCGAACGATGTCCGCCAGCATCCCTGAGCTCTACCCACAAGATGCCAGGAGCACCTGCCCTTCTGACAACTAAAAATGTCTCCAGATGTTGCCAAACATCCCCTAGGGGGCAGAACCACACCTTTTCTCTTCGGGATAATTTCAGGCAGATAGAAGAGCAGGGAGAACAGTGTGAAGAACCCTCAGGACCTGTCCCCCAGCTGCACAATGATCAGCCCCGGTCAGTCTTGTTTCATCTCCGAACCTACCCAACCCTCCCTTTCTTACTTCGAAGCAAGTCCCAGACATCATATTATTTTATCTGTAAATATTTCGACATTTACCTCTAAAGGACAAAGACTCGAGGGCGCCTGTCTGGCTCATTCGGTAGAGCGTGTGGCTCTTGATCTTGGGATCATCAGTTCAAGCCCCATGTTGGGTGTAGAGCTTACTTAAAAAAAAAAAAAGACAAAGACCTCTTTTATCAAAATAACTATACACATATGGTCATTGTTGCTTAGTTCATTTGAATTTTGGGTCCAAATAAGGCCCAGCATTGGAATCAGTCGACACTGGTGCGTTTCTTCTAATCTCTGGGCTTGTCCATCTCTCTTTGAGCCCTTGCAGTTTATTTGTTGGAGAAGCCAGCTATGGATCCCACAGAGTCTCCACGGTCTGGATTTTTCCTGGCCGCACACCTGTGGTGGTGTTTGGCATGTCCTTCTGTCTCCTGTATTTCCTGAAATTTGGCGGTTGGGTCCAGGGCTTACGCAGGCTCAGGATGGGTTGTTTTGGGCGAGAAGGGTTCCGAGAGGCAATGCTGTGCTCTTCTGTCAGGAGATGCGTGGCGTCTGGTTTTCCTGTCTGTGATGGGAGAGGCCGCCTGCCTTCATTCCTGGCAGGCCGCGGCTCCGGCTACCCCGTGCCTGCCCCGGCCTGCCCCCGGCCTGCCCCTGGCTTGTTGCAGGGCCACGCCGCTTGCCTGCGAGATGTGTCCTGGGCTGCCGGGGTGAGGTGGGCGTGGAGGCAGTTTCTCAAAGGCTGTGCCTGCTCTCCCCAACATCGTGGGCTCCTTAGCTGGGCAAGCAGGACTCGTCCTCAAAGGCCGTGCGGTGCACACGGGAGGACTCTGTGTCAGGACTTCATCTCCCAGAAGTCAGAGGTGAGGATTTCTCTCCCAACCCTCCGGGGAGGGGGGAGGGCTTTACGGGTGAAAGTGAGAGAAAGGGCACTGGCGCAGCAGCCACAGCTGGGTAAAGGGACGGGTTGGGGGAGGAGCACACAGGCCCCATCTGGGCCCGGAGACTGGCTGAATGCCGTGGACTCAGGAGGAGTGTTGGGAGGGCCTGCCTGCTCTTACCAGCTGCCGGCTGCTCCGCTCCCTTGCGTATCGAGGCACCTAGAGACTTTGGAGTCTGAGCTCCCTGCTTTGGTGGGAGGACTATGCAAATCTGGGTGCTGTGGGATGAGAAGGGAGAGCTCCGCTGGGCTGGGTGTCATCAGGGAGGACCTCTCAGAGGGGGTGACATTTGACCTGTATCTTCAAGGACAGCCTTCCTCGGGACACGTTGTCCGTGTGCAGGGTGGCCCACAATAGAGGTGTGTTTAAACGCTTTGGTCTCCACAAGGCGGTCAGCCTACAGCTGGCACTCACCATGTGGGGATGGTTTGGAAGGGTCCAAGGGGACAGGAAGCCACTGTGGGAGGGGGTGAAAGCCACAGAGGTGGGTGGGAACTGGCGAGTCAGGGCTCCTAACACCAGCTCCTGGGGGTTGTGCTAGAGAATCCACTTTACGTGGATTATTTTATTACAACAACCCTATGAGAATGGAAGTAATATTAGCATTTAACAGAAAAGCAAACTGAGGCTTACAGTGATCAGGGATTTACTCTAGTCACGTAAGTGGTAGAGGCGTAATTCAAGCCCAGTTCTGGGTGATTCTAAAAGTGCACTCCTAAGATAGAAAATGTAACTGACTGTGGTTCCTTAAACAACTTAGGGATTAATTTTCACATAAAAGATGACTGGAGGGGGGATCGAGGGCTGGCTTGGCAGTTCCACAAAATCAACAGAGCCCCAGGCTCCACCATCCTCAGTTTATGGCTTCCATCTCCAAAGTCACCTCAGGGTCCAAGATGGCTGCTGGAGCGCCAGCTGTCTCATCTGTTTTATAGGCAAGAAGAAGAGAGGAGAAGGAGCACAGACCTGCCTCCTAGTTTAATTGGCTCTTTAAAAAGGGTCTCTATTCATCCCACTCAAGGCCTTCCAGGTCATTGGCTACCACAACTCCACAGGAGGTTGGGAAATGCAGTCTTTTAGTTGGGCACGTCGCTGTGCAAAGACCAGAGCTCTGTGAGTGAGGAAGAGGAGGACGATGCTACAGGGTCTCCCTCCCCACCTTACTGCTCCCCCACCAGAGGAGCCATTTTCCATGCCTTCCAGTTTCTCCAGAGTGGTATATCCCAGGATGCATGTAATCCAGACGCACTGATGGGAGTCACTTGAGGCTTTGAAAGCCATTCAACCATTCTCTTCTGGACTCTTTTGCTGGGGGACGCAGGCACAGAGAGGCATGTCATGGGCTGTGTGCTTTGCCTGTGGTCTTCTACTGGGACCCACTGCACTGTCTGATGTGTGTAGAACCCATTCTCTTGTTTATTACGCCAGTGGCTCATGCTTATTGGCGTCAGGCTGATCGGTTGGTGGTTTCGAGTGTGCGTGCTGGTGTCAGAGAGACCTGGCTTTGACCCCTGGCTCCACCCTTCCCTGGTTGCGTGACCATAGGCAAATGCGCATACTTGATCATGCGTTTCCATCCCCTCACCTGTGAAATGGGCATCACAATACTTGCACACGTACATCGAGGGCTTATTTTGTGCCAGCCCTTCTGAATGCTCCATGCACACTGGTATACTGAGCCTTGACAGTGAGCCTATGAGAAAGGGATGACTATCATTTCCATCTTATAGATGAGGAAACTGAGGCACAAGGAGTTTAAGTACAGCCAGGTAATGACCAGGCTGGGGAATAAAGCTTATCTGACCAGAACTCACATTCTGGACATTACCGTAGGCATTATCCCTGCGAGCCTCAGTTTCACTGTGTGAGGGATAAAATGGGGGGTGATAACCTGGGGCTGACTTGACGATCCAATAAGATGCTGATGTCTGTGATAGGCTCTATTTAGTACCTGGTGCACAGGAGGTACTTGGCACATGTTGGCTACTATTGTCCTGTTTCCCCCGTCCCCTGGCCTCCTCCCTTTGATGCCCACATTTGGCTAAACGTTGTCTGCCTGGCTCTTTGTACTTCCATTCCATTCCTTCCACTGGTTATTTTTATTTCTGTTTCCTTGGAATTCTGGATTCTAGATGTGAGCTTCAGTGGTCATTTGCAGCTCACATGAGAAGACCAGGACTTTGGGGAGATGTGACAGCTTCCCAAATGCGAGTAACTGGGAATGCAGTGTTTATTCTGCAGAAACCAGTGACCCAGCTGCCTTCCCCAAGAGAGTGACCCATGGACTTTTCTCCCATCTCCTGGGGACTGAGTCTGGATTTGCAAGAGTGACTGGGATGGTCTCTGCTGGGAGAGGCCATCTGGAGAGGGTGTCGTGTCTATGCTGAAGGCTTACTGAGAAGAAGCTCCAGGACAGGGCAGCGGGCAGATGTGGGAGAACAGGGGAGGGAGCCACGAACCCTCCTGCTATTTTATCTTCACAGATCCTCCGGTCAGGAGAAGACCAGGCCTGGTGGCTCTCTTGGTCCTAGAACAAGGGGACTTTCTGACAACAGCCCCAGAAACAGGACTGGGATTGAGGCAGACCCGGTCGGCTTACTTCCTAATACCTATTCTCTTTGTGCCAACAAAGCATCGATTGGTTTTTTAATCAAAAAAGCCAGTCATGACCATTCTGTTACCCAATTTCCCAGCTGCTCATGCTGATCATGTGACCCAGTTCTGGCCAATCAGTCCTGAAGTGGAAGGTCTGCTGGGGCATTTCTGGAAAAGCTTTTGCTCTCCTGATGGAAAGAGACAGGTGTAGTTAGTGTGGCCCTTGACCTTTCCCTGACTTTGGGCTAGCCATGGCAGTGATCTTGTGACTCTGAGGCCAAAGCATGAGGATGGAAGGTGAATTATATTAGGGAAGGTGGAGTCACAGTCCCTGATCCTAGCAGCTGCTTGCTTCTGGTTGTGTTATGTGTAAAAAAGAACCCTCTACCTATTTGTTTAAGCGTCTATTGGTTGGGTTTTGTTTTTTGCAGGCAAATGTGTTCCTAGCTGATGTAGACACGAAGGTAGAGGGTGGGTTGGGCCAATTAGGGACCCTGCATGCTCAGAGATGCTCATAACTGCTCCTCTGGACCACTGTGTGCTAAGGCCTTTACTGGGCCTTGGTGACATCGGGCAAATCAGGCCCAGACCCTTCCCTCTAGGGGGTCACGGTCCATCAAAAAAGAGGACACAGATTATTCACTGGTACAGACTGGTACACTCAGGGGGTGAGCACTCTCTTCCCTTATCAAAGTCAGATTAAACCCTACTCAAAGGCCCACGTGCCAAACTTGGCAAAAACTACAAAATAGTGGAATTGCTCAGGATCCCTGGGGAGCTTAGGGCTTGGTCAGCCCTAAAAAACTGAAGAGGACCTTTGTCTCCCGCCTTTCACATTTCTGCTGACTCAGTCTGGTTTTAGATTAGCTGCTATAATGAGTAAGCCCCGAAGTCTCAGGGTACAGCACAATGAAGATTGATTTCTTGTTCATGTGAGTTGGATGTGGGCTGGTGGGAGCTGGTGAGCACATGGCGTCTGCTTCTTGTTGTCATTCAAGGTCCTATGCCCCTTCCATCTTGTGGCTCTGCCTTCCTCTAGGTAGGTCTTCAGGGTCCTCTTGAATAAGAGCAGGGAGATGGGGAAAGAGAGATGAGGGCAGCACATAGAGGGTCTTTGCGCCAGACCTGGGAGCATGACATCACTTCCTCTCACATTCCATTGGCTGGAACTCAGTCGTGTGGCCGTACCTCACAGCAAAGGAGGCTGGGAAATGGAGTCTCGTTGTGTGCCCAGAGATCCTGTGGACACCTGTTGGCCTTCAGAGGTGGTGGCCAGCAGGCTCCTTTCCTCGTCTGTCCAAGCCCCTATCTACAGCTGTTTCTCCTCGCAGAGCAGCCAGCCAAGGCCCTCGGAGTACCTGGACCTTCCCAGCATAAACACCTGAGCATGGGCCATCTCCAGGAAGCCCACATGACCCAGGAAGGGCCCTCTTCTCCGGAGGCACCCACACCTGGGGTTAGAACGGGGTTTCTCAACCTTGGCACTATTCTGTCCTGGGCTAGATGACCTTTGGTGGTGGGGCTACCCTGCACACTGTAGGATGTGAGCAGCATCCCTGGCCTCTACCCACCAGATGTCCGTAGCACCTCCCAGCTGTGACAACCACGTATGTCTCCAGGCATCGCCCAATGTCCCCGGGGGTGTGTATGTGGCAAAACCATACCTGGTTGAGAACCCTGCGTTAGCAGATGCCAGAACTTTAGAAGCCTGCCTTCTCCTTGCTGGACGGCTGAGGTGCAAGGAGGGAGAGGCACATGTTGTGTCCTGGTGTGTCGATGGCACAGACAGGCAGCAGAAAATAAAACCAAGATGGCAACTCATTTACCAGAAAATCGTAGTTAAAATCACAACAGAAGGAGGTCAACATTGTAATGAGGTCTCTGTAGGGCTGGATGTGTTTCAAAGGCAGGACCATCAGGTCAAATCTGCACGGGATCAGGGTGCTTTTCAAAGGACAAGACACTTCAACCAGATCAGAAGGCTGGAAAAGTTTGCTCAAAGGCCTTCAGTGGATCTGTAGAGGCAGCATGGTGCATTCTGGGAGTTGGAAGTCCTTCAACATGACTGGAGCAGGAGTGGGTACTGGCAAGCTACCTCTTCCAAGAGTCTGCTGTCAAGCTGGGTTTAGTCCCCTCCTCTCTGTCCCCACTGTCCCTGTATAGGCCCATTGTACCACTGGTCACCCTGCAATGATTTGCTTCTCCTCAAAATCCTGTCTTTTGTCCTACTATATCCCAGTGCCATGCACATAGTAGGTTCTCAGGCAACTGAATGAAGTAATCAATCAGTAAATGAAGGAACTGATTCAGCCCGAGAAGATTGGATTTTGGTCTGTGCAGTAAGGAGCCATTGCAGGGTTTTGAGCAGGGCAGTTACCTGCTGTTGGGTGGAGGCAGGGAGGCCAGCTGGTGACTGTCCAGGTGGGAGCTGATGAGGGCTGAGCAGAGTGCTTTCAGAGAAACAATCGTTGATGACTGATTATTTGTGGCAGGGAGGGAGGGAGGGAGGAGTGTGGGTGGTGCAAAGAGTGGGGGCCTAGGGTAGAGTACTAGGAGTGGAGGGGGCTGGGAGCGAGATGCCTGGAAGACCACACCCTCCCCCTGACCTTGTGAGGAGGAGTCCAGCAGGTGGAAGAGTCTGGGGTCTGAAAGTGAAGTTCAGCCGAGAAATGGAAAATTAGGAGTCATTCATGTGTAATGCCTGGAAGTAATTCTACTTTTCAGAAGCTGGCTGTAGCTGTTTCTGCAAACATATAAGGCGGTCGCAGTGTAGCCCTGATGTTTAGAGAAAGAGCAGCTTTCCTTTGGAAGAATGCTGTAAAGAGCTCTTGATTGGGTGAAAGGCCTTGGGTTTGCCTGGAAGCAACGTCATAGGGGAAGAAGTGCTCCATTTCCCCCAGAGATGGGGAATGGTGTGTGTGTGTGTGTGTGTGTGTGTAAAAATGTTGGAGGGCAGGAGCAGACACTTACGAGACAGGGTTTCCCCAGGGGACAGGACTGACTCTCTTAAGAAGCTGAGATGGTCACCATTTCATTTTAAATGACTCCTCATGTGTAATTACCCTTCATCTCAGAACTCCATAATAGAAAGGTAAATAACCCAATTAGAAATGGGCAAAGGATCTGAACAGGCATTTCTCCAAAGGGGATAAACAGCCGTTAGCACAGGAAAAGATGCTCAACATCATTAGCCATTAGGGAAATGTGAATCAAAACCACAAGGAGGCACCGCTTCACACCTACGAGGAGGGCGAGTATCAAAAAGACAGAAAAGGACATGTGTTGTTGAGGCTGTGGAGAGGTTGGAGCTCTTGCGAACTGCTGGTGGGAATGTAAAATGGCGCAGCAGCCACTGTGCAAAACAGTCTGGAAGTTTCTCAAAAGCCTAAGTATGACTCAACAATTTCACAGCCAGAGAACACCCAAGAGAAATGAAAAGTGAATCCATTAAAAAAAAAAAAAAACCCAAAAAACAAAAACAACTAACCCGTACATGAAACGTCCACAACAGCATTATTCACAATGGCCAAAATACAGAAAAAATCCAGTGTCCATCAACAGATGAACGGATGAACTTGGAATGTGGTATGACCATACTGCGGAATATGATTCAGTCATAGAAAGGCATGAAGTACTGACACACACTACAACATGAATGGACCTCAGAAACACAAAAGGTGACACGCATTGTGTGATTCCTCCAGAAGATGTGAATTTGTAGAAACAGAAAGTAGGTTAGTGGTTGCCAGGGACTGGGGCAGGGTGCCTGGTGACAGCTATGTGGGGTGATAGAAATGTTCTGGAATTAGAACGTGATGATGGTCACATGGCATTGTGAATGTGACTAAAAACCACTGAACTGTACACTTTAAAATGGTTAAAATAGTTCTTTGAGGAAGATGGGGTGGCGGCTGCAGCAAGGCGGGGTCACCTACTCCTGCCCCTGCCTCCCTCTGTTCTCTCTCCCCGAGGAATGAGGAACCAGTAGGTCAGGAAGCCGCAGCACTGCCATTGCTTCTTAAGATCCTGGAAAGACAGTCGTGGAACCAGAGGTGGCAGATCACCACATTAGAATGACCCTAAGCAGCCACCACATAAAACCTTTGGGGAAGGTATGTGCTGACTTGATCAGAGGCACAAAGGAAAAGAATCTCACTGTGAAGGGACCATTTGGATGCCTACCAAGACTGTGAGAATCACTGCAAGAAAAACTGTCCGTGCTGAAGGTTCTAAGACTTGGGATCTTGGCCAGACGAGGACCCACAGGTGACTCATTGGTTGGCACTGTCCTGCGGCTGCTCAGCAGACATAACCTCCATCAGTAGCAAGCCAGTGGTCAAGGTAGAAGTCACCACTGCAGGTGCTTCAAGCAGCCTTTCTTATACATTGATTACCAATTGTTAAAAAATAAAAGAAAATCAAACGGTTAAGGGGTACCTGGGTGGCTCAGTTGGTTAAGCGTCTGACTCTTGATTTCGGCTTAGGTCCTGATCTCACGATTCATGTGTTCAAGCCCTGTGCTGGGCTCTGTACTGACAGTGCAGAGCCTGCTTGGGATTCTCTCCCTCCCTCTCTCTCTGCCCCTCCCCTGCTCATTCTCTCTCTCTCAAAATAAATAAATAAACTTTCAAAGAAAAGAAAAGAAAATGGTAAATAAAATGAAATTTATCTCGACACAGAAACATTTTTTAAAGTAGGCTCCATGCCCGATGTGGACCTGGAGATCAAGAGCTGCGTGCTCCACTGACTGAGCCACCCAGATGTACGCCCCCCCCATAGTTTTTAAGTATATGGAAGTCTGTATTTTCTGCTCACTTTCCCCACAAAGCTAAAAGGACTCTAAGGTGTACTAATTAACAAAACAAAACACAAAAAACATGAGGTGGCCATGAAGAGTAGGAAAGCTGTAGGCTTGGGCCCTGTGATGCCACCTGTAGCTACTAGGCGTGGGGACCCCTCCCTGTGCATTGTCACCGCCGGCCTGCACCTCCCTGGCCCCTCCATGGTGCCTTCCTTCCTCTTTCTGAATGACTGAGCTTCCCGTCGGTCACCAGACGCCGCCTACGGAGCTGAGAATGAGCAGGGGAAGGGCAGAGAGAGAGGGTTTATTGCCTTTGACCCTCATGACAAGCCCATGAGGAATTGGGGGCTCAAGGAGGTTGGGACATCTGCCCTGGATTAATGAATGGTTAAGTGGCAGAGCCTGGCTGGGACGTCAGGTGTGTCTGGCCCCACTGTGTGAGGGAGAGGGTGAGGTGCTGTGGGTCAGTTCCCAGGCAGCCTCTGGACAGCAATGCCCCGAGTCTGGCGACCACACAGCCACTGCCCTGAGACACAGATGCACACTCACACGTACTGAAACGTGGTCAGGTACTCCCTCCTGCACAGATCACACCTACACGCACCCACTGGCACCAGACACAGGCCAACACACAGGGACACACCCCCTCCCACTGAAACATAGTCACACCCACGTGTGAACCAGACACACACAGAGACGCTGAAGCACACTCACACACCTGGAAACACAGGCACACTGAAACAGACAGGTATACCTACACAGTGAGACACAGACACATGCGACTCACACACACAAAGACACGCACAAACGCAGAAACACAGACCCAAAGAGTAACACACACACGGGGGGGGGGGGCTGGGCTCCGTAGCTGGGCTGCAGCCTACAATATGAAAGCGCTGGTTCCCTAAGTCCTGGGCTGAAGGAGGGGGAAACAGGCTGGCTCTGAGTTTCCCGTGGCCTGTGGGTCACTTTGACCCGGCCAGGCCTCGCCAGCAGGCACTTAGCCATCTGGTGCCCAGGCAGCGCACTGCCGATGCTCTCACTGGGGGGGGGTGTACAGGTCAGGGAGGGGGCAACTCGGGGACCAGGGCAGAGTGCTCCTGGGGGTCCCCCCTTAATCTAGGGGAAAGTCTCCTTACAATTTCTTAACCTCAGACTGTCACAGTCCTTGAGCGTGGAGGTTAGGGCTCCTTACTGAATCCTGACGGTCACAGCTAACGGTCATAGCAGTGGCGGTGATAGCGGTAATGAATAGCATGCATTTACTAAACACTTTCTATGTGCCAGGCACTGTGCTGAGAGCATTATCACCTTTGAACCTCACAACAAGCCTATAAGATCAGTCCTAGTATTGTGCCATTACCCTGATGAGGACACAGAGGTCTGCAGAGGCAAAACAACCTGCCCAAGCTGGTCTCAGAACCCAGGTTGTATCAGTCAGCTCTTGCTACAATAATGCTGCCTAACAAACCAGCCTGGACACAGGGGCTTATGGCAAGTGTTGATGCTCCTGTATGTGTCTGCAGGGTGAGGGTAGGTTGGCTGGTCTAGTTTGAGCTGGTGTCTGCCATGTTGGTTTGCTCTGGGGCCCAGGTTAAAGGGGCAGTGGTCACCCAGGGTTTGTGCTTCTCATGGTAGGTCACCAGAGCACCAGAAGGCAAAGCAAACCACACAAGCACATTTGAGGGCTCTGCTTATGTTATGCCCATTCCCGTTCCATTAGCCACCACAAGCCACCGAGGCCCAAGGTCAATGGTGCGGGAAGTCTGCTCCCCTACAATGGGAGGGGGAGAGTGAGGGTGAATATTTGCTGAGTGACAATTCAAGCCCACACTCAGGTTTAACTCAGAAACCTGGACTCACCACCCGTATGTGACGTTGCCTCCATTGGCGGATAGCCTTGCACGGGATGGGACATTAAGGGTCAGGCTTTCTGGGATGGAGGTCCTGGCTCCGACACCTCCTCGCTGTTGCTTAAGCTTTCTGGGCCTCACTTTTCTCACCTGTAAAATGAATTGTGTGCAGTACAAATGGGATGATGTAGATCAAGTGCTCGCTATGAGGCCAGCACATAGGAAGTCGTCAGTACGTAGCAACTGATATTACTAGCTGTTATCTCTAGCTGTTCTCAACTGGGGGCCACAACCCCCTTCTCAGAGCCATTTGGAAATGTTTGTGGGGTGTATTTCAAAGTGAGGGCTGGGGACACTCAACGTTTGCAAGACCAGCCCACACCACAGAAACTTGTCCCACTCAAACGCCGAGCGCCCTCCTCAAGAAACCGGACAGATTCTAACCCTGGCACCTCCTGTTACAGATGGAGAGATGGAGGCCTGAGGAGGGGTGGAGGCTAGACCGGGAGGTGGCGTTGGGGTCCTCTGTAAATACAGCCAGTCAGCTTGCTGCTGGGATGCCACGTAACAAGGACGCATGGACCAGGCCGCTGGTGAGGGGGTGGGGTGACAGTTTTCCCAGGGGTGGGCCCCCGGAACCCAGCTGTACCTGAGCTGCCCTCTCGAGCTGGGCGGCAAAGCCCCAGTTTTATGAAAACAAGAATGCGCCAGTGGGCGGCGACAGACCAGTAACAGAGAAGAAAGAACATAGTGGAACCCCACACACTCTGCCGAAGAGAGATCTGTTGCTCACAGTGATCAAAGCTCACGCACCGGGATGGGCAGCGTGACATCACATCATGCCTGGGGGAGGATCGCAGCCACACTTAGGTGACATCCTGGCCCCCAGAGGCACAGCCTGTGGGGAAGCATGGGAGACAAAACCCACCTGAGGGGCAGTCCGCTCTCCCCAAGTGTCAGGGTCGTGAAGGACAGGGTCAGGCTAAAGGCATGTTCCACATCAAAGCCGGCCGAAGGCACACGAGATCTGCCCTGGAGCCTGGATCGGATGAGAAAACGCACCAGGAACGATGTTCTCAGCAAATGGGTGAAATCCGAACGTGACCTATATGTTAGATATGCTCATGTAGCAATAATAAACTTCCTGATTTGGGTCACAGTTTCGAGGTTTCATAGGAGAACGTCTTTGTTCCTAGGAAATAGCCACTGAAGTATTTAGCAGGGAAGAGCCTGCAATTTACTTTCAAATAGTTGATAAAAAAATAATTCTGGGGCGCCTGGGTGGCTCAGTTGGTTAAGCGTCCAACTTCGGCTCAGGCCATGATCTCGTGGTTTATGAGTTGGAGCCCGCGTCGGGCTCTGTGCTGACAGCTTGGAGCCTGGAGCCTGCTTGGGATTCTGAGTCTCCCTCTCTCTTTGACCCCCCCTCTCACCCACTCATGCTCTCTCTCTCTCTCAAAAATAAATAAATGTTAAAAAAAAAAAAAAGAGTAAGGCTCATGAGTTTTTTTGAAAGAAGGCACAGGAAGTGCACTGGTAAACACTATTCTAATCAAAAAGAAAAGCACATAGGAAAATGCCCAACATCGTAAACAGTGGGAGAAAAAAAAATTAAGTAAGGTATAGCTATTCAACTATTAAATCAATGTAACCATGTTTGGAATAATACTCCTTGATGCGGGCAGGTCAGGGAAGTGGAAACTTCACTTTGTGCAGAGGCACAAAGCTTTATTTACTTATTTTTTATTGAAGTATAGGTGACGCTCGAGGTTCCGTTCATTTCAGGTGTACGACATAGTGATCGGACAAGTCTGTCCGCTTCGCTGCGCTCACGGCAAGTGTAGCTACCATCGGGCACCATCCATCTCTATTGTTTTCAACACCACTGACTACATATTCCCTAGGCTGTGCCTTTTATCCCTGTGACTTATTCATTTCAGAGCTGGAAGCCTGGTCCTCCCTCTCCCCTTCACCCCCTTTTGCTCATCCCCTCCGCCCCAGCTCCCTCTCCCCTCTGGCGACCACGGATTTGTTCTCTGTATTTATGGATGTTTCGGTTTCTTGTGTGTTCATTTGTTTTGTTTTTTAGATGCTGCATATAAGTGAAATCATATGGCATTTGTCTTTGTCTGAGTCATTTCACTTAGCAGAATACCTTCTAGGTCCATGCCTGTCGCTGCACATGGTGCAAGGCACAAACCTTGGGAAAGGAGTTTGGCTGTCTGGATCCTTTGCTTCTGGGGTCAGTCCTAAGGAAATAATCCTACACCAGATGCCACACATTAAGATGACTCATGTGCCCCAAGAGGCAGCGTCTTTGTTGAGGCCCCGCAATCCTTATTCCTGATTGATTTCCAGCCTCCTTCCTGGGCACACCCCTGCTGAGCATTTTCACTGGTAAAAAGCTGCTGATACCTTCCAGCATTTGGGGCCAGGACTGCCTGTTCAGTACCCCCGGCAGCCCCTGTTGGTCCCCCCACCCCTCCCTGCACTCAGCGTCACTCAAGGCTTCGCTCCACCCCCACTGTGTGTTTCTGGAATCGAGCCAATAAATGGGAACCACCACCTTCTCCTAGAGTCCGGTCACTCGCCACTCCTCGGCCACTGTTGCTTGATTGGGGTGGGTCACCTGACCCAAAGGTATGGTGCTCACACCCTCAGCCACTTGGATGGGCACCTGATCCATGTGGAACTAACTGGATCTCCTCTCTGAGGTTTATTATTATTATTTTTTAAGGATTTTATTTTATTTTTAAATGTTTACTTTTATTTAATTTTGAGAGACAGAGAGAGAGAGAGACAGAGACAGAGAGAGCGAGCAGGGGAGCAGCAGAGACAGAGGGGGACAGAGGACTCGAAGCAGGCTCCATGCTGACAGCAGAGAGCCCGATGCCGGGCTCGAACCCATGAACCAAAAGATCATGCCTGGAGCTGAAGTCGGATGCTCAACTGACTGAGCCACCCAGGCGCCCCTTTTAGGATTTTATTTTTAAGTAATCTCTGTACCCAATGTGGAGCTCGGATTCACAGCCTGGAGATCAAGAATCACCAGCCAGGTGCCCCTCATCTTTGGGGTTTAAAAAACAAACGTACTGTCTAGTTTCCAAACACTGGGAGATGTTTTGAGTATCTTCTTGCTTGTTAGCTTAATCCCAGTGTGTAGGAGAGTAAACTACGTGATCTCAATCCCTTGAAGTCTGTTGAGATTTGCTTTCTGCCCCAGCATATGGTCGATTTTGGCAAATGTTGTACATGACCTTGAGAAGAATGTATGTTCCGCACTTGCTGGAAGGCCATTTTTTTTTTTTTTTTTTTTAAGTAGGCTCCATCCCCAACATGGGGCTTGAACTCTCGACCTTGGGGTAGATGCAGATGTTCTACTGACTGAGCCCGCCAGGTACTCTGAGGGACATTTCTGAGGAGATCATGGCATACAGTTGGTTCCTCATGTTGTTCAAATAATGTAGCCCCACGGGTTTTTTTCTGCTTTTTCTCTCAGTTACCAAGACAAACATTTTAACCCCCACAAGATATCTTTATTATTTTCACCATCTAATTTTTTAAATTTATTTTTTTAATGTTTATTTATTTTTGAAAGAGAGAGAGAGACAGAGACAGAGCATGAGTGGGGGAGGGGCAGAGAGAGAGGGAGACACAGAATCGGAAGCAGGTTCCAGGCTCTGAGCTGTCAGCACAAAGCCTGATGCGGGGCTTGAACTCACGAACTTTGAGATCATGTTCGGAGCTGAAGTTGGACGCTTAGTCAACTGAGCCCCCCAGGTGCCCCTGTTTTCACCATGTAATACTTATTCTGATTTACCTTTTCCAGTGCTTTTCATTCCTTCCTCCATCCTGGGCTTCAGACTGGGGTCATTTTCCTCCTACCTCCCGGTGGTGAATCCCTCTTAGTCTTGGTTTGTCTGAAAAGATCATTACTTTGTCTCCATTTTTTAGAAATGTTATTTTTTTTACTTTTTTCACCCATTTACTTTTTTAAAGCTTATTTATTTATTTTGAGAGAGAGACAGAAAGCATGGGGGAGGGGCAGAGCGCAAGGGAGAGAGAGAATCCCGGGCAGGCTCTGTGCTGTCAGCGCAGAGGCAGACATGGGGCTTGATCTCGAGAACCGTGAGATGGTGACCTGAGCCCAGATCAAGAGTCGGACGCTTAACCGACTGAGCCACCCAGGCACCCCCTCTTTGTTTCCATTTTTGAGGGATGACTTCACCGGATTAAAATTCAGTTTTGGCCTTCCTTCACCCTTTGATTCATTTAGTAAATTCGATAAGTGCCTGATAGATGCTGGAGATACAGTGGTGGCCAAAGCAGGACATGCTCTTGCTCTCCAAGAAGAGCAGGGAAGAGTGTGCCTGACAGGGAAGAGGAGGTGCAAAGGCCCTGTGGCTGGAAGCAACGGAGAAGAGGTAGGTGTGGCTGGAATACAGAGAGCGAGAACTGGGAGGGCGGGCTGCAGCTGGGCCATACGGGACGTCGGGGGGGCCGTGGCGAGGAACAACGCCTTGCCTTAGTCCTTATAGGAGTAGTCAGGCTTCTTAGAGAAGATGAAGCTTTAACTGTACCTTGAAGGGTGGATGTGGTGGCAGCAGAGAAAGGAGCAGAAGCACGATGTGTTTTGAGCACTGAATATGTGGGTAAGTGCTGATCCTGCGCTGGACCCTGTGCTGGGCTTTTTCGGTCGTTTCCTCCGTCCTAGAGGGGCAGGATTGCACAGTGCCGAAAGGCCAGGGGCGGCTTGGGGCCGGCTGGCTTGAAGCGCATCACTTGCTCAGCTGTCTGCGGGCCAGTCCCTTCCCCGGAAGTTGGTTCCCTCACTCGGAAAGCCAGAACGACCCTCCCCGCGTGGCAGGGCAGTTCCGAGGCTTCAGCTGAGCCTGCAACTTTGCCGGAGCTCGAAGAGCTGTTTGTTTCAATAGGTAGAATTTTCTCTTCTGCTGAGCATCAGAGAGGGTAAGTCACTTGCCCCAGGTCCGCAGCCAGAAAGCTGGGGGTGGGCTGGGGGAGGGGGACTTGTTACTTCGATTTCCTACTCACGGATCCCATCCCCCTCCGCTTTCCATGGGCAGGGTCACTGGGGCCCAGAGAAGTGGTTTGCCCAAGAACACCCCAAATTTGGGTGTGGTAGAACTATTCATTCCTTCATTCCTTATTGAGTGCCTGCCTTATGCCGGGCATGATCCAGATGCCACAGAGAGAGCTGTGTATGAAAGGGATAAGAATCCCCATCGTCGTGAAGCTCACTTCCTACTGAGGGAGACAGATACTACGCAGGATAAATAAGGAAACTAAATCAATTCGTTAGATGACTATAGGGGCTGTGGAGAGAAAGTTGGGAAGAGGATGGAGAGTGGAGGGCGAGGTTGACATGTTCATAGAGCAGAAAGGTGATACTCCGCCTTGAGGTGAGGGAGGGAGCTATGAGGACATTGAGGGAACAGCAGTCCAGGCAGAAGGCACAAGGCAGCATGTGCAAAGGCCCTGAGGTGAGGGTGTGCTTGGTGTGTTCAGGGAACCACAGAGAGGCCAGCAGGAAGGCAGGGGTTGTCTGCTCTGTGGACGCTGAGGGGTCAGGGAGGCCCCACTAGTACCCACTCCTTGCTGGTCTTCAATGGCTGGATTCAGGTGAGTCTCCTCCTGAGCCATAGGAGGTCACTGGGGGAGAGGCTCCTTCCTGAGCCTGGGGAGGAAGGGAGGGTTTACTCATTACCGCTAGTACTGCCCTGCCCTAGCTCCCACCCTGGCTCTGGCCGAACTTGCTCCTCTCTGGTTTCTGGGTGCTCCTCAGGCAGAGTGGGGGCAATGGGGCCTGCATACAGGAGGGAGGTGTTGGGCATTGTGGCTATGACTCATTATTCTCCTTTATTTAGTTTTATTTATTTTGAGAGAGTGTGTGTCCTGTTGGGGGAGGGGATGAGTCAGAGGGACAGAGAGGGAGAATCCCAAGCAGGCTCTACGCTCGGCGAGGAGCCTGACACAGAGGCTAGATCTCATGACCATGTGATCATGACCCGAGCAGAAATCAGGAGTGGGATGCTTAACTGACTGAGCCACCCAGGCGCCCCTACTGTTTCAGACAACGCTGATGACGTGGTTTCTGGTGACCTCCAGTGCATTCTGCATAGCCTTCCCCCTACCCCACCCCCCGCCCCGCTCCACCCCGCACCACCATCCCCGCCCCCACTCCCCTCCCCAGGCTGTCTGCTCATGCTGGCTTCTCTCCCCCTCTCTTCCTGGGAACCTAGCGGGTCCCTGAGCTGGGCTGGCCCTAGACCCCAGCATGTCCGTGAGTGTTATGAGTGTGATCTTAACAGCGGAGTCTCAGTTACATACACAAGAGGGACACAAGCACTTATTGAGAACCCACTGTGTGTTGGGCGCTTTTGTGCTTATTATCAATGCTAATCCCTATGTCAGTCTTGGAGGACTTTGTGAACAGTAAATAGATTCGGAGTAGGGAAAGGCTTAGGTTTTACCCAAAGTCACCCAATATGCAAATGTGAATTTTAGTAATAGAAGGCAATTTTAGTGATTGCTGGGAGCCACGCAGCCAGATCCAATGCCAGTGGGGGGTAGGGAGAGGCGGGGGAAGGCTGTGAAGAAATGAAGAAATAGCTTTTAGTTTTGATCTCCTTTTGTAGCAAGTGTCCAGCTCCTGGCCAGCAAGGTCATCAGGAGATGTTTGCCCTGGAGCCGACTAGATGTTCTGTGATAAATGGCTTACCATATCTGAGGAGGAACCAAGGGGCAAAGGAGATAACCCTGAGGGTGGAAAGGAGCTCTATTTGTTAAAAGTTCAGGAAGGGTGGCTTTGGGTCTGTATCATAAATACACACCCTGTTCAACAGCGAAGCAGGCTACTTCGGGAAGTGATGAGTCTCCCATCACTTGGGGCATGCAAACAGAAGTGACTTTTCTATTTGCCGGGAATGCTGAAAAAGGAATATTCCAGTGAGAGAGGGTGGCCTTGATTTCTGCAAGCTCTCAGACCTGGGAGTTTTCAAATGGTCAGGCAAAGACTTCTGCCCAAAACTATCTTCGGCAGGGGGCGTTTGATCTGAACGACCCCGACCACATTTGAAGCTGCAGTCTGCCTTCTCTATGCCTGGGTGTTTTCTTTTCACAGAGGTGGCAGGGGGAGGATTAGGGGTGGAGGAGTGGATTTCTCTAGTTGCATCAGCTTTGGTGTGACCTCTGACATTTACCTTTCTTTGTTCCCAGATAAACCAAACACACACAGACTAATTTAATAAAACAACCAGAGCAGCCAGGTAGGTCAGGAGAAAACTGGGGCTTCGGCAAAGTAGACACGTGGTGGGGGAGGGGAAGGCCCTTAGGAGCGGACCCGCCTTGGCAGGCTCCCCAGAATTGACTCTGGGTCCAGCAGGCCCTGCCTGGACACCCCGTGGAGGGGAGCCCTCCTGACTCTTGTAACTGGTGCGGAGGCAAACCAGCTTTTGGGCACCTGCTGGGTACTCAGCTCTGTTGCGGCCGGTGGCAATTAAGTCCTTCACATGGTTCAGATCATGTGTGCCGAGTTTTACCAACATGTATTTCCCTTTTACTTCTGAGGAAACTGAAATTTGCCCACAGTCCCACAGCTAGCGTATGCCCCAAAGCCAGCGTCCTCGCCCTTCCTGTCTCACTGGTGGGCCTGCCCCTCCTAAGGATGTGGTGAAGGTTGGGACCACGTGTGAAGCAGTCAGCACAGGGGCAATCACACAGTGGCTGCTCGTAAATGCTCAAGACTGATAGGCGCTCAGGGCTAAGGGGCAGAGAAGCAAGCCACTAAATCAGGAAGCAGCTGGCCTTGCAAAAGTCCTGCCTGGGCTGGCAGCTCGCTGGGTGACTGCACAAATCCCCGGGAATCTGAGTCTATTTCCCTATATACGTCACACCTGGCTACGGAAGGGGCTCTCTTGAACCTGACCATCTACAACCCCACCTACTTTTCTAACCTGCTCCTCCCATTCTAGTGGTGCCCCCTCCGCCACCACTGGATTCCTTAAGTACCCCTAGTTCTGTCCTGTCTCCTGGCCTTTGCACACACTGTCTCTTTTCTGAATCTGTCCTGCCCTCAGACTTCACATGTCTTGCACCTTCTCCTGTGTTCAGGCCTCGCTCAAGGGATTCTAAGGCACTTTGGCTTGTTATCATCTGACCTAGCCCCCGGTGTCTTTCCATATAGAACTGATCCAAGTTATAATCCCTTATTCATGTTTTGTCTCTTCTGTGTTTTGTCTTAGGACACAGTGAGGGCAGGGACCTGTGTTGTTCCCTACTGTACCCGCAGCACGCAGACAAGTTCAGCAAGCACCCGGTGAGTGAACCAGAGAATGAATGAACAAAGAAGTGGAGGAGGTGTCTCTGGCCAAGCACACGAACAGGGAGGTCGCGGGGGCGGCGGCCCAGGGTCCCGAGGAGCAGCCTCTGCTGGAAGCCACAGAGCGTGCCCGTCCTGTGCAGCCTCTGGACAAAAGCAAATCTCAGAAGGGGGCGGGGGACCCCGAGCCTGGGCCAAAGTCCAAGTCCGCAGGGGGCTGCGCAGGAAGCTACTTATACCTCGGACCCGCAGCAGCCGCCTCCGAGCCCCATTGCCAGCCAAGGACAGGGAGGCCAGGTCAGTTGCGGGTCGGTTGCGGGAGCGGGGACCTAAGGGTCTAGGCGAGAGCCGCCTCTCTCGGAACTGGCAGTCACTGCAGCGCACGACCCTGGGACTTGTAGCTCTGGGCTCCGCGAGATGCCGTCGGGAGCTCCAGGAAAGTGGCGCTTCGCGGGGACAGGGGACTACATTTCCCAGAAGGCCGTGAGAAGTTGGGGTCACAGGCAAAGCGTCCCGGGCGGCAGAGCTTCCCGGCACGACAGGGCGGCCTCGGAGCGGGGTGGGGTGGGGTGGGGTGGGGTGGGGTGGGGTGGGGGGGGGCGCGTCGGCGGCAGCGAGGCCCCGGCGTTGGCTCTCTAGGGGCGGCCCGGCTGAGCGCATCTGGCGACCCGGGAGCGAAGCCCATGAGCAGCTCGGTGGCGGCGCCGGACTGCTGCGGAGGCCTCGGCAATGTTGACTTCGGGCAGGTACTGACCGGGCTGCGCGGCCGGGGAGGCGGGGACAGGGATCCGGCCGCCAGGGGTGTCTTCCGGGCTCTGCGGCCTCGGCCAACGCCCGTGGGCGGGGCCGCCCGTTACCAGGCAACGGGGGCGGGGCGCGGTGGGGGCGGGACTGCGTGTTCGGGGGCGGGGCGCTCGCGTGTGCGCGTGTGAGAGAGGGATCGTGGATGTCACAGAGTTCCTGAGATTCTGTGTGTGTGTGTGCGCGCGCGCGCGCGTGTGTGTGTGTGTGTGTGCGCGCGCGTCTCTGGGATTGTGTGGTCAGTTGCCCTAAGAGTGCGTGCCCTGAGTGTGAGTGTGTGGCACTGGGACTGGGCGTGGCAGCGTGTGAGGGAGGCCACGCAGGTGTGTTTGGGAGTGTGCGTGGTGGCAGCACGTGGATGTGTGGGAGGTGGGAGGCCCCCGCCGCAGCTGCGTCCCCCTCCCCGGGCAGGGGGCCAGCTCTGCAGCGGAGGCAAGAGTCAGCTTTGCGCCCTGGCTCCTCCGCCCGCTGGCGCTGAGCCGGCTGCAGAGCATCGCCTCCTTCCCGGGTGGATGGGTGGCAAGAGTTTACAACCTTTCAGCGTCGTGCTAGGATGGGTGGGATGGGCCCTGCTGGCTGGACCCCCCGCCGCCTGAGGCAGCCCCTTTGCAAAGTCACAGGCCAGAGAGTTTGTCTTTTCCTGGTGTCTCTCCCCAAGCTCTCCCTTCCAATGGCTGTTCCTCTCCGTTTTCCCTCCTATCAGAGCAGCTTCTTTCCCCCCTTCCACCTGTTTCATTAGCCACCTTATAGGGATCCTGTCTCTGCCGGAAAGGGCCTTTCTTTAATCTAGAGCATTCCCCCCCGCCCCCCCTCACTTTATTCATTCACTGATACAGCCCGTCTTTGAGAACTTTGAGAGACAATAAGCCTGGAAGCATAGAACCTTCTCTGAAAGGGATAAAACTGGTCAATGTTTTAGAGAGTAGCTGGTGGAGAGGTGGGACTGAAATCCCTGTGTCTGTGAGGAAGGAGGTGACCTGCAATCTGAGACCCGAGTGATAAGCCACCCGGGCCAGATGCTGTGGGTGGAGGGACAGCAGGGCAAAGGCCTTGAAGGGGAGAGTGTTTGTTCATGCAACAAAGAGCGGGTGAGCATTTGACCCTGAGAGAGTGCAGGATGACTTGAAGGGGGTAGGTGGCCTCATGAGGATGATGTTATCCCATGGAATCCTTACTTTTTTTTTTTTATGTTTATTTATTTGGGGGGGGAGGGGCAGAGAGAGAGGGAGACACAGAATCTGAAGCAGGCTCCAGGCTTTAAGCTGTCGGCACACAGCCCCACGCGGAACTCGTGAAGAGCGAGATCATGACCTGAGCCGAAGTCAGACGCTCAACAAACTGAGCCACCCAGGTGCCCCTGTACACTCTTAAACTGTAAATGGCCATCCAGGCATCTCTGGGCCACCTGGGCAGTGGTGGGACTGGATTCTTGTTTTCGGCCATAGCAAGTGTTAGATGAAAAGGGAGTTCGGATGCCAGAGGGACCCTAGCATTGCCTGGCTTAGGGGGTGGATGCTTCCTGGATGAATGAGTCGGTGTGGAAGGGTGGGTCACCATAACCTGAGGTGGGACATCTGTGAGCCAGAGGCCGCCGTGTGAGGGAGCAGCGGGCCCAGCATAGGCCCAGTGGAATGTTAGGGTGCCACCGGGTAATCTGAGGAGGGCCTGTGTTCTAGACCTAGCTGTAGGGGTGAGGATCAGCCGTGGGGAAGGGACCATTAGCTGGGGGTGTGTGGGAAGGGCTTTTCTGCTCTCTCCCCTCCAGAGCTTGCTGGGGCTGTGCAGTGGGAGAGAACAGGGAGTGTTTCCACGGACAGGTCAGGGTGACCCGAGCTGACTAAAATTCATTGTTTTCCACTGCTGTTGATCCAGTTAAGCTTCCTGTTACCAAAGGATTTTTTTCTTAAAAATGACAACAATAACACATTATTATGTATTTGTCTTGTGGTAGTTCTCCTCCTTCAATCAAAATCTCTGTTTTTTTTTTAATGTTTATTTTTTATTTATTTTGAGGGGGGAGAGGCAGAGAGAGAGGGAGAGAAAGAATCCCAAGCAGGTTCCACACTCAGCATGGAGCCCAATGCGGGGTTCCATCCCATGACCCTGGGATCTTGACCTGAGCTGAAATCAAGAGTTGGACGCTCAACCAACTGAGCCACTCAGGCACCCCCCAAAATCTCTGGTTTTAAAAGATGGTAGGCAGTCCCTGGCCCAAGTGAGCACCAAGGTTTCTCTTCACTCCATGGGCATCTGTGTTAGCCCAGCACCATCCGATAGAAATAAAATATGTCCCACTTATCATTTAAGCTTGTCTAAGGGGCACCTGGGTGGCTTAGTTGGCTCAGGTCATGATTTTGAAGTTCATGGGTTCGAGCCCCGCATCGGGCTCTGTGGTGACAGCTTGGAGCCTGGAGCCTGCTTCAGATTCTGTCTCCCTCTCTCTCTGCTCCTCCCCTGCTCACTCCCTGTTTCTGTCTCTCTCTCTCTCTCAAAAATAAAATAAACATTAAAAAAAAACCCTTGTCTAGTAGCCACATTTTATAAAGTAAAAAGAGGGGCACCTGAGTGACTCAGTCAATTAAGTGCCCGACTCTTGATTTTCAGCTCAGGTCGTGATCTCATGGTTCGTGAGTTCGAGCCCCGTATCGGGCTCTGCACTGACAATGCAGAGCCTGCTTGGGATTCTCTCTCCCTCTCTCTGCCCCTCCCCCACTGGTGCCCCTTTCTCTCAAAATAAAGTAAATAAACTTAAAAAATGAAAATAAAAAGAAATCGTTGACATTACTTTTGACAGGATATTTTATTTAGCCTAATATATGAAAATATGATTTCCTCATGTGACACACGACAAGTTCTCAATAGCCACATGTGGCAGGTGTGGTTACCGTATTTGACGGAACAGGGCAGCTCTTGGGTATGATGCTTTTAACCAGCTATCTTTTGTACCTGCTCCACTCGTTACGGAATATTGGTTTTGTTTTTAAGTTAAAACAATCTGCTCTTACGAGCAGATGGATGGTGTCACGCAGTGTAGGTGTCAAGAGACACACTTCAGTTTCTTAATCTGTAAAATGGGGATAATAGTTGTACAGTCCTCATTTGCGATGCAGGAGCCTGGGTAAACCACTGGAGACAAAATCCCCGTGGCAGATGTGGGATGGCTTGCCTGCCTTTGGGAAGATGTTTGCCTGCCATACAAATTGTCTTTAAAAATCTTTTGATGTTGGGGCACCCGAGTGCTCGGTCATTTGAGCATCTGACTCCTGATTTCAGACCTGACCCAGGGTTGTGGGATCAAGCCCTGCATTGGGCTCTGCACTGAGCATGGGGCCTGGTGGGGGCCTCGGTGGCTCAGTCGGTTAAGCATCTGACTCTTGGTCTCGGCTCAGGTCATGGTCTTGCGGTTTGTGAGTTCAAGCCCTACATCATGCTTGCTGCTGTTAGGACTCTGCTTGGGATTCTGTCTCTCCCCCTCTCTCTTGCCCCTCCCCTACTCATGTATGCACTCTCCAAAATAAATATTTAAAAAATTTAAAAAAAGATTCTCTCTCCCTCTCAAATAAAAAATATTTTAAAAATTCTTTTGATGCTGTTACTTTGTTTAAATAAATATCAGTCCATTTTATTGGATGACTTATTTTGTGAAGTTCTCAAGGACATAATTTTTATCATCAGTATTTTGGATCAGAGTCAAGACAGCAGCGTTGGGGCTTTTTTCTGCCTCTCAATGTAACCTTGGGCAAGTCACTTAAACTCACAGAATCTCAGTTTCTTTTGCTTCTGTTGAAATGATCATGTGACTTTTCCTTATTTGTCTGCTAATGTGGTGAATTACACTGATGTTTTGATTGTTGAACCAGCCCTGCATTCCTGGGGTGACTCAGGATCCTGATGTGTTAATCCTTTGTATATATTACTAGATTTTATTTGCTTTGTTTTATTGTCGAGGATTTGGGTAGCTATGTTCATGAGGAATATCGTTTGTGGTTTTCTTGTCATTTATTTGTGTGGTTTTAGTATTAAAGTAATGCTGACCTCTTAGTGTGAATTGTGAAATAGTCCCTCCTATTCTGATTTCTGGGGGAAATTGTGTGGAATTGGTGTTATCACTTTCTTAAATGTTGTTAGAATTCATCCAGTGAAACCGTCAGGGCCTGGAGCTTTCTTTTTTGGAAGATTTTTAAATGTGAATTTATTTTCTTTAGTAGATACAGGGCTATATCTTGAATGAATTTTGTTGGCTTATGTCTTTCCAAGGTTGGACCATTTCATCTGAGCTGTTGACTTGTAGGGATAAGCAGTGGGGAGGCCCATCTTGTATTCTCCGTATTGGTAATTTGTGTCTTTTTCTTCCCTTGGTTAATGTAGCTAGAGGTATTTTTTTTCCCAAAGAACATGTTTTGGGTTTGATTTTTTCCCCTTGTTTTTCTATTTTTGATTTGATTGATATTTGCTTTTATTTTTTTCCTTTTGCTTGCTTTAGGTTTAATTTACTTCTCTTTCTCTGATTTCTTAAGGGTGAAGCATATGTTACCATTCTGAGCCTCTCCTTTTTCATCAGTGTAACACTTTTCTCTTAGCCCTCCAGCCCGCAATTTCTGATTGTATTTTCATTTTCGTTCTGTTCAAAATACGTTAAAATTTCCCTTCAGACTTCCCCTTTGACCCATGGATCATTTGGAAGTGTGTTCTTTAGCAAATATCTGCCTGTTATTGATTTCTAGTTTGATTCTGTTATGATTCAAGAGCATACTTTTATGCTCTCTGATTCTTTTAATTTATTGAAAATTTTCAAGTTTACTTGTTTATTTTGCGAGAGAGAGCACAAGTGGGGGAGGAACAGAGAAAGGAAGAGAAAGAGAATCCCAAGCAGGCTCCACTCTGTCAGCGCAGAGCCTGAACTATGAGATCATGACCGGAACTGAAATCAAGAGTTGGACGCTTAACCGACTGAGCCACCCCAGGTGTCCCCTGATTCTTTTAAATTTAAGATTTTCTTTTACAGCCCAACCTGTGGTCTGTGTTGGTGAATGTTTCTATGAGCCTGAGAAGAATGTGTCATTTGCTGTTACCTGGGATGTCCTCTAACCGTCGGTTAGGCCAATGGGTTGATCATATTGTTCAGGCCATCCCTGTCATTACTGATTTTCTACCTACTTGCTCTCTCAGTTCTTATTTTTAAAAATTTTTAATGTCTATTTATTTTTGAGAGAGACAGAGAGACAGAGACAGAGACAGAGTGTGAACAGGAGAGGGGCAGAAAGAGAGGGAGACACAGAGTCAGAAGCAGGCTCCAGCCTCAGAGCCCGATATGGGGCTCGAACCCACAAACCGTGAGATCAGGACCTGAGCCGAAGTCGGATGCTGAAGTGACTGAGCCACCCAGGTGCCCCTTTGCTTTCTCAGTTTTTAGAGAGGAGTGTCAAGGTCTTCAACTGTCACTGTGGACTTGTCTGATTCATCTTTTAGTTCTGTCGGGTTTTTTCTTCACGTGTTAGCCTCAGTCTTTTAATCTGCAAGATGGGCATGCCCCACAGTGTTGTTGCCTGGACTGAAGAACACAGTAATAATAACTAACATTAATCAAACTTTGCTAAGTGCCAGACACTGTGCTAAATGCTTTCCTCGCATTATCTCATTTAATCCTCCTGACAGTCTTGTGAAGGAGGTACCACTAGCATTCAAAGCTTATGGAGGGGAGGATGCCTGGGTGGCTCAGTCAGTTTAGCGCCTTACTCTTGATTTTCTCCTCATGTCATGACCTCATGATTTGTGAGGTTGAGTCCCCAGTGGGACTCTGTGCTAACAGCTCGGAGCCTGGTTGGGATTTCTCTCCTTCTCTGTCTGCCCCTCCCCCCACTCATGCGTGCGTGCTCTCTCTCTCTCTCTCAAAAATAAATAAATAAACATTAAAAAAAAAAGTTTACTGGGGCGCCTGGGTGGCTCAGTCAGTTGAGCATCGGACTCTTGATTTCTGTTCAGGTCACGATCTCATGGGTTCATGGGATTGAGCCCCACATCAGGCTCTGCACCGAGAGTGCAGAGCCTGCTTAGTATTCTCTCTCTCCCTCTTTCTCTGCCCCTCCCCCCTCAAATAAAAGCCAAATAAACATGAAAAAAATTAAAACAAACAAACAAATGAAGCCATGTCTTCCCTGTCCTGCCTCAGTAAAGCCGCAGCTTGGTGCCCAGTAACTTCCCAGTGAAGGTCAGCTGGCTTACGGTTATTATTGCTTTGAAGATCTAATGCTTATTTAAAGAAATGTGCTCAGCAGCATCAACTGAGTGGGGTATGTCCTGGGCCCTTGAGGGTGAAGGAAAGAAAAGGGAGATCCCCCCTCATGGTCATGTTGAGGAGTTGGGAGGGCACCCAATGTGGCACAGAGGAGGGCCTTGAGCAGCACGGGACCGTGGATGCCACTCCCAGGCCCCGGGTTCACTTCGGCCCCACTGATTACGGTGCCCATGAGCCGCCAGAGCCTTTTTGCGCTTGGCCCAGGACACACTAGTTGAATGAAGAATGAATGAACATCCTCCCCTTCCTGAAAGCAGTTATGGATTTGGGGGAATCAGAGCAGCTGCTGGCCATTACTTTTTGTTGTGGGATTGAGGAACACTTCACATGCCGGCTGGGGGCTACATTCCTTGGATCGGGTCCTCTCTTTACCTTTTCCTCAGGATGCCTGTATTCCCAAAGGGCCTCTCCAGAAAGAGGCGAGACGTCTGTCTGCCAGCAAGCAGAGGGAGGGGAGAGAAGAGCCTCAGCCTTCGAAGCACCCTCTGCACCTTGCACTCTGATGCTTGTTCTCTCCTCTGTCCAGAATGTAACCTTGGGGGCAAGGGGCAGCCGCGTCACCCCTACTTCATCAAAGGGAAACCCTGGGCTGAGACTGGTCACAGAAGGCCTGCCTGAGTGGTCCTTCCTGGAGGGTGGGAGTACCCTGACCCCAGCCCAGATTGTGAGCTGCCCGGAGACTTTCTTTTTGAGTCAGACGCTCCCCACCCCCCCTCCATGCAGAGGAGCTAGAATGCGGTTGGGGGCCTGCCTTAGTATAAGCCTTCTTTGAGGAAAAGACTCTAGCACGTTCATTCTTGCATCTGTGCCCTGTGTCAGTCAGACACAGGGCTCTAACCAAAAGCTGCCCAGTAAATGTTGCCTGAATCGACTGAGAACGCCAGGGGCCTGCGGGATCCTCTGGGAAAGGCAGCCCCCACCCTCACCCCGTTCCTCCTGCCTTTTGCTCTCTGTGGTGTGTGGATCCCACTTGCGATCGATGTGACTTTGACTCTCTGGGCCTCTACTGTTTGTTTGGATGTCACAATGTGACCCTGGGTGCTGTTGACCTGCGGCACATCCTTCCCTGAAGTGTCCTCAAAGCCTACCTGCAGTAAAGTGAAATTGCCATGAGTGGCTTCCTTGCCGACTTGTAGTGTTTTGGGAGCTGAGCCCATTCGTCTGTGACCTGTGTGGAATTCTTCCGTGGTTTTGGTAGGTAGTGCCTCTCCTCTATTCAAATACAGAAGAAGTCAGCATTCTGTGACCTTGGAGCAGGGTCCCATTCTTAGAGTGACCGGGTAGCGAGAGCCAGGACTTCTGCTGCTTAATAAGGTTGGGGCAGGGAGGGGAGGGGTGTGGGAGACTCCCCTTAGTCAAGGCAGCCCACTCGTGTGTGTGTGCACGGCTGACGGAGACACCAAGGATCCAGGACCCTCCTGATCTGCTCCAGTGTGATCCGAGTTATTTGTTTTTTTCTGCTGATCCAGTTTTAGGAGGGAGGTCTGCCCTTTCAGGTGAGTTTTGGGAAGTGACAACAATCAGGAAAGGACCTTCAGGTCTCTGGCGCGGGAAGCCAGGAGGGCCTCCCCTCTGCTGCCCAGAATATCCCTGCGGACCAGACTGTTTGTCATTCTTTCCTGCTGAGCAGGCCCGTCTCCAGGCAACGCAGATCCCCCACTCAAGGTGACTGCGGTGACTAGATGCTTCCCTCCCAGCAAGACAGTTTGACCCCAGGGTACTGAGACCTGGGTGGGAGCCGAGGTTCCAGTTTTAACCAGTTCGGTCCTAACTGAAAAATCCTGCTTGACGTCACCTGCTGCCAGCTTCGGCCAGTGATAGCTTGTTAACCTTTCAGTGCCTCAGTGTCCCTTCTCTACTTCAGCTTCCCCAAAGGGTGAAAGACGCATATTTCTCCTGCTCATTTGCTGCATCTCTTTGGGAGCGTTCAAGACAGAAAGCCCCAGTTTCTGTCAAGAATCCGGAAGGACTGGTGTGGTCGGGCCAAGGCCTGGCTCTGCTCCCTGCCTGTGATCTGGGGGCTTCTCTGAGCCTTTGGCTTTCTTATCTGCAAAGTGGGCATTACAATAGTGCTTGCTGGGATGAGGTATGTGAACTTTAAATAAATGCTTCTTCATTTTGTTATCTGGCATGGTGAAGTTTCTTGAAGGAGGTCTTAGTCCTCAGACACACCCCCGCCCCCACCCCAGAGTAGGCTCTCCCCAGTAAATGCTTGGAAAGCCATTGAGTTGAATCCTTAAAAATATCTGCAGCATTTCCAGAGGACATTGTTTCCCTCAAGGGCCTGGTGGGGAAATAGGAGGACACAGTTCCCAGCTCCCAGCTAACTTTCCTTGCTGGGGAGGTGTAATTTACACAGTAAAACGCACAGTTAGTGCCCAGTTGGAAGGTCCGACATGGAAGCTGCTGGCTACCCAGGCTCCAGTTGAGATGGGGAATATTTCCATCACCCCAGAAAGTTCCCTGTGCTCCTCCCAGTCAGTGCCCCACCTTGCTTCCCAGGCAGTCACTCTCCAGGTGGCTGGGCCTTCCTAGGCCTGCCCTAAAACGTTGGTCCGCCTCTCTCCTGCTCGTGTCCCCAGGCTGGGTTTCCAGCCGCGACCCCCTGGCCATCATCTGCACCCTCTCTCCAGCTACATGGGACTCTGCTCTGTACCTCATGCTTTACCCTCTTTCCTCTGGCTGGGTCACGCTGATGCGGGGTCAGCCCGTGGGACGGGAGGCAACATGCTGAGGGCACACCAGGTTTTCCTGGGACTTTGGGATTTCTTGTCCTCAGCAGCCACTAGCTCGCAGCAAAAAGTGATGAGGAGCTGGGAATCCCAAGACAGGACAGGCTGTGTGGGCACAGAGTGGGGCCCTGAGAATCAGGCCCGCAGATAACTCAGTTTGCCTCTCCGTGGAATGAGGATGCTCATGACGGTGGGGGGAGAGGGTTGGAGTGAGGACTGTGGGAGAGGATATTTTACTTCTCTCTGCTTTGTGAAAACAGACCACCGCCAACTGCAGACCCTGTCTGTTGGTTTTTTCATTGTCAAGAGCAAATGCTGCCTTATTGTGTCGGAGGGCAGGAGAACAGGCACAGAGAGTTCTGGCTTAGAAGAATAGTGGCCCTAACAGGGAGTCTGGCTAACAATGCAATCCTTGTCTGTCGCGTTGCCGTGTAAATTCCCATGGGAAGTGTCTGCTCTTGTGAAAGCTAACCAGGGTGAAAAGTACATTTCACGTGTCAGGTGTGCTGGCCCTGAGCTCCGCTGTGTGAGGATTCAGAGGGTGAGCCTGGTCTTAGAGGACCTGTTGTGGATGGCTGCGGGTGGACAGTGGTGAGGACGCCTGGCTTGTAGAGGTGATAAATGGGGTGAGTAGTATTTGGAGGGGACGATGGCTAGTGGAATTCAGGGGGGTCAGGGCTTCGGGACTCCTAGTATCTCCCTGGTGCTCCTCCCTGTACTCACCTCCCCCCAGCCGTACACCCTACGGACAGGCAGGCCTCACCCAGGGAGACTGACCTGTCTTGAAGAGATCCCATCCCGGGGTTTCTGAGAACCTGAGAAAGCCCTACCCTGCCCCTGGTCAGGCCATCCCACCTCCCGCCAATGCCTGTGAACACTGCTTGATTTCTCAGCGGAAAAAGTGCCACGAAAATATTTCCGAAGCGCAGCGTCTGGGCGGCTGGTGAATCTGTGGCCTCAGAAGCAGAGCGGGCCGCAGGCCGCTGCCGGCTGTCACCTGCAGAATCTCCACAGTGGCCGCGTGGGCAATTTCCTGCCTCCAGATCGAAGCCAAATGGGAGGGGATTGGAGTCCCAGGAGCATAGGCAGCTGAGCTGGAGGACCCCTCAGAGATGTACCTTTAGCCCCTGCTTTTTACTCATGATGAAATGAGGGCCACCGTTCACTAGGCAAACACTTAATATTTGTGCCTCATGGAAGATACAGAGAGGGAGGGGAAAAATGGCCCTTAGCCTGGAGGAACGATTATGATGTAGGGACAGATAACCAAATAATCATAAGAGGGCACAAAAGAGAGTGCCATGGGTGAGGTTAGAGGAGAGGCCCCCACTGGGTCTTGAGAGATGAATAGGAGTTTGCCTAGAGGTATCAGAGGCATGGAGAGTATTTCAGACATGTGCAGAGCCATCGTAAAAGGGTCTAGAGGATGAAGTTTAGTGTGAATGATAGGGCGGGGCAGGAAGGATGGCAGGTAAGATGGATGCAGGGGCGTTCATCACCTGTCAGTGAGTGCGGGGATGGGTGAGCCCAGGGCAGGGAGGAGGCCTGCGGTCCAGAGCATGGCAGGAAGTGAGGCATGGGGAGTTGGGTGGGGCTAGAGCGCTCCAGCCCCAGGGCAGTGGGATCAATGGGGTCAGTGGAGAGATCCCAGTCATGGATGAGAAGGGGGAAGGGTCAATGGCAGTCAAGTTGTGGCTGGGTGTTGAGGGTTGAGATGCGGACCAGGGAGGAGGGGCAGTGAGGCAGGTGCTGCTCTGTAAGTGGTGTCACTGGTGGCCCCCCAGGCCAGCTCTCCTTCCATCCCTGCCCCCCACCCCCACCCCATCACAGCCTCTCAGTGGGTGGGGTCTCCCAGGGCGGGTGCTTGATGAACGTTTCTTTTCACACAGAAGATAGGATGCCCTTTGGCTCAGTCCCAGGTTCTAGAGGCTTCAGGGCTGAGGTGTAGGTCTCCCTCTGGGGTGGGGGCAGCCTGTTTTGAGGCCTGTTCTGGCTGTTTTGTCCTTCACGAGTGGCTCCGCCTCTCCTGGCGTGTATTCCAGGGCAAACTGGAATTTCCATCATGGCCCGAGGCTTCACGACAGGCCGCTCTGAAAGCTTGGTACTGGCTCAGGGGTCCTCTGACCTGGGACCAGATGGAGAAGGAAGCTGGAAGGCAGGGCGAGGGGTTGCCTGCCTGGTGGGTGTTGGCAGTGCCCAGGGGGCCCAGAGACTGTGGTCAGCGTGGGGCCAGGCTGTGCTTCCAAACTCACCCTTCTCTCTTCGCCGAGTGGTTCCTCCATCAGCAATGCACCCGTGTGCCCTGTGGCCACTTTTTCCCTTAGTCACTTTATCTACATGTTCCCTTAGTGGTGCCTTTGTGGCTTTGTTGGCTCATTCATTTGGTTCATTCACTCTTTGCTCTGCCCTTGGCCTTGTAGAGGTGAAGGTTTGCCCTTGACTGGGAAGGATGTGCCGGGCCGTATCCTCCGTGCTCAGTGACTTTCCAGAATCTTCCCACCATCACACTCTCGGGCACTGTCTGGATGGCAGACTGCGTTATGCCAGGAGAGGGTGGCTCGGTGAAGCAAGAGTTGGAGCGGAGGGGGTGCTTGCCTGCCAGGGCTGGGTGACCTGGGGGGCTGGCCAGGCCAGGGGCATTGTCTACTCAATCCCCAAGAAAGGTAGAGACAGAGACATTCTTTGAAAGAGTACTGTTAGGATCCTCAACGATGAGAAACAGAACAGAAAACGCCATCAAAGCTGACATTATGGCAACACTCTTCCTCTGATGGACTTAGACTTATTTTACAAGTTAGACTTATTTTTTTACTTTGATTTGACGTGGAGAGTCACCATAATATTTTCAGTGCATTGGCCCTCAAGTCCTTTCTGAAAGGAGAAAGAAAAAGTACAAAGATTAATGCAGGGATACAGCAAATACTCACCACTCAAAATGTCAGAAGTGTCCTACTGTCTTTTTTTGGTTAAGTTTTTATTTATTTATTTTGAGAGAGAGAGAGAGAGAGAGCGCGCGTGCGAGCGAGAGAGCATGAGCGGGGGAGGGGCAGAAAGAGAAAGGGAAAGAGAATCCCAAGCAGGCTCTGCACTGTCAGTGGAGAGCCTGATGCGGGGCTTGAACTCACAAACTGTGAGATCGTGACCTGAGTTGAAATCAAGAGTTGGACTCTCAACTGACTGAGCCACCCAGGCGCCTCTATCTTTTTTTTTTTTTTTTTGGAAGAAAGAAATCAGTATTCAAAGTGTTCGGCTATTCTACTTTCTTGTCCCCAGAGGCAGGGTGTCTCAATTCTGCCCCTGGTGGGGGGGACATTGGGGGCATGTCTGGAGACATTTTTGGTTGTCACAGCTGGAGAGAGCTCCCAGCACCGAGTGGGTGAGGCCAGGGGTGTGGTTGAACACCCTAGGGTGCAGGGGCGGCCCTGCCCCCGAAAGTGATCCTGTCCCCAGTGCCAACAGTGGAGGGCAGGGGACCCCGTGTGGGTGTGGCACGCAGCATGAATGCGCTGGCATGTTGTACGCCGGTCTTTTTTTAAACACACGCACAGAAAGAACATTTGGCACCATGTGGTTGTATGTTATTTTCTAAAAATGTGTATATATGCTGTGGGAATTCTATAGCTCGCTTTATTCATTTGAATGTTTTTAAAATTTTATTTATTTAAGGGATCTCTCCTCCCAGCATGGGGCTCAAACTCACGACCCCAAGATCAAGAGACAATGCTCCACTGACAGCCAGCCAGGTGCCCCTCATCTGACATGTTTTTAAGAATATCACAAGTTGAGGCGCCTGGGTGGCTCAGTCGGTTAAGCATCCAGCTCTTGATCTCAGCTCAGCTCTTCATCTCAGGGTCATGAGTTCAAGCTCTGCATTGGGGTCTGTGCTGGGCGTGAAGCCTACTTAAAAATACATGTATATCACAAGTTGACACATGCGGCTAGTTTGTTTACAGACTGGAGTCTCGCTCCTTTAGGAATGGGCCACATTCTATTCATCCTTCTTCCAGAGATGGACAGCTCAGTGGTCATGCTTTTCACTGCAAGTGTGCCAGACGGGAACATCTTTGCGCATGCGCTTTGCACACTCATGTGAGTGTCTCTGGGACAGGTGCTTGGGAGTGAAATCGCAGGCACGTAGGAACGCAGCTTTCAGTTCACACCTTCCTCGGCACTCAAGACGGTCCGTCGTTAGGTCTGGTGAGGAGGCACATTACTGTTGCTTTAGTTCGCATTTACCTGATTACTAGCGAGGCTGAGCGTTTCTTCACGCGAATGCCAGCCCCTTGGGTTGCTCTGAAGCCCTCTGCAAGGTCCCAGTCACAGCACCTGGTGACCCAGACATTGGTCCTGGCGGGGTCACTTCCCCGGCAGGGTGCTGGCTGTACATCCTCTCTCAGAGCCACCGATTGCCTGGCCTAGTGTCCCCGCACACCGCTTTTCCGCTGCTAGTCCGGCCACCCTTCCGCCGGGCACCACACG
Source organism: Cryptoprocta ferox (assembly GCA_028646485.1). Classification (NCBI taxonomy): domain Eukaryota; kingdom Metazoa; phylum Chordata; class Mammalia; order Carnivora; family Eupleridae; genus Cryptoprocta; species Cryptoprocta ferox. The sequence continues at coordinate 10,858,987 of CM053565.1, forward strand.
GCTGATTGGGTTTCGCCTTTTATCTTCAGTTTTATGATTACACTGTAGTAACCTTTGCTGGACATGCCTGTGCCGGAGCCTCCTGGCGTGTTCCCGGAGGGTAACTTTGTTTCCGAGTTCTGAAGGCTTGTCACTCCTTGTCCCCAAGGTGGGGGCTGGTGGGGACTGGGCGGGTCTCCTGCTGACGCTGGCTCTGTCCTGCAGGCAGACCTCTGCGTTATGACCTGGCTGCTGGGCTACGTGGACCCCTCGGATCCCTGCTTTGTGGCTGCCATCCTCACCATCACTTTCAACCCGCTCTTCTGGAATGTGGTAAGTACCTGGCACCCATATTATCTGGGCGAGCTGCACGGACAGATGGAGGGCTCTCCCCTCCGCATGGCTCTCTCCGCCAGCGTGGAATCATCCTTTCTGTTTCCCCGTCAGGCTCAGAGCCCAGGTAGGGGATGCGGACCGGGGAAGCCCCTCGTTTTGGGGGGTCCCACAGCATCCTGACCGCGACAGCCCTGGGCCGGGCTGGGCCGGCAGGGCTGTCCTGTAATGTGGCTGCCCACCTGTGCCCGACCATCTCAGCCTTCTCCTTGGTGAAGCAGATGGCCTCGGCTTGGGGGCTCCCTTCCTCCTCTGCCATGCTGTGCAGGGAAGCCGCCTTCTTGGGAATCCCCCCCCACCTCAGATGTGCTCCAGAAGCACGATTATTTGTCCTGAACGAGGCTTCCTGCAAAATGGTTCGCACATCGCTGGACTGAGTGTGTCGGGTAGCAGTGAAAACAGGAGACAGAGCAGCACCCAGTTCTTCTGTGGGTCCAAGGGATACGCAGGGGACGCTCGGAGGACGGAGTGGGGCCAGGCTGTGTGGGAAGGGGCCCCTGAACCCTCTGAGGAAGGTGTGGAAATGGAGGACAGTCTCTCCTGCTGTAGTTTTTCTCTGAGATGCCTCCTCCCCTGCCAGGATGTGGGGGAAGGTCTTGTTTCTGCAAGGATGGAAAGGGGCGGCAGGGGTGCCCCTAGGGCTGCTTCCTGAGCCTCCTGCCCTGGGCCTGGGCTCGGGTTTGCTGATGCAGAGCCGGGACATCCTGTGATCACCCTTGAGGGTGGCCTGAAGAGTAAGGCCAAGCTGAGCATTAGCAACACACTGTTCCAGACAGTCTTCATTTCAGGTGATCACCTGGTCCCAGGGGCAGAACAGGACATGTTTTTCATCTGCTTTATGAGTTAGGTCTTTTCTCTATTTGGGGAGATCGGAGGTGGGTGGGAGCACGGGTGGGGGTGGGGCTGGTCATCTCAAAGAGGCAGCGTTCGGAATGTGCTGTCCCTCCTCCGGCCGCCTCGGAACACGGAACACGCTGGACCCACCCTGAGGCGGTTGGTGCTAGAGCCCAGGCTGACGGGGAGGCATGAGCTCTGAGGGCTTGCCTTGTCTAAAACCATTCTTCGGGCCGCCTGGGACCCCTGCCACACTCCGCACAGGACCTGACAGAGGTCCCTGAGCAAGAGCTGGTCTCCCGCAGTGCCTGTGCCTCCCCGTTCATTCCTACTCTCCGTTCCTTCTCTCCCATCCATCATCCCCACCCACCTTTCCTCCAGCAGCACAAGACAATGAAGGGTAAAAAGGGTATGTGCCAGGCTGAAAAACATGACCCCCGAAAGATGTCCACACCCCAAACCTTGGAGCCTGTGAAGGTTTCCCTTAGATGGCAGAAAAGGGGAGCTCTGCAGGTATTAAGGATCTCAGGATGGGGAGATTGTTGTGGATTGTTGGGGTGGGCCCGAAATGCAGTCACATGTGCCCTTATAAGGGGGGGTCAGAGGGAGATGTGAAAACATCGGCTTTGAAGATGCAGGTGATCCGGCCACCAGCCAAGGAAGGCTGCAGCCACTGGTCAAGGAAGGCGGGGCCACCAGAAGCTGGCACAGGGGAGGACTGGATTTTCCCCTAGAGCTTCTGGGAGAGTGGCCCTGCTGGCACCTTGATTTGGCCTAGAGACAGAGATTTTGGACTTGTGGCCCCTGGAACTGTGAGAACATGAATTCCTGTTGTTCTAAATAAAGCATCTAGTTTGTGGTAATTGGTTACAGCAGCCACAGAAAACTGGTGCCGGATATCAGACAGGTTGTTGGTCTCTGCGAGAAGGGCCTGGAGTCGGCTAGGAGTGTGCAGAGCTCTCCCCTGTTCACCGTCCTGCCCCTGGCAGGCCTGGCTTTGACCGCCAGTCCCACTGGCCACCCAGTGCTGGGGGCTCAGCTCGCTGGCTTGCCAGGTTCGCAGCGGGTCTCCGGGACACTTCTTCGTGCGCAAGCCCTTCCCTTATTTCCCACTGGGCCTTCCAGCTTGTGTTTTTGCAAGTTCATTTTGAAGTCTTGTGATGGCCCACAGCGGCATGGTTGAGGTGCTGAAGATTTGGGAGGCAGGCAGCTCGTGTCTGTGCATTGGTCGTAAGGCATTTTTCTTTTGCCTTAGCGTTTGATTTGCCTCGTTCTTGCAAAAATTATGCAGTGCCACAGCGTGTGTTCATTGGCGGGAGGGAGGGCTCTCTGGTTAATTCAGAATGGAAGTTATGGAACCCATTGTGGTTTCGTGGGCTACTGCTGGCCTGGCAGTGGGAACGAGATCGCTGGCAACCCTGGTCTGAGTGGGACCCCAGCTCTGTGACGCCCTGGGGACGAGAATGCCAGCAGTAAGGGAGGTCACACCTATGAAAGCACTTAATGAGCATTGATGGGGTGCTCGTAATAGCTGACACTTGGCAGGCCTCGCCTTGCTGGGCCATTGTGCTGAGGGCGGCTCATACAGGATTTCAGTTGATTGTCACAGCAAAGGCTGTTATTGTCCCCTTGGAAACCAGCCTCCTAGAGGTTCACTCATCTCTTAAGTACTGATGGCCACTGCATGCCAGGTGTGGCACACACTGCCGTGGTTCTAAAGGAGCTGACGTTCCAGGAGGTGACACTGTGTGAGTAAACACACGCACGGCCATACACCAGGATGGGGCTGGGGGGTGATGAGGCAGGGGAAGGGGGGAGCTGGTCAGGGCAGGGGTGACCTTTGAGCAGAAACCTGCCCTCGAGTAGTAGGGAGCCCTCGGGTACCTGGAGAAGAGGAAACAAGTGCAAAAGTCCTCGGTGGTTTCAAGGAACGGGCCACTGGCTGGAATCCGACAGAGCGAGCACAGAGGGCGGCAGGTCAGAGAGGGGGCTGGCCTAACAGAGCAGGCCTTGTAGGCCATGGGGAGCACGTGTGATGGGTTCTGAGCGGGGAGCCGTGGAATGAGTGGCCTGATCTGAGTCCGGTTTTCCAGGCTGGTGTGGGTCGATAAGAGCAGATGGGGGGTGTGGGGGGGGGCGAGGGCGGGGCTGGAGGCTGTCCCAGTGCTTATGGCCCAATGCTGGCCTGACCCGGGTGGCACCAGCGAGAGTGGGAGAAGTGGTCAGAGTCTGGGCATGATTTGAATGCAGGAAGAGTCGATGGATTTACCATGGCTTGGCGGGGAAGTGCAAGAGGGAGGACACACAGCCAGTTCCAGTTGGGACCTAAGAAACATGTATTTGGTCTTCAATCTGGCACACAGCTCCCCAAACCCTTGAAATTTCCTAGGTGCTGAGTGTCATCAAGGTGTCTTGTGTTATGTTAATGAGGTGACCTTTAGTCACCCATCCCCCAACCTAAGGACTGGGGAAGGGCGCAGGCTTCCGGAGGAGCCAACCACCCTGCCCCCCTGGGGAGGGAAGAGGAGCCGGAGGTCAGTTCGGTAGCCCCTGGCTACCACGTAATTTACTCAGCTGCCTCTGTAATGTAGCCTCCATGAGAACCCAAAAGGATGGGGTTCCAAGAGCTTCTGGGTTGGTGAGGACGAAGATGTGGAGACAGTGGCGTGCGCGGAGAGCGCGGACGCTCTGCACCCCTTCCCCGTCCGTCCCCCCGCATCTGGGAGACGATTCCTACCCTTCAGTATCCTTTGTAATAAACTGGTCATCAAGCAAATAGACTGGTTTCCTGAGTTCTGTGAAAGTTGGGCAGATAGTGTCAGACTTGTGATGGATTGTAGGACAGGCAGCTGGTGTCAGAGAACTGGTCGGATGTGTGGGTGCAGAACTAGAGGGCGTGGCCGCGTGGGGCAGCCTAGGGGCCGAGGGCTCAGGGCTGTGGGGAAGAGACCTCCGTTCTGCCCATGTCTGGGAGATTCCCGGTGGAGACGCAGGCCTTGCGGGTCTGGAATTCAGGGCGGTGGAATGGCCGGGGTGGGTGGTGATGTCTGAGGTCACGGCGAGTGGCCGCCCAGGCTGAGCCTGGCCTGGGACCCACACTGTCTGCCTCCCCGGGCTCTTGGAAGAAGCTACAGCACGGGCTGAGGGGCCTGCCCTCCTGTCAGTGCCGGCGTGCAGATGCCTAGGCACATCCTCTCCACCAGTACCCGGCCCATTTCTCTCTCTTCTTCCCTCCCCCTCTCTCCCTGCAAAGGAGCTATTTGTTGCTTCTGCCTTCCTCTTGTTGAATCTTTGGGGAAACCAACACTATTGACCTTCACTGTTTCTTGAAACCCTGTGCCTCACACTGCTTTTCTGGCTCACTCTGCTGCTCCTTGTGAACAACTTTTCCTCTACCTGTCATTCATTCATTCATTCATTCATTCATTCAACAAATGCTCATAGCCCACAACAAACTGTGTGCCAGGCACGGTGTGAGCCTGCAGGGCCCAGGGACTAAAGCTGCGTGGCCTCCATTGTTAGAGGTCACAAATAGGTTTGTAATTAAAATGGTGAAAGCGTGAGGTACTACAGAGGGACTAATTGGGTCTTTTCCCAATTAGTCATCTCAGGGCACCAGGGCCTGTGGGCCCCGCCCGGGCATGTCCAGGCCCAAGAGGGAGCGTGCTGTTTGAACCCTGGCTGAGAACGTCCCTGTGTGGTCCCCTCTCTGGGGCCTAGGGCAGAGATCCGGGGGCCGTCGGCCTTCACTCCGCGCCCTCGCCCACCCCCCAGGCCCTGTCCTCAGCGGGCCACTGCTCGCCTGGTCAGCCCTGTGGCCTTCCAGTCAGGTTCCCCAGCACTCCCTGCGCCTCTCCAGCCTTCCACACCGCACACTCCTTCCTTCACACTTTGTGAACACGGGCCAGGGCCCAGGGCCACACAGCCCAGCGCCCCAGCTCTCAGTTGCTTAAAGGCACCCCACCCCTTCCATCAGAAAGTGGGAGCCCTCTCCCCGGCCCCTGGAGCCCCTCTGCCGGGCATCCCGTTGCCTGCACGCTCAGTCATCCTGGTCCCTGCCCTTCCCTGGTGACTCGTCCTCTTGTGGGGGGGCTTCCTGTGCACAGTCCTCCCTGCTTCTCACAAACGCCCTCTGCAGCCCATCCTCCAGGTCAAGGTTGCCGGCGTTGGCATTGTTGACATTTTGGGCCATCCTCTTCACTGGGGGATGTTGAACGCTGTCACCTGCCCCTACCCACTAGGTGCCCTGACAGTCTCAAATGTCTCTAGATGTTGCCAGGGCTCCTGAGGGGCACAGTTGCCCTGGTTGGTCCGAGTGAGACAGCCCTTTGTGTCCCCTGCGTGTGTCCCCTCTGGTGTCACTGCTTCCCCTGGGCCTTCCCCTTGGCCTGAGTGTTCCAAGAGAGCTTGAGCAGCCCCTGCCTTGCTCCCCTGTGCCTCCAGCCCTGGCCCGTGCCCGGCGCTGTGTGCTGTGAGGAAGGGCAGAATTTCTGTTTCTCCCAGCGCTGCGGGCACAGATCTGCAGCCCGAGTTTACTGGGCTCTCAGCAGCTGGCCTCTTCCCAGTTTACTGCCGTGGCATAGGGGCGGCCGTGTCTCCACCTGTGACATTGGCATCTGCAGCGCTGAGACTCTGCAAAGGAAGGGAGTTGGGGTGGTGGGGGGAGTGAAACACCGCAGGCCCAGCTATTCACGGCATCTCGGGAGAGATAAGATAGACGCAGCCTGTGCGCCATTCCAGCCCTGGGAACTCCCTCCAGAGTCAGAACACAGCGAGCCGGCGTCCCGTTATTATGAGGTAGCCTTGAGCTCCCTCGCTATTTACAAAAGAAAATGGTTTGCAGGCTTTAGTGTCTTAACCATTATTATCGAAGGCAAATTGCTTTGTCACGGACGTCAAAGCTGATTGAGACTATCAGCATGTTTGGACACCCCGATAAACTCTCACCCTTGGGAGAGCTAAAGGGGTGTTGCTCCTGGTCCAGCTGGGACGGCAGGTGTGAATGGGGACTCCCGGGCAGCCTGGCCCAGCTTTCTGCTCCCCGTGGAGTGCCTGCTGTCTCACACCCAAGCCTGCTTGCGTGGTTTCTTCAGCCCATCCTTCCAGGGTCCGTGTGCAGCGCCCCTCCCCGCCCCAGAGCCCCCCACGACCGGCTGTCCCACACTGTGTCCCAGCCTCAGAATCCTCTCTCCGAGGGCAGGGTCCACAGCTGGTGGCTAGGGCAGCCTGCGTCTGCGGAAGGACGGCCAACCTGCCTGTTGGCCAGGCCTCTCAGGGGTTTAGCTCTGAACTTGCTGCATCCCCAGAGCCCCTCAGCCCTGGGTTGGTCACCCTAGCTGCAGGGAGACACAGCCTCCCCAGAGGGTGAGTTTGGGAGGAGGCAGCTCTTCTTCTCCAGGAAGTAGAGGCACTGGCCATCTAGCTGGGGTCGGGGGAGGGTCCCTCTGCAGAGGGATGCTTTGTGGTATCAATGCCTGAGGCCCCTTGAGCTGGCAGCCGGGGACTTTGGAGGGAGCCAGGAAGGCAGGACAGTAGATGGCGCTGTTGGCAAGGCGAGCACAGGGAAGGGCAGGTGGGCAGACACCTTCAATGTGCATTTGCCGTGCTCCCTCATCTTCTGGTTTCGGATCCCTAGCCAGCAATCCGTTGGCTAATTTCGGGGCCCCAGAGGACCCCCGTAGTTGCCAGGGAGCTGACCCTGAAGACTCCGCTGGGATGAAGCAAGGGAACCAGCCTGGCACCTGAGAGGGAGGCCCGGGTCTCATCCCCTGCCGTTCACACCCCACTCTGGGCCTTGGTTTCTCCATCTGTGAGGTGAGGACCCTCTGCTGAGGTCCTATCCAGCTCTGAAACACTGTGACCCACTCACTTTACCAAGTTCTGCCCTGGGATGTCCCTTTGCTGGGTCCAGGGGAAGTGGACGCCCCCTGCCCGCCTGGGGCCCGCTCTTGGGCCGCGGAGGTAAAGTTGTTTATCGGGAGTGTGATCTAAGAGTCAGGGCTTGACTGATAGTAAAGCTCGCTGGTAGAGAACATATCTGGAAGACAGGAGACAAGAGAGGGGCTGTGACTCTCCCGGGCTTGTGAGCTGCATGAGGCCTGCTGAGGTGTGGCTGGGCTTCCTAGGTGAGTGGCAGGGGTGGAGGGTGGGGGGCAAGAGTTGAGAAGACCCAAGAAAAGGGGGTGTGTATGGAGAGGAGGTGGACAGGTGGGCCTGGGGCCCCGGAGGGAGGACCCTGAACACTGGCTTGCAACCCCGATTGCCGTGAGTGTGTATGTGTGTGAGCACGTTAAGTGTGTGGCCGTGCGCGTGAGAGCATGTGAGTGCACACAAACGTGCATGTGTGAGTGTGTGCGCATGCGTCTCATTCAGACAGGCTGGGGAATTGGGATGGGGCAGGAACTCAAACTGTCTTGGGGACCTGGCTTAGGGAGCTGGCTCCCGGGGCATGGCCATGCACCCACTTGGCTCCGGGGCCCTGTCTCTGGATCCGAAAACACCCTCCCGTCAGGGTCCCTCTTGCCTTTGTGGGAATGCTGAGCTGGCTGCTGGTATAGCCCGTGGCCCAAGAAGTGCAGAGCTGGCTGGCCGGCTGGGCGTGACTGAGACCTTGGCTCCTAGAGCCAAGAGAGCACAGAACGCTGGTTAGCCAGCCACTTGTCTCTTATGACTGGTGTCACCTGGGACACCACAGCCCTCCCCCAGCCCTGGCGCTCTCCCTGCTCCTGCCTGAGCTGTGCTCTGAGCTGGGTTCCACAGACCTAATGGCATGTCTGGTCCTGGCTCCTTGGCTGGGACAGCCAGCTCCTTGTCACCAGGGGCCCGTGCTGTGCTCCTCTAGCGTCTCGATGTCGGCACAAGTGCCAGATGTTCCATGGCGTGTGCGTGCGTGTTCTTTCCTGAGCCAGGGGGTAGATGTGTGGTTTTAGCCGGATGCGGCCCTGGCTGCCCGTGTGGCCACATCCCTGTCTGAGCAGAGCTGCACTGATGGCTCTGCGGGGCCGCGGGCGGCGGCCCGGCGGGGGAGCGCTGTGCCACTGGCCAGCGCTAACTTTAGCATCTCTGTATCTGAGCAGCATGATGATGGAGTGCACACGGCGCCTCGAACTGGGTCAGCTCACAGTCTTTGGCAGGGTTCCTTGAAGCAACACAGTAAAGAGCAGAAGTGAGGGGAGCAGAAGGCAGCTGTCTCCTACCTGAAGCCCAGGCTGGTGGCCCAGCTTTCCTCAGCGACCCCATCTTTGCCCTCAGCTTCCTGATAGTCTGGAGATGCCATATGGGTTTTCTTAGAAAGTCCGCACCGGGTGGGGGTGGGTATCCAAGCACTTTTTCCATTAATGATTTGGTTTTGGTTCTGGGCTTTGTGGCTTTGTGAGGACATCAGGCACTGTTAACACATGTGGGATGGAAATGAATGCCTCAGAAAGGGCTCCTGGCTGAGTCGTTTGGTGAAGGTGACATCCTGGGATCCTTCCCGCATGGAGGGGGGCCAGGGCGGAATTTTACTACCCCAGCTGTTCCTGGGTATTCTGTGCCAGACTGCCCTGAGCCCTGAGGCCAAGCAGTCATGGCTGATCCCCTGTGTGGCCGCCCCCCTACTGCTCTGCTCTCCCCGCCTACTGCATTGCTCCTCCCCCCTCTGTTGTGTTGCTCTCCCCGCCTCTGCTGCATTGCTCTCCCCCTGCTGCATTGCTCCCCCCTCTGCTGCATTGCTCTCCTCCCCACTGCATTGCTCCCCACCTCCGCTGCATTGCTCCCCCTCAGCGCTCTGTGGACTTTGTTCATTGTGCATTCATGTTTCGCCTCCTCCCTCAGACTGAGTGCTCCTGGAAGTGGAGGACGGTGTCTTGGAGCTAAGGACAGGGACTAGCCCAGTGTTAGAAGGAGTGGAGGGAAAGGTGTCCTTCCTTCATCGAGGGTGAGCCCTGAGTAGCCCGCAGAGTGGCGGGCAAGGCAAGGTCGTGCCTTCCTTTCTCCTCTGTGAGGAGGCTGGTAGGTCCTGCCCTCACGAGTGCCCCCATGAGTGCTCTTTCAGGCGTTAATGAGGGGCAGCCATGAGAGTTTTAGCATCCTGGGAGCTGGCCTGCTGGTGCCGTTGGGTTTGCCCCCTTCCCGGGTCTTCTGAGACCAACCAAGATTCCATGGAAAGTTTCCGGGGCTTGAGTTTTTGTCTCACTTTATTGCTAACTCGCTCTGTGACCAGAGCAAGTCACTTCACTTCCCTAGACCTCAGTTGCCTCATCTTAGTCTGGGGGAACAGCCTTTGCCCGATTTCCTCACTATCTGGCAGCGAGGCTGTCGGGGAAGAAATGGGTGCAAAAGGGTTTGGAAGCGTGAAGTGTCTGGTGCAATCTTTGGCCAGAAGGAGGAGCAGCCATGGGGGCCGTCTGGTTGCAGACACGTCCAAGAAGGGCTCTTGCATCAGTGGAAACTCCCAGAGCTTTTATCCTTCCAGCCACTTTCCTAAGCTTTAGGCCAAGTTCTTTCACTTATTCTAGAATCTCCTGCCCGGAAAATTTCCATGGCCTACAGATCCCTCTTGGAGAGTGAATCCTATAGCTGGCGAACTCTTCCTTATCCACAGAAGTCAGGGATGAGCCAGGGAGAGACTTTGATCCAGAAGATGATGGATATGCACATGGCCGGCCAGGGCTACAGGGCCACGCCTTACCAGGCAGTACTGTCAGCTCTCCCATGTCATCGGCTGACACTGCCCAGCTATGGAGTTCCGGGTCACCATGTTGCCTGAAGGGCAGCCCCGTTTTTGCCACCTTTGCTCCCATTCCTGCCCTCCTCATTCCCTGCCTCGGCACAGTGAGACTCAAAAGGGCTGAGATGGTAGGCGTTCAGGTGCCGGCCTGACCAACGTGGGGCTCGGGCTCCGAAGACCCCAGGTGATGCCCTGCTGCACTTCAGGGAAGGCGCCCATGCATGTGCGCTTGCTGGGCATGGGATAACAATTCCGGTAGTCTATTCACAGAGGGGACAGTATGGGCCTGGGGTGCCGGGCTCCTGAGGTTTCGGTGGCCAGGGAGCGTGGGCCGGCTGGGAGACACCGAGGTGTGCACCGGGCAGGGGGCAGGGATCACAAAGAGAGGCCGGAACCAAAGCTGAGCAGCTGGTCTGGAAGGCCTGGGTGGAGAGGAGTGGAGAATCCAGCTGACAGAAAACGGGGAATTAGGAAGGGCCTGGGGGAGGAGCAGAGGGTGGGAGGTGGAGCCTATGCAAATTAGCCAACGGTAGTTTCCAAAGTCCTGCCTCTTGTCCGAGTGCCTCTTGTCTGAGGCTCCATCCTCTGCTACTTTTCACTCTGTCCCAACGCCCCTGCTTGCAAACGTTCCCTGGCGCACCCGCTGCCCGCTCGTGCTGGCCAGGTATGCAGAGGCCTCTGCTCCCAAGGAGCCCATCCCGCCCTCCTCGCCCCTGCAGCACGACATTTGAATTGACTCCCAGCTGGTCCCGAAATGGCACACACAGCAAGTGTGAGGTTCCCCAGCCTTCCGGGTCTGTGCTCACAGGCAGAGGGGCCTGTAGTGAGGACAGTGAGGATGCCGGTGATTCGGCTCCATGATGGATGGGTTTATCCTTCAGGGTTATCCTGTGGCTCAGATGGGAATACAGCATGGTGGGCCAGCGACATGCTCCTGGCATGTAACAGGCTTCGGTTCCTTTGCCTTGTGCCCCCATCTGTCCACGCATACGGCAGGTGGAACTGTCGTGGGCATTGCATGAATAATAGGCACGAAGGGGATTTGTAAGCAATAAAGTAAGTATGAGCAGAAGCAGTTATGTGATTTATAATAAACATATATTTGGTCTTCATTCCTGTTCCTGGCACAGGCTTCCTAAAACCCTTGAATTTCCTAAGCGATGAGAGTCACAAAAAATGTCTTTTGTTACGTTAATGAGGCATCTTATGATCTATGGGAAGCCCCTGGGTCACCTAAGGCTGGGTACCGGTGGAGTCAACCCTCCGTACACAGTTGGAACTTTCAATCTCAGTCCCGACCTCCCAGGAGGGGAGAGGTGCTGGAGATTGAGTTCAGTGCCAGTGGGCAATGATTTACTCTCTCATGCCTGTGTGACGCGGCCTCTGTAAAGACCCGAAAGGGTCTGGAGAGCTTCCCCACATTAGTGAACACGTGGAGTTTGGGGGAGAGTGGCGGGCTTGGGGAGCATAGAAGTTCTACACCCTTGGGGCGCCTGGTGGTTCGATCAGTTAAACCTCCAGCTCTTGATTTTGGCTCAGGTCATGATCTCACGGTTCATGGGATGGAGCCCCGTGTTGCGCTCCGTGCCGGCATGGATTGCTTGGGATTCTCTCTCCCCCTCTCTCTCTCTGCCCACTGCCCCCAAATAAATAAATAAACATTAAAAAAAAAGAATCCTCACACCCTTTCCCCACACCTCGCTCTCTGCATCTCTTGCACCTGGCTGTTCCTGAGTTAATATCCTTCATAATAAACTGGTAACATCAGAAATAAGTTTTTCTCTGAAGTTCTGTGAGCTGCCCTAGCAAATTAATCAAACCAGGGGGGCGGGGGGAGGTCGTTGCACCCTCTAATTTATATGCATTGGTCAGAAGCATGGGTGACCACCCGGACTTGAAATTGGCATCAGATGTTAGGGACAGTCTTGTGGGACTGGGGGATCTGGCACTACCTCCAAGTGGATAGTATCCGAATCAATGGTTTGGTGGTCCTGGGAAAAGCACACATATCAGAGGCTACTGTAACTTTTAGTTTTATTTGCTCGTGAAGTTTTTTTCTTTGTGTGTGTGTTTTTTTTTAGTTTATTTATTTATTTATTGAGAGAGAGAAAGAGAGAGAGAGAGAATCCCAAGCTCACTCTGAGCCGTGTGGCTCAATCTCATGAAACATGAGATCAGGACCTGAGCCAAAATCGTGCTGGACGCTTACCCGACTGAGCCACCCAGGCATCCCCATTTGCTCATGAAGCTTTAATTGCCTTTTTGACCATGCCTCTACTTCAGGCCCAAACTTGCCCCTTCTTCCTGAGGGGGACCCTGCTCTTTTCCCTCCAAACGCCTGGGACTTCTCGAGTATCCTGGTGGCAAGCACAGTGGGTCACGGAGCCCCAGTGGTGGTCACATCTCTGTGGGAGGGGTGAGGTGAGGGGAGAGGGTTTGCCCAGCGCAGGAGGAACGGCTAAAGTGCTGAGACTGGTCCCCTCTTCCCCTGTCTGCCACACCCACAGGAACTCATATGGACCATGGTGATGCCCAGAAGCCCCTGCTGTCTAGGAGAGCCCGTGCCCTCTTGCCTATGCCCACCCCTTCCCACCGGCATGGGCAGTTCTGTAGGCCAGATGCCATCAGCAGGGTGACTCATGAGTAGCCACCTGTTACCAAGGTCTGTGTGTCTGCCATGAGCCCAAGGGTGGGGTGGGTTGGTCTCCCCGGAGGTGCCCCAGCAGTTCCAGGGTCAGACGTGTGCTGTGGGCCTCAGGGAGCCCGCAGAGGAAGTGCCGCCCTGGGAAGGGCAGCTTGAGCTGGGCCGTGGTTCACTCCGAGGAAGGGCACGCATCCGAGTTCTTTCCCAGCCCGTGGGATCACCTGTGCTGCCTCTACGACCCTGCCTGCCTGCTGAGCAGAGCGTCGAGCCCCCTCCACACTTGTGCCCAGTGGGGAATGGCGGCAACCATGACAAATGCATGGGAACCCTTGACCGTGTGCCCCCTCTCCTGCAGGATTGCAGGGTGAGTCGACCCCTGGTCCTGCCCTCAGCTTTTTCCCTGTTTCTGCGAGAAAGACCGCTCCGCCTCAGCTGACCTTTTTATAAGGCATCTGAGGCACTGGTGCCTCCTCGAGGCTTTCTTGTCTTAGCGATGAAGAACATTGGAGAAGGCGGTTGGTACTGTCCTGTGCAGACGCCTCTGTGTTCAGTTCTGTACAATCTATCTCTTGTCAGGTAGGTAGGAACCGTGGTCATGGTCACAGAGGAGGTGGGCACCTGCCCCGGTCAGCCAGCTGGTTGGATGGGGTGACACTGCTCTGTTTCTCCCCACCAGTCTGAGGGCAGGGACCACAGATGGTGGCCTGCAGTGAAGGGGCAGAGCAGCCCTAGGTAGGAGCAGTGCCGTCCGAGGAGGGCACCACCCCAGATTCTTCAGAAGTGGCAGCCGAGGACCAGAGAGGTTGCTTGAGCTGCCGTGGTCACACAGTTGTGAGAGCAGAACTGGGCCCGGCAGCTGGGCCTTCTGCCCCTGTGCGTTACCCTGCTCCCCCATCCCATCCCCTGGAGGGCCCACGAGGTGCACACGCAGCCCTCAGTAGCCTGGCCCGGATGAGGCGAACGCTGGGGCCCTGCTGGCCGGAAGAGGCCCTCAGAACACCTGCTGGGGATCTTGCCGGCCGGCCCCCTCCCCCGGAGCCTGGGGTGCTCGGGTGTATCCTGCACTGACCTCTCAGCAGCTTGGCCTCCGGGCTGCTGCACATCCTGCCTGTGTCAATATTATGACTGCACGTGGACTTCCTGTGGGCAGGGCCGCAAGTGCGCGGCCACGAAGGCCAGCCTCTTGGAAGGGATGCCTCTGCTGGGGTAGGGCTGACACAGGCATCCTCGTGAACCGTCCTCGGCCTGCTCAGCCTCAGGAGCCCAGGGCAGTGCTGTCCCCCTAAACTGCCCCCTACCAGTCCCTGTGGCCCATCTTGCTGGGCCAGGGAGGGGCGGGCCATGGGTTTCTGAGCACATGAAACTGTCTCGCGGATGATACCTCTTAGCTGAAGGACCTGGGCAAGATTTCTGGCTTCTCGGAGCCTTGGTTTTCTCATCTGTAAAATGGGTACAGTAGTCAGGGCCTCAAGGGTTGGATGAAAAGGTAGATAACTGAGCCAGCTCAGTGGCTCACTCTTTCTTACTGTCACCTTTGTCCCCGGCGGTCCCTCGAGGCCTGGCTGACCTGGAGCTTCTGTTGTGAAGCTGTCCTGTGATTTTGTGGCTTTAGTCCTTTGGGATGGGCTCAGGCCAGGCAGCGGGGGCCTTCCCACCCAGCTTGGGATGCGACGGCCCGGTCCAAGTCATGACCAACTACTTACTGCTCGGCCTCAGGCAAGGTCCTCAACCTAAGCTCCGTGCCTCAGTTTTGTCATCTGTGAAACAGGTTCACTGTAGGTTCTGTCCCAGGGCCATGGTGAGATTAGTGAGTAGTCCACGTGGAGGCCACAGGGCAGGGCCGGGTGCAGAGTCAAAGCTTGAGAAGTGTGAGGTGTCGTCTGGGTCCTGTCTGACTGCTGCCTGGGAAATAAATGTTCGGTCACTGGGCTGCATGCTGGCCCTGCCAGCCATGTGATTTGACCGTGGGGTCTGGAGGAAGGAGCAGGGACGTTTGTGGAGAAAGGAAGGGATGGGAAAGGGTGCACACGCGTTCTGGCCTTTGCCGGTCACGTTGCTTATGGTCGCTGGGTCCCTGGCATGTGCCCAGCTGGGCCCAAGTTTCAGGGCGCAGGGAGATGGCCGGTTAAGGGCAGTTCCAGAGCGGGCAGGGGGAGTGTGTGGGGAGCACAAGGGCGGTGTAAGAGGAGGAGAGGTGGGAGGAGACTAGGCTGCACGCATCCGAAGTTCAGGAAGGTTGGGGGTGGTAGTGGGAGCTGAGGCTGGGTGGGTGGTCTCGGGGGTCTTCTGGGGACTTTGTACCTGCCGCTGGGGGTTGCAGGGAGGCGTGACTCCCACTGGATCCGTGGGCACGTCAGGGAGCCCAGCCCAGTCCCTGCGTCGTTCCTGGCTGTGTATGACTTTGTGTCAGGGCCCACTTGGTCACATGGCATTGCTGCCCGCACGTGGGGGCCCTGCACCATCATCCTTCTCCTGGTCCTGCTCAGTCCTGCTTCAGGCAAGCGCAGCGTGGTTCACAGCAGGGCCACGCAGCTGCACAGACCCGCCTCTGCTCCTCTATTTCCTTGGCTTTTATTCGGTGGTGAAACATGTGCACCAGGGGTGGGGCCCAGGACCTGGTGGTCCACAGCTGGGGTGGGGTGGGGTTAGGGGATGGTCACTTGGGGCTTGCTCGTCCCAGGTGGGGCCAGACCATGTGCCCAAGGGCGCAATGTTGAAGCCCTTCTCTGCTGCACCAGGGCCTGCTCGCTGGCCTCTGTTGGACACCTGCTGGTCACCATTTGGACTAGCAGTGGTGGCGTGGGGGCGTTGCACGAGACCCGTCCCAGCCCCAGCCATCTGGGAGCCTTCCGGCCTGGTCCAGCCGTGTCTTTGCTGTGATTGGCCAAGAGGCCAGGTCTTGGCTGGTCTGGTGAGACAGCAGGTGAGCTAGAGTGGCCAGTAGGTCTCCAAGGCTTTGACAATCCGGGAGGGCCACCTGGGGCCCAGGAGAGCGAGGGTGACGGAGCGTCACTGTGCAGTTCCAGTCCAGCCATGTACTGAGGAAGGGGCAGCTGGGGCAGGCTCATCCTCTCTGAGCCTCAGTTTCCCCATGCAGAAACTGGGGGAGGTGGACAGTCTTTTCTTTTTTTTTTAATATTTATTTTTGAGAGGGAGAGAGGCAGAGAGAGCGCGAGTGGTGGAGGGGCAGAGAGAGGGGGAGACAGAATCCGAAGCGGGCTCCAGGCTCTGAGCTGTCAGCACAGCTGTCAGCACAGAGCCTGACGTGGGGCTCGAACTCACAAACCATGACATCATGACCTGAGCTGGAGTTGGACGCTTAACTGACTGAGCCGCCCAGGTGCCCCTATATACAGTCTTTTCTGCATCTATGTATTTGAGGCTGTTCTCTGGCTCTATCCTGCGCCCCGGGTTTCTTGGGGATCCCAGCCATGACTCTGCCACAGGCCTGAATGTTCACCCCACTCCAGAGCCCCACATGTGCCATCCCACTGCCCCCGCCCCCGCTCCCCGCCACCAGGACAGTCCATCCACCCTTCATGCCTGGGACACTGGCTTTTGGGCGTTTCTGAGGACCCACTGTTGTGCGAAGGCTCTGAGGAGCCCTGCAAGGAGTCTAGCCCCGAAATGCAATCCAGCTAAATGAATGTTCTCCATCCCTCGCTCACACCAGGCTCCTGGCCAGCGGACTCCCTTCCCCAGCAACTTCCTGCCATGGCGTGCCACTGACGAACGAGCATGGCCTTGGATAGGCTGCCTGGGCTCCAGTCCTGGTCCTGCCGGCCCTGAGCAAATCACAGCCTGTCTGAGCCTCCGGCTTTCGCTGCCCTGCTCGACACCCCCTGGGCCCTGGGACGCTGGCGCCTTTCCCGAGGACTCCCTTCCCCAGCCCCGCCCTGAGGGAGCACCTGCCAGTCCTGGACCTCTGCCTCCGCCCAGGTTGGGGTGTGTGGCGCAGCTTGGCGCCAGCTCTTGAAACAGTGCTCTCTGCTCCACTCGACCCACCCTGCAGTTTGCTGGTTTGCCTCAGGCCTTTCTTCATTCCACACACACTCCCAGGGCACCTGCCCCACTCGGCTCCGGGAGCGGTGACGTGTTAGCGACGACTAGGAAGCCAGTTCTAGAGCCTGATGGTGAGCCTACCGTCTGCTATGTTCCACGAGAGCATCCCTGTCACAGTGCCAGGACGGGACCCCTGGAAATGCCTTTCCTGTGGCCATGGGCTTCAGGGCTTGTGGACCAGCCCTTGGCTCTCTTCCTCTAGGTCTTCCCATGTGCACCAGCAGCCTTGGTCCAAGCGCCATCTTTCATTTCTCATTTCCGGTCTGTCTGCTGTGTGCATTTTTGTAAGCACCCCATGTCCTTTCCATAATGAACCATGGGGTAGAGACAAAGGCCAGCGGAGCCCAGTGCAGGGCTGTTGGGCTTGGGGCTCAGTCCGAGGCGTGGGCTCCATGCAGGGGAAGCCACGGGAGGAGTGAGCCCCCTGCATGGGTGTGTCCCCACGTGGGGAGGGCTGGGTAAACCGACAGGCTCTACAGAGGCGGGAGGGTCAGAGGGGGTCGGTGAGTGCCAGCCACCCTGGGGGCAGCCAGAGGTCCAGCGAGGTAGAGGAGGGGATGTGGGATCCGAGGCGTGGAGACAGGTAATAGCTCTGGTAGGCCCCGGACACCTGCGGGGGCTGTGGGCTTCTCCATGTCTTGTAAGACTCCTGCTTCCTGCTGAAGACACAGGGCCTTGCTTTCCTCCTCCCTGTGACAGGTGGTGGCCCGTGGTGACTGCAGTGGTCTACAGAGGCGCTCAGTTCCCCCGTGAGCACCCCCAGGGGTCATTCTGACGCCGAATGGTCCCAGCCAACCAGACCCTTCCCTCGGGACTTTCTTTTTATTATTATTATTATTATTTTAATGTTTATTTTTGAGAAAGACAGAGTGCGAGTGGGAGAGGGACAGAGGGAGAGGGGGACACAGAATCTGAAGCAGGCTCCAGGATTCGAGCTGCCAGCACAGAGCCTGACGCAGGCCTCGAACTCATGAACCGTGAGACCTGAGCCGAAGTCTGATGCTTAACCAACTGAGCCACCCAGGCACCCCTGTTATTATTATTTTTTAATTAATTTATTTTGAGAGAGACAGAGATAGCACAAGTAGGAAGAGGCAGAGGGAGAAGGAGAGAGAGAATCCCAAGCAGGCTCTGTGCTGCCAGCACAGGGCCTGATGTGGGACCCAAACCCACAAAGCCATGAGATCATAACCTGAGCTGAAACCAAGAGTCAGATGCTCAACTGACAGAGCCACCCAGGCTCTCCCATTGGGACTTTACTCTCTGGGCAATGAGGGTCCCGTGGCTGGCTGCTCCGATGGCCAGATGACTGTGAACTGGCCCTGTTGTCGGACATCCCAGTCTGGGGGAGGCTTCTGACCCGCCTGTCACCCCCTTTGTGATTTCCCTGCCCCACTGCCTGGGCAGGCGGTGTGATGTGAGGCCCACGTGTCCTGTCTTCTCCCTGAGAAGGAGTGTGTCATTTGCTCATGGCTGAGCCCTGGTTCCCGTCGAAGAGGCTGGCACTTAGAGGCCTCATATGTGAAATGAATAAGCCAGATGGTCTAGGGAAGGCGCCGCAGACACGTTTTCAGAGAGCCCAAGGCAGCAGCACAGACGTGCCCCGCTGTGGAGGACGAGCGTTAATGGAGGGCGGCTCAGAGTCTGACCGGGCCCCGGGGTCGTCATGACAGGCAGTGGCGGTCAGCATGGACGGGCTGCCGTCCTCGGGGCCAATGAGGCCAAATCAGCCTTCAGAGAAGCCAGCAGCACTGTCCGAAGGGAACCCCAGTACGGGTCCTGCAGAGGCCAGAGGAAAGGGGAGATTCAAACACTCAGCTAAATAAATGTCTCCTCTGCCTGAACATAGAGACAAGGCCCCCACCCTCTTTTGTGATGCATGCCTAGAAGACTGTGGTTCTGAAAAGTTCTTCCTCACTTCTCAGAAGAAACTGTCCTGGGTGGAGGGCGCTGGTCCAAGGGTGTCCCACCAGCCAGTGACGAATGGGTGGCCCCAGAGCTGGAGGAGGTGGGCCCTTGCTGGGCTGCTGACTAGGCCTCCCCTGGGGGCAGAAGCCATGTGTGCTGCAGCTCTGTCCTCCAGCACGTGCCTGGCCCATCTGCCCCTGCACTTCCCAGTTCCGCCTTCTCTTCCTAGATGTCACCTTTCTTCTTGGAGAGATGGCGGGGGAACACCCGGTGTGGATCCTAGCTAGGCCACTTACCAGGTGGTCTCAGTTTCCTCCTCTGTGATTTGGGCGTAATGAGCGTATCTGCTCGTTGGGTCTCTGAGAATTCAGTGATTTGGTCCCTGGGCAGGGTTTGGAAGGGTGCCCGTCAGTACTTGTGCAGATGCATGCTGCAGCCACATCCCCAGAAGGCACAGAGGCCGTGCACAGTCTATAAACATTGGGTGAATAAATGCACAGACATATGCACCCCCACCCCCCGCCTTTCACTTCTGCGCTGTGGGTTCTTGTAAAAAAATCTGCTGACCCTGCACTGGTGGACGGCGATACGCTCCTGCAGTGAGAGGAGCCCAGCTGGGCCCAGCTGGAGGCGAGCTTCCTGCACCCCCAGAGCCCCCTGCCTGCTAAAATAGGCTTCTGCAGAGTGCGGCCTTGATGCCTCGAAGCCACAACAGCTAGCTCAGAGGCAGGATGGGGCGGGAGTGCGAATGCCTAGGACGTTTACATCTGTTGGTGCCGTCCTGGACCGTCAAGCACTTTACCTGTTTTCTGGAGGAGGGAGGTCTCATCTGGCATGGCAGGGGTGGCAGAGACCCAATTCTCCCCAATGCAGTCCATCCCCTGCTGCAGCTAGGATGTGACATCTTTCGAGACGGGCAAAAGAAATAAAGGGGAACCGATACGTAGCCACAGAAGAAGGATCTAGATTTTGCTAGACTTTCCAAATAGACGTACGGGGTTGGAATGGTTCGTGGGGCCTCTCCTTGCCGGGCTGCTGACGGTGAAGGGTGCTGCAGAGGGCCCGGGGGAGGCCACACGTGATGAGCTGAGCAGGGGTAGCGGCAGACACATGATTAGGGGGGCTCCAGGGGGTGAGGGAGGCCGGAGCATGATTTCATTTGAAGCGACCCTCTGAAATGAAACTCAGGTGGCAGCTGGGAAGGGGGTTTCCCGTGCACATTAGCCTTTCTCTCTCTCTCTCTCTCTCTCTCTCTCTCTCTCTCTCTCTCTCTCTAATCCTCACAGCCTCCGGGGACAATTATAGGGATAATTATGGGTGAGAACGTGGAAAGTGCAGGTGCTTCCTGCATTCCAGAAGCTGAGTGCTCTGAGCGCAGCTGGAGGGCCTCTCCCCCACTGCCAGGCTGCTGGCAGAAGGAACTGGCCCGGCCCCCTGTTCTCTGGCCGAAGATCTGAGACGTGGCCTGTGTGGAGGGTGGCTTCTGGGTCCCAGGAGCTTGGTTCTGGGGCCCCGATGAGGGGTTTCTAATCCCCAGCCCACCAGGTGCCTTCACACCTGCATGGAAGCCTGCACGCTGGTTACTTCGAAGAATGGGTTGAGTTTGGGGTTTCTGGAAGTGGCGAGTGGGACCCTGACTGCCTCCCAGGTGAAGGCCCTCCGGCATTGCCCCAGGGGCGTAGGGGGACAGATCGTCCTCCAGCCTGTGCTGGGCTGGAGCAGTGTGTTCAGAAGATACTGTTCCCTGAGCACGGATTTGACACTTTCCGCGGTCAGCATCGAGACAGCCCCCCCCCCCCCCCGGGGAGCTTGGAAAGTCAGGTGTGAGATCCAGTGGCCTAATTTTAGACCTTGGGTCTCCATGTCAAAACAGCAGCAGGATAATTAAAAAAAAAAAAAAAGAAAAGAACGACAGGCTGACCTTGACCCCTTGTTAATTGTGAAGCAAGCACATTTCCACCCAGGGGCAGGAGACCTCACCCAGGAGGGCTGCCGTCCATTCCTGCCCGCGGCTTCTCGGTGATACCCAGACCCCTTTAAAAAACAATCATGCACACGATCTTTCTAAAGCCCCTCCTCACGAGCACAGGCGGGCTAATGAACCGTGTCATCGTGATACAGGTCCGGAACTAGACTGCGGGCCCCCTTGCCTCTGCACTTGGCCCCTGACGCTACACTTTTTCAGGACCGCATGCCTGTTCCGGCGGTTCTGACCTCTTGCGCTGTTGCTTCTTGCTGCCTGCAGTGCGCCTGTCCCGTCTCCCTCCTGATCTGCCACATCCCTGCTGTTTTGGGCGGCCACCCAGTCAGGCTTGTTAGAATCACGTGTAAAGTAAAAGCACGTCAACCTGAGACAGGTGTAGCCACCAGCCCTCGGTTGGGACGGGCGAGGGCCCTGGGAGTGGACACCTACGCCAAGCTCCATACCTTGGTTGACCTTGGGTCCGACCTGGGGTCCCTGCCTTCCCTGGCATAGCCATCTGCCCCTCACCCCTGGGGAGAGGGTCAGTTTCTTGCATGTAGCATCCCTGCAGTTACTGTGTTTACAATTTTAAGTATAAGTAACACGTGCACATGGTAACAATTCAAACAGTGCCAGGGGTATGGGGTGAAAATGCCTCCCTTGAACTCCGTTCCGCGGCGCCCCCTCCTGAGATGTTCTCTGCGTGGAGAGACTCTCTTTCCTACAGGGATGGCCACCTTCTTTTCCTCCATAAAAGTGGAATATGCTGATCTCAGAATAGTCATGGGAGCTGGGGCACCTGGGTGGCTCAGTCGGTTAAGCATCCGACTTCGGCTCAGGTCATGATCTCACGGTTCGTGGGTTTGAGCCCCGTGTCGGGCTCTGTGCTGACAGCTCAGAGCCTGGAGCCTGCCTCGGATTCTTCGGATTCCCTCTCTCTGTGCCCTGCCCCTGCTCGTGCTCTTTCTCAAAAATAAATATAAAAAAATTTTTTTTTAATAAAAAAAGAGGAGTAATGGAAACTAATGATTGTGTTTCCTCAACACTTTGGGGACGTCCACTTTCCTGTCCATAGATCTAGTCTATTCTTCTCCATTGCTATGCAGTATTCTGTCGTATGGTGTCCTGTAATTTATTCATCTCCCCCACGGACTTCACCACCGTAAGCGGTGCTGCAGTAATAAACATCCTTATCCTGCTCATGGGCTCGCACGGGCAAGTACATCTCGGATCTGCAATTGGCGGATCTGGAATCAAAGAGCCAGTGTGGCCGTGACTGTGATGAGATTTGGCAGCGAAGGGAGTGTGTGAAGGCCCGAGACCCCGTGTCCCAAAGCAGACCCCCTGGGTGGCTGGTGTGCCTGACCTCTGCCCCCTGAGCGCCACGGGAGACCCCAACCGCAGTCTCAGCTGAGCATCGGGAGACCCCAACCGCTGTCTCAGCTGAGCATCTGCAGCCAGCAGGGGCTCCTGTTTCAGCTCAGTCTGCTTGGCAGCACAGGGAAGCTGTACGAGATCGTCCCCAGAGACCACGCCGCAGCCGCGCCCGGGGCCGACAGAGATTGTGCTGTTCTGTCTCGTCCTCCAACCAAAAACGTCCCCATCCTCATAGGTCACGGGAAATGTTCCGGCGGGGTGGGTGATTAGCACAGAACACAGTATTTTGAACCCAGGCTGTACCCTGTGAGAAGAGAGAGTTCTCGTGCTCAGTGCTCTGTCCCCACAGCTGTCAGAGACTGTTTCAGGGACAGTCACACCACTGTGTGAAGGGGATTGGGTTTCCTCAGGACACTGCTGTTTGATGTTCCTCGCTGCAGTTGGGTGGTTAGCTCGCCTCCCTGAGCTCATTCTGGCTCCCGCTTCACAGCCTCCGGGAGGGTGCGTGGGCATGGCTTGGGGGCACAGGGACCGAGGGGCCTTGCAGGCTCGTGTGGCTGTGTAGTGGTGACAGGGACATGGCTCCCTCCCATCTGCTGGGCTGGAAAGCTGAGCAGTCCTCCCACCCAGCAGAAGAGACTGCCTTTGCCCAAAGAATGGACAGAATGTCTCCGGTGCTGTTGTGACCAATAGGCCGCGGGTCCAGGAGGTGACAACCTCAGAGGAACTGGCCGGAGGCACCCAGGAACCCTGTGCTGACATCACAACTTATCTAAGAATCTAAAAGTATTGAAAATAAAACATTATTTAAAAATGCCATGGCTGTTTGTCACTGTGAGGGTCGGTCCCACTCCTGGTCGGCAAGCCTTCTGGACAAATGTCACTGAGTTTGGGCGTGTGTTTGGCCTGTGTCACCTCTGCATTCCACTGCCTGCCATGGACTCTGGGACAAGTTTGGACACAGACCATGGGGCCTATGGGTCCCTCAAAGGCAGGGGCGAGATGATCCCCAGCCCTGCTCGACGCCTCTAGGAATCCCCACAGCCCCGGACCCCGCCCCCAGCCCGCGGGGCTCCTCTGTCAAAGGTGCTGGGTGGCCCTTGCAGAAAGCCTGGTGTGTGCAGCTCGACCAGCTCCGGAGTCTTCTGTCTGTGGACAGTGAGTCCTGATCTCCCGCAAAGGGTCCTTGTGAGGATGGGGGAGGTCGATGAAGCCCTCGGTGCCTGTCTCCCTCTGGGTTTGGTTTGGCTTGTGTGTCGGGGCTTCTGAGTCCATAGCACTCTCTGGAGCTCAGGTGTCCTCCTTTCTCTTAGCACCTTCGTCTGCCCCCTCCGCCCCCACAGCCAGGTTCCCCAGTCAGCGCACTTGCAGTTCTTTCCCTCCGAGCTCAGTCACCGACGAGCGTGATTTAGATCGGCCATGTCCCTCCCTAGTACCTCTAGCTTCTGTCATGAAGACACCGTACCTTGCTAAATACCAAGTCTGAGATACAAAACAAAACCCTTGAGCCTGTTCCGTCCCCACCCGTCTTCCAAAGCCCGGGCACTGGGGGGTCCGGGTGACCCCGGCACCCTAGCTACCCCAGATTTGTCTGTGAGGCCTTGAGGCGGAGCCCGGCATGGGGCAGACACCCCGGCAGGAAAGCAGTGTGGTCGGGGCAGGACAGAGAGCACCAGGCTGTGTTTTCCTGCCTGGAGCAACCTTCTTTCTGTGTTCTGCATGGGTCTCATTT
This sequence comes from Cryptoprocta ferox, assembly GCA_028646485.1. Taxonomy (NCBI): domain Eukaryota; kingdom Metazoa; phylum Chordata; class Mammalia; order Carnivora; family Eupleridae; genus Cryptoprocta; species Cryptoprocta ferox. Next base: position 10,882,589 of record CM053565.1, read on the forward strand.
TTATCTTTCAGGCCATGATGAAGGTCGCCCTGCCGGGCTTGCTTGACACCCCCAGCCCACCTTATTCTTTCTGTCAGCCCCCACTCCTTGATGATCGCACGTCTGGCATGTCTGCTGCACCCTGGAGGGCTCTGGAGGCCAGGGCCTGGCACTGGCCGGTACCCCGGAGCCTCGGCTGGCCTCTGCTTGCAGCGGAGTCCGGGCTGGTTTGTAAATACTTCCGCTGGCTTCGGCAGGTGGGAGCAAGCCCAGCGGTGTTCCTGGGCCGCCGGATTGTTTGCTGTTCAATTAATTATCCCGAGTCTCTGCAAACGCCGCTTGCATTAACAGCAGAGCTGCTAATAGGGAACATTAGGCACCACCTGAGGAGGGGCCGAGCTTTGCTGTTACGCACACTTGGAGCCAGTGAGAGGCGTTCGGCTCGGGCCCTCGAGAAAAGCACAGGCTTTCCGAGCCTCCTCACCGATCTCCTGGCTTCATCCTGTGGGTCGCCTAGACTCATCTGGAGGCCCAGCCCGCTCCCCACCTCATTTCTGTCCTTTAAAAGGATAGGGAAGGAAAACGGAGCCCGGTGGACAGAGGCCTGGGTCGGCATGCAGCAAGTGAAATAATCCCAACTTAGCTTTGACGCCAACTGTGAGGAGGAGATGGCCTTCGCTGGCATACAAGCGTGGCAACTATTAGGAACGAATTGGGAGCCCGTGGCCTGTCTCCAGATTGGGAGCACCGTCAGGCCACCAAGGGCCACACTGTCCGTTTGACCGGAGGCCAGTTCAGTCTTCCCCCGCTTCCTCCATCCTATGCCCAGACCACCCCTCCCCCAGAGTGGTAACAATTGTAGCTGTTCACCCCTATCCCCCCACCCCTACCCCAGGATAAACAGAGAGGTTCCTCTGGGGCTGGTTGGTTTTGGAGCATCTTTGTGCTGCATCCATGAGCAAGGGACTTGGTGGGCTGGACGGTGTGAGTGAGTGAAAGAGAGAGAGAGAGAGAGAGAGAGAGAGAGAGAGAGAGAAGGAGAGACAAGCCTGCTCCATGCTGCCATTCGCAGCCCTGCAGATGCCCTCTCTTTGCCTTTTTCTCTCTGTGCCCTTAGCAGACTTAGCAAACGTTAGAAGTGCTGTGCATTGCTTACATCCTATTATGCCCAGCGCCCCCTGGCCTGGCCAAGTGACGTTGCCACCAGCTTGAAGCCTGCTTGTGCAAATGTCCTGGGGAAGGCCTTGCTGTGCCTGGGAGGGAGCCCAGGCTGGTTGAATGTGCACCTGCCGGGTTTAGGACTACGGAGCCGGCACCAGGGTGGGAGGGAGAGTGTGGGCTGGGCCGGCCAGGCCAGAGTGATGGTAGTGGTGGTGTCCAGCACATTCTTGCCCCTGCCTTGGCTGCGGCACACCCTCTTCTCCCCTGATGCTGTCATTTCCTTTCTTCCCCCACGACTGGGCCACCGCAAATGCAGAAGTGGCACTAAGCTCGAGCATGTCAGGCACTTAGCATGTTGGGGACTCAGCCAGTGTCTGAGTGCAGGGCACCTGGGAGGTTTGGGGGAGGAACAAGGCATGGCCTCCTTTCCCAGGGTTCAGAGGATGCTTGAGGAGGTGAGGTGGGTATAGATTTCAGGGCCCAGAAGTTGCTATGCTGTGAGCAAGGCACAGGCAGGTGGCCTGATGGCTTAGAGGGGACAGAGCAGCCAGGCCACAGGCATAAAGCCCCTTCATTGGGAGGTTTTGGCAGAAAAAGGCAGGCAGGAAAGAGACAGGCTTCTCAGGCAGAGGGGAACTTTTTTAATCGACAGATTTTAGGTGTATACAACAGTGACGAGAACAAACCTCCCAACAGTGTCACCTAGACTCCAGACATCCTGCCATATTTGCTGGAGTCATGAGTGCGCTGACATGTGTCCCCTTGACCTTTCTTTGCAGCATCTCTGAAACTGAGGCCATTTCCTACCTCAGCACAACTTCATTATCTCAAGAGAGAACACTCTGAACAAAAGTTTGGAAGCAGGCAGGAGTAGGTTGTGTTCTGGAGTGGAATGGATGAGTCATTGGATGTGCCCAGCCCCGAGGCCTCACTGTCGAGAGTCTGGTTGAGGAGCTGAGGCCAAGACCCAGGACGCAGGACAAATGGGGCTGCTCCCCAGGCCAGTGGGAATGGCTCCTGGGGACTGGACCTGCCGGGGACGAGCTCATGGAAGGAGGTCTAAGGCTTGGCTGGCCGCACAGGTGTGATGTTGGTGGGCACAGGGCAGGAATGGTATGAGACAGTCATGGAATCCAGGTGGCATGAATGTGCCAGGGACATGTGCAGGCACATGGCCCCTGGCGGGGGTTGCTGGGACGCCAGGACCATGCAGAGCTTCATGGCAGTTGCATCTGACCTTTTGAGGGTCACCCGTGTGGGTGGGTGAGATGTCTCAAAATGCTGGGGATCGAGCTGTAGCCTCATGGCTGAGGTCCCATTCGGTCCGCCCAACGTGCCTGGGAGAGGTCGGGCTTTCCAGGGATATGGCCTGGCAAGGGACGGGAGGACGTGCAGGTCACATAGTCCGCTATGGAAGCTGAGGACACAGAGTGGCCCTTTGGAGTGGGAAATGCCCCGTGGGGTCAGTGAGGGCCTGGGGCCGAGGTGGGCAGGCCCAGGAACACCACAGGTGCGGTCACCTGTCACTGCCTGGCTGCAGCCTTCCAAAGCACATACGTTTCTAGCTCCCTTGTTGCAAACACCGGAGGTGGCAGTGTGGTGGCTCAAGCTGCCTGTGTTTCTGCCCCAGTTTCAGGTGGGGGTGAGCTTCCTGTCCGGTGGGCGAATGCTCTTGGCACCCGTGCCTACTGGCCAGAAGTGAAGGAGGCAGCCCCATTCTGCTGCCGTGGACAGACCTGCAGGATGTTGGAGCTGGTGGGGATGTTAGTCTGACCCCCTGTCCTTTACACACAAGGAAACTGAGGTTGTGATGTGTCCCGGCAAATCGGGGGGACCCAGCCCAAAGGAGAGCTGTCCTGGGAACTTACTGATTAGAAACATAGGTTCTGGATTCAAGGCTGAGCTTTACTACTGCTCAGCTTTGTGGCTTTGGCTGAGTCACTTAACCTCTCTGTGCCTCTGTTCCCTTACATGGCAGATGAAGTGCTTTTCTCGTAGATCATGGTGAGGACTCTGGGGGACAATCCCTGGGCTGTATGCTGCACAAAGTAGGGGCTCTGCTTCTCCTGAACCCTGCCCCGTGCTCTCGCCAGCCTCTAGGCCATTCCCAGAAGAGGCGTTAAGACTTCCCCTAGCAAGGCTGAGGCACTGCGTTCCTTAAAGCTGGGTCTCTCAGCCCTCTCCAGCACGGTGGTGTCACAGCTTCATGTTGTTACCCGGAACTGACCGTGACCAAGGCCACCTCCAGCAAATCACACGCATGGTCAAGCTCAGGGGTCGAAAGAGGCCATGAGCTTGATTTTGCCCTCTGCCGCAGGGACTGGCCTTGAATACTTCTCAAGGGGGTGCTGCTGCCGTGCTCTGAGCGGTGGGGCCCGGGCCGGAGGTGGTGTGCACCGTCTTCAGTGACTGCTTCCTTCAAAGGACAGCCACTTCTGTCGGCGGAGCGTCTCGGGGGTTAGCCCTTCACAGTGCCGGGGGGCCTGTGAGAGCCGCCACGCTGTGCTCAGGAGCCGGGAAATATGACACACAGCGACGTGCGGTTCCAAGGCAATCCAAGGAGGCAGAGTGCATTGTGGGGTAATGATGTTTGCGCAAGGAAGAGTGGCCGGGCGATGCCACCGGGGAGCTTTCTGGCGGTGAAAACGGTTTCAGGATTGAATCAGTACCCGAGGGGGTGTGTGCGGTGCCTCACGATGGTGCGGAATAGCATAGCCCTTCTCGGCAATCCCTGGGGATGTGGGGAAACTGCAGACTGACTCAGCGGGTCTGGGCCGGGGCCCGAGGCTGCATTTCCAAGAGGCTCCCAAGGGAAGCCCACACTGTTGGTCGAGGTTTGAGGAACTGGACTGGAGGCGACGAGGCTGGCCTCCGAGGGAAGGCAGCTGGAGAGGACACAGGTGTGAGTCCAAACCCCTTCTGGCATCAGGATGCTCCCGAGAGGGCAATATCTCTGAGGAAAGGAGGCAGAGACCCCCCCCATCCGCATCGCTACCCAGTGTGGTGCTGGTGGCCTCGGGCCCTGTCCCCCTGCCCCCGACGGCTGCATATAGGCCCGGCCTTGGTTCAGCCGTGGTTCACACTCAGTCCTCGCCACCTCGAGGGCCTGCTGAGGCTCGGACAAACGGACACGGAGCAGCCGTAGAAGCCTGGGAGGTGCCATGCATGCGGGATCAGGGTGTGTCACGGCGACAGGTTCAAACCGTGCTCTCGTCTTTCTTCCTTCGCGAAAGACAACCCCACCAGAACACAGAGCCCCTGCCCTTGACCTGTTTGCGTCCTTGGTCCAGCGCGGCCCGTTCTCCAGGAGGCTGATGATCGCCCAGAGGCCCTTCCCAGCTCTGGGCGCCCTGACAGCTGGGTAGGTCGTGGCGGGTGTGCTGGGGTGAGGCCCGGAGAGGTAACCTGGGGGCCACCGTGAGGTGAGCACACTCAGCCAGGGTCACCTGAGCAGGCCAGGGTTCTGCAGGCTGTGTCACACCAGTCCACGGAGACTGGGCCCCTTTTCCTGGATTAACTTCAAGGGAGCTCAATTAGGCAAACCACTTTCCTCAGCCTGCGGCTTGCCTTAAAGAATAACAAGATTAGCTGCACCTTTCTGTCTCAGACACTAATACTCTAATATTCACTAATGGGCCTTCACTGGCCCGGAAGCACCTTCTTGAAGGCAGTGTGGGGCAGGTGGGGACCTGGGTGCTGGGCCCACGTGGCCACGGCCCATCAGTTGGGCTTAGAGCCAGGGCGGGGGAGCCCATTCCTCTTAGGGCAAGGGGCTCAGAAGAAATCCTTCTGGGGTTGAAGGCCAAGCTGGCCTTGGGCACAGTCCTGGCCCATCACTGCACTTTTGGACGGATCACTTTCCCCCTCTGAGACTCAGAGTCCTTGCCTGGAAAATGGGCACAGAAACAGTTCTCGGCGGAGGCTTTGAGAGTATGTGCTGGAGTCTGCTTTCTCTGGGGCCGACTTTTCAAGACCAGTGAGTGGCCTTCTGCCAGATGCCACCTCTGTCCTGCCTGCTAGGACTGGGGACCAGGCCCCTGGAGATGAAAGCCCGCCCACACCCCCTGCCCTCTCCCTCCCGCCCCCGCTGCCTCTGCCGCTGCTTCGGCCTGGCGATCACAGGGCACCCTGCGAATAGGCAGACACCTGTCCTCACTGGCCTGCTAAGTGGGTGACAGGCAGCTGGCCATGAGGAGTGGGGCCTGGCAGCCACACACCCACTGGGAGGCTGCCGAGGGGCTCCTCCCGGATGGTGGGCAGCTGGGGCTATGGGGAGGTGTGGAGTTAAAGGTGCAAAGTGGCCTGAGGCCGAGGGGCTTAGCCCCCACCGACGGCTCCCTGCAGGCCCCTTGCCTTCATTCTCTGCGTCCTCCCTGCCTGTGGGCTGGGTCCTCCATACCCCTTTCCTTTCTGTCTTGCTTTCAAGTCTCAGCTCAGGTTGAGGGGGGGTCTCTGTCCCCTCAGCCCCCCAGGCCTCTGCTCCTCGCTCTCTTGTGCCTCTGCTCTGCTGGTGCCCCCGACGTTTATGTGCTCGGCTCCCTCCGTGCTCCTGGCCTTGGGCTGAGGAGGGTGGGTGTTCTGCTGAGCCGTGGGGCTATGTCCCCCTCATCCCTGTACCTGGTCGGTCTTTTCCGGCCGCCCCCCTCCCAGGGCCTCACTCGGCAGTGGAGGGGGGCACAGTTGCTCCAACAGCAGAGGCCCCGAGCTCCCCGGGCGTAGACCCCTGGCCTAGGCCAGCAGGCCACAGGGGAAATGAAAACAGCCGCACGTGCACAGCAGGCCCGTACCCAGCTGTCTGCACCAGCTGCATTTACAATAGCACAGTCCTGTGACAGCCAAGTGTCCCTCGGCTGGGGAGTGGGTCAACCAGCCATGGCCATCCACCCATGCCACGGAAGCCCTCCCTCACAGCCACGGGAAGGAGCAAACCACTGAGACGCAGGCATCCGGACCAGCTGAAAAGGTTCCTGCCTTAAAAAAAAAAAAAAAAAAAAAAAAAAAAAAGGAAAAAAGAGGGCGCCTGGGTGGCTCAGTTGGTTGAGTGTCTGACTTCAGCTCAGGTCATGATCTCACGGTTCCTGGGTTTGAGGCCCGTGTCGGCCTCTGTGCTGACAGCTCTGAGCCTGGAGCCTGGAGCCCACTTCCTATTCTGTGTCTCCCTTTCTCGCTGCCCTTCCCCTGCTCGTGCTCTGTCTCTCTCTCAAAAATAAATAAACATTAGAAAAAAAAAAAAAAGGGCGCCTGAGTGGTGCAGTTGGTTAAGCATCTGACTCTTGACTTTGGCTCAAGTCATGATCTCACGGTTAATGAGTTCAAGCTGTGCTGTCAGCAGGAGCCTGCTTGAAATTCTCTCTCTCCTTCTCTCTGCCCCTCCCCGGCTTGTGCATGCTCGCTCGCTCTCTCTCAAATAAATAAAACTTTTAAAAAATTAAAAAAAGAAAGACAATGTTCTCTCCGAGGAGTTAGCGGGGTGGGGGAGGTGGTGGGGATTACAGACTGCATGATTCCACGTGTAGGACAAGGGACAAAAAACAGGTCAGGGGTTGTTGGGGCAGGGGTGGGGGAAGGGCCTGACTTCGAAGGGCACAGGGAACTTACAGGGTGATGGGGTGTCCTCTGTCTTCACATGGCTGTGCTTGCGTGACTGCGTGTGTTCGTCGGAACTCAGAACTCTGCCTTGAACAGGGTACATTTCTTTTTTTTTTTTTAATTTTTTAAACGTTTATTCATTTTTGAGAGACAGAGACAGACAGAGTGTGAACGGGTGAGGGGCAGAGAGAGAGGGAGACACAGAATCGGAAGCGGGCTCCAGGCCCGAACAAGAGAGGTAGCCAAACAGAGTGTCGCTCTCTTTTCTCTCTGTCGGCACAGAGCCCGACGCGGTTCCAACCCACCAACCGTGAGATCACAACCTGAGCCGAAGTCGGATGCTTAACCGACTGAGCCACCCAGGCGCCCCACAAAGGGGTACATTTCTATTGTACGTGAGTTTTAGTTTTAACTCTATAAATCTGACCTAAAAAAAAAAAAATCTCTCTTCCCATTAAAACTCATATTATTTCAGAAAAAAACAAAGACAAAAGGCTGGCTGACCCTGGCTGACCGTAGCTGCTAATGGGGTGCTGTTGATGCTGATGTTGGTAATTGCATCTGCACACGTGGCCCCACCTGAGATTCCCAGGAAAGGCCGCAGCTGCCATTGAAACTGTGTGTACCCAGACAACCACTCTGGCCTCCGACCAGATACTTTCAAATTTCCTTTCCGAGTCAGGCTGAAGTCCATGTAAATATTGACCAAAGAAGGCAGACTCGATTCTGCACTGTATTTGGTTAGTAGTTGGAGAGCCACTCCTGGGCAGTTTTTCCAGCGGCTCTGTACAGGTGGGCCTTGTTTTATTTGCAATACGTTTTCAAAAAGATCCTAAAAAGCAGTGTGTAAATCAAGCATTGTAAGTGCAGTAGGAAAGCACACCTATTTAGATGAATCTCACAGCGGATATTTTGATAAGGTAATTACCTCTTCTTACCCCTTTGGTGTATTTATTCAGTAAAATTTAAAAATAGGGTTTTGGTCAGCTTCAGCGAGGGCCGTGTTTGTGAGATTATATAGTTCACCTTTGCCCCGGCCCCGGGACGCATGGTGGCCGCCTTATGAGAAGCCACATGGTATGCGGAATGCGTGACAAGAGTTCTAGGGGCTGTCCCATGGTGACCTGGGTGTCCTCCCTGCTTCCTGTCTGGGTGGGGACAGGTGGGGTCCCTTTAGCCCCCTCGTCGCCATGGTGCAGGGATGGGCAGGGAGAGCGGATCACACAGGGTGGGCTGCCCTATGGGGTCCTGCAGCCAAGCTGCAGGACAGGCTGCATGCCAGGATGAGGTCCCACCCAGGTCACAGCTGTGTGACCATCTTCCAAGTCAACAAATGTTGCCCAAGCCCCTGGAAGGCAGGGTGGCGGGAGGGGCCCTGCACTTGGCCCTGTCCATGTCCAAATGCCGCAGGCTCCTTCGGAGTGAGCGTCTTGTTCAAGGTCCCACGGCAGAGGCCGGATTTGAACCCAGGTTATCTGTCCTCCCCACCCTGCCTGGGCCAGGGCTGGAGCCCTTCAGAAGGCCGGTCAGCTTCTCAGAGGAGCAGAGCCCCTGGGTTCTGGAGCCAACGGTGACCCAGGGCTTTCCTTTCCTCCCTTGGGCCACCCCCCCCCTTCCCCAGACAAATATCGGGGCGCTGTACAAACAGTGATCCTGTTGGGGGCCAGTGCGGGGAGAGGGCCCTGGAGTCTGCCGGTACCTGGGGTCGCACGTCTCCTGAGTGGGGTTGGATGTGGGTAAGGGCGGGTGTGTTGGGAGGACGTGACCGTCTCTGGTCAGGTGACTTCTGCCTCTGTCCCTCGTCACCCTGAGGGCATGGGGTCCGGGCACCAGCAGGGATGGGGTTTGCCATCTTGGGGGTGTCAGCAGCAGGACTAGGGAGCAGGATCCAGGGCCCCGGAACAAGAGAGGTAGCCAAACAGAGTGTCGCTGTCCAGGCCCTGGCGGTTCCACGTTCTCATCATGGGACCTAGGCAGGCGGCAAGGTTCTCACCTCGGAGTCACCAGGGACTCCTCTCTCCTTCCTTCTTTTTAAAAAAGGTTTTTTCGAAATATCTTTTTTCTCTCTTTTAAAACAAAATTGTGTTAAGATACGGGGCGCCTGGGTGGCTCAGTCGGTTAAGCGTCCAACTTCAGGTCATGATCTCACAGTTCGTGGGTTCGAGCCCCGCGTGGGGCTCTGTGCTGCCAGCTCAGAGCCTGGAGCCTGCTTCGCATTCTGTGTGTCTCTCTCTCTGCCCCTCCCCCATGCGTACTCTGTCTCTCTCTCAAAAATAAACATTAAAAAATTATGTTAAAGTGCATATAGCAAGAAGTTTACCATCTTAGCCGCTTTTGGGTATACAGTCGTGGTAGCTATTGTGGATAACATTATGAACATGAGTGACCAGACATCTCTTTAACACTCTGCTTCAAATTCTTTTTTTTAATTTTTTTTAATCTTCATTTATTTGAGAGAGAGAGAGAGAGAGAGAGAGAGCGCCAGGGGGGAGGAACAGAGAGAGAGGGAGACACAGAAGCCAAAGCAGGCTCCAAGCTCCAAGCTGTCAGCATGGACCCGGACTCGGGACTCAAACTCAAGAACTGTGAGATCATGACTTGAGCTGAAGTCGGACGCTTTAACTGCCCGAGCCACCGAGGTGCCCCAAATCCTGCTTTAACTTCTTTTGGGCATCTGATAATATGGTAATTCTGTTTTTAATTTTTATGAAATATTTTTGTTTTATTTATTTTGAGATACAGAGAGCGAGCGTGAGTAAGGGAGGGGCAGAGAGAGACAGAGAGACAGAGAGCCAGACGAGAGAATCCCAAGTGGGCTCCATGCTGTCAGTGCAGAGCCTGACGTGGGGCTTGAGCTCACGAAATGGGAGATCATGACCTGAGCTGAAGTCAGGCACTTAACCGACTGTGCCACCAGGTGCCCCTGATTTTCAGTTTTAAAGGAAACGCCGTAGTGGTTTCCACAGCAACTGCACCAGTTTACTTTCCAGCCAACAGGGCACAAGTTTTCCAGTTTGTCCGTGTCCTCACCAATACTTGCTGCTTTCTGATTTTTGACGGTAGCCATCTAAGGTGCGATGTGGTATCTCATCGTGGCTTTGATTCCCCAGTGATTAGTGATGTTGAGCATCTTTCCGTTGCTTTTTTGGCCATTCTTTGGAAAATGTCTATCCAAGCCCTCGGCCTATTTTTTTTTTTAAACTTTTAACGTTTCTTTATTTTTGAGAGAGAGAAAGAGACAGAATGCAAGAGGGGGAGGGGCAGAGAGAGAGGGAGACACAGAATCAGAAGCAGCTCCAGGCTCCGAGCGGTCGGCACAGAGCCCGACGCGGGGCTCGAACCCACGAGCCGTGCGATCACGACCTGAGCCGAAGTCGGACGCTTAACTGACGGAGCCCCCCAGGCGCCCCCCCTGCCTATTGCTGAATCAAGTTGTTTATTGTTTCTTTCTCCTTCTTTCAAGGGCAGCACTGGCCCAGCATTCGGGATGGGACCATCACTGTAAACAGGAGCTTAGAGATCTCGGTTTGGAACGCGGACAGTGCAGGAAAGGTAGCCAAATATAGTGCTTGCTGTCTGGTCCCGGGCCGCTCCACCTTCTCTCTGTGAGCATCCCGGGCTTGGAGGCAGGTCTTACCTGCTCCCTGACCTGCAAGGGCCTGGGTTTAGTGCTGCTGAAGGGTGGATGGCCCGTGGGTTTGGGGGCGCCGGCCTTGTGCTTCTCCCTCAGGTGCAGAGAGACCGTCGGCACCTTCTCAGAGGAAGAGCTGATCCTGTCACATGCGGCTGATGCAGGGGGAGAGCTGCGAGGCCTCACCTGGGCACCCCGTTACAGGCCCTTGTGAGGGGAAGGTGGCCCCATGCCATTATGGCCCTGCCCAAACCCACAGGAACTCTCCCTTACCCCCTCCTCCCAGCCTTGAGCAGGGGCGGCCCTGGAGTGCGAGTTCTTTTTTTTTTTTTTTTTAATGTTTATGTACTTTTGAGAGAGGGAGACACAGAATCCGAAGCCGGCTCCAGGCTCCGCGATGTCAGCACACAGCCCGATGCGGAGCTCAGACTCACAAACTGAAGTCAAACGCTTAACCGACTGAGCCACCCGGGAGACACCCCTGGAGTGCGAGTTGTTGACAGAGAGTGACAAGTGTCCTAGGCCCCCACTTGGGACCAGGGGCGCTGGCTCTTCCCCCAGGTAACTCTGGGGCCTTTGGACTCGGCTTAAGTATTTAGGGGAAGCCAAGGACAGAGGCTTGGAGTCCACGTCGGGGGGAGAGGGTGCCGTGAAGGTGGCTCTTGGGTTTGTGGCCCTCGGGGGACGGGCAGCCGGCTGTGTACCCCTCACAGGGCTGCTGTGTGGAGTCACTGGCAGGAGACATGAAAGCAAGTGTCCCCCACCGTCATGAGCGCTCACCCCACACAGGGGAGACCGCGTCCTAGCCGCCGCGGTCATGTGGGGAGAGAGGACTCCAGGACCTGCAGCCACTGGCTAGGCCAGACCCATACCAAGGTCCCACAGAGCCCGAGGGAAGGGTGGGGTGGCCCTCGGGCCAGGGACCTCACCCTCAGCCTTCTGTTCATCGACCTTTTTTCTTTCATGAATCACGCTTCCTGTTGTAATCTAAGAAATCACTGCGTTAACCAGAAGTCATAAAGATTTTCCAGTCCGTTCCCCTCCAAAAGTTTTATAGCTTTGGATTTTACGTTTAGATTTATAACCCACTTCGAGGTCATTTTTGTGAATGAGGTCTGAGTTCTGGGTGCAAGTTCACTCTCGCGTGTCACTTCCAGGGCCACCTGTTAAAAATTCTCCTTTTCCCACTGAATTGCCTTTTGCACTTTGTCACAAATCAGTTGACCTCATATGCGCGGATTTATTTCCAGACTCTCTGTTCTGTCCCAGTGATCTATTCGTCTGTCTTGACACTTGCACCACGCTGTCTCGTTGTCTTGGTTACTGTTGCTTCATAATCCAACTGGAAATCTGGTCGGGTTAGGCTAGTCTAAGGCGTTTGCATTTGTATCTGATTTAGAATCGGGTTGTGTCGGTTTGCAACAAGAAGGCTGTTGGGATTTTGCGGGGTGGGCGGAGGGGAACGTTGCATTGAATCTGTAGACCAATGGAGAGATTTGACAATAATACGGAGCCTCTGGACCTCGGGACACAGTGTCTCTCTCCATTTGTTTATGCCTTGAATTCTCTTAGCAATGCCTCACCAACCTTCAGCGTGCCAGTCTTGCATCTTTTTGTGGACCCTCTCAGATTTTTCACATAGGTGATTATGTGTCCCCCGGGAAAGATGTTTTATTCCTTCCGTTCTGATTTTTAAATTTCCTTTGCTGATCCAGTTGAGCTGGCTCGAGCCATCAGTCCAGCGTTGAGTAGGTGGTGAAAGCAGACAGCTGTCTTGTTCCTGATCTACGGGGAAAGCTTTCAGCGTGGTGTGAACTGTGGGCTTTGGGTCGAGGCTCCTCGGCAGGATGAGGTAGTTCTTACGTTCCTAGCATGCCGAGTTTTTGTCAGGAAAACTGACATGTTGGATTTTGTCAAAGGCTCTTTTGTATCTGTGAAGGCGATCACAGTGTTTTCCTTATTTGTTTTGTGTATATGGTAGATTTCACTGACTGGTAAAATTTTCAGTTGTTAAACCAACTTTTCATTCCCGGGATAAACTGCACTTGGTCATGGTGTATTGTTTTTAATCTATCATTAGATTCCATTTGCTGCTTTACTAACATTTTGTCTAGAATTTTTGCATCCATGTTCAGAAGGGATGTTTGTCCCTAGTTTTCTTGTGATGTCTTTGATTTTGGTATCAGGTAATGCTGGCCTCACTGAATGAATTGACAAGCGTTCTCTCCTTTTCAATTTTGGGGAAGAGTCTGTAAGGAATTGGTATTATGTCTTCCTTAAATATTTGGTACAAGTCTCCAGGGAAGCCATCTGGACCTGGAGTTTTCTTTGTGTGAAAGTTTTTAACTATACATTAAAATATTTTGATGGGTAGAGTGCTAGTCAACTTATGTACTTTTTTCTTTCTTTTTTTATTATTTATTTATATTTGAGAGAGAAAGAGAGAGAGACAGACAGACAGATAGACAGACAGTGCATAAGCAGGGGAGGGGGCAGAGAAAGATGGAGACAGAATCGGAAGCAGGCTCCAGGCTCTGAGCTGTTGCCACAGAGCCCGACATGGGGCTCAAACTCACTAACCGGAAGATCATGACCTGAACTGACGTCGGATGCCTAACTGACTGAGCCACCCAAGTGCCCCTATACTTTTCTTCTTGAGTGAGCATTGGTAATTTGTGTTTTTCAAGGAATATATGCATTTTTTCTAAGCTGTCAGATTTACTGGTATAAAGCTGTTCACATGTTCCCTTATTTCCCTTTTACCATCTGCAGACTCTTTTGTGACTTCATCTCTTTCATTCTATTGATAATTTGTGTCCTTTTTTTCTCAATCAATCTGGATTGAGCTTTTATTGGTCTTCACAGGAAACCAGTGCTTGGTTTCATTGACTTTTCTCTAGTATTTTTCTAATTTCTATTTCATGGATTTCCACTCCAAACTTACACTGACATGGGCTCCATTTTCTCTCCTTTATCCAGTTTCTTAAGGTGGTCGAGACTAATGATTTCAAACGCTCTTTTTTTTTTTTGAAAAATTTTAAAGTTTATTTATTTATTTTGAGCGAGAGAGCGTGTACAGGGGAGGGGCAGAAAGAGAGAGGGAGAGAGAGAGAGAATCTCAAGCAGGCTCTGCACTGTCAGCACAGAGCCTGATGCAGGGCTTGAACTCATGAACTGTGAGATCATGACCTGAGCTAAAATCAAGAGTTGGATGCTTACCTGACTGAGCCACCCAGATGCCCCTCTTCTTTCTAATAGCGATGTTCAGTGCTATAAATTTGCCCCAAGTGCAGCTTTAGTGCTGTCCCACAGGTTTTGATATGTTGGGTTTTTATTTTCATTCAATTCAAAAATCTTTCCAATTTCCCTTTTGATTTCTCATTTTTCCCATGTGTTTTTTTGGAAATGTGTTACTTAGTTTCCAAATGTTTATAATTTGAATTCTTTGGACCTTATTGTGATTTGTTTTATTTTCCAGAATATGGTCCGCCTTATGTGCACTTGAAATGAAGGTGTTTTCTGCTGTTGTTGGGTGATGTAGTTTATGAAATAGGCCAAGTTAGTTGATAATATTCAAATCTCTATCTTTACTTGTTCTATCACTATTGACAGAGGGGTTTTGAAATACCTGAGTGTAATTGAAGGCTTATCCATTTCTTCTTGCAGTCTTATCAATTTTTACTTGACATGAGCTCTGATACTGGGTACATGAATGTTTAGGACTGTTATATCCTCTTGGTTCATTCCAAAGAAATCTTCTTTATCCTGGTATTAATGTTTGCCCTGAGATTTACTTTGTCTGATGTTTATATAATATGCCGGCTTCCTTTAAAAAAATGATTATTTACTTATTTTTAAAATTCCAGTATAATTAACACAGTGTGACAGGCACTGAGTAATGGACAGAATTGTTGAACCACTATATTGTACACCTGAAACCTAATATAACACTCCAGCTTTCTTTTGACCAGTGTTAGCCTGGTGTCTCTTGTACTATCCTTTTACTTTTTAACCTTCTAAGTAAAGTGTATTTCTTGTAGCCAGCATGTTTGTTTGTTTTTGTTTTTGTTTTTGTTTTACCCAATCTGACGATCTGTTTTTTAATTGTGATGTTTAGGCCATTAACATTTAATGTGATTATTGATGTGGTTAAGTTTAAATCGGTGTTCTTCATTCCTTCATGTCCGGTGTCTGGAAAACTATTGTATATTTGTCTGTTTTTCGGTTGTTTCAAGTGAGAGGCTTAACCCCACCCATCCTAGCTGGAAGTAGAAAGGACAGCTGTAATATCTTAATATTATGTAATACTCAGACCATGTTCAGTTTTCTCTGATTGTCTTAAAGTATCTCTTTACAATTGGTGTGTTTGAATTAGGATCCAAATAAGAACTATGTTGCATTTGGTTGCATTCTTAAATCCCTTATAATCTAGAGTAGTATCCCATCCCTTCTTTCTCAGTCATTTATTTACTGAAGAAAATGAGTCATTTGTCCGGCAGAATTTTCTGGGTTTGGGTGATTATATCTTTGTGATGCTTTTTAACATGTTCTTCTCTTACTCTATATTTCCTGTAAATGGATAGATATAGAGGATCCTTTATAGAATTTGCTGCATGTTCATTCGAAATACATGAAGTTGCCAATATTTGACTATTTGCCCTACTAAATGGCCCTGCTCTTGAGCCTCACACTTCCTGTTGCACCACATTTGGAAGCCCCTCTTTGAGTGACAGAGATTGGCCAGTGGATTCCAGAGGTCAGCCTGGCCTTCCACTGTCAAGTTCCCCCCGTTCCCTGATGGTTTTGGTCACATTGCACATCACCTGGGTCCTTATCTCATTTAGGAATTGCAAACCAGTGGTGTTTTCATTCTGTCACTCTTCTTGTATTTATTAGCTGTGATTCTTCTGTATGTAGGAACTTTTCCTCACCAGTGATTTGGTTACCCTGAAATACAGTTCATTTAGCAATGGCAGGATGAATGCTTACTTTTTCCCCCTTTAAAAACCAATTTTCAGAATACTGTGTCAGTGTCCTAGCAAGCTCCAAAGAGATTGATGATTTGTGTTTGTGTGTGTGTGTGTGTGTGTGTAGTTTGTGTGTATGTACATATATTTGACATATTTCAACTTGAAGTTTTCATCAGTGTTCTGACATTTCTGCACACATATTTGACAGTTTCTATTCCCACATTCAACAACTTGTATGTTTCCTATTTTAGACATGGAATTGGCCTTTGAACCGAGGAGCTCTGGTGACTTTAGTGGAAAATGATACTTAGAGAGTACAATCTGGACGCTACAGGTGTTCATTGCAAACAGAGAGGCTTCTTTTGTGGATCAAGCTAGGAAAAATGAATTTTTTAGAAAGAAATAAATCATAAGTTCATACTGGTATTTCTTCTGAAAGTTTTTGCTTAACTTTAAAGATTTTATTTTTGTATCTCTTCTCTTATAGAGGAAGTTTGGCTCCGAAATACATTAGCACAATTTATATGGACTCAAAATAATAATACCTATATTATTGCTAACAATATATTTACTGGATGCAGTTTAGAGTTTCTGGTTCTTTTTGTCCTTAGGCCATATTATTGCATGAGGGAGGATTGGTCAAAGTTCTATGTTTTCTCTAAATTTTTTTTTGTTTATTTATGAGAGATATAGAGACAGCATGAGTTGGGGAGGGACAGAGAGTGAGGGAGACACAGAATCTGAAGGAAGCTCCAGGCTCTGAGCTGTCAGCACAGAGCTCAGAGCTCGATACAGGGCTTGAACTCACAAACCATGAGCTCATGACCTGAACTGAAGTCAGACGCTTAACCAACTGAGCCACCCAGGCACCCCCAAAATACAATGTTTTAAATTACTTGAAAACAATTTCATATATAGTTAGGTTCCTTTATTTTGTGTTTTGATTTTTAGTGATTGCTTTATTTTTATAAAACATCAAATGGTCTTACCATCAACATTTCCCAACAAAAGACATTTCCTAAATGTCTGGCATGTGTTCCCTCTCACTGGTTCCAGTCTCACGTACAGGTAATAGTTTTTATTAGGTTTCGGTCTCTCCTTCTGTTGTTTCTTTTGTCTTTGAAAACATAAGCAAGTGTTTGTGACCCCCTTTTTTCTCACAACATGCAGGGCACACATTCTCCCACACTTGCCTTTTTCACTTAAAGACGTGTTCTGGAGCTCACACCATAGCCACAGGTAGAAATCTTCTTCCTTCCTTTCCCTCTGGGCTGTTCTCCAGTTTATTCTGCCTGTTCCCTGATGATGGACCCTGGGGTGGGTTCCGGAAGTAAATGATGTTATAGATGATGCTGAAGCCAGGATGAGAACTCAGAGCCTCTGCTCCTGACCATCTCCTGGGACTTGTTCCATATGGCTCTTTCTTAACTGCACCTGGGAACAAGGAGAGCATGGCCTGGGTTCCCCATCTCCTCTTCCTGCTCTATGGCCATTGCAAATGGTGGTGGGGGGTTGGGGTCGGGTTCAAGGCAGCTGAAGAAGCAGGAATGCCAAGCTCAGGCAGGAGACCTTCTGTGCGCCATGGCCCTCTCAGGTGTGACGTGAGGTCATGCTACTGGGTTGAAATCTTGCAGGTTGTTGACTAGGGGTGGGTGTCTGGTGTCCGGTTAATAAAAGGCTTTGTGGGGCACCTGGGTGTCTCAGTCAGCTAAACGTCCAACTTCGGCTCAGGTCATGATCTCACTGCTCATGGGTTCAAGCCCTGCATCGGGCTCTGTGCTGACAGCTCAGAGCCCGGAGCCTGCTTCCGATTCTGTGCCTCCCCCTCTCTCTGCCCCTCCCCCATTCATGCTCTGTCTCTCTCTGTCTCAAAATTAAAAAAAAAAAAAAACATTAATAAATAAATAAATAAAAGGCTTTGTGCCCTGGCTTCCAGAGTATGACTCGGAGACCCTTTCCCAGGCAATCAAGTCCAGAAGTGAATTCACTGCAAGGGGGAAAGTCTTGGATATACCTCGCAATTGATTATTCGCTTGAGAAGCTGGTAGAAAGTGTCCAGTGAGCAAGTAATGACCGAGTGAGGTTGTGGGGCATGCTGAAAGGGCACGTAGCTATGGAAGGCATTAGATGGGACCCTGTGCTGCTGGTTCTGTGTCATGGAAGGATGGCCAGCCCAGGCTTAGGTTCCAAGGACTGAGAGGGTGCTCACAAAGGAGCCAGGGCTGTGCGCACCTAAAGGACAGGGTGGAGCTGGGTATCAGGGACGGGCTGGTGCGAGCAGCCTGCACGCTCGCTGGGCAGCCCAGGGCTCCCTGGGGTGGGCAGCAAGGCTAGTTGGGCAGACACGTATGCCTTGCCTTCCTCCAGGGACTTTGGACCCCTCCCCTCTTCATAGGACTCCCCCAGCTTTCAGTCAGTGGCTTCCCATCCCTCCTGACCCTTCCAAACCCTTGCTCAATTCTACTTAAGCTTATTTATTTATTTGGAGAGAGACGGAGAGAGAACAAGAACAAGTGGGGGAGGGGCAGAGAGAAGGAGAATCCCAAGCAGGCTCCGCACTGTCAGTGCTGAGCGACGCAGGGCTCGAACTCATGAACCATGAGGTCATGGCCTGAGCAGAGATCAGGAGTCAGACGCTTAACCGACTGAGCCGCCCAGGTGCCTCCCCTTTGCTTCTTTTTAGTTGGAACCACCTGTGTGGGCCCCACGGAGTCTCTCTGTAGGATGGGCAGAAGCAAAGGAGAGAAGGTCAGAGAAGCTTCTCACTGGTCATGTTGGCTGGGAGGCCTCTGAGCTTTCGTACGTTCACGCATTCATCACTCATGAACCCCGGGTTCACTGGGGTCCTTTCCGTGCTGGACGTGACACTAAGTACAGACAGAGGTGGCATGCCATTTGAACAGTTAAGCCAGGTCCAAACTTCCTCAGCGAGTGTGTGCCAGGAGTTCCGAGGAGGGCCTGGTTGTGGCTGGGATGATCTGGGCTGCGGGGGCAGGAAGTGGGCACGGGTGGGACTCCGTTGCAGATGACGGGAGCCTGAGGCACCAGCAAGAGGGCAGAAGGTAGCAGCAGCGCCTGCGTGGTCTGGGCGTGGACAGGGACCACGTGACCTGAGTGGAAGGAGAAGAGGGGCTGTACTGGTGGCTCTCACTTTTGGGCCTGTGAGCCCCTTGGAAAGGCCCGCGGACGCTCTGGTTCCTCCTCAGCAAAACTTACCAGTGCATAAACACCCTACCGTTGGCTGTGGCTCTGGCACGTTCACGGGGCCCTGTAGCAGGCCACTGTCCCCAGGCGGAAAGCCCTAGACGGTGGTGGGGGCCTGACTGGCTGGCAGAGACCCTGCAGCTACGGTCGGGCTTTGATGGGTTTGGCCAGTGAGGCATGTGGAGAGCACAGGGAGGAGCCTCTGGTGAGCTCTAGGGGCTTGCCAGGGCGAACGGCATGGCCCGGTGAGTGGGCCTGGTGCCCAGTGTGAAACAGGGTCTGCGTGTCCTCTCCCAGGGACACTGGTCCACAACAGACTTTCTGTAAAGAGTTGTTTTAAAAATGTTTATTTATTTTTGAGGGGGGGAGGGGGAGGGGGGGTAAGAGGGAGATACAGAACCCGAAGGAGGCTCCAGGCTCTGAGCTGTCAGCACAGAGCCCGACGAGGGGCTCGAACCCACAAACTGCGAGATCATGACCTGAGTCAAAGTCAGACTGAGCCACCCAGATACCACATCAGACTTTCTTCATCTGCATGGCGGTGGCCCTGTCAGGCCGACAGCCAGGCCTTCTTTATGCCTTTCAACTCCCACCCACTTGTCCACATCAGAATAAAAAGAACAGCATTGCTAACATCTAAAAGTTTGCCACACTCCAGACGTGTGCTCCAAGCGGTTTGTGTGCATTAACTCACTCAATCATGATAGCGATGCTGTGCGATAGTGTATTATTAGCTCCCCTGTACAGGTCAGGAAACTGAGGCAGAGAGAGGGAATGTGATCTGCCCTCGCTCCTGCTCGAACCCAGAACCCGATGCTTTTCGCCAGTGTCCTGTCCCATTGGCCGTCAGGATGGGTGTTCAACAGTTGGTCATCTAGTGAAAGAGCCTCTGTCCCACTTCAAATGGCATATTTTGAAAATCCACCCTTGGGGGCCCTCATTGAGAGGACATGTAGGAACTTTGAGAGGCAAGTATGTGTCCAGAAAAGGTTCTCATTGAGTTGGAGAGGTGGCCCTCGAGGCCCCTGTGTGGACTCTAAGATCTCCTCCCATGGCCCTTGCTCTTGTTCGTGGACCCCCAGAGGAAGGGGCAGGGTAGGTGCTGGTGCTCTTAGTGACTGAGGCATCCTTGGCTTTAATCATCATTATGGAATTACACATTTTACACGAAAACAAGCACCATTTGTTATGAATGACTTTGTATGGTTTTCTCCCCATTTTCTTTTCAAAACATTCTACTGTCTAACGCCATATCTGGTCTACAGTAGATCCCCCAGTCAGTTTGGATGGACTGGTAGATGGAGGCGTGAATGAGTAGATGATGGATGGGGGGTGGGTAGGTGGATGAGAGAGTATGCATGCATGAGCGCACAAGCAGGGAGGGGCAGAAGGAAAGGGAGAATCTTAAGCAGGCTCCATGCTCAGCCTGATATGGGGCTCGATCCCACGACCCTGGGATCATGACCTGAGCCAAAATCAAGTCAGATGGTCAACCAACTGATCCACCCAGGTGCTCCTGAAAGATACTTCTCATAGCTTTCCAGAGCTGGAGAGTCACCCTGGTCTGTCTGAAAACACATCCCAGATGTCCCTCTCTCCATCACTTGTGGCCACAGCCCATCTTCTCAGCTCTTGCCACCCATACCCACTGTGTCCCCAGTGAGACACTCAGCCAGTCACAAGATGCTTGGCCGTCCCTGGCTCCCCCTGGTTCTAGCAGGTACTGCTCGCTGCCAGCATCCCTAAGTCAGGGTCTCCCGAGGACGCATTCTTATCTGGCCCAGGACTGAGCACATCATGGAGATCTTCTGTAATCCCACAACTCTCCACGGTGGTATTATTCGTATTTCAAGCAGAGGAAGTGGCCCAAGGGCACGCGGTCTGTAAAGAGCCCATGGCTCTCAGGCCTGCTGAGCCTGGCAACGACCTTGATGGTCTACACACACGGGACTTCCAGGTAGAAAGTCACTGACGTTCCTAGTCACACGCTTGCTCCTCTGCTCCCCGGGGCCTTAAACCCAGCAGGCTGTGGGTCTGAGCGGGCGGGACATGTTGCTGTGTGACGCTGTGGCTCCTGGCTGAAACACATCACATTGTTCTGGGGACTTGCTGAAGGCAGGTTTCGGCTTCCCTATCCTTGCAGCCAAGAGGGCTGCCCATCTCAGGGGCACACTGCAGGCCGGGCTCACGCGCTGGAGGCCTGAAGCCTGAAGCCTGCGGGAGGCTCTGTGACAGTCCTGGCACATGGGCAGCTCACACGCATGGCCCCGTGTAGCTCTGTCCACACATCCGCTTGCAGCCCACCGCTACCGGGAGCCCCGCGCCTGCCCCATCTGCCAGGGGTGGGCCGTGCAGCCATGCCGAGGGTTGCCGTGCCAGGTGGCAGGCCCACCATGGCCTCAGTGTCCAGATTTTTCACCTCAAACCACATGCCAGGGTTTTAATGGAAACACTCTGAATGGTGGACTGTTGGGTCAAATATTTTTAAAGTTCTGTGAGTTTCACCCCAACACTTCTTGGGCTACCAGCTATGACCTCTGTGAGAGCCAGCGGAAGCACAGAGCCCTGGAAAGTGCCAGAAAGGAGCGTACGCCCTATTGGGAGGTATGGGTGCTCATCTCTGGGGACAGACTTTGGAGTTGCCTCCTTTCAGGCCAGACCCAGCACCACCATCAGCACTATCCGCGGGACCCAGGAGAATAAAAGAGGCAAGGCTGCTCTGGGAGCCAGAGACCCGAGGGAGAGACATTCTCTTCCACCCGGACGAGGCTGTAGGGCCGGCATGCTCTCGTCCATACCTGCTCTGGTCTTCCCACCATGCTGGGAGCTGGAGAAGGGATTTATTACCTTATTTTTCATATTTTACAGCTGAGTCGGTTGAGGTAGAACCGTGCTTTGCCTACAGACGCACAGCCGGCTGAGGGCGGTCAGGAATTGTGACTTGTGTCCCTGGATTTCCATCCCCTCCCACTCCTGCTCCACCAGCCCATGTCCTGTCTCTTCTGCCCCAGCACGGAGCTTGCAGGGACACATTTGCAAAAAACAGACAATGAATCAACAGTTTGGAAGGCCTCCCCATGCGGAGCCGAGCCGAGTGACCCTTGCCCGGGGTTGTGGGAGAGGCAGGGTTGCCAAATGTGGCAAACACAAGCACGGAGCCCCAGTTGGTTCAGTTTGGGTTTTAGGTAAACAGCAAAGGCAACATTTGGGACAACTTCTACTACAGATTATTTGTTGTTTATCTGAAATTCAGATTTACCTGGGGGGCCCTGTGCTTATCTGGCAACCTCAGGAGGAGGGAACGTGGGCATGGAGTAGGGGAGGGCCGGGAATGCCCATCTCCATTCTGGGGCTTCTGGAAATCTAGAAGACAAGCAAAGCCAGGAACTGTGACAACAGAGCGTTTGGTCATTCTGCCACCTGCGCCCACGCCCACCCGTCCAGCCCAAGGGACAGTGACCTGCGTCATCCCACAGCTCAGCCCCTGGCGTCCAGCCCCCTGCAGTCGAGCTCCGCTGCCTGCTTCCGGCCCCTTAATTGGATGAAGTGTGCAGCTGGGCGCCCGAGGAAGGGAAGGTGGGGCTTCCAGGCAGGGAGGAAAATTAACCTTGGCTTCAGCAAGGCCATGGCTGCTGATTTATTGATTGCCTTGAAATAACAGCCCAATCTAACACAGGCTGACTGAAAGGCAGATAGTAGTTATAGGATTTCTCGTTTCCTCTTTCCCACATTGCCTGGTCTTGGGCTCTGCTGCCTTTTGTTATTAGATTGCTCAGAAAGCACATTTGTTACCCCACTGCTCCCCAGGTGAAGGGACGGGTGTGGAGGGCCACCTGGAAGATCAGAGGTGGCAGTGTGGTCCCAAAGGGCCTTCGGAGGAAAGATGTTCCATCTTCCCCAGAAGAGCCAAGGCCTAACAGAGGGTCCAGCCTGGGAGTTCAGAAGCCCGAGTACTCGTCTAGGCCCTTCCCAGTCCTCGGTTTGCTGGGCTGAAGAATGGGCCCTCTTCCTGGTCACCCAGGAGTGTGCTGTGGTTATAGAAGTGGAGGAGTGTGGGCTCTGGCCTGGGGTCCGGTGTGCATTCTTGGACACATCCAGTGAGCCCCACGGAAACAGGGGAAAGGCCCCTCCTTTAGTATTATTTTTTAAAATGTTTATTTATTTTTGAGACAGAAAGAGAGAGCGAGAGAGAGAACTCATGCACAGGGAAAGGGGCACAGGGAAGGGGCAGAGAGAGATGGAGACTTAGAATCCAAAGCTGGCTTGGAGCTGTCAGCACAGAGCCCGAAGCGGGGCTCGAACTCACGAACTTTGAGATCATGACCTGAGCCGAAGTTGGATGTTTAACCAACTGAGCCACCCAGGCGCCCCCAAAGACCCCTCATTTAGAGGTTGAACTCAGGACTCCATAGTGTCATGCATGGAAGAGACTGCCAGGGTACGTGACATTGATAGCCATTCTCGTCTGACCCTAGAACTCAGATTCAACGAGGATTGGATGTTTCAAATCCGCTTTGTGGAGGTATGGTATACATACTCTGAAATGCACCCATTTCAGGGGTACAGTTTGAGGCTTGACAAAGGTGTATGCCCTTATAAGCACCACTCTGATCAAGGTATAGAACATTTCCTTCCCCACACGCCCTCTCCAACAGTCCAGCACCCCCCACCTTGCCGCAGCACTCCGTGCCCAGCCCCCAGCCCCAGTCCCCAGCCCCCAGTCCCAGCTCCCAGCCCCAGTCCCCAGCCCCCAGCTCCTAGTCCCAGCCCCCAGCCTCCAGCCCCCAGACTCCAGCCCCCAGCCCCAGCTCCAGCTCCCAGCCCCAGTCCCAGCTCCTAGCCCCCAGATTCCAGCTCCCAGACTCCAGCCCCCAGACTCCAGCCCCTAGCCCCCAGCCACCACTACTCTGACTTCTGTCACTAGAGTGGGTCTTGCCAGGTCTAGAACTGCATGTGAATGGAATTAGGCAGAAGGCACTCTTTTGCATTTGGGTCCTGCTCAGCATATAGTCGATGACAAGTGTCCCTTAGCACAATGGGATATGCAGATGGCCCATGCTGTGTCTGTGTGTTCTGTGCGGTGGGTGGCGGGTTTCTGGGAGGCAGAGCCAACCCCAGGAGCACAGAATGCCACCTGCTGTCACTTCTACCCTCATTTTACACTTGGACAAACAGCTCCAGAGAGAGAAACTGGCCTCCCCACGCGTGGAGGACACGCCGGGCAGGTCTGAGTCCAGCATGTGGTGTTCCTGATGCCCCATCTAGCGCTTTCCAGACTGGGCTTGCTGGGAGGGTCACAAGCCCCTCAGGTATAAGTACGTGACACCTTATGTCATTTCTAACAGATTTCAATGTCCTTTTGAAAGCATTATCCCATCAACTGGGAGGAGAAAAATCAATGGCCTTTAACGCTGTAACTGAAAACCACATACAAGGAGCAAGGTGTGGCAAAGATCGCTGATTTGAAAAACAGCTGGGTAATTGGAGGAGTGGGGAGAGGGGCCTTCCCTGGACAGAAGGAGCCCAGGGGGCCATTCTGCTGCCCCTCTTTTTGGCTGTGTGACCCCACCAAGGGGAGGCCTTGGCTTCCTCATAGGTAAATGGACCGTATATCACCCACCCAAGCTTGTTTTGAGAGTTAAAGTAAAAGCACTCAAAATGGTGAGATGCTGAATTCATGGTTATTGTGATTTTTATAATTAGCATCTCTGCATCTCCAGGGTTCTTGGATGGTCACCAACCCTCCTGCTCCCACTGGAGCTCCCTCTGCCTGGGTGTCCTGCCCACCCTTGTGGCTTGAGTCTGCAGTTCATGTTTGATGCCAGGCTCCTCCCTCTGGCCAGGGACGCTTGTATCCACTTCTCTGCTGGGTGGTCACTCTAAAAGGGCTTCTCTTTACCCCTTGGTCTGTACCCCTTGGTCGGCTGCTTTGGAGGCTGACCGTGTCTTCCAGGGGGACCTTCAGAAGGCACCCTGTGCAGACCACACAACCCGTCTTGAAGTCTGACCACCCCAGACACCGTCTGGATTTAGCACAAGTCTTCCTGGCTGGTTTTTGTGCCATTGGATCAGAAACACAGATGGAAACTCTCCGTGCGTTTTCTTGGAGACTCAGCTTCCTGAGGGCAGGCCTGGTGGTTTCCTAATTTTTTGAGCCTCAGATGTACTTGGTGCGGTGCTGAGCACACATCAGTTGGTTGAGTTGGGTTGAATCCTACAAGGCAAAGTGGTTCATCAGCATAAAAGGGTTTTGTGCATAAAAGGACATTATAAAGCAAGTGAAGACTACAGAATGGAAGAAAAAACTTGTGAATCATGTGTCTGCTAAAGGGCTGGCATCCAGAATATATAAAGAGCTCGTACAGCTCATCAACAAAAAGATAATCAACCCAATAGAAAGAATGGCAAAGGACTTGCACAGACTTCTCCAAAGGAGACACACAAATGGCTCGTGGGTGTTCAATGTTATCATTTTTTCGGGAGATTTCAAATGAGGTGACTTGCCACTTCGCACCCACTAGAGTGGCCACAGTTTTTGAAAATGGAAAATAACAAGTGTTGGTGAGAACGTGGAGAAATCGGAACCCTTACACACTGCTGTTGGGAATGGAAAATGGTGCCGCCGCTGTGGAAGACAGTCTGGAAGGTCCTCAGTGAGTTAGAAATAGATTTACCCTACGACCCGGCAATTCCACTCCCAGATGTACACCCGGGAGAAGTGAAAACGCACGTCCACACGAACTGCTACACGAATGTTCACAACAGTGTTATCCATGGTGGCCAAAGGGCAGAAACGACCCAAATGTCCATCACCTGCTGAATGCATGAACAAAATGTGGTCTATCCACACTACGGGTCACAAAGTCACATGCTGCAACGTGGGTGAACCTCAGAGACATTGTGCTAAGTGAAATAAGCCAGACACAAAAGGTCACAAGGTTCTGTTTATATGAAACTTCCAGAAGAGGTCAATCCAAAGATACAGAAAGTAGATTAGTGGTGGCCAGCGACTGGGGAAGGGGTGCAGAGTGACAGCTAATGGGTTCAGGGTTTTGGTGTGGGATGATGGAAGAGTTGTGGAATTAGACCCTGGTGATGGCGGTGACACTGAAAAACACTTTGATTTTGATCTCAGAAAATGTTTATAAAAACCCTGAAATGGCCATGAGAAGTAGGAAGTCTGACCCTGAGGGCCACCCCGCCCCCTGCCCACCGCAGGCCACTGGGTGGTACATTCACAGCCCCTTGAATGCTTGAACCTTCCTTTCCTTCCTTTCTGGTCCTTCCTTTCCGAGTGAGGCCTGTGCTTCCCATGGGGTCAGCAGAGGCCGCCTGCCTGGAGCCGGACGAAGGGTTTGTTTACCTTCTGGGAGAATTGAGCTGCAATAGCAACAGATCTGCAATTGAGGGGAAGGCCCAGGAGCCACCTCACTTACCTCCTTCCCTTAAACTCCCTATACCCTCTCCCTCCAGCCCTCTACCACCCAGGAGATCTGAGGACAGGAGCCACCTTCTCTAGGAAGAGAGTCAGAGAGTCAGTGGCCTTGAGCCGCTAGTCACTCTCTCACTGATTAATTGCCAGGAAAGACAGATCCGTTTGGGAAGTGGAGCTGAGGAGCAGACAGAATCATTGCTGAGGCAGTGACGGAGATAATGGTCCCACCAGCCCCGGGGATCTAGTCCTCCTGTAGGATCCCAGGACCACAGAGGGCCGCCTGGACCTCCAAGACCCTCCACATGTCACACACACACATATATTCGTGTTCAGGTCCCAGGTGGGTGACCTGCTCACATAACTGGAGACCAGCCACCTTGACTCCCAGCCACTTCCCCTTCAGCATCCCCTGCTGGTATTTGCCTTTTTGCACCTCCCCCCATGCTGCGCCCCGCGCCCCGCTGGGCAGCAGGTGCAATGGAAGTCCAGTGGCAGCGTGTGTGTGTGTGTGTGTGTGTGTGTGTTTGTGTGTGTGTGTGTGTGTGTGTGTGTAAGGAAGCTGGGGTCCTGGAGGCCAGCAGTCTGTTCACTGCGCTCCACTGTTAGCTGTTGAGAGTGGAGAGTCTAGATAGGATCCGTTTGAAAACCTACAACAAGGATCCTGCAGCTAAAATTAGACACTTGCAAGTCTGTGCCTCAGGGGGCGCTGGGGAAGCAGGGGTGAGGGTGGGGGTTGCCCCAGGGGTGAGAGCGCCCTGAGTCTGTGCTCCCCCTCGGCCTCCCTTGGTTTGGCGGCTCCTGTTTGTGTCTGTCCGGCTGCTCCTTCTCTGTTTCCGCGTCGGGTGCCGAGACCGTGGGAAGGTGTGCGGCGGGACGCTGGGTTCGGAGCGAGGCCCACGGGCTGGTCAGAGCTCTGCTCTGGCTCAGGTGGCCTTCTGACTCAGGTCTCTGTTTGCTGCGGGATGTGTTTGCTGTGCGCTTCCAGAAAGAAGGCCCTTGTGGTCCACCCGCGGGACCCGAAGTGTGGCAATCCCCGCGGAGCCGGGCCAAGACCCACACGCAGCCGCTGCGTGCAGCCTCCCTCCTTGGAATGGGGGCTCCGGAGCTGTAGAGCACAGAGAGGCCTGCTCCCCGCTTCCCCTCGGCCCCGGGATTCTCCCCAGTGAACATTTTCCGTCGCCTTATCCTCTCCTCTGCACCGTTTAGGTTGCGAGATGGGAACAGAGAACGCGCAAGCTGAGCAAGGCCTTCCGCTCCCCCTACCTGGCCTGCTACTCCCTGGGCGCCGCCATTTTGCTCCTGAACGTCCTGCGCTCCCACTGGTAAGCACCCCCGGGCCGGGCCGACCGACTGGAGTCCATTTGCACTGGGAGCACCCACGGCACCTGGGGGGACAGCCCCTGCAGGCAGTGTCACGGGGGTCCGTCCAGATGAGGATGAACCCACTCGCCCCTTCCTCTCTGGGCCATCGGACTCCCATCAACAGCGGAGTCCTCGCGGCCGCTGGTGGCCACATGCCTGGGGTGCAGGCATGCAGGAGCGGCGTGGATGAGGCCGGGTGGTCCCCAGTCTCAAGTGTGTACACAAAGCCGCTGCAGGAGTCCCCTCCAGGAAGTGCCCGGGCAGAAGGCAGGTGACGCATGGGGACTGGGCCTCACTCGGGCTCGGGATGGTGTTGGCAAGCTGCTCCACTCGTGTCTGGACTTGGTGGGTTACCTTCCTGCCAGGCGACCTCCTTCTAGATGATGAACCACTGCCCTTGGGCCTGGTGGCAGGCACTGTTGCTCAGGCGCGAGGCGTGGTGCCCTGCAGGCGGCAGGCCTGGAAGGGCAGTGACAGCTTTGTCAGATGCGCCCAGCCCGGCCATCCCTGAGCCCGGGGCACCACCTCCTCTGTTCTGTGAGAGCCACTGTGGGCGCCACACGGGCTTGTGGACTGAACGTGGCCCATGCGGTGCTGTGAAAAATGAGTGACGGCACAGGAGAATCACAAGGTCTGACTTGTCGTGACAGATTAGAAGCCCTGGTGGCCCCGGCCCCCATGGGGGAGAGATCCCCATGCCCTGCCTTCCCCTGGGGGCCCTGGGGTGAGGAGGGGAGGCCTGGGCCCACTGCCCCGTCCCTGGCAAGTGGGAAGCCGCCTCTGTAGATGCCAAGGGCAGGGCCGTGTTGATGGGGCCCTTTCCGCTCCCTTTCTTGCTCCCCTTCCCACTCCCCTTCCCGCTCCCCTTCCCACACTGGCAGGGCCCGGCCTTCCCTCTCTGTGTCCAGGACACCTGTGCTGTACACCCTGGGGCCTTCCCGCCATCACGGGCCTGGCCTTCCCGTGAGTGAGGAGAGCGAGTGTGGTCAGGGAAGGCCAGGCTTCCCCAGGGACATTTGACTCGTGGTCTTTGCTTCCTCGCCTCTCCGGCTGCCTGTTGTCTCCTTACTTCCTCCACGCCAGGCCAGGCCAGGCCAGGATGGCTATCCCAAGGGTCCTGGTCCTCAGAGGGGGCGCGGCCCGTGCCCTGGATTAAATGGCACGAAGACACTTCTCCAGAGAGGCCTTATTCACCGCACAGAGGGTCAAGGGGCTTGGCTCGAGGCCCTGCCTAGGGCTCCTTCAGGCCTGCATGTGCTGACCAGGGTCCAGGCCGTCTGACCCCAGGGAGCGTTTTCACATTTATAGTCCCCAAGCAGAGAAGGGTTCTATTGCACAGATGAAGAAAGTGAGGCTTGGCCAGAAGCAATGGTTTGTTTGAGATTTTGTAGCTCATGGAGCCTGATGTGGGCTCGAGACCAGGCAGCTTCACCCTGGACAGCAGCTTAGGGAGACGAGACTCCATTCACTTAGGGGTCAGGCTGCAGGCGTGACCTTGGGCTGGGCTCATGGGTGTAGGAGAGGGGGATGGTCCTATTTGCCTACCCTTGCCGTGTGGGGTGTCGCCCCTAAAAATGGAGGGGGGCCCTGGGCTGCCATGGGCTGGGCTGTAGTCAGTAGCATGTTTGAGCCCAAGCTGGGAGACCAGGCCCCTCTGGCAGATGTGGGGCTTGCTTCTCTGTGAACCCTGGCCCAGGGCTGCCCTCTAGACCCCAGGCACACACTCCCAGGGCTGGGAGGAGGGCCCGTCACTGTGGTGAGGCTGAGGACTGGTAGAGGGCTGGAGAGAACTTGCCCTTGACCTTGCCCCCTGGTCTCGCTGCATGCTGGGTCCCCACCAGGGCCTTCCGGCAGCCACGAGAGGGCTGGGGCCTCACAGGCCTCAGCCCAGAGGCACCAGGACAGACCAGGTGCCCTGAATCGCTGTCACCACTGACACCAGGCGCGGACAGTCATGCGGGGCTCCTACCATGGCTCCCAGTGGTCACCACAGCCCTTTGGGGGTGGGTATTTGAGTCCAGGCATCAGATGGGGGCGAAGGCTGGTGAGCGGTTGAGCCAGCTGACTCGGATGTGCTGCCCCTTCTCAGGGGGCTTGTCTCTGTCTCATTGCTGAGTGCACATTTCCCTGCCCACCTTGGCAACGGAGTCTCTGTGTTCCCCGTTGCTCAAGCTAGCAGCCTGGGAGGCATCCTTAATTGTCTGTTGCTGTTTCCCTGCTCAGTGCAGCAGCACACCGAGGATCCACCCCTGGGATCTGGACTTCGGATCGATACCCTGGGTCCACTCCTGAGATCCACCCCTCTCCCTTATCTCTGGACTATGCAGTGTAGAGCCCCGCAGGGATCCTGTGGGAGTGGGCATCAACTTGGGTCAGCCCTGCCTAGCACCCCCATCACGCTCCCCATTGCAGTAAAGAGCGACCCCCAGGTTCCTCACCTGGCCCAGCCGTGTCAGCCAGCTCTGGGTCACCGCCCCCGTTCCCCGACTCTTCCTGCCGCCTCGCTTCGGTCGGGTCTGGCCTCTCCTGTGTTAGCTCCTGGCACCCACGGCACTCCCAGCTGCACCCTCGTGCCCCAGTGTGACGACCTGCCCCAGCCCAGCTCCGGCAGAGCCCCTCGTCTATTTGCTGGTACAATATAAGACCGATCTCGACCAACTGTGGGTCCCGGGAGGGTCAGGATGGTGTGTGTCCTGAGAGCCAGTTGGTCTCCAGGGCTCAGAGGCGACAGTGAGCACTCAGGCTAGGTGCACAGTGGACCGAGCCTGCCCTGGGAGCCCAGCTGACCCCTGAGCCTGGAGGGAGTGGGCACAGGACGGCTCAGAGGCTCCAGTGCGGTCTGAACACCGCGGAGCGCTCTGGACACGGAAACCAGTTGCTCACTCCTCGGCCCCGTCCTTCTCTCCCCTGGGCCTCACTCAGACTGCGGTCACAGTGCCGGAGTTACAGTGAGATCCGGCTTTCCCTCCCACCACGCTCACCCATGGGGACGCAGCTGCCTGGGGTGCTGGGGGCTGGGAGGGGCTGGCCCAGACAGGCCACTCTCGGCCCTGACCAAAGGGCTCCTATGAAATGGGGGTGGCTGCCTCCGTCACTTGCACATGCACCCCTGGCGATCCTTAGGTGTCCCTGGCCTGGCAGGACTCAGGCTGAGAGGGGGTGGCCTGTGGGGTTAGGTTGGGTGCGACTGTGGGGCCAGGCCACACCTGGGATGTGGTAGGAAAGAGGGGGGGGGGCTGTGAGGGTTTTGGGGCCAGGGCAGTGAATTCATGTGCCAGGTCAGGTTTT
Source organism: Cryptoprocta ferox (assembly GCA_028646485.1). Lineage (NCBI taxonomy): Eukaryota > Metazoa > Chordata > Mammalia > Carnivora > Eupleridae > Cryptoprocta > Cryptoprocta ferox. Next base: position 10,913,208 of record CM053565.1, read on the forward strand.
CAATTTGCAATGGGCTCCTTTGCCCTCCTGCGCTAACCTCTCTCACTGTGCGGCTGAGACAGACATCATTTCGGGTTCCCACTTGGAGGGATGCTGCAGCAGGGGGAAGGGAGGAGGACGGGAAGGGGTTTGGAGGAAGGGAGGGGGAGGGGTGTGGGGGAAGGTGCCCTCCCCGCAGAGAAGCCGTGCAGGCTCCTGCCGGGCCCTTCATGTCTGCCCTGGTCCCGGTTGGCTGCTGGACGTGTTTGGGCCTCCCATCAGCCCATCAGCCCTCCTCCCCTGTGGGGTCCCTCCCTCAATTACTCAGAAAACGCAGCAGGCAGGGAGACCCGAACAGGCTCCTGCCTTGTTCCGCAGTCCAGCCTTGTTAGCCACTCTCCAGCTTAACTGATTTTTTCCTTTGTTTTCTTCCCTGAGGAGGCTTTGCCCAGAGGGCCTGCAGACACTCACCCTTCAGAATGAATGAATGAATGAATGAATGGATGAATCCCATACCCTCCCAACTAGTTGTTGAATTAGCTCAGGGGTTGGCAAACGACCCCCCAAAGGCCCAACCCCACTAGCCACCTGCCCTTTTAATGTCTCATGAGCTCCTCTGGGAACCTCATGTAAGTGGAATCAGACAGTATTTATTCTTTTGTGTCTGGCTTATTTCATTTAGTGCAATATTCTCAAGGTTCATCCCCATTGGAACATGTGTCAGAATCTGCTTCGTAATGCTAAGTGAAATGAGCTGGACTCAAGGACTGACAGTGCCCAATTCCACTTATATGTGGGATCTAAAAAAACCTACCTCATTGCACCAGAGAGTAGATTTGGGGTAGCCAGGGCCCGGGAGTGGGGGAAAGAGGGAGATGTTGGTCAAAGGGTACGAACTTCCAGTTAGAAGATGAATAGGTTCTGGCGATCTAATGCCCAGCGTGGGGACTATATGGCTAATACTGTCTCGTATACTTGAAAGGTGCTAAGAGAATAGGTCTTAGAAATTCTCACCATGCACTTGTGCACGCACGTGCATACACACACGTACACACAAATGACTGTGTGAGATGGTGGAGGTGTAACCCGCCTTATTTTGTTAATCATTTTATAATAGATACGTACATCAAGTTATCACACTGTTTGCCTTAACCTCACACATGGAATATGTCAATTCCATCTCAGTAAAATCAGTAAAAAATAAAAGTATTTTGAAATTTTTTTAAAGAATGTCCTTCTTTGTTAAGGGTGAATAATATTCTCTTATAAGCAAATACCACGTTTTGTTTACCCATGTATCTGCGCATGGACTGTTGGGCCACTGTCACCTGTCGGCTCCTGTACTCATGCTGGTGGGAACTTGGGTGAGCCCTGCCCTAGACTCTTCCCGGTCTTCTTCCCTAGAAGATCATATGGTGGTTCCTCGGTTAACTATTTTGGGGAACTGCCCTACCGTTTCTCACTGTTTGACCTTCCCACCAGCCTTGCTCGAGTGTTCTAGTTTCTCCACACCCTCGCCAGTGCTTGCTATTATTATTTCTTGATAATGGCCATCTCTCTTTTTTTTTAATGTCTGTTTACTTATTTTTGAGAAAGAGAGAGCTCAAGTGGGAGAGGGACAGAGAGAGAAGAAGACACAGAATCTGAGGCAGGATCCAGGCTCCGAGCTGTCAGCACAGAGCCTCATGCGGGGCTCGACCCCGAAAACTGTGAGATCAGGACCTGAGCTGAAGTCGGGCAGTTAACCCACTGAGCCCCCGCAGGCACCCCGGTAATGGCCATCCTTAAGGGTGTGAACTGTTTTGATCCACGTTTCCCTTGAGCGTTTTTCACGTGCTTATTGGCCAGCTGTCCATCTTCCTTGAGAAATGTCTATTCAAGCCCTTTGCTCATTTTTAAGTCGGATTCTTTTGTTTGTTTGTTGCTGTTGACTTGTGGACACAGCTGCATTTTAAACGGTTCCGTGTCTACGTGATATCCCAGGTTTTGCCTCTCAGTCTACAAAGCTGAAAATATTTATTATCTGGCCTTTTGTGAAAAAGTTTGTCAGCCGCTGGACTAGTTGGTGACGAAGGTCCCTTCTAACTCAGCCAGATCCATAATTTTATGATTTTCCATGTCAGGTATCAGCAAACTTTTTCTGTAAGGGTCAGATAATAAGTTTTTTGACTCTGAGGGCTATGTAGTCTCTGTTATAACTACAGCCCGTCAGCATGTAAAGAGTTGAGGGTGACTGAGTCCAATAAAACTTTATTTACAAGCACAGCCAGCAGGGCCAGATTTGGCCACAGGCTGTGGTTTGCCAGCCCCTGCTCTCCATGAAAGGAAAGTCCTATTGCCGCCTTTGGACATCCAGGTCCACCTGGAGAATGATGCCCAGGACCCTGGGAGGGAGTGTGAGTCAGAGCAGCCTGGGGGAGGGGCGGGTGCCCTGGGTCAGCCTCAGCTCTGCTCCCGATGGGCTGGCCTTGAGCAGGTCACTCAGGCTCTCTTGGTGTCCTGTCTGAAATGGAACAGGGGTCCTTGATCCTCTCCCAGGAGGGGTCATCCGTCCCTCACTGACCAGCTCCTCACCGAGTTTGTGGCCAAGCAGGGGATCCCGGGCTGAGCAGACCCCACCCTGCCTCTGGGCCGATTTTACAGCAGCATGGGTGGGGCAGTGACTGGTCAGACCTTCACTCTCCATTCTAGGGAGCCAGTAGGAAGGGTGACGGAGGGTCTGCGATGCCTGGATTATGCAACTTCTCCTACACAGGATGCCAGCAGGAGGCAAAAGCTAGAGGGCCCCAGGTCCTTGGTCCCCTGGCAGGGGTACCCTTCCTGCAGGCCCCCAGCCCAGCACGGTGGGTTTCTAGGAGACCAGCCGGACAGGCCCACCGGCAGCCCAGCTTCAGACGTGTACACACCAGCAAAGACCTCTCTGGCTTCTTCTTGCATCCAGGGCCTGGGAGAGCTGGGAGGAAGTCCCGCCATGTCCAGCTTCCTATAGGTGATAGCTCCTCCGCTCTTCCTTCTCACTGGCTTCCCGGTATTGGCGTTGCTGTGGCCTGGGGTCTGCTTTCCAGGCCATGACTCCTCTCTTGGCTGGACTGGCCCCCCCAGGAAGGTTCTGGGAGGAGAGAGAGGATGCTCACAGGCAGGACTGGTTTCTGTCCACCTTTCTGATCAGCAGTCTCTACCCTCCACTCTGGCCTTTCTCCCACTTGCCCTTCCCTCTGCCAGGTTGGTGATCAGGTGGATGGGACTTACAGAAAGGCTTGTGAGAATCCTGGCAAGATCAGCTCCTGCCTGTAGCCGACAGCCCCCCACATTTTCCCGAGCACCCTTTTCCACACATGGCTTCATTTGATTCCTCGAGATGTTTTCTTTTTCTTTTGTGGTAAAATACACATAGCATGAAATTTGCCACTTAGCCATTTTAGAGGACACAGCTCAGGGACGTTTAGTACACTCGAAATGTGGAACAGCCACTTTTGTCTAATTCCAGAACATTTTTGCCCCAAACGAAAACCCTGTACCCATTAAGCACATGCCCCCACCTCAGCCCAGGGCACTGGAGTCTGAATTTGCTTTCTGTTTCTATGCATTTGCCTGTTCTGGACATTTCCAGTGTGTCTGTTCTATCTGTCTATAAGCCACAGCTTCCATGGTGGGGTGCGGGGGGAGCAGCAGTGGGGTGGGGTGGGGGGCAGAGAGCAAATACACGCATGTGCACTCAACTGAATGGAGCTCAGATCATGTCCCTGTGAAAGCCCTGGGCAGCGGGGTCAAGAGACCACTGGGCAGCAGGTCTGCGGGTATGAAGCCAGGGGCCTGTGGCCGCTAACAGGTACAAAGGGACAGTGCCAGGCATCCGCATCAGCTGGTCTGCACGAGCCGGGCAACCAGAAGTGGTCTGGGGGCCTCGGACAGGAGGAATAGGCTCCTTACCTGGAGGCCATTAGCGCTGGCCTGTTTGCTCTGGCCATGGAGCGTGGAGGAGAGGAGGCCTGATGGGCTGGAGGGCCTCTGTTGAGGCCCCCTCCCTGCGGCTGCAGCCCCTGCACAGCCAGTCTCAGTGGGAGCCTGGTGGCCTGGAGCTGGGATGGCACTGTGTGGACAGCCACGCGGGGCCCAGGCTCCCCGGGGCTGGCACTGCAATTGTCCCATCGCGCCCGCCACCTTCCACCAAGATCGCAGCTGCAGGGCAGATGCGCAGGTGCACAGGGCCTCAGGGGGCCTCGGGTATATTGGGCAGTCACTCAGTGGAGCTGTATTCCAGGACACTTCGGAATTACCCGGGGTCTTGTGGAAACAGGGACATGAAAGTGTGGGGACAGCCAAGCAGGTGACTTCCACTCACAGCGTGGGACGCATCTCCAGCAGAAACAGGGCTGGGGCCAGGGCAGCAAACCATCTTCCCCTCCATGTGCTAGCTGCCCGGGGGCAGGTGCATGGCATGCTTGGACTGGCCAAATCGGTGGGTGTCAGCACATGTGGGTCTCTGTCCCTGTGGCCATCTGTGTGCCAGTCATTGCCACATCCAGGGCCCTGCTGGAACCGCTCATGGGATGTGGGCAGGACAGCCCTGAGGGGCGAGTGGTCACGCAAAGGCGCCAGCAAATGGGGCAGATGGGGACAGTTCACTGCAGAGGAGGGGTGTCAGAAGGTGCAGTGAGAGCATGGCGTGGGGCCTCGAGTGTGGGAGGACTCAGATCCCTGTTGCTGGAGGGCCGAGGAGCTCAGCTGCAGGTGTCCCCACTGCTGCCAGCCACGAGCTCCTCCCCACGGCACGGTGCTTGGCTCCTTCCAGGCCGGCGGGAGAAAGCCTCTCGGACTTTTCTCTCTGGCCTCCAGGCCCTCTTGGAAACGTTCCCCAGGCCATCCGCACCTGACCAGGGTAATCTCCTTTCCGAGGAACTGTAATTACACCTGGAAGCGCCCTCACTGAGCCCGTCAGGAAGTGATGCCTTGCTGTTTGGAGGGCAGTCTGCACCCAGCGGGAGGGAGTCTGCGGGCCTGCAGGGGGTGGGGGGGAGCACCTTGGAGGCCTGCCTGCCAATGGTGGAAGGGGGTTCTAGGTGGGAACAGGAGGGGCATGTGGGGTCAGCCTTAACTCTGCAGGCCGAGCGGGCGTTGGGGGTTAGCCTTGGGGAAGGGCTTTGGTGAGGCGTGGGATCTGGGGTGGAGGCTCTCCAGGAGGAGGACGCTGGGGCGGGAGGCAGGTGGAGGCTGAGGCCAGAACTGGGGAGGAGCCAGAGGTCCATGCAGACTCAGAATCCTGCGATTGGGCAAGTGACTGGTGTGGGAGTGAAGGGGTTCCCTCAGACACCTTTCAGTTCTGATGCCTAGGGTTCTGTCCTATCCTGCCTGGGCGGGGGACCTGTGGGTGGGGACTGTGTGGGGACCTTTGGAAGAAGACCCCCGAAGCCCCTCAGTGCAGGTGGGAGAGCTGCAGAACTTGCTGCTGACCAGGAGGGGGGCCGGGGAGTCTGGGTTAGGCTACCCGGAAGCAAATGGGGCCTGGCTGTTGGATTTCGAGGACACTGCATCTCAACAGGGTGGGTCCAGATATTGGGCTCAGGGCCCAGGTAGAGGGGGCCGAGGACCTCCATCTGGCAAAAGCAAAAATTAAGTCAACAATAGGGCCCTGCCCCCAGCCCAATTGCCCACCCCTCCCTCCACCCCCCAGGCCCACGAAGAGGCCCCCCCTGCTCTACCCCCAACTGCTCTGTTTCCTTATTTGTAAGATAAGACAGACCCTCTCTTGGCTGTGATGGGTTTTGGAAACCCTTTGAAAAGGTGATGTGTTCATCAATTGTACAGGATCAGTACAACGTCACAACCCTAAATTCTAGACACCCGATGACTTTTCGAGGGGTTACCTAGGTGAACGTTTTTGTTTTGGTTTGCTTTAGTACTTGTAGGTTTATTTTAATGTGGATTAGGGGGAAAAAAAAAGTCAGCCCACCAGACACTGATGTTCATGAATAGTTTTGCTCAGTGTGGTTGAACCCTGAGGCGTGCGCTACCCTAAGCCTGAAAGGCAGAGTATGAAGTGAATCGCCGCTCAGGTTCGCCTGGAGAACCCGTGAGGGCGTCCTCGAAGGACTGAAGTTTGTCAGTGCTGCTCAGTTGCAGACAGACATGGCCACAGGCTGGTCTCGGGGCAACGGGCACCACGCGTGGCCGGCCCGGGTGCCTGGCTTGTGGGGACACAATGGGCTGCGACACCCTCTCTCCGCCTCCACTCTGGGTTCCGGGATTTCAGGGGAGCAGAGCGCAGACATCCTCAAGTCACACTGGTGACCGAAAGCTCAATCCAGTTTTTAAAAATAGAACCCGAGACAAATGAATGCGTCTCTCCACTCCCACTCCCAGTTTAGAATATTTCCAAAGGAAATTGCCTCCTGTTATTTCATTCTATTATGGAGCGTGGCTCACAGAGCCACTTATTCCTCCATTAATTTTCCATGGGGAAAGGACTGTGCCTTCCTGGCTTAATGGAGGAGCTAGAACACCACAGATCACCTGATTGGGGCCAGGCCCTGCCATTCCAGGAAACCTGACGCCCGTGGTCCCACAGTGTCCGTGGCCCAGGCAGTGCACAGAGCGCCTGAATAGAACCCTCTGGCAGGGCCTTGCCTGCTTTCTCTGCTGAGCCCAGAGAGCATGGCCCAGAGAGCTTTGCCTGGAGTGGGTGCTGAAGGAGCTTGGAAAGTGCTTTTTGTTGGCCCCTTCTCTTCCTCTCTGCCCACTGGGGAAGGAATGGAAAAGGGTCACAGGTGGATGGAGGCCCGGGTCCAGTCTCGGGCAGCCGTGCAGCCACTACAGGGCCCTCTGTCCATCACTGGCCCTAGATCTTCCCTTTGTTAGGAATCTCCACCTGCTTCCAAGCAGATAGCTTCTCCTGCAGGGTCATTCACCTGGGAGGTGGCTTCAGGCCAGCACTTCCTCGAGAAGATTCTACTTTCATCGCTGTCTTGGCTGCATGCACTCAGGGCCAGGCAGCTTATGTGCTTCCTGGATGATGTGAGTGAATTCTGGCGGAGGGACTGGAGCCGGCCCAGCACGGAGCATGACACCGAGGCCGGATTCTCTGGAACCCCATGGCAGTCCCCTCTGGGCTGGGGCTGGGCTTCCTCGGCCCCCGTGGCCCCAACACTCGCCCTCCTGCTGCAGTCGCTGACTGGTGTCCCACTCGGCTACCCCCACCAGTGACTTCCCACTTACTGGAGTGCATCCAAGCGACCCCAGGGTGGGGTCTCTTCTGCAGGCTGCTTTTGCATGGAGCTCCTGTGCTGGGCTCTGCCCCCAGCCTCTGCCTGGGCTGTTCCTCTTTCTGGAATTCTCTCTCTGCCCTTCTCCTGATGGATGTCTTCACCAGATCCCAGCTTGAGCCTTGCTGTGGCCTTCTGGGCCCGCCATCCGGCGTGCCCATCCCGTGGTGCCCGGTGCTTCATCACGCAGTGTCACCTGCATTCACACCGCTGTCCGTCCCGCTGTCCACAAGCCCCACATGCAGAGCCCGGCATATTTCACACTCACCAGAGTGTGCACAGCCATCGGTCACAACTCCACATGGGGTGATGAGGGGTTACCGCCACCGACTACAGAGGCAAAAGCCAAGGCTCAGGGCATCCAAGTCTGAAAACCAGTGCTTCTCTTTGCCAGGGGCTCTTTTACTGGGCGGCCGTAAGGTGCCCCCCAGAGCAGTCAAGGCGGATGGTACGCTGGGCTGGCCAGGGGGTGCCCACTGTGCCTCATTTCCCACGGTTTGGGGGCCAGGGGTCAGCCCAGGCAGGGAGGAGCAGGTGCTAGAGCTATGTTCAGGGAGGTAGAGCCCCGGGCCAGGCGGGAGGCGGGGGAGAGGGAGGGCACACCAGCCCACAAGAGCACAGAGGCCTGAGCATGACCCCCACCCACCCACCCACATATTCTCTCTGCTGGGTGCTCCCTAGTGCCCTGGTTGCCAAGGAGCCAGGGGCCTGCAGGTGAGCCCCGCTCTGAGTGGGGCAGTCAGCCTTGCTAGGGCCCGCACCCTCCTATCTGCAGGAGATGTGGGGAGGGTGCTGAGGCTGGGTGGCAAGCTGCCTGCTTCATGGCCTTAGCTGTGGGTCTGCAGGGCTGAAGGTGTGCCTGCGTCACAGGGCTGCCCAGAGGGTGAGGGCTGCTGGTTTGCCAGAAAGGCAGGTGAGAGCAGAGACGGGTGGGGCACGGGTGTGGTGACCACGCACAACAGCAGGGTGTGCATGACCCTGAGCCAATCCCAGCAGCTCAGCCTGGATCTGCCGGGTGACCCTGAGCGCGGGCAGCAGGAAGGGTGAGGGAGGGCAGTGGTGGGTGGAGAGCTGGGGGTATGGGCAGCATGACTGGTGTTGAGGTGTGCCTTGACATACATGTGCCACTGTTTGACAGGTCACCATGCGGGCCTCTGCCCGCAGGGGGTGGGGAGTAGTGGGTAGTGGGGCGCTGCTTTTCCTCCAATTGATGAATATGAACCATAACCCATCCTGTGCTGGGTGCCTGGGAGATACTTGGGGGAAGGAGAAGCAGCGTCTGTTCTCTAGGAGCTGAAAGTAGTTGGAGAAGAGAGTTCGAGGGAGGTGGTTTTTTTGCTCAAATAAGGATGGTTTTACAACAATTGGAATTTTCCAGTGGAATGAATGAGTGGAGATGGTGAATTTGTTCTGCTTGAAAGAGCCTTGCAAACAGAGGTACTTGGTGATGGATGGATAGATACAGGACAGACTGATGGATGGATGCATGGGTAGATGGATGGGTGGGTGGATGGAGGGATGGATTGATAGACGGATGGAAGGATGGGTGGAAGGATGAATGGATGGAGGATAGACTGTTGGATAGGTGATGGGTGGATGATGGAAGGATGAGTGGATGGATGGGTGGAGGATAGACTAATGGATGGGTGGGTAGATGGATAGAGGCTAGACAGGTGGATGGGTGTGTAGCTGGGTAGGTAGATAGTGAGCTGCCCAGCTAAGAGGTACCTAGTACAGAGTGACTACAGACACTTGGCCTATGAGGCAGGAGAGCTCCATATCTGTTCTGAGTGTTGCAAACATGGGGGAGTGGCACACACATGTACTTGCTCCCACACACATCCTTTCCTTTGAGTGTGTCCCTCATCAGTGTCAGCTCCTCTCTAGTGAGGGAGACCCTGAACCTTGCATGCATTAACATGAACCCAGTCACTGTGCCCCGCCTGCACCTCACCTTCCCCTCTTGAGTAGCCAGTTGGAGAACCTGAACTTCCAAACCCATGAGCCCAGTCCTCTCCCCCACGTTTTCATCACTTGCTGTTTAACAAGGTCTTTAATGGCTTGTCCCCAAAAGGAGCTTGCTGGGGTCATTTCAGAAATGGAGGGAAAACATTAAGGGGCCTCTGAGTGCACCTCTGAGGTGCTGGGATGTGGCCAGCCCTGCCCAGGGGCTGTGGAGGCTGCAGAGGGGGCAGAGTGTGCCCCGGGCTTCTGGGCACTGTGTCCACCCCAGGGGCACGGGATGCCAGCACCATGTGCAGCACCTGCCAAGTGCAGGGGTGTGTGGGCAGAGCCAGCAGCATGCAACTTTTCTGCTCTGAGCCACATGTGCCTCGGAAGTGCCAGTTGCTAACTGGACAGGAATCGGAGTTTGCAAACTGGTGGCCTTTGGGCTGAATCTAGCCCACTGTCACGCAGAGTCTAAAGCAGTTGTCATTATTGCCTATTTCTAATAATTAGAGTATTGTACATGCAAGTCATGATTTCTGGCTTCTCAAAAAATAAAAAGATGTAGGAGGGCCCAGGCTCCTCATTCTGGTCACTTCTCTGGTGGGGGATGGGGGGGGAGCTGGTGCTACAGGGGCAGGACAGGGGTGCCACAACCCACCGGCAGCCTACCTCACTTGTTCGGGTCACCAGCCCGGCCTCGGCAGGCTCTGAGACCCCCTGGACTGGCTACTCTGGGGGTCACCTGAGAGACAGAGGGTGGGAGGGGTAGGGGAGCCCCTCTCCATGCAGTGATCTCCTGACTCTCCCCCCAGCTTCACGCAGGCCATGCTGAGCCAGCCCAAGATGGAGAGCCTGGATAACCCCACGGCCTACCACTTGGGCCTTGCGCTCCTGGGAATTGGCAGCACATTTGTGCTCTCCAGCTTCTTTGCGCTGGGCTTCACTGGGACCTTCCTAGGTAAGACCCCGGGGACTGGCGGGCCATGAGCAGACCCGCTTTGGGCTCAGCGGGGGGCCGGGGGGCCGACTGCCCTGCCATCTGTGACACCTTCATGGGGTGCACGGGTGGACCCAGCCATATTCTTGCTCTGCCACTAACTCTGGTGCTCAGGGCGCCTTCCCTCCTCTAGGCCTCTGCCTGGTCAGCTTGGGAAGCTGGGCTCTCTTACCTCATCCAGCTGGTTGGCCGCCAGGCCAGGCAGGATTTCCACTTGCTGGGTTGGGGCCACGAGGCAGGGCTGGTGTGGTCTGGATCGGGTGTGGGGTAAGGGGGTACTGTCCCTGCTCTGCATTCCCCTCTGCCTCCGGCTCAGGTGCTTTTGTGCCGGGAGCCCCATGCTGGCCTGGGTAGGGGTCCTCATGATGTCAGCAGCTTCTAGCAACTCGGAAGCCCAAGGAGGAGAGCAGCTGGGAGAGGCCGCAAGAGTAAGGGCAGTCTCAGGGCCAGGGACAGAAAGGAGGAGGGAGCCCACAGAGGGAGCCCCGCAGGCAGCCGGCACGTAGGAGGTGCCCACCCCTCTGACGGGCTGGATCGGGGGCTCCTGGGTCCTCGCCAGTCTCAGCCTCCAGCCCATTTCACAGACCTGGCCTCAATTTCCTCCAGTGCCCAGGGCAGTCCCCCCGCCCTCCTGATTTGCCTGGGCGTCTCTCTACACAGCCGCTTGGGACCTGGGGTACTGCGGGCTGCAGTGGGGGGCCTGGGGTACTGTGGGGTACTGCGGGGGGGCCTGGGGTACTGCGGGCTGCAGTGGGGGGCCTGGGGTACTGTGGGGTACTGAGAGCTGCAGCGGGGGGCCTGGGGTACTCTGGGGTACTGAGAGCTGCAGCAGGGGGCCTGGGGTACTGTGGGGTACTGAGGGCTGCAGCGGGGGGCCTGGGGTACTGAGAGCTGCAGCAGGGGGCCTGGGGTACTGAGAGCTGCAGAGGGGGGCCTGGGGTACTGTGGGGTACTGCAGGGGGCCTGGGGTACTGTGGGGTACTGAGGGCTGCTGAGGGGGGCCTGGGGTACTGTGGGGTACTGCAGGGAACCTGAGGTACTGTGGGGTACTGCAGGGGGCCTGGGGTACTGTGGGGTACTGCAGGGGGCCTGGGGTACTGCAGGCTGCAGCAGGGGGCCTGGGGTACTGTGGGGTACTGAGGGCTGCAGTGGGGGACCTGGGGTACTGTGGGGTACTGCAGGGGGCCTGGAGTACTGCCGGCTGCAGCAGGGGGCCTGGGGTACTGTGGGGTATTGCAGGCTGCAGAGGGGTGCCTGGGGTACTGTGGGGTACTGCAGGTGGCCTGGGGTACTGCAGGCTGCAGCAGGGGGCCTGCAGCTACATAGGAGCTTGTGTTCACAGGCACACGAGACCCCCGGGAGCAGCGTGCACAGGAGACCTGTGCTGAGGCCTGGCCTGGGCCTTTGGGCACCTGTGGCAGTGGGGCCCGCAGGCAGTTTAGTGCCTCGTGCTCAGGCTGGAGCTTTGGGGTGCCCAGTGGTAGGAGAGGGGCATGCAGGCAGGAACCTGGGAGGAGAAGTGGGAACTCAGGGTTTGCCGGGTGGGGGTGGGGCACTGGGGCCGGTGGGAAGGAGGCCTGGGAGCAAACAGCAAGCTCCAGGGCAGGGTGGCAGTCAGGGTGGCTGGTGTGCAGGGGCGGGGGGCTGAGGGGCAGTCGGGCAAGGGTGGGAAGTCAGGTGGAGGCCACATCACATGTGTCCCTGAAGGCCATGCAGGGGCCTGAGGCTTTACTCCTGGGGAGGTGGGGCCACAGAAGGGCTTGGGAAGATCTCATGCCAGCAATGAGCAGGTTGGACTGGCCGGGTAGTGAGGGGGGCACAGGGAAGAGGTGGGGATCACGGTGTAGGCCTCACAGAGCTGGGGCCAAGGGCCATGGAGGGAGGAGGGGCGCTCTCCTGTCCAGCTCAGGTCCTGGAAGACCAGGGGTCAATAGCCCCGTGGCATGCCAGCGCGGCGCAGGTGTGGGCACAGAGTTGTAAAGGAGCTGGCGGAGCCCCGGATGTGTGGGGGGCAGGACATGGTCAGGGCCGTGTGGGGCGCATGGCCTAGAGGAGCCAGTCAGGGGGGCGGGCAGGGGGGAGGAGCCTGACAAGAGCAGTCACCGCAGCATGCCGCCACCCAGAAGAGGCGCTGAGAAGGGCCGCTGGGCTCTGGATGTAGGGCACAGCAGCCACCGCCCTCCTGTGACTCAGCCCCAAAGCGGGTTTCTGTGCCATCCGCCTCCAGGCCCGCGGCCCCATTTCCTGCCTCCTGGGAAGACAGCCTTCTGCAGCCCCCGGGCGGCTCCCGTGCCCCCGCGCCCTTTGTCCCCAGACAGCGGACTCCTCTGCCTGCTGCTGCCCTACTTCCACCTCGGATGAAGCTCTGAGGGGTCCTGGGGAGAGGAGGCCAGGCAGGCACGGCAGGGCCCTTCCTGAGCGGCACCGTGCCTGTGGCGGTGAGGGCCGCCTACCAGCCTGTGCCGGAGACCACGTCTCTGTGCCTTTTGGAGCGCCCTCAACGGGAGGCGCCAAGTCTCAGAGGGGTGGGTGATGGGCCTGTCCGGGTCGGCCGTCTGACGGTCGCACTCTCCACTGTGACCGGCTGCTCGGAGCTGGCTGCAGGCCGTGGTGGGCGGCCCGGGGTGGGATGAGCTCACCCAGGCCACATACTGGGTGAGAAGGGAGGATCTGGGGGTAGCAGGCAGGGCAGGGTCTCTTTCAGGAGGTGACATCAGCCAAGGAAGAAATGCCAAAGGAGGAAAGATGCTTTCTAGACAGAGAGCAGGGAAAGGTGTCCCAAGCAGAGGGAACAGCATATGCAGAGGCACAGAGGAAAGGAGCAGATGGTGGGGGAAGGCTTCAGGACACTGTGCCCTTGGAGGTTCTGCATGCCTGTGACCTGAGTGGACCCACTGCCCGGGGTGCCCCTTGACTCGGAGCCTCCTGGAGAAAACCCCGTGGTGCCCACCCTGGGGGCCTGCCTCAGTCACTGCGCAGCCAGCTGTGACCCTCAGGCCCCGCCCCACCTTGTCCACAGGCGATTACTTCGGGATCCTCATGGAGGCCAGAGTGACCACATTCCCATTCAACGTCCTGGACAACCCCATGTACTGGGGCAGCACGGCCAATTACCTGGGCTGGGCCATTATGTGAGTATCGCGCCTTCCGCCCACCCTCCCTGCCTCCTGGGGAAGACGGGCCAGTCCTCTGTCATCTGTGGAGCCGAGGTGTTCCTCGGGACTTTCTTCTGCGTGGAAACAGATGACGTCCTAGAACAGGGGCTATAGCCCTGTAGGGCCGGAGAGGCGAGGCTCCCAGGCCGTTGGCAGGGCAGCCGCGAGGCCGTAGGGAAATGGATGGCTGTGGCCAGTGCCAGCACTGCTGCGCTCGTGGACCCTGAAATTTCAGTTTCATAAAACTGTCGTGTGTCATGAGATATTCTATTCTTTTTTTTTTTTTTAACCATTTAAAAATATAAAAATCACTCCTGGCCTACAGACCGTAGACTGCCAATCCTGTCCTGGAACATTAGGGCTGGCAGGTCCTTAGCCACCGCCAAGGGCTCACGCTGTCCAGAGACCCCAGGCGGGGAGGCCAGCATAGGGGGCGCCATGGGCTCTGGGCCTCACACCCTGCGCCCCTGCGGAGCACTTCCTGTTTGTCCATTTTCCATATTAGGGCTTCTTCCACCGGCAGTGTTTTGGTAGAAAGCGTTCTGCTTTTATTGGATACTTGAAACCATGTGCTTAGAATGTTGCAGGTGCTCCCAGAGACCAGAAAGGTTCTAGGACATAAAGGAATGAGTCTCAAATGGTGGAATGTCAGGAGCGAGATGTTTCCTCGCAACCCCTGCCTTTAGGTGCAGCCCAGGTCGGAGCACTGGGCTTTGAGTGCCAGGCGCTAGAGGAGTATCTGTGGGTCTGGCCAGGACCTTGCCCCCTGCCCCAGCCCAGCCCCTCTCACCTGGACTTGGGCGGTGGGATCCTGGGGGGGAAGGTTCCATGCCCCTAGATTCACCCACTCCACAGCGCGTCTCCCTAGGCCCCACCCTGCAGCCTCTTGATTCTGCCCCCTGAGCTCACCCCTGCCAGCGCACCCACTGTTCCCTCCCTTTTCCATTCCCTTTTGGTATTTTCAAAGCCAACTTGAGTGTTCTCTCCTCCAGGAAGCCCTCCCTGACCATTCACCCACCCCCCTTCCCACAGCTGCGTCCTCTGTGCTCAGATACGCCCTCCAAAGGCAGAGCTCACATGTGGGCCCCCTCTATGCCCCAGTGGTGGTGCCTGGTGCCCAGGAGTGAGATGTCACCAGGTCAGGGCTCTCAGGAACATATGAGGGACCGTAGGGAGGACACCAGCCTCGCGGTGAGGAAGGAGGGCCTCCGCTGTGCTGCAGGACGCAGCCTTTTGTCTGAGCTCTTAGAGAGGGGCCATTGCCTGGGGCTGCAAGATGCTGACCGGCAGGGCTGCCCCAGGCTCCTGCAGCCCATCTGTCTCCCAGCAGGGGCTCCATGGATGGGGGAGCCCTGTGAGCCCGGGGCAGTGGGATTCCTGGGGGCCCTGGGCACCGGGGCCTCCTGCTCTCTCTAGGCCTCCGCCTTCCCAGCCCCCCAGCCCGAGTGGGACGCAGCTGGTTCCCTCGAACCAGCCCTGCCACCCGTCAGGCTCAGGGTCGGGCATGTGGGTCAGTCTGGACCTCAGGCTCCCCTTCTGCAGGAGAAGATCCTTTCCACACAGGGTTGTTAGGGTGTCAAGGTCAAGAGTGTGAGAGCACATGGGAAGTGGGGAAGTTTCCTGTGGATGTAATGGAGAAGGGGTGCCTTGCTTGGCTCATGCTCCAGGGCCCGGGGTGGGGGCCATCCTGGGGGGTGCAGGCCCCTGGCCCCGTCTTCCTGAGCCTCCGCCCCAGCTCCTTGGGTGCCGGACTCGTGGGTGGGGGTGCTCTGCTCACTCCAGAAAACCAACAGGGCCAGTGAGTAAAGCTCCCGGAGGGCAGATTTCATTTTAGCCCCAGAAGGGTCTCCGTTTGGCCTTGGCATCTGCACCTGGCAGTGGTGAGGGGCGGGCAGCCCCCTCAGGCCTGGAGAATGATAGGAATCGAGGCCACAGAATGGAGGGTGGGGCCTTCGCTGTCCCTGCTGGAGCTTCCGGACAGACAGAGAGACAGGGTGAGGCCCCGGGTGGAGGCGAGTGGGCAGGGCAGAGGGTCTCCGCGTGGTGCACACAAGTCCTGGGGCCCCCAGCCTGGGACTTCTGTGAAGGAGGCAGAGCGGGGGACACAGAGCCCGCCTGGGGCCCATGTTCCCTGCTCGCTCCCGGCTCCATGCGGCCCCACGATCCAGTTTCCCTCTCTCCCCTGAGCCATCTGGGTGCCGCAGCCCACCCCCTAGGGAGCCTCTGGGGTCAGAGGCAAATAGGAAAGGTGGGGCCAATTGGACAGTGGATGCACCCAGGCTCCCCCGTCACCAGCAGGGAGCCTGTGAAGGGCCCCCTGGACCCCCCACATGCGGCTGGGGGCCCTGGACCGTTTCTAGAAAACAGCCTGAGAACATGGTCATTGTAGGGCAGGTGTAGCATTTGTTGCCCTCCCCCCCCCCCCAACATCTTCCTCTGCAGAAAAGGCCACGCTGGGCCACTCGGGCAAGTCTGAGAGGCCAGACATTCTTTTCATCCCTGCCGTGTCCTGAGCGGGGGCTGGGGAAAGGAGCAGGGCCCCCCGTGGAGGACTGAGCCGTCCTGCACAGGCGGCCAGTCGGGGGCCACCGGGTCAGGACCAGCACGGCGGGGGCCCTGCTCCGAGAGAGGAGGCCGGGCCCGGACCTGACCGCGTGTTCTCCGCAGGCACGCCAGCCCCGCCGGCCTGCTGCTGACTGTGGTCGTGGCCCTCATCTACATGGTCGCCATCCAGTACGAGGAGTGAGTAGGCACATCGTCACACACGGGGAGTGTGACTCGCCAAGTGGCCGACAGGAGGCTCAGAGCGGGCCGGGGTGGGGGGGTGCTGGGGGGCCGGGCAGGCGGTGCCTCCTGTCCACGCTGCAGTGGGGGACACGGCCTGGGCAGTGGCATCACCCCCGAGACGTGCTGACGGGGCCTCCCTCCCCACAGGCCCTTCACCGCTCAGATCTACCAGCAGAAAGCCTCCCTGTCCCACAAGCGGAGCTGACCGGGCCCGTGGCCACTTCACTGAGGGCCTGCCGCCCCCGGCCTACCCCGAGTGCCAGGCCCTACAGCGGGAAGAAGGGCGCCTGGCCGCCGCTCGGTGTTCGCGCCCGATGAGGGCCGCTCAGTGCCTTGGAAACCTCTGCCTTGGGGGCCCTGGACATGCTGTTCTTTGGCCACTGAGCCCCCCGTCCCGCTGCCCCCAGCACGCCCTAAGTCACCAATAAAGGCACCCTGATGCCAGCATCCCCTCGGGCTCTCTGTCCCCCCAGGTGGGGAAGGGGAAGGAGTTTGGGGCTCCTGGGGAGGGAGCATTCCCCCGAGGGCTCCAGGCCAGGCTGGTGTGGCCCTCCTTCTGCCTGAAGCCTCCCAGCCCTGAGGCTGGCATCGCCATCCACGGTCGGCAGGGAAAGGACCTGCCCAGATATTTGAGCTTCCTGGGCCACCGGCCTTACCCCCTGCCCCAGTGCCCCCTCTTCTGTCCCTTTCCTTTGGGGAGCCAGCCCAGCCTCCGAGTGGGGGTGTCCTGATACCACCCAGCAGCCGCACATGCCAAGGAGCTCCCAGCCTCTGCGAGCAGCCGTCAGAGGGTGAAAAACATTATGCTGAAAATGTAAAAAGTGACATGATGGTACCTGATGGGGGTGGGGGGTATTAGCCATGGTGTTCGGGGGGGCCCTCCGCGGGGGGGACATTTGACCTGAGACCCAAATGAGCAGAGGGAGCAAATGGGAGGATTCCAGGTAGCAGGAATGGTGAATGCAAAGGCCCTGTGGTCAGAACAAGTGTGGGTGCCCAAAGCAGCAGACTCTGAAGGACCGAGCTAGTGAGTGGCATCAGCCAGGAGGTGCTGGGCCCCTTGGGGTCAGGCCTATGAGCTGGCCCAGCTGGCACTCCCCCGACCCCGCGCACTACCGCATTTGCAAAAACCTAGGCTCTGACACTCATGTCTCTGAACCCCAAGCCACCAGGTCTAGCCCAGATGGGCTGGCCTTGGAGACAGACCGTCTTTGTGGGGTGATCTGAGGGCTATAAGAAAAGCCCAAATGTGGTCACCGTGCAATCCCTTTTGGCCTGTGAGGGGCCTGGTATGGGATGGAAATGTCATGCCCTTAAAGACTGACATGGAGTGGGCTGCTGGAAGGGACTGGTGAGGCTAACGTGCTCCCCCAGATTTGCTAGCAGTGCTTGAGCCCGCAGCGGGAAGGGAAGGGCCGGCCCGGCTGGACCTCGGACATTTGTCACGCACCTGCTCTGGGGCCCCGCCCCACACTGACTGTGTCTTGAAACTATCGGGCAGGCCGGGGTCACCCCCATTTGGCAGCGAAGGCTGGGTGGCTTGTCCCGGAGGCACAGGTCCGTCCCACCCCAAGCTCACACTCCCTCTCTCCTGCCGAGGTGGGAGGCGTCGAGGAGAGGCAGGGGCTCCCAATGCCATGGGGGAGGGGTTGCTGGATGGAACCGGAGGACCTGGGCCCGGCACCCAATCTCCCCCCACGCCCCGGGCTGAACTCCGCATCTCTGGTTAATGCTGACATTTCTCTCCTAATCCCTTGTGAGCCTCAAATCGCCAGAGGCGCAGGCCGTGTGATCATTTGGGGCCTGGTGGTCAGGCCTGGCTGCAGAGTCCAGTGGACAGGACTGGCCGGCCCCTCGTCCTGGCCCCTGCCTTACCTGCAGGCCACCAGCCCTCCAAGGACACGGGGTTGGCCTTTCCCTCGTTCGCGCTGGGAGATGGCCGCGAGCCCAGACTCCACCTGTGCACGGCCTCTTAGAGCCACAGTCCCCCACGCTGCAGAGGGGCCATAGCCATGCCTGCCTTGTGGGTGCACCAAGCGCCCAGGCAGTCCAGGCCGGGTCTCCCTCGTCACCCGGGGAGCTCCTTGAGCCCTTTTCTTTGGTTTCTGGAATCCAGACTCGATCTCGGGGCTTGAGGGCCCACAGGAGGCATCTAAAATGGTCTTACCCAATGCTTCAGTCCCTGCCTCTGCTGGCATAAAGAACAGGGAGCTCACTCCTCCACAGGTACCTCTGCACACAGAGCCTTTAAGGATATGCTGGCGCCCCGATGTCAGGGCAGAACTGAGGAGCCCCAGCCATGCTGACCCGTGGGTGCACCGGCTGTGGGAGGAGGGGCCCAGGGTGGGGCCAGAGCCATGCGCTGAGCTGGCTGCCCTGAAAGGGTCTGTGTTAACGGGAACAGAGCTCAAGGCTGAAGAGGAAACGGCCAGACATCTTCGATCTGGGCTTGATGAAGGCAGCCTGTCGGAGGGGAACACCAGCTCTTTTTGGCCACTGTCCTGTCCATGTGGTGGCAGTGGACCAGGTGACACAGGACAGCTTTGTGCAAAGGGCTGCTGGGGATGAGCTCGGGCTGACATGATAGCGTCACCGCGGGAAGCGGCCACTCACCTCCGCCCCTGCCGGGGGCCTGCCCGGCACTCTCCTCAAATGGCTTTCAAGGACGCCTAAACCGCTCTTTGCCATCGGGCCAGGCTCTGGCGCAGATTTCTTGCCTTGGGGGCCAGCTGTCCCCCATTCAACATGCCCTTAATATTTGGTCAAATATTTTTAAAGTTCCCATTTTACTTTGAGCAGGAAAATTGCTGCTCTGCCAGTAAATGATATTTACAAGCAGGCTCAGCCTCACAGATGCTGTTTGTTACCTTATGACCAAACACACAGGAAAGGAAATCATTTGTAACCATTATTAACCTGGACAACATAAAAACAAGGCTTGGGCTGGTGGGCGTGGGTGGTGGGAGAGCTGGGAAGCTGGGGTGGGGGACTTGGGGGAGGCGTGCACACGTCCCTCCACCCCCCAGCGCCTTGCCCAAAGTGTCCATGGGCGGACCACAGGGCTCACCTGCTGAAAATATGTCCCCACCCCGGGACCACTCGGATTCAGTCAGCCTGTGGCAGGGCCCAGGCATAAAGTCATGGAAGGCCACCCCAAAGAACAGAAAAGCATAATTCAATTAACAAAGAGCCTGGCAGTGGGCAGCTGTGCGGGCGTCATCCCTGTGTGCAGGGGTGGGTGCCTGCCTCAGAGCTGGCCTCACTCCTGTGTGGTGTGGGCTTTAGGAGGGGGGTCCAGCTTCCTGTTTCTTTCACTCAGTTCCTTTCTGAAGTTCCGCTACTTCAAAAACATGAGCACGTGTTACTTTTGTAATACAGAGTTAGGCCTTTGAAAAAAGCCAGGAAAGAGGCAGCCCAAACTAGCAAGCCTCACCCCTGCTTGCTTCCTGGGGGAGTGAGGCCCCCAGGCCCGGCACAGGGGTGGGCAGGTGCATAGGCTTTTGGGTGGGCAGGTGCATAGGCTTTTGGGAGGCATCCATTTGGGGAATGAATGACCGAGGCGCTCAGGGCTTAGCTCGGTTGATTTAGGACAATAAATATAACCTGGCATCTGTGAGGTGGGGTGACGTGCCGGGAAGGCGCCAGGAATCGTGGCTGAGAACCCAGGCTGCGCCCAGTGCCCCCACTGGCACTTACCAGCTGGAGGGGGCTGGGGGCACGATGTCGGCGCCAACCTTGACATCTGCCCTGGGATGGGGGAAGGATGCTCTATCCAGGCTGGGTTCCAGTCGCTGGATCTCCCTAGGGAGATCTGGGTTCAAATCCTTGACCCTGCCTCCCTTGAGCCTCTGCTCATCACAGTGGCCTTCCCAGGACTAGAGGCCCCCTTGACTCTGGCCCTCCCAGCCTGGGCCATGAAGAAGGAGCCAGAAGCCATCCTATTTCAGAGCCCAGCTGCCCATACTTCGCCTTCACAGGAGGCAGAGGGAGGGCCCCTCATCTGGGGGTGGTGCAAGCCCCTGCCGTGACCAGCCCCCGCTCGCATCCTTGTCTGGCCCCTTTCTTCGGTGAAAGCCCTGCCCCACTGTCCACGGTGCGGGGCACCAGCTCAGTTCTTTCTCACCTCAGACGGGGAGGGCAGGGTCAAGAGGGGTGGGGAGGACCCAGTCCAGCTGACATGTCACACAACTCCTGCCTAAAGGACACCAAGAATCAGAGCCAAGGGATGAGCCCTTGGGTGCTCATCATGTGATACGTGCCATTGACCCATCTCATCAACAGGAGACAGACACAAGGCCTGGGGACAGGTGTGGAGGGGGTGGGGCTGTGGGGGGTATACTTGGAGTAAGGGGCACGGATGTCCCACAGCGGGGGACAGAGCCACAGGAGGGGCACAGTTGGTCGTTAAGAGCCAGGACTGCCAGTTCCTTGGGTTTAAGCCCTAGGCCTGCATTACGAGTCATGGGCCAGTCATGCCGCCTGCCTCAGTTTCTCCATCTGAGAAAGAGAGTAATAGCTCCTACTCCTTAAAGGTTGCCGAAAGCAAGGACTTGTAATAGTACGTGGCACAAAAAACCCCTCTTCTGGCATCACCCTGCAGAGGCTGCGAGGTTCAGTTGGCACTCTTGTCATAGAAGGGCTGGATAAGATGAACATGCAGCCTACAGGCCCCGTGCAAAGAGCAGAGGGCTGCAGCCTGGCACCCCTGACCCTCACAGCCTGGGATATCCTGGCCCTTGCGGGTAGGTGGGTGGCGCCAGCTAACGCTCCCTGGCTTTCTCCCACATCAGAGCAGCCCAAGCAAAACACTGCACCGTCTCTCCCGCTGCGGAAGGAGTGATGGCTCTGCCATGGCTCCAGGCCCTTCAGCGGCCGCCTGGTTACTGATCAACCTGCGGCCTGCTGGGTTTCTCCTGCGCCCCCCTCCTCCCAGCCCTGCGATTTCATGGGTCATTTACTGTCGTTGTTATTATTACCAAGTTCCTGCCCCCCTAAACTGCTTGTACTTTCTCATCCACAACCAGAACCAGAACTGCTGTCTTCCAGAAGAGGAACCCCAGACGCAGAGAAGATGAGAGGCTGCTGTGTGCCCAGGGCCTTCGCACTCGCCCACTCTGTGTCTTGGAGGCCCAGTTTCCCTAGCTATAAAATGGGAATGTTCGCCCAAGAGACTCCCAAGGCACAAAATTCGATGGGGGAGGGAGGAAGGGACGTTGGCCTAGGCTTGACCAAGGAAGAGCAAGTCTCTGGTCCTCTAGGTCCGCACCTAGAGGTGCGGCTTCAGAGCATCCCTGGCTGGGCGAAAGGAGACGCCGAGGCCCGCAGTAGAGCACGGGGAGGTGAACGGCTCATGTTGGATCCCGGCCTGGAGCCCCGCGGCCCGCACCTCCGCAGACCCCCGTCTCGCCGCTAGCCCCCCACTCCAGCCCAGGGAGCGGTGCCGGCGGCCCCTCTGCCGCGCCGGCGGGGCCTCTGCTGCCCTCTGGCGGCCAGAGCGCGCGGCGCCGACCTCGGCGCTGACTCTGCCTCCGGGGAACGAGCGCGCGCAGGGAAGGGGGCTGCGGCGGGGCTCGTTCTCCAAGCCTTAGAGAGAAGGTAGGTCCGCAAGGCCCCGCCTAAGGGACCCAGCACTGTTAAGCGCCTGCGATCCCGCCGCAGCTATGACTGGATTGCTATTGTTATTCTCTGGGTAAACTGAGGCCCAAGGAGAGTGAGTGTGCGCGTGCGGGTCTGTGTGTGTGTGCGTGTTTCGGGTGGGGTCCTTGCCCCAAGCCACGAAGGGTCAGAGGCACAGCCGGGATTACAACCCCGACGCCCTTGCGGCTGCTGAGCCCCGTGCGGGGGTAAAGGGGTCCGCGCGCCCTTAGGCCCAGCGGGACCCGGGACTCCGTTTCTCCCCGCGCGCAGCGGGCGGCAGCGGGCAGAGGCCCGCGGAGGTCGCGGGCGGGGCGGCGGGGGCTCGCGGGGCGTGACGCACAGAGGCTGGGAGGGCGCGGGGCGGGGCGGCCACGCAGGCCGCATATAAGCGCGGCCTCCGGGCGCGGAGAGCCAGAGCGAGCGACTTTGTCCCGGAGCCGGCGCAGAGCTCGAGCCGGAGCCCAGCCGCAGCCGCTGTCCCAGCCCGAGCGGAGCACAGCCGCCCAGCCGCGCAGCCCCGCGCCCGCCCCGCGCCCCCAGCCCCGCTCCGTACTTCTCTCGGCCCTGAGACTGCCTCCGCGGCCCCTGCGCCCAATGAGACTGGCCGCGATGATCAAGAAGATGCGCCCGAGCGACTCGGAGCTGAGTATCCCGGCCAAGAACTGCTATCGCATGGTCATCCTCGGCTCGTCCAAGGTGGGCAAGACGGCCATCGTGTCGCGCTTCCTCACGGGCCGCTTCGAGGACGCCTACACGCCCACCATCGAGGACTTCCACCGCAAGTTCTACTCCATCCGCGGCGAGGTCTACCAGCTCGACATCCTCGACACGTCCGGCAACCACCCGTTCCCCGCCATGCGGCGCCTCTCCATCCTCACTGGTGAGCGCGGGGCCGGTTCGGGCGGGGGAGGGAGCCGCGCCCCCGGGAGGGCGGCGACCCCTGGCCCGAGGGCGCCCGGCGAGGGCCGGTCCCGCCGCCGCGCGCCACGCTGAGCGTGGGGAGGGCCGGGCGTCCCGCGCGCAGCCGCCGGAGCCCCGGCGCCTGGCGGCGGGGCGGCCCCCCTGTTGGCCCAACTTCAGCTGTCCCCTCGGCCGCCGCCCTCACCGTCTCCTTTTCCGCCCTCCCCTGTTCGCCGTAGGAGACGTTTTCATCCTGGTGTTCAGCCTGGACAACCGCGACTCCTTCGAGGAGGTGCAGAGGCTCAAGCAGCAGATCCTCGACACCAAGTCCTGCCTCAAGAACAAAACCAAGGAGGACGTGGACGTGCCGCTGGTCATCTGCGGCAACAAGGGTGACCGGGACTTTTACCGCGAGGTGGAGCCGCGCGAGATCGAGCAGCTGGTGGGCGACGACCCCCAGCGTTGCGCCTACTTCGAGATCTCGGCCAAGAAGAACAGCAGCCTGGACCAGATGTTCCGGGCGCTCTTCGCCATGGCCAGGCTGCCCAGCGAGATGAGCCCGGACCTGCACCGCAAGGTGTCGGTGCAGTACTGCGACGCGCTGCCCGCCAAGGCGCTGCGGAGCAAGAAGCTGTTGCGAGCCGGCGGCGGCGGGGACCCCGGCGACGCCTTCGGCGTCGTGGCGCCCTTCGCGCGCAGGCCCAGCGTGCACAGCGACCTCATGTACATCCGTGAGAAGGCCAGCGGCGGCAGCCAGGCCAAGGACAAGGAGCGCTGCGTCATCAGCTAGGAGCCCCCCGCCCCCAAACGCCCGCGGCTGTGACGGAACCCAAGGAGGACCTTTTTGTTTCCGAGTCACACCCGGGCCAGCCCCAGCGCCCCGGGCCAGTTGCGCGGGGACTAGCGTCTTCCCTCCCCGCGGGCCCCTGGCCCGTGAACACTGGGGAGGCGCTAACGAAGAAGGGACAGTCATCCGTTCTGGAAGGAAAGAGAACTGGCCAAGACTTGTACTCCCCCCTCTCCCCCATCCCCACTGGCCCCTGCCAACCCCACGATCGGGGGTGGGCACAGGCCAGGCCAGCAGAGGGTGAATTTGTCTTGTTTCTGACAAAGACCTGAATGGGGGAAGTGAGTTAATCAGCCTCTGTTGGGCTTTGAGAAACCTGTCCTGCCCCCTGGAGGGTCAAGACGGGACACATGGGGCATTATCTTATCTGTGATTCTGGGTTGCCATGACAGCTACTGAAAAGCCTCTGCCCTGCCGAAAGTAAGGGGGTGCAGGGGGTGCGGGTCAGATCATAGGCAAGTGACTTGTTTACATGAGGGTGTGAAATTGCACAAAGGAAAACAAAACACACACCTTGCACTTTAATAGTTCTGATGTCGTCACGGACACGAACAAAATCTTACCCAGCTGTTTGTACTGTGTGTGAGACCGTCTTTAAAGTTATTGTTCTTGTTTTTATAACATAAAATAAAATCGTTTAAAACAAAGCCATGCTTGCTTTGCTTTTAGAAATGGCTGGAAGGGTGAGAAGGGAGGGGTGGGCTGGGTTTTTACTTCTGTGGCATCAGACTCCCCTTCCCCAGACTGGAAATGACCCTGGCGTTCTGAAAATAGCTCTCGCCCCCATGGGAGGAAAAGCTCCAAAAAGCCTCCAGATGACTGGGCCAAAGCCCTTCTGTTTGGGAATAGTTCCTCCGAAAGCCAGGACAGTGAAGGGGTTCACGTCCTCGCTAGAGCTGCAGCCACAAAGTGCCTCTGGGATGTGTCCCAGCTGTTTTGTCCTCCACCCCCTCCAGGGCCAGGGCAATGAAAGGTCCTCCAACCTGCAACCTCAGTCTGCTTGAGGTGTCAAGAGGGCCCTGCTTTCACAAAGGAAATGAGCCCTGGGAGACTAATCCGGCGTTAGGCTGGTGCAAGCCCCTTGCCCCCAACTCCTCTCCAGGGCCTGCCACGTGGCTGGCTGGAGGCGGTTCAAGATGCCCTGGCCAAATGCACCCCTCCAGCCCCCGGAAGCACATTGGTGCCAGCGCCTTCTCTGCCTCACAGTCTCCTCTTGGCAGCTGAGGGCGCCCGTTCCTGACTCGGGACCCAGCTCTCCTGCCACTTGTAACTGCGAGCTCAGGGCAAGCGACACCTGCCGAACCCCAAATTCGTGGCCCCTGAGTTAGAGAACACCCTCTGCGTGGGGTGCCGTGAGATGTTTGCAAAGTACTTAGCATGGTGCCTGTCACCCAGTAATGCAAATAATCAGTGGCTGCACGAGGTGTTCAGCCCTGGGAGGGGCACTCAGTACTGTCCCAGGGAGCGGTTTCAGCCCTGCTCTGGGGATGGTGGCCCCTTGCCACGACTGAACTCCCCTCCAGGCCCAGGGGGCCAGTCCCAGGCAGGCCGGATGCCCCACCAGGCCGGCCGCGTCCTCGGGGCCAGATGCCACTCACTCCTTAGGAAGTTACTCTGTCTCTACGCTGGTTTTGCTGTGTGCGCTGAGGGGGAGGGGGCGCGGGGTGGGGGTCCTCACAAATTGTTCTCTCCCCTAAGGAAAATGAACATCTTCCTCTCAACTATCCAAGACAGGCATCCTATAATGAATGTCCCAGTACAAAAACCAAGATGTCCTGAGAGCAGAGTACAAGTTCTTTTAATTATACTCTTGAAAAATGTCACCAGTCAGACCCCTGGAATACAGGAAAGGTTCTGTCTCTCTTTGCCCCGGAAGAGCCCTTGCCCGTCTCAGCCTCGCAGAAGGGCCCGGTGGTCTTGCAGTTCCGTGTGCTTTGTGCTTCATGCTGTTTGGTCAGAGCCTTAAAACTGGCCCACACGCTGCTCCGAGATTTCGCGAAAATAACTGATTCAGTTAAGTAACAGCCTCCAGGGGGAACTGGTCTAATAGGTGTCGAGACTACTGCCGCTTCAATTCAGAGCCTGCTCTTCTGCCCAAAGCCACGGAAACCTGCCCCCCGCCCCCCACGTCTGCAGGCCAGCACAAAGGGAGCCGTTGCCGGAAACCTCTTCAACCACTGTCCCCGCCAACCAGGCCGATCGGCGGGCGTCTGTTAAGCCCCTGACTTGGTCGGCACAGGTTACGTGCTCATTTCTAGACCTGAACAATAGTTACTTCTCCCCTCATCTCTGACAGCCACGGGAAGAACACGCAAATGAGGGTCCCGCCTGGCAGACATGAGGGGTGTTACGAACATTTGTGAACCAGAACCGTGCTGTACAGCTTCTGGGTGTAGGCCAGCCCCGCTCCTTCAGAACAATCCAGAACCATACCCTCACACCGGGCTGAGGGGTGATGAGAGCTGTCACTCAGAGCTGCCCTTCTCCGGACAAAGAGCCCATCATGATCGCCTCTGTCTGCGATGCAGTGAACGCTGGTGGCTGACTCTGCAGGCAGGCAGGGGGGGAAACTGAGGTTTTAAACCAGGGCCACAGGAACCTGAAATGCTGGAAGAGGCAAGGCCTGCTCACCCGCAACCCTGTGAGCCTGTGTGGAAACAACACTACCCTCCGGCCCCGTGGGCCCCACTGTGGGGTCTGAAGTGGTCTGGTCCTTCTGGAGCATGAAATGACTGAAGGGGACAGGAGACAAAGGGAGCAAGAGCTAAAAGTAACAAGAACACGTAGGTGGCAAAGAACCTGGAGACAGGGGCCGCCTGGCAGGGCTCTGGGTTGACACCTCCAAAGACAGTTACATTCACCGGCTCAAACATAAAAGGAAACAAGCTATTTCGTGGGGCGGGACGAGGGAGGAAGGTGCCCTGTAGTCTTTCAACATAGTATTCGTGTCTCACGGTTTTCTTTTACTGTTTTAAACCCGTGCCATAGGAGCGCAGCCCCCATTTGTCCAGTGAATTCTAGGCAAATGTTTCATGACACTGCTGTGAGCAGAACAGTGTGTCCCTGGCACACTGCGCATACCCAGGGGTGGGAGAGGAGGGAGGGAGGAAGCAGAGAGGGGCCGCCTCCTTTCCTGCTGCGCCCCACAGATCTGCCCGCGGAGCCTGAACACACGGCGGATGGCCCTTCCCCAGAGGCCGGGGTAGAATCCTCTACCCACTCCCCAGCCTCCAGGAGCAGTCTTCCTTCCACCAGCAGGCACTCGAACTATTATGCATCTAGACCATTGGCTATATACTCTACAAGGAGGGCCCAACACAGCCAAGCTTGTGCACTGGCTCCTCACACTAGTCAATGCCAAGTTCAGCTACGGCAGCAGCGACACTAGCCCCCCACCTCTCTATTAACAGAGTTTATAGCTGGAGTCCAAAAGAGCTACGCCCCAAGGCGGTGGCGGGGAAGACAGGAGGGCCTTGTGCTCGCCCCCGCTTTCTCGGACATTCCTGGAAGCCAGCCTCATCTACTCCTTGGGGATCTCAAACATGCAGAGGCTCTTGTACTTCTGCAGAAGTTCGTTCTTGGTCCTGACTTGCTCTCGGAGGCTGTGCAGCTGCTGCTGCTGCTGCTCAGGACTCAGGTGGATGCCGGGCATGGTGCTGATGACCTTCCGCATCTCCTGGAACTTGGTTTTGAGGGCGTTCAGGTCCTGGTGGATGTCTGGGCTGTCCTTGTCCATACTGCAGGGGGCAGAGGGCAGTCGTTAGCAATCACAGCCCCGACTGCGGCCCCACCAGGCTTCCCTCCTCTGTACCCCACAGAACTTGCCCTCTTCCTATGTCATCTTTTAGAATG
The DNA here is from genome assembly GCA_028646485.1 of Cryptoprocta ferox. Classification (NCBI taxonomy): domain Eukaryota; kingdom Metazoa; phylum Chordata; class Mammalia; order Carnivora; family Eupleridae; genus Cryptoprocta; species Cryptoprocta ferox. The sequence goes on from CM053565.1 coordinate 10,940,571, forward strand.
CCTTGTTTTCTAGGTCCCTTTACTAGGCTGTGCACCCCCAGAGGACAGGGACCGGTTGCCGGGCTCACAATCGGCTCAAACATAAAAGGAAACAAACTATTTCGGGGGGGGGGAAGGGGGGAGGGAGGAAGCCACCCTATAGTCTTTCAAAACAATATTCATTGTCTCACAGCTTTCTTTTACCGTTTTAGGGGCAGCTGCTCACTAAAGGCACCCCCGCACCGAGCACTGCCATCGCAGCCCCTCTCAGCGCACGCACAAAATTAGATGCTGACACTCCATTAGCTCCGAGGGCAGGGACTGGGTCTGCCTTGTTCAGCGCTGTACCCCCAGCCCCCGGGCACCGTGGGCACTCGAGTAACATTTGTTGCAAGAATGAATACACACACCATTACTAATACTGGGTGACAAATGGCAAACAAAACTTGCTGAAATATTACATTTCTTCGAATCTGAGACATTTCCAGGCCAATCAGGGAACTTTATCAGCTAGCCAGAGCTAATTTTAGCTGATGTTTTGATGCCTGAACCTGTTAACATAAGCACTAATTTCCACGCAGCCAATCATACATTTTAAATTAGTTACAAGCTATTGGAAAATTTTCAGCAGGTACCAAGTCTCTCCTACCAGTCATGTAAATTTCTTGCCTTCAGGTCAAGCTCATTTGAAAGACAGGATCATTCACTTCATCTCACAGCCAGCTATGATTAGCTGCCTAGAGAGCCATGCTCCCCTTGTCACTGCTAAATTAAAAACAACAGGAACAAAACCTTCACCGAACATCAAAGAAACAGCATGCCGGTTGCTCCTATACATTTTCTTAAAAGTTAGTGAGTGGATGAGCTTTTGAAAACAAACAGCTGGGACTAAAACTAAAAGCCAATTCAGTAGGCTGTTCTAAAAGTCACCCTTTGAGGCGTAGGAGGGAGAAAACTGTCAATGATCATTTATTTTTTTTAATAGGCATCCATCCCTGATGGGAAATTTCAACCCAGATGGTGCTAATTCATGTTTATTATTCACCATGTGTCTGCTTACACAGACAGAATATCCATCTTCCCTGGCCAGCACTGGTTATGCTCACACCCAGCAAAGGAGGCGGCCCTGTTCACCATTTATCAAGAGCTCTAACTCAGAGGCAAGAGATGGAGAATCGCTCATTCTAGGGATGTTAACCAGCCAACCATTCCTTGTTGTCATTTGATGCCCTCACTTTAAATACACAGTTAACAGGGGGTGGTGCTTGGGTGGCTCAGTCAGTTAAATGTCCGACTTTGGCTCAGGTCATGATCTCACAGCTTGTGATTCGAGCCCCACCCTAGTCGGGCTGCTTTGGATTCTGTGTCTCCCTCTCTTTCTGCCCTTCCCCGGCTCACGCTCTGTCTCTCTCTCTCTCTCTCTCGAAAAATAAGTAAACATCAAAAAAGTTTTTTTCAAATATACAGTTAATGGTATACCTCATCCCAGTTTCTAGGGAGGAGTAACTGGATTCATGAGAATTGTAAATCATTTAGAAGGAAGCAAAGAGGGGGAGTCTTTTATTTTAATCCTTTTAGATCTCAGCTCAAATCTACAACTCTGGATGGAAACCATCTGGATCTCTGAAATCATTACACTTGGGTGGCATATGTGTTCACACATTGTTACAAATGTAAGTCCCAAGGGAGTTTTGAAACTTAAAAATACAGTTTTAAGAAAACTGATGGATATCATGAGTCTGAAAGGACCCGGTAAAAGCAAACAAATAAAAATACATAAAATAAGAAGCTATGATAGTTCAGGTCTGGAAGCAAACATAACCTGCCCCAAAAAGATTTAATTCTGAAGGAAAAAGTGAGCCAGGCTTAGGATGCTCACTTCTGAAAATCGCCAAATCTCAAGGGTTGCCCACATTCTTTACCCGGTGAACTTTCAGTAAAGGAGCCCCATAAAAGCCTTGCCTGGAGGGAAGCTACGGGGAAAGGGGGGCCATGGAGCCTACAGCAAAGGCCCAGTCTGCAAGCTTGTCAGCCTGCCCTAGTTGCTGAAGGTAAATAACACGGAGCTCCTGGAGCGAGGAAAACACTCTATTCAGGAACTGGCTCGAACCAAGCGAGAACCTGCTAGGCCAGGATGACTGTGAAATCCTCAAGCCAAAAGAAAAGAGACAGCCCCAAATATTGAGTGAATAAAAGCAGAAAGCTCCAAATGGGCCTGCCTTTGTGTTCAATGTTACTCATCAGCCAACTTTAGAAAAAAGAAGACTAGGCCAGGCTGAGAAGCCTGAAAATCGTACAAAGAAGGGCCAAGTTAGGGCATCTTGGTCCCGATTACAGGAGTTCTTAAAAGGTGGACAAAAATACTACTGCTCTGGCTTGACTGACAGGCCACTTCTTCTCCATCTTCGTGCACATCTGGGACGACACCCGGCATTATGTACGCACAGACATCCTGTGTGCGTGTCACCAGCCTCGAAGCAAACAACACAGGCTTCGGAGGGTGGGTCTGGGGTGGTGCTTACTTAGTCTAAGTCTGGTGCTAAGTGCAGCGCAGCTTCATTTTTTAGTACAGGTGCTTCGAGATGTGAAGATGCCAACTGGCATCAACCGGGCAAGGATGCCCGCTGGTAACTTAGAAGCAAAGGGAACCCAGCAGGTCACTGAGGCCAACCTCCTCCCAAGCTTGAGACCACGCAGTAGCATGACTCCTGTTTCTTCCTCCCCAAAGTGTCTGCGACCCCCAGTGTCACGGCCCCACTGTCCTAGCTGACCCACCCTGGGACCAGTCCTTCCCCTCTCCTTTCATGCTGACTTCAGTGACTGGAGTCTTTCTAAAACACTGGTGGTGCTGGTGGCGGGGGAGGGGGAGACTGTTGTTCTTACTTAACACGTGCTGGAGGGAAAACCAGTTAAAAATAACCGACTCCGAGACTTAGAAAACGAAGGTCGCTCTGAGCCATTTCTGGAGAGAACTTCTGTTAACATGGGGTATGTGCTGTTTTGGAACATACAGTCACAAACACATACGTACTTTTTTGTTATTTGCTTTGACAGATATGTGACCATTCTTGCTTTTTTCCACTTAAGTTGCACCTTGGATGTCTTTCCATGTTACCACATGTACAATTATGCAGCTAAATTATTTGGCTATTGACGGGTATTTGGCTGGTTGTAACTTACCACTTGCAATCAGAATGGCAATGGACCTTTATGGAACTATATCCATACGTACTTGTGCACGTATTTTGATAACATGATTTCTCAAAAGTGAATTTCTAGGCTGAAGTTTATGTACATTAACGTTTTTGACAGACTGCCAAAATGTCCTCGAAAAACACTGTACTGTGACGGGGGACACAACACTTGTCCCTCACACCTGCAACGACGCTGTTACACCGCAGGCAGCCATTGGTATTTTCTCCGCTCCAGCTCTGCCAGCGCCTAAGCGGGGCTCTGAACCTCCTACCCGTGCTTTTATCTGCCCACAGGACGACATGTGAAAAATATTCCCCTCAGGGAGGGGCAACAAAAGGTTCTGCTGCTAAAAGAAGTTTGAAAAAAACAGTGCTCTACAGAATAGCCCAGAACGTGCGCATCCGCCTCGACCTCTTCAGCCGCCAACGACTCCCAGCCTGCCCTCCTTCCTGAGTTTCAGGACCTTGTGCCAGCAGTTCCTACAGGTTTTCTGCCTGGGGTGCAGGGGGCCCTGCAAACGTTGAGTGGAGGCAGGGCTGCAGTTGAGCTGGAGGGCGCGGAGCGGGAATGCTGCACCCCCACACGCGCATCCATGTGCCCCGACTCCTTGTGCTTGGTGTGCACCCGGCCTCCAGTCCTGCCCACGCCTCCTCCTCTCGCCGGCACCCATTTCCAGACCTTCCTGGACCTGGGTCCCCTCCTCCTCCTGAAACCCTCTGCCTCACCTACCTCTACAAAACCCAAGTCTGAGCATAAAACCTCCCGGACAACACCTGCCGGGCAAGTCTGCACTCGAAGGGGGACGCTCAGGGCCAGCCACAAGTGGCCTGTGACCCTTCCGGGCCCAACTCCCACGCTTCCCCGGCCTCCGTGTAAATGTGCCCCGCGGCACCCGTCCTGCTGCGCTGTGACCCGTGTGCCTGCCTTCATGCAGCCTGTGTTCCAGGCGGGCGCTGGCTAAGTTAGCCCCGGTGAACAGACAGGAAGTGGCAGAGGAGGGAACAGGCTTGCAAGCGGGCCCAGAAATGATTCTTCCAAACAGGCTGCGAATATCCCCTATCTGGGTGTTCCCCCTTTTCACTGGGATTTGGTTGAAGAAGAAGAGAAGGGCAGAGAGGGCTGCCGTCACACGAGTACAGACCAGCCCCACGGAGCCGGCGGGGTCCTTCCACAGACTTCTCCCCGACGTGGGGGCTGCTTCCTGCTCGGCCGGAGGCCAGGCCTCAGCTGGCCGGGAGGGCTGCTCAGATGAAAACAGATCTTACGGAGGAAGAAGCCGGTCAGTAACATGCTGGTATGTATGAAAGTGGTCTTGCCTGGGCTCTGAGGTCTTGCTGACCTGCCTCGACAACAAAGGGACTTGTTTGCAGCGATGTGGCCCCAGCTTGAGAGGCTAAGGACAACGCTGTGTCCTCGTCACTTGAACTACTTCTGCGCTGTCACAGAGAGTTCCCCTTTACCTACCCAGCAGCCTAGAACATTTTAAGGAACTAAAAAATTCAACTAAAAACAGTGTTTCAGTGCTCATGTTGATAAAATACCTTTACCAGGCGAGCCACAGCTGCCAGGCAAGGCAGTGACAGTTGCGTTCAGAATTCCAAGGCTGGGACACTCGGTTCCAGACTCAGATTACATTAGGCAAGTTTGAGGGGGAAAATAAACAAACTCTCCCCCGTCCAACGAGCCTCATTTTATTCCTCCTTTGTTCTACATGTACTTGCGTAATGTGATTTCTATACGTAACAGGAAAGGTCTCCAAGAGTTGGGAGCGCTGGCGTTTCTTACCAGCATAAAAATGACATTTCTCTTTCCCTATCCTTATTCTTTAAAATTAACACAAATATGTAGTTTTAACTATTCATTCAACCACCACAGAGCGCAGGAGGGCCGCCAGTCTGTGGAGCTTTGCTCGGGCACCAGGCAGGGCGCATCCCAACAGGAAGACAAGAACCAGGAGTCCCCCTGCCCCCGTCCCGTGGGAGGTGGCCCCTGAGCGGGTCCATAAGCACATGTGGCATTTCCATGGGTAGAGACAGGGCAGGAGGGCACTCCTGTGGAGGGGCTGCAGTGTGCGGAAGCCTGGGTGACTCCGAGTGCCCGGAGGCACTGGCATCACGACAGCTCGCCCTGGGCTCTAGGCTCTGTCTCGTGGTCCAGGCAGGCCTCTGAAGATGGTCCGCAGGAGCCCTGATGGAGTGCTACCAGTTGGGAAGGACAGTTGGGAAGAATAGGGAGCCCTAGAGACTTTTTAGCAGAGAAAAATTAAACTGATAACATGTACAGGATGAGTCAGAGAGAGGAGAGGATAAAGGCAAAGGAACTAATTAAGAAGAAACTAAATCCATGGGGCGCCTGGGCAGCTCAGTGGGTCAAATGTCCAACTTGGGCTCAGGTCATGGTCTCACGGTCTGTTGAGTTCGAGCCCCACGTTGGGCTCTGTGCTCACAGTTCAGGGCCTGGAGACTGCTTTGGATTCTGTGTCTCTCTCTCTCTCTGCCCGTCCCCTGCTCGTGCTCTGTCTCTCTGTCTCTTTCTCTCTCAAAATGAATAATGAACATTAAAATAAAATTTAAGAAGTGACTATAAGATCCAAAAATGAGGTTAGAAGACCTGGACCATGAGTGTTATCAACAGACTTGGACGTAAAGGGACAGATTCAAGCCTAAATGTTCCCCTAACCAAATCTCAGCATCTCAGCATTTCCTAGCATCTCAGACCTGCCATAGGAAGCATGCTGGGAAAGGTCAAAGTGCTATGGGTAAATGCTGCCAAGAAAGGAAAGAGGGAAGAACAGCCTGGAGAGATCATTAAATGTGCCATGGAGATTTAAGAAGTGAAACAGTTTGGTGCAGGAGAAGAACAGAATGTCCAGAAGTAGATCATAAAACATACGGGATTCAGTGAACTATAAAGGTGGTGACTCAAGCAGAGGAAACAATGAATATTGAGGAAGAGCAGTGGGAAGACGCGGCTTGTGGAGAAAAAGGAAGGCCCCCTTCTTTCCATCAAAATAAATTCCAGAAGCTTCACAAAACTGAAAGTAAAAAATGAAACCATAAAATCCTAGGGAAAAGGGATCAGTATTTATCATTTTATCAGAGTGGGGAGGCCTTTCTAGCGAGGACCAAAATTCAGAAGCCATAAAGGTAAAGCTTAACAAATCTGCCTACATAAAATATGATTCCAAATGACAAAAACAAACAAACAAACAAAACCCAGGAACAAAGGCAAAGAAAAGCAACAACTTGGGGGCAGTATTTATATTACACTTGACAAAGGCATACCTTCCTCCTTGTACAAAGAGTTCATTGAAAGAGGAATAACCTAATAGAAAATGGGCAGTTTACAGGGAAAAAATACAAATGACACAGAAAGTTGCATATGAAAAGATGTGATAAAACAAGACACAGATCAAATCCTCTCTGGCCTATCAGACTAGTCCCAGTTAAAAAGTTTAATGGTGATGGCGGGGATGTGGGGAAAAGACACTGCTGGTAAAGCCTACGCTGGTAGAGACTTTCTGATTTGCTAATAATGATCTTAATTTTATATTCACATATCCCTGTGCTAGAAATTTACTCTGCAGACTCTCAAGAGTGTACAAGATGGCATTTACAAAGAGGGTCAGTGCAGCTCTGACTGCAACAGCAAAATGCCAGAAACGAAAGTGTCCTTGAGCAGGGGACTGTTGAAGGCAATGATGGCATAAGCACGAAATGGGAGGATGGTTCGGTTCCTGGCCCAGGGAGGGAGGCGGGAGGAGGGAGGGAGAGGCTCACTTGCCATTTTGGATCTATGGGTGCTCTTTGAATACAGCTACAACTGAAGTTTAATTTTTTTTTAAACTGTAATTTTTATTTATTTTGAGAGAGAGAGCAAGTGCAAGCTCTCACACGAGTGGGGAGGGGTAAAGAGAGGGAGAGAGAGAGAAAATCCCAAGCAGGCTCCATGCTGTCAGCACAGAGCCTGATGTGGGACTTGAACTCGCGAACCATGAGATCATGACCTAAGCTGAAGTTGAGAGCCAACTGAGCTACCCAGGTGTCCCTATGACTGTAGGTTTTTTTTTTTTTTTTTTTTAACATTTATTTATTTTTGAGAGAGAGGGAGACACAGAATCCGAAGCAGGCTCCAGGTTCTGAGCTGTCAGCTCAGACAGGGGAGGACGAGATCAAGGGCCCGCGTGACCGCACAGGTCCTGGCCCTCATTCCCTCGGGCCAGGCCTGCCGGGACAGCGTCCTCACTGGCTTCTAGGCAGAGAGGCCACCTCCATCTCGAGCACCAACCTAAGACTCCATGGTGGGAGGTCTTGCTAGCTCCCTGCTCCCCAGAGGACAGAGCCTTCCTCCGGGGAGGGGATGTGCAGTCCTTGGTAAGCCGGCTCTGTCCTCTCTCCAGTTGTCCCAAACCACCCCACGTGTAGGCCCCAGCCCCACCTGGCTGCCGCATCAGCCCATGCCCTTCCTACTCCACTCCTTCTCTCTTTCATAATTTAGGGCCCCCGCTGGCATCAGCCTGATTCCTCCAGGCTTCTCAAGGCCTCCTCTCCCTTCACAGACCCTGCCAGTCTGTCACCTTCCCTCATTAGCCTAGACACCCAAACACATACCTCTACATATTTTAAAATCACATCCTAGCTTTTTTTCATGGTGATGGCATCTTTCCTTCTCTCTGCGTCATTTTCCTCCAAGTGGATTTTTGCTCATCTGTTCTGTCCTATCTTTTGCTAGCGCTTTTCTTCACATGCTTGGTGACCTTGGCTGCCCAGTCATATAGTTAAGAGTAAAATACTATTGGGATTATGTGCATAAGACACTGCTTTCACCATACTAAATGAAAGAAGAAAAAGACATGATCCCATGATAAAGAAAATGTCGATTTTGACTTGCATCAGATGGGGAGGGGGAAGCTGAATGCTAATAGAAAACAAATATTTTATATGGTTAGTAAAAAGCAGAGTATGAATAAATAATGGAGACTATTAAAAAAAGAGTAAAACACTAAAAGTCTTAGTACAAGCTCTTAGTAACACCGATGCTTTTTTTTTTTTTTTTTTAACTTTCTTAAAATGAGCTAAGTTCTTGAGTAGCCCCCCCTTGGCTTCTCTCTGGGGGCTGATCAGACACCCCAGAGAAGGGATCCCTGTGTCTTTGGCTGCCAGTCTTGAAGCCAGGTCAGGAAAGAAAGCTAGGGCTGGGTGTCCGTATTCAGTTTGTGAACTTTCTCTTAATCCCTCTTTTCAGGATTGGCTCCCTTTCTCCACCTCCTGCCATGTGCTTGGTGTTCCCCAGTCCGGAGACGGAGACGCTCTGGCTTATCATTAAAAATAAATCCTGGGACAGAGTAACCCTTTGTCTGCCAAGATGGAAGGAGGGTAGGCACCTGTTTGCTGGGAGTGGGGGAGAGAACTATGGGATCTGATTCTTAAACAGCCTTTAAGTAATCCTCCTGTTCTCAGTTCTACTTCACCTCTTTTCCCAGGAGGACCCCGGAACTGCCAATTCCTGAGATTCGGGGGGAAACCAGGGTCAAAGGCAGCTGCTTCTGGATGCTTCTTGGGGCTGATGATCCCATTGTCCACCTATGTTGTGACAACTGTCTCTTCTCCTGTTCTTTTTGGTTTTATGCTTTAAAAAACACTCTTCACGGTCTTTTCACAGGGTACAGAGATAAGCACGTGATCAGCTCACCATCTTTCACAGAACGCTGCTCTTGAGTATACCTGACAACGCTCTTATGATTTAAGTGTTATCCCATTTTGCAAGAGAAGAGACTCAGAGAAACTAAGAACACCGAGCCTGAACACTGTAAAGCTGTAATCTGAACCCACTGTTTGAGGTCTTCTGTTGTTTTCTTAATTTTTTAAATGTTTATTTATTTTTGAGAGAGGGAGAGGGTGAGAGAGAGAGAGAGAGAGAGAGAGAGAGAGAGAGAAAGCGGAGGAGGAGCAGAGAGACAGGGAGAGACAGAATCGGAAGCAGGCTCCAGGCTCCGAGCTGTCAGCACAGAGCCCGACGCGGGGCCTGAACCCACAAACCATGAGATCATGACCTGAGCCGAAGCTGGTGCCACCCAGGAGCCCTGAGGTCCATTCTTATTATTCGGGTATTAGAGATATGAACTACGGCCTGGAGAGGTTACGTATTTACAAAGATTACAAAGCCAGCAAACATTAGTATGTGGATTTGAATCCCAGACTACCTGACTCCAAAGCCCATGTTCTTTCTAGGGTACCTTACTGCTCCATGTTTAAGGCCAGCCCAATCCAACTCTCTACTGGGGTGCAAGAATATACTCTCAGGGGGCCAGGAACTGTTTCTGAGACTGTATACATCGTGTGTTTTCGTTTTTCTTTCTTTTTTTTTTTAAATGTTTATTTTTGAGAGGCAGAGAAAGGCAGAGCACAAGCAGGGGAGGGGCAGACAGGGAAGGAGACACAGAATCGGAAGTGGGGCTCGAACCCACCAAACGTGAGATCGTGACCTGAGCTGAAGTCACCCAGGCGCCCCTCATTTTTCTTAAAACCGATATATTTGGGTTCATTGGATAACCCACTGATAATCCAGAACTGCTCCAGGGTTTGGGCGTCTGCATTTGTGTCTCCCTGTCTGCAAATGCTACTGGATGACCGCAGGCCACTGAGAGCAGAGCAGAGTGTGCCTCACCCTGTAGACAGGATGCTCCCACCAAGTGAAGCGGAGCGAAGGCAGGGTCTAACGGGAGAAAAGGGCTTTGCAGCTGTGTGAAAAGGGGTGGGCGCGCCAGGTCGCCCCACGGCCAGTGAATCTAGTCTGGCTCAACTCAAAATTTTGACGCGGGGCCGCTGACAAACAGGACTTCGGCGCTGCGGGGAGCAATCCCATCGCAGCGGAACAGCCCAGAGCCCACTAACGTCCACCGGAAAGCTACGGTAACAGTAACTTCTGGTTTACGTGTTTGGGTTTGTAGTGGTTGAACCGTCGTTAGCCTCGCTGGGTAAGAAGACTTTCCGGTCGTACTGTTTTCCCTTTACAGGGTCAGTGTGAGAGGCGGGGCTGACCTGAAGACTGGCCCACAGAATGACAGATGGCGTCTCGGGCACTCGGTAAGAACACGGTACTGCAGGGCAGCCTGGATCTTCGTTTCCTTTAGCGCTTCCTATCACCAACCCTCCAGTCTCTCTGAATTATGGGTCACCCCAGTCCTGTCTTCTCCCCTTCAAACTGGTGAGCAACGTGGGGGTGAAACGCCGGCCCTTTCTACCGAGCGCACCCACAGCGCCTAGCCTGTGCTCCCAGGGACGACGGCCCACTTCTGCTGGGGGTGTTGAAAACACAGCACCTGCGCCGTACTCTTGGGTCGCAGGTGACGCAGGGCGGCTCAGGGAAGCCTGACTTGCTGGGATCACGGGGACGCAAGCTTGAGCCGTCTGACTGCACAGCCTCGGCGTTCAGTCTCTCAACTGGCTCCAGTGTTAGCAACCGCGCCTGGCCATCACGAGGTCTCCTCGGGGCTCAACCGTTTGCGGAACGCACGGTGCGACCAGGTGTGGTCCTGGGAAAGGCCTCTTCCCCCCGGGTCTGCTTCCCCGTAAAATGGTAAAGTGGGGGTGGACCCGAGGGCACCTAGGCCTCGGAGGCTCTGACACAGGTGACGCGAGGCGGGGGTGGAGGGGGGGGGCGTTTCGTGGCCGGTCCTCTCTTGGGCTCTTACCATTTGATGATGTTGTGAACCAAAGGTAAGAAGGAGTAATTCTCCTCCTCCTTCACGCTGGCAGGTGACTGAGGCCTCGGCGCCGGCGACTGCTGCGGCTGAGGCGCGGCGACCGGAGGCGGCGGCTGCGAAGGCGGCAGCGGCTTCGTCTCGGGTAGCGGCGGCTCGGCCGGCGGCGGTAACGCGTCCTCGGCCTGCCGCCCGGAGGCCACCCCGGCAGAGGCCATGGCGCTCGGGACGCCGCCAGTCACCGGGACCCCAGCGATCAGCTCCCCCAAAGCGTCGCGGATTCCAGACGTCACCACCATGAGCCCGCGAGGCGGAGAGCGGGACCTGGAGGAGGAATGTGCGCGTGCGCACTAGCGTGGGCGGGGCACCAGCGCGGGGCGGGGGGCCAATGGGGCGGGGTCATAGGGGGCGGGGTTGCTGTTATTACGCCACCGGCGTTTGACGGGTCTGAGTTGGCGTGGATTTGGTTGCAAGACGGGGCAGCTAAATTATTAAATAGTCAGAAATAGGTTTATTTCAGAAATAACATCTTATTCCTATTCCCATGACGAGGAGAGTCCAAAAGCAACTAAAGTAAGACTGAGATACATAAGGCTCCACGTGGCCCACCCTCGGAGAAAGCCTCCCAAAGAACCAACTTGAACCACACGCAGAGTAAACCACTTACCCAGTACCTGTTAAGGGTAAAGCACTGGGCCCTACGGCCGTTAACAATCTAGAGATGAAGAACCTACAGCTGCTACACCATGCACGTGCCTCCAGGGGGACCGGCAGCAAACCCTGACCTAGCCGGTAGTGTGAGACTGTGCTAGCCCAAAGGGCACAGAGACAAAGAAATGTACCTCTCCAAAAGCTCTGCGTGGCTAGATGGGGAGGAACTAATAATTTAACACTGAATATGCATCTTCTGGATGACAGATGCAATGTTAAATGTGGGGGCAGGGGGTGGGAAGGCTGTCCTGACTTCAATACAAGGCAGAAGGGGATTGACTGATACCAGGAGTATATATATCCTAGAGGAAAGTCAATGGTCAGGTATTCTCCATACCTGTGGGGCAGTTCCTTAAGCCCCTAGGTCTCAGTTTCTTTACCTGTAAAATCTTTAGTTCAGGGTCATGGCAGAGAACTGCTTTCTAACTTCAGATACACAAGCTGACCTCCAAAGGTCTGGTTTGCCTCTAGAATCCTAGGCCAAAGGGAGGTGACCTCTGGTGGTTTTGTTATTATATTTCTCAAAACAAGTGTGATATGGGAGCTGTATAATAAATTTCTGGGCAAGGGGACACCCATCCTAGGCTTAGCTAGGGACTGGGAGAGGACAGGAAAGCCCCAACATTCCTCAGTCTACCATCAAGGGTCTTAAAGCAGGCCCACATTCAGGCAGCAAGATGAGCCATAGCACTTAAGAGCAAAGTGGCTATTCCAAGAAAAGCATCGCTTTTAATGTTTTCCGATGCGTGGGGAGAGTTTTATGGAGGCAGATCGTAGGGAAGCCAGACTGTAGAAGGAGGTAGGAAGTTGGGGAGTGTGCTGCAGAAGTGCTTTAGTGATGGGCCTTAGCACAGCTGTCTTTAGCAAGAACTGCCTAGAGCACAAGAGCAAGGAGAGGGAGAGTCTGCGCGGCTTTCTTCTTGCTACCCATGGACCTCTCCACTTCAGGGAGGAGTTTTAAGAGTTCTGGTAGAGGGTGGAGGAGATCAGACCAGGTGTGCTTGAAGACGCATCCTGGGAAATGGCTTGGAGCCATCTGGGGAAATAATGATGGGGTAATAATGATAGTAATTACCACAGCCACTGTGGAATAAAAGTAGGTACGAGGAAGAGTCACAATGTTACCCCATTTAATCCACGGAAAAGCTCCAGAAGGCAGATGTTAGTATCTTCATTTCTTAGATGAGGAAGCCAAGGCTTATGATGGTTAAGATACCAGCCCCAGGGTCACACAGCTGGCCTGACACCAAACCTATGGTCTTAACCAACACCTAGGAGACCTCGGGTCTCTACTGGTTCTTTCAAAATGTTAAAGTGAAGTTTGTTTTCAGAATTCAAAAAGCAATCTGATACTCATCAATGATAAACCCATGGCAATTGCACATCATCTTTTCCCTCCCGGAGTGTTTTGTAACTTAATTACAAGTCTCAACTTTATCGTTGGTAGAATAATGAGGACATCTCTTTAAAAAAAAAATAAATAAATAAATGAAAAACCACTTCGGGTATAAATAGATATGGCTAAAGAAAACAAATTGAAAACGTAGGAAGCGTGAACGAGTAGGGTGCATTGACAGTTTGCCCTAAAAATAGTTAATATAATTAGTGGCCAAGAGTAAAGCTGACTTCCTAGCATCGTGAGCAGATGTCAGAACAGTCCGCCTGGGCTGGCTTCATTAAAGCTGAAACCACCACAACGAAAGTGTCTGTTAATAACTGCTCTGTGAAAATATCTGTGAACGGTAAATATTAGGTCTTATTATTCAGGTGTAGGGCTTGCTCCTTCACCAATAAACAAAACCCAGGCTGATGGCAGTTAAGAGGAATAAGGTAGATCAAAGCTCCCCAATGCAATTATAACACACGCCATAAATGCAAGCTGCATATGCTGTTTTTGATTTTCCAGTAGCCACATTAAAAAAAATGAAAGGTGAAATTAATATCAATAATATATTTTATTTAACTCAATATCTCCATATTATTTAAACATGTAATCAGTATTAAAAAATTCATAGAGGTATTTTACTGTTTTTCATAATGTCTGTGAAATCCACTGTGTATTTTATACTTAAGGCACATCTCAATTTGAATAGCCGCATTTCAAGCGCTCATCGCCAAATGCAGCCAGTGGCCTCAGAACTGGGCGGTGCAGTCCAAGAGATCAGTCCCTAGCAACATAGCTCATAATCATCATAGAGGAAAACAGCAGGTTGCCCAGAGGAAGTACAGTATATTACTACTTATAAATGTCTGAAACATGAAAAATGAATACTGTGTATTGTCCGTAGATACAAGACACATAGGTAAAAGTATTTTGAAAGGTGCTTTAAAGGCTATCCCTCACATTCGTGGGACGGGGATAGGCATGTAACAGCAACTTCCTGTGGAGTGTTATATTTCTTTTATGAATTATAAGAAGACTTGAAGCAAGTAGGAGAAGTATGGATGATTGCCAAATATGGGAGCAGTCCCATGGGAGTTCGGTACATAAGAATCCCGGCTTTGCTTTGATCTGTGTGACCTTGAGCAAGTCATTTCGCCTCCCCATGCCTCAGTTTCCTTATCTGCAAAATGGAGTCGTAACAGCACCTATTTAATAGGGCTACTGTAAGAGTTACAGGCCTTAATGTGTGTACAGAGCTGTGTAAAGTGGCACATAGTAAGCACTATTAAGTTTTGGCTACTACTGCTGCTGTTTCTTTAATTTTTCAGGAAAACAAAAAGCCCCTTATAATTATTTCCTATAAAACGAACTGTTACCACAAGAACAGATACAAAAACCAGGCTGTATCCAAGAATGGAACTTTGAGATGCTCTAAGTGGACCTATGCCACAAATATCTATGAATGTTCTTATGATACATTCTTCTACGTGAAGTCCAAAAATAGTCAGTTCTCTGTCAGCCAGACATCATGGGGATTGTTAAATCGATCATGTCATTGGATGATTGAGGGCTTTTTCATCAAAGCCGTATTCTTACACATGATTCATCCTTTTCTCTCACTGCTTAGAGCCTGAGGCAGGCTGGAAAAGCACCATGAGACTTTGATTTTGCGAGTTAAAAAAAAGATAGGCAGCAGTCATTGTTGAGGCCACGCAGTGCAACATATACCAGGAAGTGGGTGGCTCAAGCCACGATTCACTGCCTGAACGTCAGACAAAAGCCTCTTCCTCGGTCAATGCTGAGGATGGCCTGTCTTCTCCCTCTGAACTAGATTTCATTCTTTTCTTTGTATTCCTTCCAACCATTCTCTCCTCTAAGACACTCTGTTATGCGCAATTTCTCAAATCACTTATGTTAGTGGTTTCATTTCTGGGAAGGACTCACCTTGGGGCATTTCAGCACACCGATCCGGCTGTTATTTCTTTCAGACCCAGAATTTCCTCCTCAAGTCTTTTCCTTTTAGTCTTCATTCCTTCTCCTTATTTTTCGTCAGACTTCTCCCAGCCTTTGATAAAATAAAAACAAGAGGAGGGGAGCCTGGGTGGCTCAGTCAGTTAAGCGTGTAACTTCAGCTCAGGTCATGATCTCATGGCTCGTGAGTTCAAGCCCTGCATCAGGCTCTGTGCTGACAGCTCAGAGGATTTTGGATTCTGTGTCTCCCTCTCTGTCTGCCCCACCCCCGCTCATTCTCTCTCTTGCTCTTGCTTTCTATCTCTCTCTCTCTCAAAAATAAACATTAAAATAAATAATAAATAAATAAATAAAATAAATAAATAAATAAATAAATAAATAAAAACGAGAGGCAATCCATTCCTTGAACTAGATTTGTCTAAAATGGTCATTATTATTCTGATATATTATTTCCAATCTTTTTATGAAGTCATTTTCTAATTGTTAGTCAGCCAAGGTGGGTTTTTTTTTATATCTGCCAGCTGCTTCCCCACAGCCTCAACTTTAACCCCTTTTGTTAATCTTTTTTTTTAATGCTTCTTTTTCTCATGATGACCTGTCCAGTTTTTCTCACCCTTCTTTCCTTTTTTTGTTTTTTTTCCCCCTAGAAGTTACCTTGTTTCCCTCATTGGATTTACTGTAAGTTTTTTGCTTCTTGATTACTAACCCTAATTGCAAAACTATAGTTAAAAATTATTATGTCAGGTTGCCTGGGTGGCTCAGTTAGATGACCATCCAACTCTTGATTTCGGCTCAGGTCGTGATACCGAGGTCGTGGGATCGAGCCCCGCATTGCACTCGACACAGATGGTGGAGCCTGCTTGATATTCTCTCTCCCTCTCCCCCTCCCTCTCCCTCTGGCTCCCGCCCCCATGTTACAAATTACTATGCAATGGGCAACTGGAATGCTAAGGAGGCTGTGTGGCTGGTCCTGTTATTCTGGCCCATGGCTGGGCTTCCGGACCTCTTAGGATGTGAGGAGACAGCGTGTAGCCACAGGCATTCACATCCCCAAACTACAGAATCCAACAAGCTCCAAGCTGAAAAACGGAGGAGGTGTTGTGAGGGAACAGCGACATTTGTCCCATCGTCCTTCATCACCTCCTTACAGCATGACTTTGAAAGTGGGGTTCTGTGAGCTGTGAACATTTCCTGCCAGTTCTTTGGTTCAGACACACTGTGCGATCCCCAGAGCTGTCAGGAGACAGCCCCGGTCTATCCACGCACCATGTTTTGGGCACCCACTTTGTGCCTAGGACCAGGTCAGCATCTGTGAGACAGAGGGAGGGGACAAGAGGCTCTGGGCCAAACCACAGGAGAACAGATGCGTCAGTTCAGAACTGGGAGGGTCCCAGTTGCTTGTCTCCCGTGATCCCCTCATTTTGCAGATGAGGAAGCAGGAGGCTGGGGGGACAGAAGGACTGGCTTCGGGTCATGAAGCCACTTGGTGGAAGAACCGGGACGTGGACACAGGAATGTGTATGTTGTGCTGACATTAGGAAAGGGCCAGGAACCAAAGAGGACGTGTGGCTCTCCGTGACAGTGGAGTCCCAGCCTGTTTCTGCTAGACACGCCGCAGCCTCTTAACGGGTTTGAAGTCTGCAGAAAACGTACACTGCTATGGCTCCGGCTTCGGGAAAATCCAGGGCTGCTAGTAAGGAGCGGGCTCGAACGTAGCTCCTGAGTGGACGGGACCGAGTGCGCGAGGTCGTGCCTCTGGCAAGCCGTTGCTGGTTTGCATAAGTCTCAATTTTCCAGGTGGCCTTGGTGATAGTTGGCAAGGGGGACTGCTTATGTAACCGCCTGACTAGGGATTGCAGTAAGCTGCAGGAAGGGGAGCAAGTGTGGGAAGAGTCATCCGTGATGCAGGGAGCCCAGGAGCCTCCTGCAGGTGAATTCACTGGCGGCCTTGGAAAAGTCCTTGGCCGCACAGCTTGTGGATAAACCAGCAGCGGTCTGAGCACTCCCAGGAGGCGGCCGTGTCCTCTGCGCCGGCCCCGGGACTGTGTGCTGGAGCCAAGCTGGTTTCCTGGCAGAGAGCTGGCTTTTCTTGTAGTGTGATTCAGTGCGGAAGGAATAAAGGTGCAAAATTAATTTATGAAGCAGTTAGAGGAGGCCAGAAGCCAAGCAGCTGATGCCCTGTCATCAGTAACAGGGCAGCCCCTCACTGAGCGGTCTCACGGCCAAATTGCGTAACTTGAGGGACAATCTGGAGAAGAGGCCAAAACCCACATCTGCCAAGTGCTAGCTCCGTGACCGCAGGCCAGTAATTCAACCACCTTGCACTTGGGCATCTCAGTCGAAACATCCCCCCGCCTGGGCGTCCAGGGATGACAGACCATCCTGGTCCAGCATCAGGCCCTGTGCCTGGAGCTCAGGGGGCCCAGCGAACCGAGTCAAAGGTGTGATTCCAACCCATTTCTTCGGGCAGCTTCCTGATCTTTCCTCTGCGGAAAGAGCTGTCATTGCCACATCTCACGCGTTAGCTACACACAGCTCCAAGTCAGCCAGGGGTACAGGAGAAGAACATGAAAATCAGAGCAGAGAGAAGTCATGTTGGTGGGCCCCCTCCCCCCGAGCTTCGCATTTCAGCCGGCGCAGTGTGACACCGCTCGCCGATGAGGGTTAGGGTATCAGTCCGTGCTGGCTGTGCACCAGATGCTGTGAGGAGGTGAGGGCCGTAAGGAGAGGCGTTGGACTCGGGAAGCTTTTAATCATGTGGGAGAAACAGCATTGCACAATCGAGAAGGCTCTCTGGCGTCAGCCCAACGCGAATTTCCCGGCGGAGACATTGGCTTGCCTTCTATCAGCCCCTCCTGCAGACAGATGCCCCCGAATGGGGTCTGAATGATGTGGGTCCTGCCAGGGAGCTCGGCCTCCTGCTCAAGGGGCGGGGAAGACACATGGCACAGAAAGCGCTCGTAAGATGCCCTTTGTGGGCAGATCGACAGGAAGACTGCTGCAGGATTGTTTTCTAAGGGAAACAGAGGCCAGGCCAGATGGCAGGACGCAGCACGAGCAGATCTGGGGATTGGCACAGCTCGTTGGGAGAAGCTAAAAGCACATGGGTGACGAAAGCGAATCTTCCAAAAGCTACAGTTGAAATCCCACCAGGCTCAGCCCCACGACAGCTACACTCCTAAAAAGCAAGTCAAGTCCGAAAGAGAAAGCCTGTCAGTGAAGGAAGCTACCTCACGGTGGTCAAGAAGTCTCGGAGAATACCTCGTAAAACCAGAGAGAGGAGCACGTCCTTCAAGATGCCAAAATCCTTCCTGCCCCCAAATCTTTGCTGGGCACTGGGCACACAGGGGCTCTCTCCCTTTTCAAAACAAGCCATTTGTCTGAAACTGTGTTTGACACTTCAGCCTAGCACGTCCGTCCCATCCTTCATGCGTCCAGCTGTCATTCCCGCAGAATCTGCCAGGTGCGATGTCCGTGAATGAGTCGTGGTTGCTGCTCCTGGAGATCTTGTGGTGATCGGGGGTGGGAGTGGGAGGCAGGGTCGGGAGCAGATGGAAAAGAGACAGTGAAATAATCTAAAGTGCAAGGTGAACATCTCTTGCAAAAACCTTTTTTTGGGGGGGTCAGCTATTATCCATTGTCTCCACACGCTCTACCCAACCTTCACTCCAGCCCTGGAAGATAAAATGTGAGGGACCTGAACTAGCCTAGGGGAACGAGATGATCATTTCATCTCATTCCCCTTGAGTAGTGACTAATCTGGATGTGGTCATGTGGCCTGGTTCTGACTGTTGATGTATCAGCAGAAATCTGTTGAGTGGGACTTCTAGAAAAACTCCCATTCTTGTATGAAAAGGGGATAAATAAGTGTAGCTGGGGCTGCTAGTTCCTCCTTTCTCTCTTGATGGAATGCGGGTGGAATGCCTGGAAATGTGTTGCCATTTTGAGATCATGAGGCCACAACGTGCAAGAGATATATGGGAGACCACATATAGACAAAGAGCTTGGGTCTCTGACAGCACCATTGAGGGGCTGCAAGGGGCAACCTCCAGGCTTCTTAGGTGGGAAAGAGACGCCATTCTATTGCCAGCCCCTAAATTCATCCTTAATGATAGTTTCCTTAGGTAAGTTTTTATAAGTTAAAAACATAACTTATAAAACTATTTATCATTTTAAAATCTATTAACAAAAATAGAGATTCAATGGAGGAACTTTTGGAAAGTGCAAAAAAAGCACACAAAAGGAAATAAAGACTTTCTTCAAACACCTAAAGATATCCACAATGAACAATTTGTTGCCTATCTTCTTCTGTATTATAAATGTGTATGTGTGTCTTTAGAACCAATTTGGGATCATATTGCCTTATAATCTGTGTTCTTTGTCCCCTTAATAATTTGCCACAAATGGCTCCCCATGTCAGCTAATACTTATTCACAACATGGTTTTCAATAAAAGGAGGCTTGAGACAAAAACTAAACCAGGGGCGCCTGGGTAGCACAGTCAGTTAAGCATTCAACTCTTCATCTTAGCTCAGGTCTTGATCTCAGGGTTGTGAGTTGAAGCCCCACATTGGGCTCTACACTGGGCATGAAGCATACTTACAAAAACAACAAAAACAAAATACAACAAAACAGAAAAAAATCTAAACAAAAGAGAAAAAACAGCCAATTCCTATAAAAAGCCAATAATACTCAGGATTGTCATGGGACCAGGTACCCTGAGAAATCACAGTGATGCAGGTAACCTTGGGGACCATTTTTACTGAAAGGAAGCATTTTTTCACTTTCTCTGGGATTCCTATTTTTAAAGGTGTCCTGGAGCCTCATTTTTAGTCTTAAAATTTTTTAAAGGAATATTGTTTATTATTGGTGTTCTACTGTCTCTTTCTGCCAAAGGGCAGATGTAGTACATCTTGAAATTAAACATATTTACGTACGCATCCCTGTAACACACCAACGTGTCGTACATCGTTCTCTATCAGAGTCATCGCTGGGTCACGGACCTGGGAGCAGGCTCCGAGCAAATGCTGCCCGTCGGCAGCCTGGCCTCATGGCCTCCTTCTGATTACTGGTGTTTCCATCAAGTATGGAACAGGCCAGCCTTTGCTTTCATTCTTTCCTCTCCCATGGCTTCATCCAAGTTCAAGCACTAGGCAATGGGGTATTCCCTTGAAAAGGCGTTGCAAAGGGATGCCGCTCCTGCCTCTGCCCTCAGCCTGGCTACAGCTCCCCGTGTTTACTTCATGGTCACGGGCACCCTGTGAAGCCCCGATGTGAAAACACAAGCCTTTCTTTGGTGGGTGGGGGACTTTGAAGGGTGTCTTTGTCACACCTCCATCCACTGTACAAAACAGAACTGTAAACACGGCTCCTACCAGGTGAGTTTCTAATCTAAATACGCACCCACACACAAGAAGCGGAGATTAGAAATGACATTAAAGGGCAGGGTTTATGTGTTTTGCCTCTGGAATTAAAAAAACAAGGCGTTGAAATTCCCGCATAGGCTTCCAGAGGTCAGTTACCAGGGTTACCAGATAAAAGCTCTAGGTTTTGAAATGCGAAAATGAGGTCCAGCAGTGAGCTAGGGAGGGAAGGAGGGAAGGAGAAGAAGAGAGGGAGGGAGGGGGAGAGGGAGGGAGAGAGGAAGGAGAGGGAGGGAGAGGAGCAGACAAGGAAGGGGAGGGCGAGGGGAGAGGGAGGGAGGGACGGGAGATTTAGCATGGACAGAGTGCTAAGCGGCATATCCATTCTATGAATTTGACAGACAGTTCCTGGGCGTTCCTAGATGCCAGGAAGCAGCAGTAAACACGGCAAAGCCCCTGCTCTCATGGAACATTTGTGCTACGCCAAAGACACATTCTATTTGTCTCCCACAATTAACAACAAAAAAAATTGCCATTTAAAAATCAACAGATTTTTACGGAAACATCTCCATATTTTCAGCGTCTCTTGGAGAATCCTAAGTCGTCTACACTACCCCCGTATTCCACATGGCAGCAGAAGACTGGGATGGGGAGCGGCTACTTTGTTTAGAGGGGCGAGGGCGGCTCACACCGCAGGCCCGGGTCCATGCTCTCTGTGTGTGCTCGCTGTGCTTGCTGCGCTATTCGGGTACCCCAAAACATGAGAGCTCACGTCTGAACCCCCCTAGTAGGGTCTGGGCTCTTTCCGGAGCACATTAGAGTACTACGGATGGGCGCATCACATCCTGGCCACCAGACTGGAAGAAGCTTGGGAAGAAGGGCCCCTTACACGTGTCCTCTCGGCCCCTCCCCTGTAGTGACCAGGGTGCACAAGCTTGCCGGTTCCCCCGGCTCCTCCTGGCGGCTCGGGCCTGCACGGTGCCCTCGAACCTCACCAACATCTTGGTGCACGGCGTGTGGGAGTCCACGCTGCGCTCATACGGGTGCAGCCCAAAGTGCAAGCAAATCAACATCAGTGGGGGTGCGTCTGACCACTAACTTCTCCTGCATGAGGAGTCCCGAGGGACAGCTCATAAGGCTTTACAATCGCCTGGTGGGTGGAGCAGCCAGTATCCGGTTGAATGGGTGACTCATTCTGTCCTTGCATCCCGCTGAGCCTCGTCCCCCTCACCTCCTGCCCGGTCCTCCTCTTCCTCATCACACACCTCTCCTTCCTGTGGTCACCTGCCCAAATAAACCCTCAGGCTGTCCTATCTGGGGAACCCAGGCTAAGAAAGATGACCCCAAGGGTGGCCCTGGAACATAGGTCCTTGGGATGGGCCCCCACTACTGACTGTGACTGGGGAGGTGACAGCGACAAAACAATTATGAAGACCCCACCTGTGGCTGGCTGGAGGAGAGTTCATGCAAAGTGTAGAGGAAGCGGCAGGGGTGGAATGACCTGGAGGGGGTGACAATGGCAGTGATCATAGAATTGGATAGTTGCTGTTATCTGCCTTGGAAACCCTAAAAAAAAGAACGGCAGGCCCAGGTCAGCCATGTATGGATACAAGGTGTGCCAAGGTCAGGGCCTGGGAACCTCTAGGGAAGTGATTAAGGAGGCCCGGTTTCCCACAAGACCAGGACTTGATGGGCACGAGCTGCAGAAAAGACAGTGCGCACAGCCTCAGGGTACCTCCCGTGTGGAAGGCAGGGCCCTGATGGGAATGGGGTGCACCCCTGAATCCTGGCACGGAGACGTTGTGGGCAAGCCCAAGCACCTCGGAAATCTCCAGAATGTCTCTGAATTCTTCTGTAGCAGCAGCACCTCTGTTTTGTTAGAAGGGAGCGGCCTCGGGGCACCTGGGTGGCTCAGTCGGTTAAGCGTCCAACTTCGGCTCAGGTCATGATCTCACGGTTTATGAGTTCAAGCCCCGCATCAGGCTCTGTGCTGACAGCTCAGAGCCTGGAGCCTGTCTTCAGGTTCTGTGTGTGTGTGTGTCTCTCTCTGCCCCTTCCCCATCCATGTTCTGTCTCTCTCTGTCTCTCAAAAACAAATAAACATTAAAAATTTTTATTAAAAAAAGAAGGGAGCAGCTTCCCACAGTCCGGGGACCCTGCACAGACCCCACCTGAGCCAGGTGCCTCACAAGACGTACGGTCCTCCTCAACACTCACAGCTGCCACCTCTTTCCCGGATCCCCGCTCACAGCCAGGGCCCCGTGCCAGTGCGGTCTGAGGGCTCTGAGAGGACCTAGCTCCCGTGCTGACAGGATTGCGGACGGAGGAGTGTGCCCAGCAGGTACCTGGAGAAGAGAGGTGGTGATGGGCCCTGAGGGTGTTGAGCTGGGAGTGGGGTCCAAATAGAACGCTGGGGAGGAGACACTAGGTCACATAGAGATACACACCTGTGACCAGGGATCCCCGTTATGAGGAAGTCCCTTGGAGCTGGTTCTCATACCCTGCCAGGATGTCCCCAGACACAGATGCCAGCATCACCTTGGTGCCGTATTGCAGAAAGGCTCTTGAAGCCCAGGGTAGTGGGTATGTGAACATGGATATATAGTGTGAGACCAGAGCCCCCGTCCCCTGACCATGGTCCTCAGGAGGGCCCAGGGGACACTGCCTTCACTCATGCAAAAGGGCAAAAGGGCAAAAGGGCAAGGGGGCACCAGGATCTCTGAGAAACTCTGTGAGAGCCATCCTCCGTAAGCTGGGGCCCGGAGTGTCAGTTGCTGCCCTGAGGCTAGGCTCCCTGCTCTCCATGCGGATTGTGTGGCAGAGGCCAGGAGGTAGCTCTTCCCTGTCAGAGGCAAGGAGGACGTCATTCTCTAGTGAGCGACAAGGCTGAGTGACCGTGGTAGGATACGTGATGATGACCAACTGAGCAGGGCGTTCCAAAGAGCAAGAGTGATGGGAGCCACACAGGTGTTAGGTGTTACCTGACTTGTATAACTGAAAAGTAAACAAATAATTAAAAACTAGAAGCTTCTAGAAAAATAATGGCTGTGAGGGGTATGAGCGACAAGTTTAAAGGAGCCAGTTTCTATGTGAAAACAAGATTTATTCAGTAAACGCTGTGCTAACTGAAATCTAGGTAAAGTAATTTAATAGAACCCCAAAAGATAAGTGGTTTTACTGAGGACAGGGATTTCCTTGAATTGATTTATGCCAAAAGATGCTGCAGGAGGAGAAAAAAAAATTTTTTTTAAGTTTATTTATTTATTTTGAGAGAGACACAGAGAGTGAGAGTGGGGAGGGGCAGTGAGAGAGGGGGAGAGAGAATCCCAAGCAGCCTCCACGCTGTCAGCACAGAGCCCGACGCAGGGGTCAAACTCATGAACCATGAGATCATGACCTGAGCTGAAATCAAGGGTCAGACGCTTAACTGACAGAGCCACCCAGGTGCCCCAGGAGGAAAATTTTTTATTTTTATTTTATTTTATTTTTATTTATTTATTTATTTATTTTTATTATTTTGTGCTCATAGCACAGAGCCTGATGTGGGGCTCAAGCTCACAAACCCTGAGATCAGGACCTGAGCTGAAATCAAGGGTCAGACGCTTAACCAGATGAGCCACACGACAGCCCCCAAACATTCCTATACATCGATCGGTTTTTGTGCCCATTTGCAGGCCTGGGAACATGATCGCTGGGCCACAGGTTGCATGTGTTCAGCTTTAGCAGATGCTGCCAGACAGCCTTCCAAATTGGTTGTTCCAATTTACACTCACGTCAGCGGTGTGTGAGAGTTCCAATTGCTCCACATCCTCACCAGCACTTGATATTACCTGGTTTTTTCACGTTAGCTATTTGAGGAGCATCTATTTGTATTGCCTTTCACAACTTTTTACAAGACAGGTTAGGGAACAAGAGAAAGGTGTTATGACAGCTTTTGATTTCCAAAAATGGTTACCACAATCTCTCTTGCCCTATATAGTTTTTATTGTGACTTTGACCCTCCTTCCATTAAGAGAAGAGATCTGTGCTCTCTCCCATAAGTCTGGGTGGGCTTGGGATTATGGCCTACATGGCACTATGTAGTCTCTGAGGCTGTCATAAATGTGATACAGCCCCAGAAATAAACCCTCATGTATATGGTCCCATGGTCTTGGACAAGGGTGACAAGACCATTTAATGGGAAAAAGACAGTCTCTGCAGCACTAGTATTAGGAAATGGTATTAGGAAAACTGGATGTTCACATGCAAAAAAATGAAGGTGGACCCTCATCTTACATCATATACAACAAATAACTACACATGGATTAAAGACCTACATGTAAGACCTACAACTTCAAGACTCCTAGGAGAACACATATAGAAAAAGCCTCGTGACATTGAATTTGACACAATTTCTTGAATATGACACCAAATGCACAGGCAACAAAAGCAAAAATAGGCAAATAAGACTACATCAAGCTTAAATTTTTGTGCATCAATGGACATACGCAAGAGAATGAAAAGAAATCTGTAAAAAAGCGAAAAAACGGTTATCATATGTCTGATTAAGGTTCAATATGAAAAGGTTGTACAGTTCAACGACAAAAAATAAAATAACCTCATTAAGAGATGGACAAAGGTCTCAAATCCACATTTCTCCAAGATGATTTGCAAATGGCCAACAAGAACATGAAGTGATGCTCAACATCGCTAGCCATCAGAGAAATGCAAATAAAAATGCCCACTGGGTTGGCTATTGCGTTTTTAAAAATTTGAAAATAAGTGTTGGCAAGGGTGTGGAGAAATTAGAACCCTTGTGCACTGTTGGTGGGATTGTGAAATGGTGCTACTTCAGTGGAAAACAGTACCGAGTGAGGTTCCTCGAAAAAATTAAAAATCGACCTACGATATGGTCCAGCAATTCCACTTCTGGGTATATATCCAAAATAATTAAAAATGGGGTCTTGAGGAAATATTTTTCTGCCTCTGTTTGTTATTATTATTACTATGGTAGCATTATTCAAAATAGTCAAGAGGCAGAAGCAACCCAAATGTCCGTCTGTGGATGAATGGATAAACAAAAATATGCAAACAATGGAATATTGTTCAGCCTTAGAAAGAAAAGAAATCACATGGAGGAACTTTAAATGCATATTACCAAGTGAAAGAAACCAATCTGAAAACACTACCACACTATGTGATTCCAGCTATATGACATTCTGGAAAAGACGAAACTACGGAGATAATAATAAGACCAGTGGTTGTATGGTTGGGAGGGAGGGAGGGGAGGAGGGGAGGGAAGACTAGGTGGAGCACAGAGGATCTTCAGGGCAGTTGGAATACTCTGTATGATACCATAGTGATCGCTGCATGTCACTATACATTTGTCCAAAGCCAAAGAATATACAACGCCAAGAATGAACTGTAATACAAATTATGGATTTGGAGAGATTATGATGTGTCAATGTAGTGTCACCAGTTGTGACAAATGTACCACTCTGCTCGAGAATGTTAATAGTCAGGGAGGCTATGCATGTGTGAGTGTAGAGGATATTTGGGAAATCTCTGTACCTTCCTCTCAACTTTGCTGTGAGCCTAAAATGGCTCCCCCCAAAAATCTTAATAAAAAAAGGAAATAAACTCTGTCACATGCTGCAGCATGGATGAACCTTGAAGACATTATGCTAAGTAAAATAAGATAGTCACAGAAGACAAATACTGTGTGGTTGCACTTAACGTAAGAGAGTACCTAGAGAAGTCAAATTCATAGTTAGCAGGTAGTTAGCCGGGGCTGGAGGTGTGGGGGTGGTGGGAAAGGAAGCTCAAAATCCTGCAGTCATGGTGTGAGGCAGCCCAGACCAGCCCTGGCAAGGAGACCGCATGATGAGACCCCAGATGTGGGTTCCAGCCCGCAGCCTCACTGAGGTCCCAGCCGCTGACCAGTCTCAACCACAAGACTGTGAGTTAAGGCAACAATAAGTCAGCCCCGACTCCAAGGCTCCCAGCTGAGGCCCCGACACGGTAGAGCAGAGATGAGCCGATTCCCTACACTTATCTCAGTGTCTGACCCACAGAAGCCATGAGTACAGCAAAAGGATTCTTTTACGTCACTAAACTGTGTGGTGGTTTGCTTCCAGCAACAGTAGCTGGAACAGGTGTCTTAGAAATCAGTTTTCCCAGGAGCTTCTTCTCTAATTCTGTGTGGGGCTTTCTGAACGGAAATTTGAAGGGCAGCAATGGCAGGTTATGAAAGACCAAACCTCATTCCCTTCTGCTTATTCATAGACAGTATCTGAGGACAAGTCCTGGGCTACAATTCTCAGCTTTGTCCAAACAGCCCTCGGGCTCTTTCCCTCTGACAACATTGATTTTGTCCCAGGGTATTTTGAGTTCTCTAGGTCAGGAGGAGATCACCAGCACAATAACCCTCTGGTGATGTCATGGCCCTGAATGTGTCCGGTGGGTCTTAGCATTTTCTTTCAGCCCTTCCAAGGAGGGAGAAGGCTCTCTGGGTTTTCTTGTCCAGAGGGAGCAGTTGCAGGAGGGAGGGAGGCCAGAGGTAGCTGCTGTGGGAAGTTAACACACAGACGACATCCAGATCTTAAATGTCACAGAGACTTGGAGGGAAAGTGGCCCAGTACCGGCTCATTCATTCAGCAAATTCTGGTCAAGTTCTGCAGTCCTGCAAGGCTTGGTCCCAAAGACAGACACATCAACCGACTGGAGCCAAGTATTCAGACATCTACACAGGTCATTTAAGCCCGATCTTTTTCCTTACACTCTCAAAATTGGTTATTGCCAGTAAATCTTTGTAAATGTTTCCTTTTAACTTTGATTTTCTATGAATTGGTAGTTGATTATTTTGAATTTTCTAGACAGGCAACCGGATTACCAACAATTGATGATAGTTTTGTCTCTTGTTTTCTAATCTTTCTAATTTTTATAATCTTCCTTTTCTTGTTCTGTGGTTGGCTGGTAATAGCTTCAGTAGCTATTGATTTGTTCTTGACTCGTTGGGAACATGGCGAATGTTTTACTGTTTTTTTTTTTTTTAACGTTTATTTATTTTTGAGAGAGAGAAAGAGACAGAGAGACAGATCACTGGCAGGGAAGGGGCAGAGAAAGAGAATCCACAGCAGACTCCAGGCTCTGAGCTGTCAGCACAGAGCCTGACATGGGGCTTGAACCCACGAACTGCGAGATTATGACCTGAGCCGAAGTCAAATGCTTCCCAGATTGAGTCACTCAGGCACCCTGCAAATGTTTTACTGTTAAATGTGATATTTGCTATAGATTTTGGATAAAAACTTTAAGTTAAGGACACTTCCATCTATTTTAGCAATTAACTTGTTCATAATTTTCCTTTTTTTCTTTTCAAATTTTGATTTAAATTCTAGTGAACATACAGTGCAATACTGGTTTCAGGAGCAGACTTCAGTGATTCCTCACTTACATACAACACCCAGTGCTCATCACAAGTGCCCTCCTTAATGCCCATCAACCACCTAGTCCATCCCCCACCCACCTCCCTCTATCAACCCTCAGTTTGTTCTCTATCATTAAGAGTTTCTCATGATTTGTTTCCCTCTCTCTCTCTCTTCTTTCCCCTCCCACATGTTCACCTATTTCATTTCTTAAATTCCACATGAGTGAAATCATATGGTATTTGTCTTTCTCTAACTTATTTCATTTAGCATAATACACTCTAATTCCATCCATGTCATTGCAAATGGCAAATTTTCATTCTTTTTTTATGGCTGAGTAATATTCCATTATATATACATAGATACATACATATACATCACATCTTTTTGATGGCTGAGTAATATTCTATTATATATATACATATATGAACACACACACACATATATCACATCTTCTTTATCCATTCATCAGTCGATGGACACGCGCTGTTTACATAGCCTGGCTATTGCTGATAAGGCTGCTATGAGCATCAGGGTGCATATACCCCTTCGAACCTGTAATTTTGTATCCTTTGAGTAAAGGATATGTAGTGCAATTGCTCAATTGTAGGGTAGTTCTATTTTTAACTTTTTGAGGAAACTCAATACTATTTTCCACAGTGGCTGCACCAGTTTGCATTCACACCAACAGTGCAAGAGGGTTCCCCTTTCTCTGCATCCTCACCAACACCTGTTGTTTCCTGTGTTGTTAATTTTAGCCATTCTGACAGGTGTGTGATGGTATCTCACTGTGGTTTTGATTTGTGTTTCCCTGATGATGAGTGACGTTGAGCATCTTTTCATATGTGTTACCCATCTGGATGTCTTCTTTGAAAAATGTCTTTTCATATCTTCTGACCATTTCTTTATTGGATTATTTGTTTTTTGGAGTGTTGAGTTTGATAAATTCTTTATAGATTTTGGATACTAACCCTTTATCAGTTATGTCATTTGTAAATATCTTCTCACATTCCATAGGCTGCCTTTTAGTTTTGTTGATTGTTTCCTTTCCCATGCAAAAATCTTTTGTCTTGATGAAGTCCCAATAGTTCAGTTTGGCTTTTCTTTCCCTTGCCTCTGGCAATGTGTCTGGTAAGAAGTTGCTCCGGCTGAGGTCAAAGAGGTTGCTGCCTGTGTTCTCTAGGATTTTGATGGTTTCCTGTCTTTGCATTTAAGTCTTTCATCCATTTTGAGTTTATTTTTGTGTGTGCTGTAAGAAAGCGTCCAGTTTCATTCTTCTGCATGTCGCCGTCCAGCTTTCCCAACATCTTTTGTTGAAGAGACTGTCTCCTTTTCCATTGGATATTCTTTCCTGCTTTGTCGAAGACTAGTTGACCATACAGTTGCGGTGTGCATGATTTTCCTAATAAACTTCATTCATTGGTAAATTTAATTTCAGTTCAATAGACAGACTTTAAGACTGAAAATTACCAAAATGCGATCATTTGGTGACTGGATAAAGAAAGAACGGTTTGCCCAGGCAACAAATTCTCCCTGAGGCTGCACTAGGCCTGGCAAGTGTGAGAAGTGGCGAGGGGGCCCATCAGGGAAACTCTGCTGAGGATGTCACCTCTACTCCCTCCATGTAAAATCCTATCACATAAATCTGGGAACATCACAGTCTTCATTAGTAAAAGAAAAGAGCTACACCAGGTTTTTGGCCATAAGACCCTATGGCTATGAGTCTCTGGGGCTTTAAAGGGGACAGTAGACTGGAAGGTAATAAATATTTAAACCCTAAAGTAGTTATTTTGTGGTGGGATTATAAGTAGTCTTTATTTTTAAAAGTCCTTTAGTGTTGTTATATGGTCCGTTTCATAAAGAAGGATGTGTGGGTGTGTTTGAACTACAAAAGGTACAGTACAGTGTTTCTGGGCTCTGGCTATAGAAAAATGAATTGAGAAAACTGGATTTAACAGTCCGAGTCTGAGGATTACTGAAGAGTATCCGTGGCTGACCTTCTGTGGCCCAGGTCAGCACATTTTTCCAGCTTGTTTCTGGGGCTTAAGCAAGCTTCCCTTTGACAGCAAAATGGAAGCCCTGTGCATTGAGCTGTTGCAGAACTGGATGAAACTGAATGGAGAGGTCTGTCCCCCAACTGATTTACCAAAGTCTTTCACCCTGGTCCAGCAGCCGGTAAATGGCAGCCTCCCTCCCTCCCTGCTCCGACTTCTTATAAGCTGTGCTACATGAGATCAAGTGTGGACAGCAGAAAGTCATTCCAAAAACTCAGTCAAGAAATATTTCCTCCAACCCTCCCTCTGCCCCTCATTGCAAGGTCTTGGCCAAATGCTCACAGTTCCTAAAGCTGGACAGACTGGGTTCAAATTCCAGCTGTACCACTCTCTAGCTAGGTGATCTGCATATGTATGCATATGTATGGAAACTCCATTTCCTCATGAGTAAACCTGGGATAATAATAAATGTATCTACTCTGGAAGGCTTGTGAAGATTAACTATGGAAAGGGCTTAGCACTGTGCCTTGTACACAGTAAGTGCTCAGTAAGTGCTAGCAGTGGTTGATGGTAATGAAGAAGATGATGATGGTAGGTGATGGTGAGGGGGATGTTGGTGATGATCATGGTGACAATGATAATGATGGTGATGGTGATGATGGTGTAATTGTAGATGGTGATGATGGTAATGGTGATGGTAATGGTGGTGATAATGATCATGATGGTGATCATGATGGGGTTAGTGATGATGGTGGTGATGGTGTTAGTGATGATGCCGATGATGGTGTAAGTGATGATGGTGATCATGGTGTCAGTGATGATGGTGATGATGATGATGGTGTCAGTGATGTTAGTGATGATGCTGATGATGGTGTCAGTGATGATGGTGATGATGGTGTCGGTGATGTTGGTGGTGATAAAGGTGATGATGGTGGTGATGGTGTTAGTGATGATGCTGTCAGTGATGATGGTGGTGATAATGATGATGGTGTCAGTGATGATGGTGATTATGGTGTCAGTGATGATGGTGATGATGGTGTCAGTGATGATGGTGATGATAATGATGGTGTCAGTGATGTTGGTGGTGATGATGGTGGTGTCAGTGATGGTGGTGATGAAGGTGATGGTGGTGGTGATGGTGTTAGTGATGATGGTGATGATGGTGGTGATAATGATCTGGTGGTGATGATGGTGATGATGGTAGTGATAATGATCTGATGGTGATGATGGTGTTACTGATGATGGTAATAATGGTGTTAGTGATGATGATGGTGATGGTGATTGATAATGATGATGGTTATAGTGGTTGTTCTGTGTTGGTCTCAGCCTATCAATAGCATCAATAGTGATGCTACCAGCTAGGACTGGGACATTAACCGGGGCCTGTATCACTTGTGGTGAGCCCCCACAGATATTTCCCTGACCAGAGCCAATGCTGTGGCTGCACCAGCCCTGTGGTTCTTATTATGATTACAAGACACACCCCAGCAATAACCATCAGCAAATGTTGAAAAAACAAAGTTTATTACTCACAAATCCTGGTAGGCACACCACACGCCCAGGGCCACACAGCAAGGTCAGGGAGAGAGAGAGAGAGAGAGATGATTGAGAACAGAGCAAGAGCTCTGCCTTTATTGGGGTTGAGGGTGGGGAGCCTAGGGTTTTCAGGTTCACTCTTTATTGACAAATTTAAAACATGGAGCAGGAATTAGGGCGCTAGAAGGGAGAAGCAGAGTGACTCAAGTGGTCCATGATCTAGGTCACGCAGGACTTTCTAAAAGGGGAATTTCATGCGTAGGGCAGCCTGGCTCTTTATCCAATTGGGTAGCTGGTAACTGTGTCATGCAGCTGGCAATGTGCGTATTCAACGTGGATGTCTTTGAAACAGATGCTCAGCAATCAAAAGCTCAATGTCGGGCACTTACACTGTCATCAGAACAGCTTATTGTCACTGGTGCTCCCACTACCATGATGGAGATGATTGTTTGTAACTCCTTCCAGCCTGTTTCTGCATCGGGGAATAGAGGAAGTTGACTATCACTCTCCAAGGCCCATCCCAGTGGTCTTCTGTGGAATGCTCTATTAGCCATAGAATCAACCTAAAGGTATTAGCAGCCGGACTACATGTCAGCATGGCATGGGGTCCCATCTTTAGCCTGAGTTTAGCCTTTGTAGCTCACTTAGGCCATAGAACAGGCAACCCAGGCCTGACTTCTGCAATGATGTGCAGTCCTCCAGGGGCTGAACGTTGTTGCTTCATATCCTCTGGCATATTCATCTACACCTCTGTGCTAGTGTGACCCACGAACCCTTCCATCTCTCTAGAGAAAGGATAGATATTCTCCGTACGTTCGTGGGCAAAACTCTACATCTGCACAGGCATCTGGTGAATTAGCAGTTGCCTCCCGGAAGGACTGAATCCTGTCTTAGAGTCAGTGAGGTATGCAAGTCTCCAGTCCTGTAGCAGAACTCCTAGTTCCTCGCTCCTCACCGACAAGGCCTGGAACCACCTGCATAATAACACTGGTCTATTACTTTGTCCCTGTGATCTTCATGATGACACTGCATAGCTGAGGGTGGTTTTATTACCTGAGCAGCAACAACCCACTATGGTCCCGTGATGGCTGACATTTGCTGAGCCCTGCCCTCACCCAGCCCAGTTCTGGGAGCAGGATATGAATGTGCTGCTCAGTCTTCGTTTTTTATTTCTGGCCACATTGATGACTGCATTTCCCTGAAGGCAGAAGAGAAGCACAGCAGGGCTGAGCCACGCTCAAGGCAACGTATATAGCGGTGGTGCCGGGGAGGGAAGGCGTTCCTCTGGCTTTGGATGCCTTGCCCTTGCTCCCACCAGCACAGCCTCGAGGAAGGAGGGATGGGATCAGGTGACAGAGCAGCCAAGGACTGAGATCGGGAGAGCACACTCTGGGGGGAAGAGGCTGGGACGAAGCTGCAAATCAGCGACCCCCCATTTCTCAGCCGAGTCCTTCCTTACACTGTGACATCCTCATTTCATTAGGGGTGGTTACCACTGCTGTCTTAAGAACTTTTTTTCTTCTCTTGTCTGCTCCTCCCGCAGGGACCTCAGAGATGGATGTGCCCAGGATTAGGCCCAAGGAGATTACACGAGAAGAGCAATGTTCTGCTTTTGGAGGGAGTTTAATTTTGTTCATTTATTCATTCATGAAGCCAATGCAGGGCTTGACCTCACAACCCTGAGATTAAGACCTGAGCTGAGCTCAAGAGTTGGACACTTAACCAGCTGAGCCACCTAGGCACCCCTGCTTTTGGAGGGAATTTAAAAAGAAAAACCAGGGGCACCTGGGTGGCTCAGTCAGTTAAGCATCTGAATGTGGCTCAGGTGATGATCTCACAGTTCATGAGTTCGAGCCCCCCATCGGGCTCTCTGCTCTCAGCATGGAGCCCACTTTGGATCCTCTGTCCCCCTCCCCTGCTCATGCTTACGTGCTCTCTCTCTCAAAAATAAGTAAACATTAAAAAAGAAAAAAAGAAAAAAACCACCCCAAGGCAACCAGGTTCCTGTTTGGTCCCTCCTCAGGTGAGTACTACCCTGCCCGCTAGGAATGAGCAGCCCATCCAAGCAGAATGACTGTAAAACCAAGTGCACTTGACACCCTCTCTGGGCAAAGAGTCTTCCTCATCCTCCAAATCCAGGTTTTTTCTTAATAAAGGAGCTTTGAAAAAAAATACATCTCAACCCTAAATACTTTTTAATAAGCTTCTTATTGGACATGGCCTGGCAGGTCTTCCCCATACATGCAGGTCAAGGTCAAGGCATCCCTTGAAGATGGAATACTCGAGATTTTATTAGCCAGGCTGCTGTCCCTGGAGCCAGTGTCCTGGAAGGCTGTCATTCTTACCAAAAGAATGAGATGAGAAAACACAAAGGAAAAAGGATCAAGAGTGTTTTAAAACTTCTAAAATGAGGCTCAGCCCCAGAGCTGCCTGCTGTGAGCTCCAGGAGCCGTCCCATCCTGGCTGGACCTTGAAGAGCACTTGGCGTTGCACTTGGCATTGCCGCCAGGCTGGTCCAGCACCTGCAGCTGCTCGGAGCCGACTGGGGGGAGGCCAGGGGCAGGGAGCTGGGAGCAGGGCCGGCAGCTGACCGCTGCTGCTCGGTACATGGGCGCCGCAGAAGGTCTGGGGGTGGACTTGATGGAGCGGGAAAGGGCAGGGCTGTGCATGTCTGGAGGTGACAGAGGAGGCTGCTGAACAGCGACGGTCATCCCATGCCCTGTCCCCAAGGAGAATGGTTGCTGTCTCCACATCACAAGCCCCCTCACAGCCGTCACTAGATTTTAACCTCCACTGCTGCCACTCGACACCCTACCCATTCGAGGCAGCTATGGGACACCGGCAAATTAGTCTTCCTTGTACTAATCTGTAAGCTCCCTGAGCACCACAGAGTCACACAGCTCTGCTCTAGATACTTCCGTCTTCCAAGTACTCCCCCACAACACCTGCTCCAGGTGCTTATAGAATCCTGAACCCGCTGCTTGGTTTCTCCCTTGCTCTCCAAACCAAACTCTCAAGCAGTCACTCAATCAACGTATATTTATCTCTCCTAGGCACCCGACACTGTTCTAGACACAAAAGATGCCCTGGAAACAGGACAGGCAGGTCCCATGGTCCCAGAGCTGCCGCTCATCATGGGGAAGAGGAACAAGCAAATAAATGCAGAGGACAGTTTCAAATAAAAATGGCAGCTAAGAAGAATGGAGGGCTCAGCGCTGTGACCAAGAGTCACTGGACCCTCCTCCCCAAGGAGGTGACATTTGAGTTTGGACCTGAATGCTGAGAAGGCGACAGGAGCCAGGGAGCCGCGGGGCAGTGGGGGGGGGGTGCTAAGGGGGAGCCCTGTGGGCCATCAGGTTATCCTTGATGGGGTGCAGTGAGGTGCAGCATATGGAATACACAGGGACACTGGGCGCTGGTGGGTTGCCTTGCTGTTCACAAAGGCGTTCCACAAACACCTCGTATTCTTCGGCTCCTCACAATAGCCCTGGGAGGTAAGTAGGTCGGGCCAGTGAGATTCAGGAATTGACAAGGTTCGCATTATTAATAAATAAAATGAGCCTGCCTAGCCTTCCCTCTCTGCAGAGAAAAAATAAAATGAGGACAGTTCTTTCTAAAGATTTGCTTCACTCTGAGATATTCCGTGAAATTAGTGGGCTTCGATAATTAGGACACTTAAAGCTGAGCAACACAGCACAAGCTATTGTCTGCTCCACAGCTCAGCGATAGATTGTTCGAGTTTGAATAAGGCCCATTTGCCTTGGTACAAATGTCAAGATTCATGTTAAATTGGATTTTTGAGGCTGTGTTGGTGTGTGGGCCACTTAGTAGGGGAAAGCAGCGCCGAGGCATGCAGCCCTCCCCTGCTCCATCCAGCCTGACCCACTTAGTTAAAATAGGGGCAGTTGCAAACCTGAACACGGGAACACGGGGTGGGCGCCTGGAGTGCGGCGAGCAGGGTCACCAGAATTCCTGGAACCTGCGGAAACAAAGGAGAAACCCAAAGGAGGAAGGGGAGAGGCTGACACATGCTTGACCCCTGTGGGGATGCACCCCACCGACTGCAGCTTGGGCCTGGCACAGTCCTCAAGCTTTCAGGTTTGGACAGCGAATGGCGATGTGTGTTTTCTCTACTGACCCAGTTGCTCACCTGGGCTGTGGCTGGAGAGTTCTCCAGACCCTATCAAACAGCGCTGATGACCTTGAAAGCCCGTGGACGGGCCCAGGTCAGGGAGTGGCACTTGCCACAAGTTCCTGCATGTAGGCAGGCGGGTGGCAGCAAGAATTAAAGTCTGAGAGAGAAATCCTGATGGGACCCTGATGAGCTTGACTAGGAAGCACCGTGTTAAATAGCAGCAGCCACATCCTGAGTACCTACTATGTGCCAGATCTCTAACAGGTTTATTTCCATACAGCATCTAATTTAATCTATTTAAAATTTACATTCAGTGACAAATTTTGTTCTGCTCTATGCTACACATTGTTCTCGGTGCTAGGCAGTAGGGAGCAGGGGGGGAACAAGAAGACTTCCAAGAAGGCTCCGTCTTTGAGGGGCTTCTAAAAGGGGACGAGAAAGACAGCATTCAAACAGCAGCATAACCTGACTTCAGATGGTAAAACTGTCGGCTCTAGCTTTGATTCCCAGCTGCGCCTTTGAGGCGGAGACTGCCTAATTGACCCCAGTGTCTGCGTTCTGCCACAGCAGTGGAACCCCACGTTTTACCTGCATGTGTGGCTATGCAGAACACAGCTTTCATTCTCTCAGCCCCTCTTTCTGGTAGCTGAAGCAATTGACTATGCTGTGGCCAATAAGATGTTAGTGGAAGTCATGTATAAAATTTTAGGAAGTATCCTTAAAGGCACAGGGCATGGCCTTCCTCCCTTTCCTCCTTTTTTGCTACCTGGATTGTGGACATTATTTGGCCGCGGAGGCGGGTGTGACCTTCAGGCGCCCAGACAACAAGAGCTAAAGAGCTACTCACTATCTCAACACTCCCCCACCCGAAGACTTTCAAGGGAACCATTCACCTAACTTTTCCGCCCTGAACAACGGACACGTCCTCAACCGGAACACTTCATACTCCCCACCCCAGCCAACGCCATAAAAAACACGCTACCCCCTTCCCAGGCGCGACTTCCCTGGCCCATTTCTGTACGGACCAGGGAACCTCGCCCAAGAGCGCTCCCAATAAAGGCTTTTTATTTCCATATCTGGCCTCAGTTTCTGCATCACGTTCGCTACATTACAGACATAATAGCTGGAGCTCCAGCAGCTATTTTAGACCATGAAGGAAAAATAAGCTATTTTGGTTAGCCTTGGTTCTTTGGGGGTTTTATTTCTGTTATTCACAGCTAAATCTAATCTTAACTAATATAGTCCCTCTTACTGTGTAATTTTGGACAACTGGCTTGAACCCTTCTGAGTCTCCCTTACTTCATATGCTTGCATATGTCAGTGGCTTTCCAGTTTGAGCATGCATCAGAGGTACCTAGAGGTTATTACAATACTGTGCCTGACCTGCAGGGCTTCTGATTCAGTAGGAGCTCAAATTTTGCATTTCTAGCAAATGTTCAGATGCTGCTGCTTATGCTGGCTAGAAACCGCACTTTGTAACTGCAACCCCGTATCAGACATGCCACCGATGACCTCTCACCTCTGTGCCAACTCCTGAGCCTCTGGAGTCCTGACCTCTGATTCCTGGAGGAGTGAATGCAATTCAAATGCTGTTTACAAAGGGCTGCGGCGGAGGGCCCTTGACCTGTCCCCAAAAGGGATCTCTGTATGAGCCCAGCCTCTGGCACACTGCTCCACCTGCAAGGAAATGATCCCTGCTCCAGTGAGTCACAGGGTGGCCGTCACTTGGGCCATTGGGCAGCCAGCACTATCTTCTGGGCCCTCCCTTCTGCCACCATATGTCATCCTGCTATTTGCAGTGGCGAGTAGGTGGGGACGGCTCCCTGGCCCAGAGCTGCCAGATGGTAAGCAGGACTGGGACATGCTCCAGACACGTGCACCTGCTATGGAAATGTCATTCCCATACTTAGGAGTCACGTGAGAGGTAGAGCATGAATCTCGAGTCTGGGATGCCTTTTCTGCCCAGGCCATTCAGCAATGGTCTGCTGGGTGGAGGTGGTTACCCTCTTGTCTGAGGGCTGGCCTCATCCAGTCCTCTGGACACATCTCTCCAGGAGCAGACTGACCCTGTCCTCAGGAAGCCGGGGTGCCAGCGACATCTCAGCGTGCCTGGGACAGCGGGGCTCGGCAGCTGCCTGCCCAGCCCCTCCACGGTCCACCAGCTTCATCTAAGGAGTAGGTGTTGAACTATGACATTGCTGCTCACCCAGCATCAGTACCAAGAGGACTGGAGATGAACGCGTGTCCCCGAGCTAGTGGCTTGGAGGGCAGGTGTGGGCGGGTCCAAACCCAGACTCTGCTGCTTGTTACTTGTGTGACCTTGGGCCAGGTGCTGAACCTCTCTGAGCCTGTCTCCTCCTCTGTCTGTGCCTTGCATCAGCCAAGGTGCTTGTTGTAAACAACATAAAGCAGCTCTGCTAACAGAAGGAGGAAAGGTAATTCTTAAGAGGATGTTGTTACACCTGGGTGCCAAAAGACAGGCACAAGAATATTGCTAGCACCGTTTGTCTGTCGTGGTCCCAAACTGGAAACACCGAGGGCCCACGCTCAGTAGTGTGGGTAAACCCCTCGTGGGATAGCCACGCCTCCCGGTGAGGAGAATGTAGAAACCCCAGCTATGTCCAATGGCATGAGTGAATCTCCCCAACACACTCTTGAGTGGAAGGAGTCAGACACAAAAAGACTGCAACCTGTACGCTTCCGTTTATGTAAAGCTCAGAGGAAAGTGGAGCCCATTCAGAAACCCCATGGTGATTGCATTTGGGAGGAGGGGTACCGGCAGCCTCCCGGGCACTGGGCATGTTCTGTTTCTTCATCTGGGTTCTGGTTCTCAGGTGTGTTCGTTTTGTCTGAATTCGTTGAGTTGCGTGTTTAGGATCTGTGGCTTTCTGGAGCCAGAGAGGCCTGGTTCAGATCCTGGCTGCTAGTCCTTAGTTCTGGGGCCTTGGACAAGTCAGTGGACCTCTCTGAGCCTGTGTCCTCAGCGGGGACCGCCATCACCATCAACACTGGACACTGCCCAGGGATCCTGGGTGGTCCCGCTCCTTGACATCACAGCCCCTGACTCAGAGGCCCAGGTCAGCATGTGTGCTTGGCCAGCCCTGGGCGCATGCCCAGGCCCAGGTTGTATAGGGAGGCTGAGAGCAGGGCCTGGCACAGGGGACCTCCCCAGTGAGGTGGGTGATTTCCCAGATGCTCCCCAAGATTTGGATGAACCTATCTGGGGAGAAACACTGCCAGTATGCTATTTGAGCTCCCCCAATGTTTTCTGTGTGAGTCAGAGTGAATTACTGCCTGGAATCTTTATCTTTGAATTCTGAAAACTGTTTAAAGGGAAATGATGAAAGTATCTAATAGCCTGGGAACTTTCAGAATTTCTGTCCACTCAGATCCAGTATGAGTGTACCTTGCTTTAAATGAACCTCATAGATGGTCATCGACGATTAGCACACTCAGCCCTCTCTGGGGGACCATTTGCCAAAGGACTTGTTAGATAAATTCTGTTTCCTAAGTGGTACTTAAGCAGTTAAAACACGACTCAATTTACTATGTCAGAACTACTTTAGGTAATTTCCAAACAAGGTAGAGTTAGGAACAAATAAAACTGCTATGTTTGGGAGCATGAAGGAGCTGTTCCGGTGACTTTGATGGTCTGGTGATTAGCCAGACACGCAAGAACAGGTGCCCTGGGTCCCGACTGTACTTGGGTTTCATGGAGCATAAACAAGAAATAAGGAAATGAGGAGGAAAGTCAGCTAATTCTGGGAACAAAGCTAAGATTGCTATAACTGGGGATTGGCTAGGTCATTGCTTCTTTCTGGAGTCACTTTTGGCTATTTTTTCCTTTCCATAGGTCCACAGAAAAGACCGCCATATAAGTTTCCCAAGGCTCCCAAAATAAGAAATGCCAGAAACTGGTGGGATTACAATGACACAAAATGATTCTTTCACTGTTCTGGAGGCCAGAAGTCTGAGATCAAAGTGTCGGCAGATCTGCACTTCCTCTGAAAGCTCTAAGACAGGACCCTTCCTTGCCTCTTCTAGGTCCTGTTGGCTCTGGACATCCTTGGCATGTGGCCATATCTCTCTAGTCTCTGCCTTCATCTTCATCCCATCTCCTCTTCTGTCTCTTATAAGAACACTGTCATGGAATTTGGGACCCCCTTGGGTCATCGATGATGAGCTCGTCTCAAGATCCTTCATTATATCCGCAAAGACCCCCATTTCCCGATATGATTGCCTTCATCGGTTCTGGGATATGACATATCTTGGCGGGGGGCCCACTATATCGCCTTTGTCCCAAGTTCATTTCTACATTGAACCTGGATTGGTTCCAGGCTCTGAATCCAAAAGTATGCTTCAACCCAGCTCTGGACTCCAGATTTAGGCAAAATGTCGGCTTCTGATTGGCCATTCTTAGAGCGGGGTTCCACCAAGCCAGGGCCATGAGTCTCAGACCAGTGCTCTGCTTCTAGAAGGCTAAATGCAAGGGTGGAGGGAAGTGTCATTTAAAATGCAGATTGGGGTGGCGGCTGACTGTGCGTTTCCAACCAGCTCCCAGGAGATCCCGTGCTACTGGCTCAGGGCCCCACTGAGCAACCACGTCCAGCAATCCTGACCCAGGAAGCCATTCTCTCCAGGAGACAGTCATGCTGGCAGCTTCTGATCCTGTTTGGGGACACTGACCCAGCAGCCTCCCCTCCATGCTGAGGAACAAGGACTGAGTCCAGCTGCCGAACCCCCATTCTGCTCCTCCCAAGAGGCCTTCGGAACCCTGGAGGAGCTCTCCTGCCTCGGTTAGGAATTCCAATGGAGTCAATGTCCTTTCAGGGAAAATCTGCACTGTCCCGCCTCCTCCCTCTTCCCCCTGCCCTCCAACCCCTCTCTCTTCTATCCTCTGAATAGGATACTCAGGCAAGCCCGTGGCCCTGCCTTCTGCCTCCTCACCCACACAGGGGGGACGGCCCAGGGGACACACATATGGCCTCTCTCCCTCCAGCCAGTGGGGAGTGGGGGGTGTGGTGCAGCAGGGCACAAGCACAGGGACAGCGAAACCAGCAGGAGGACTGGGAAGAGATCGCTGGGTATTTTAAGTGGGTCCCAGAGAGTCACATCATTTCCTCATCTGCAGAGGCGGAGAGAGCCCTCAGCAGTGTGATAAACAGCAGCAGTCTCTCCCAGTGGGCCGCGGGAGAGGAGAATGATGCAGAGACCCCGAGGTGGGGGGAGGAGGCTACTGGGGGAGGCCGAGGTGGCTGGGAGAAGGGTGACCTCAGTGGCCTGAAGGCCAGCCCCTTTGTTTAGGAAAGAACATGGCCCACTTCCTTGCTGATGTTGGTCACCGTGTCCCACCTGGGACAGACATGGACCTGGCAGACATGGACCAGTCCCACTGGCCAGGCCGGAGACCAATGACACAACGGAGAAGTAGGACAGTCACCTCAAAACGGCACTGCTTGTCTTTGAACTGTGAGATTGCTCATGCAAACCTAAAAGGGAGACTTACTTAATTATCTTAAAAGAGTCGTGCATCTCATCTAATGTGACCCCCACCCACGGTGTCAAGCTATCGCTTTAACCCACGGGAAATGCGAAAGTGGGCATTGATATTATCTGCAGACAACTACGGGCTCCTTTAGAAGAAAGTCATACTCCACAGAGGATACATTTGTTCCTGACATTCATTTGTGGTTCAGGGACCCTGTTTTCACTTTCCTCACCATTCTGTTTACACTGGGTTAGTGGCCAGCCGGAAGTGACTTGCCTGATGTGTTTGGCTGATGTCGACATTGACCTTTCCAGGAATGGTTGTAAACCAGAGGCATCTCTGGAGGGCTTACCACGTCCCTTTCTCTGCCCCCCACCACACTGCGTCTCCCAATAAGGAAGTGGCTATTTTAGGCTAAGGGAAAATGCCGCGACTCATTGGGGAAAATGCCCAATGCCTCAAAAGCCAATGAGTCGCGGCATTTTCCCCAAAAGCAGCTGTGCCTGATTCGAGGTGAAGAACCACCACACCATGCAAGGAGGACAGCGTGTCCCCCAGACAGTGCCCCAGTACCCAGTCCATCCGTGGACTGACCCAATGGGTGACAATCACAGAGAGGAGACAATTCCACAAAAAGGAATTACTTCTGGAAGTGATGAGCTCCCTGTCACAGCAAGTATGCAAGCAGAGACAAAAAGAAGGGATCATTTGTTCATTACTCTGTGCTATGAGGAGCATAAGAAATGGAGCCTGACCCCAAGCATCCCCCCGGACAGGCAGAATGAGACTTGATGCAGGGGTGGATATCAAGGGTGTGGGAGCAAGTGAATCCCCAAAGCCTATGTCCTTTGGGAGAGTGCCTCTCACTGCCCACGTGGCCCTGGGGCACTGGCTCACAGCCCTGACTCACAGGACTGCTGGGGGACTCTTTGAGAAAACCAGAGCGGAAGGAATTGCTTGAGCCCCGAACCCCAGGGGGTCATGTGAGCCTGTGTGAGTTGGAGTTCCTTTGATTTACAGGGTCCTTGCCTGTCCACTGAGCAAGTACTAACTTGTTTGACATTTCTTTCAATCACTGGGGTTCAGCAATGGGGGAGAGGGAAATGGAATACTTTGGAAAGTTTCCCAGAAGAGCCTGTGATGAATGGTAACATCTGGATCACCAGGGGGAGGAAACGGGCACACAAGTGACTGTGTGGGTCAGAGATGAGCCCTGCACAGGGCTCTCCATGGGAGGGGCCCGGGCATTGGCACCTACGTGATTGAGGGCCTGTAGGACAGTGGGGGAGACTCATTTGGAAAAGCAGGGGTTAGTACAGGTGACCAGGCTTGGAGAGCCACACTGAGGGACACACCGAGGGTGCGAGGTTTGGAGATACGTAAGTCATCACGGGTGGCGTGGGGCATTTGAGGAGCCTGCTCAGGACCTACGTTTTGATTCAATTCCCTTGATTCTGCTCCCTTGACTCAAACAGCCCATGATCAGGCTTCCTTGAATTCCAGCTTTCCTGCCAGGAAGGTGATGCTTCGGCCAGGAGCCCTGGGGGGACTTCGTTGGGGTTCAGAATCCAGGGACTCTTTCTACACATCACTGGCGGAATGGGGCAATTGTTCTGTGATAGCCACGGGATGGGCCACAACTGGCAGAAGGCAACTGGTAGATCTTAGAAGACATCCTTCCCATTCAGATCTCCACTCCTTCCCTATGTAATCCCCCCAGGAAGGGGAAGTGCAAGTCTCAACCTGATTTTGTACATCCACAAATCCACAGTGATAAGACAGTAGAATAAGCCCTGTAATATCAGCACAATTCTACGTGTGAAATTTCAACTCTGTAGCAATCGCTAATAGGGTCATTGAGAAGTGCTTTGAAAATGATCCAAGGAAACTTTCTAAATGACTCTGTCCCTGTGAAGTGAGGAGATTGTAACATGCCTGTATCAGTCAGCTTCTGCAGCCTAACAAATTATCCCCAAAACTTAGTGGTTCAAAACAACAACGAAGAGCGATCATCTCATACAGTTCCTGGGGGCGGAAATTCAGGAAAGGCTTAGCTGGGTCTGGCTTGGGGTCTCTCATGAGGCTGTAGTCAGGGTGTCAGCCAGGGCTACATCATCTGAAGGCTCGACTGGGGCTGGAGGGGCCACTTCCAAGGTGGCTCACCTGCAAGCCTGGCTAGTTGGTACTGGCTGTTGGTGGGAGTCTTCAGTTTTTTGCCACATGGACTCCTCCATAGGCCTGACTTCTGCAGAGAACGATCCAAGGAAAGCAGGGCCAAAGCCACAGTGTCTCTTTGATCTAGCCTTGGATTCTTTTCTGCAATATCTTATCGCTTCCTGGGTCCATTCTACTCGATGGGTAGGGGCTCCAGCAGGATACACAATCAGTTGGGGAGACAAGGCTCCCCAGGCAGTGCCTTGGAAGAGCTGTCACAGTGCTGTGTGTTTAGCCCCACTTGGGAACACTTGGTCCTCACTCACCTGGCTTGATTCAAGAATAGTCAGAAACTTCTCGACTTTCTAATGCAAGGGAATGGGCTAATCTTTCAAAAGTATGCCAGACCAGCTGTTTTAGGCACAACTGGGTGAAAGGCCAAGTTAAAGTTATATCAGCTGCTCACCCCGAGTGCTTGGAGTCTATTCACACTTCCTACCCACAGAATGTCATGGGCATGGGTGATTTTGTCTGCCTCACACCCTCATCTGCCCGATGTGCATCCTGTGGGACTGCTGGGCACACAATCATCTCATGCAGCAGGACTGAGCATGGGGCCCTGGTCTGGCTAACTGTGGTGATCCATTGCCCTCCCCAAAGTTATTGCTCCAAGGACAGGGCAGGTGACCAAGCAAAGCCACCAGAATCCCTCCACAAAATTCAGTATGTGGATTCTGGAAGAGAGAGGAGCTCTCTCTTAATCTGAGTCATGAGCTAAGGGCTTACGGGGTACACTGGAAGCGACCAGAAAATGAAGAAGAAAAGGAGAGGGAAGAATTTTTTGGAGCACCTGGATCCAGCTATGACAGAAACTGTTCTCTCCAATTACGTGACCCAGTAAATCCCCTTCTGGATGGTTTTGCTTGTTTGCTTTTGCTTAAGTTCCCGTGATGTGGAATTCCATCATCACAACTAGAAAATCGTGGGTTTTGTATGATAACAAGCAAACATTGCCAGTTTCACTTCTCTTTTACAGCGTTAAATGAATGAACGACATCTACCGTACTGTCTCCAGCCCACAAAAACAGCCTGTCCTCCACCACCTAGGGAAAGAAGTGAACAAAAGTTAGAAGGAGCATGAAAACCTGCCCCAGTTGCCACCTGGTCAGCACCAAACGCTCCAGCATCAAACTGACCCTGCCCCAGAATGGTCTCCCTGGTCCCCTAGCTGTTCTCAAGCTCTTCGAGGGCAAAGACCGTGCTTTCTGTTTTCCCAGAAGCTCCCGCATGGGCACTTACACACAAACATTTGAAAATGGCTTCTTTAATGGACTAAAACACATCAAGCTTGTTCTTTTAATAATAGCCAATGGTGAATGAGCCCTAACTAGGCTCCAGGCATCAGACCGAGTGTTTTACTTGCAATACCTCATTTAATCGCGTCAGAGGGAGGGAAGTTTCTATTATTACCCTCACTTTACGGGCACCAAGACTGAGGTCCTAGGAGTTGGTAACTTTCCTAATGTCACAGGCTGCTGGAGGTGGGACGTTGATCTTAACACTAACATGTTTTACTCCAGTTCCTTCACCCCGAAATATCAACACACACACTCACACACTCAATTTTCTCTCGCTGCCCTGGTGGCCTGGCACTGGCCAAGGGCTTGAAACCAAAACGCAATGTTCTCTCTGTGTTATTAGCCATTATCAGCCCTAACGAGCCCAAGCAATGTTTTCCCGAGAAAGCCCGGGGTGGAATTCTCCGACAGTTCGAGTGCCCAGTGGCCGGCCTGGTATTTCACAGGCCACTTGTGCATGTCTAATTGTGTTTTCTGTGTCAAAAGGGCAGGCTGTGCTCGTCA
The DNA here is from genome assembly GCA_028646485.1 of Cryptoprocta ferox. Lineage (NCBI taxonomy): Eukaryota > Metazoa > Chordata > Mammalia > Carnivora > Eupleridae > Cryptoprocta > Cryptoprocta ferox. The sequence continues at coordinate 10,985,447 of CM053565.1, forward strand.
GAGGCTCGTTAGGACCCTGGCCAAGGGGTTGTTTGTGATTTCAGGGCTGGTGAGGTAGGTGCAGGGTGACAGTTTTGTCTCCAAATGGGCCTCTTGCCGAGCAGCAAATCAGTGTCCAAGTCAGCACCCACCTCCTTCCCGCTTTCTGTGTTTGTTTTCTACAAGCTTCTGTTTATTTTGCTCCTGCAGCCAGAAGCAAAAGAGAATATAAGGCTGGCAGTGGGTGTGGGGGGCAGATTTTTCCTGTCCTTGTTGAAGCAGAGCAAGCTGGGGGGTGGGGATTGGGGGCGGGATTGAGCTGAGCCAAAGCAAAGAATCCCTTCACTTCACAGGACCCACTGAGGCTGGTCCACAAGTGGCAGCCGTATGTCACGCACTTACCATGGGACACACATGTGTTCTTTCACAACGCTTATAATAAGCCACCAAATTCCCACCCAGGGCTGCCTATACCTTTAGAAGAAATCCTAGCATTTTGCTTGCAATTAGGGCGTCTGGCCAGCAGGAGGACCAAGGCGCTGTGGACAAGACCAAAATGGCTCCTCCCTTCAGTGTAATTAAATGTCAGCAAGATTCACCTTCTTTTCCAGTCATGTCTTATATATATTGAACACGCTGCATAAAGCAGCACCAAACCAGCGTGGCATTTGGAAATACCTGGTTAATTTTTACTTTTTTTTTTTTTAAGTTTATTTATTTATTTATTTTTGAGAGAGAGATTGACTGTATGTGAGTTAGGGAGGGACAGAGAGAGAATCCCCAGCAGGCTCTGCACTGACAGCACTGAGCTCGACGCGGGGCTTGAACTCACGAATCGTGAGATGATGACCTGAGCTGAAACCGAGAGTCTGAGGCTTAACCGACTGAGCCACCCGGGTGCCCCTAAAAGAGAGACGACTGACTGCTTACCTAACCCTGGTTATCCAGACTTCAGACTGCCAGTCTCCAGTAACCAGGACCGCTGGAAGCCTGTGCCTCCCTCCCTGCTGGGGTCCCATCCTGATGAGCCTCAGGACCCACCCAAACCTCCAGATGCGCCCTCTGCATCACCAAGGGAAAATAAAATTACCTCCAGTTTGTTTTCAGTACTTATTGCATTTTATTATATTTTTGTTGTTTGAATTTCGGCATCCTATAACATGGCATATAAGCAGCTTTTCCACTCCCCCAGATGCATTATCACGACAGGGCCCCGTCCACCTCCTTATTCTTATGAAGGAGGGCAGCAGGTAGGGGAGAGGCAGAACCTAAGGGGTTAAGAGAACTGCACCGAAAGGGACAATGAGCCACAGCCAAGTGTGAGACCCATCCGTATCTTCCTTTCATTGTTTGATGGGCCTCGTTATTTGCATCCCAGACACAGACACGATCCTGGGCCACCTCATTTACCACCTCCAAGGGGAGAAGCACTATTTGATGTGGTAAAGACTTGTAACCAGCTTGGCTTTGGAGGCTTTGGAGGCTCAGGCAGGAACTTGGCCACTAGCTCACAGCTCAGCAGCACTTTTTGAGGACGGTGGGGGTGGGAGGGAGGGGGGGATGGGCTTGTCCTCAGCCTGGAAGCAGCCCCCAAATCAGCCAGTGAGAAGTGACTCACTCACACGCAGACTGGAGACTCCATTCCTCCCAGAAGCAATAAACAGCCTGGCCTCTCCCATCCGCAGCGTGCTTATGATACCGTCAGCCCTTTGCAGGCAAAATTCCCTTTCCTCCAAGCATGGCAGACAGAGTGACTCATTCTTCCTGACCCAGGTTAACCCAAATGCGCACAGGGACAGAGTGATAACATCCTAGCATTCCTGAGGAGAGCATGGGGGAACAGCATAAGAAAGAAGAATGTTCTTGAATCAGAATCCTTGTCTGCTATCAGCAGACGGTGGCTTTGACGGTGTCTATCCCTCTCCCAGCCACAGATGGTGACTGAGCCCTTACCGCATACAGGTGCTGTGCTCGACCCTGTGGAAGACATGGAGGCGCTTGGCAATGAACCCTCCTTTAGCAAACTCACAGTCGAGTAAGAGAGACAAAACCATGCTAACGGGAAAATGATCCTTGTCTAAAGAGAAGTGCCTACTAAGCATAGCAGACGCCACAGTTACCTTCCCAGCATTCGTCCCTTCCTCCTGATAGAACCCTGATCTTATTCAGGAATGGAGTGGAGATACCTAGATTTCAGAGAAGGTGGTCCCTATCTGGAGGTGGGTATGTGACCCAGGTCTGCATGATGGAAATGTGGCCAAGGGCTTGTGGGAAAGACTCACTGTGCAGGAGGCAGGGATGGCTGTGCAGGTGGCATGATGGCCGAAGCCACAGCAGCTATATTGCAATCAAGAGGCAGCTTTAAGACTAATAGACAACACAATGGGGATGATGAATGAGAAAGAAGAAAAGATTCACCTGGATCTTTAATGACTCCATGGAGTAACTAAATCAGTGCCTGGAGCTGCCAAACTCCCAACTTCTCAAGGTGTGGGGGAAATCACCTCCAGATATTTCATAAGGCCATGGTTGGATGGGTTTCCTGTTACTTGCGGGCAAAAGCATTCCTGACCGGTACATTCGGATACTGGGGGAGTACAGAAGAAAAAGAAATTCTTTTTCAGTTGAATAGATTAGGGACAAAGGTTGGAAGGCATGTCACTTAGGCCTCCACACTCGAAATTGTATGGGGAAGGATGGAGAAAGGGCAGGCTGAAGGAAAAGGCCGTCCATGCAGTGATAATAATAATGGCATTTATTTAGTACCTACTATGGTCCAGGGAGGGACTGTTCTAAGGACTCTGTACGTATATTATCTCACGTAATCCGCACAGCAATCCAGAGAGAGGGGTTATTATCATATGCATTTGGCAAAGAGGAAAAAGCTGCAGAGAAGTTAAGAAACCTTCCTCTTAAGAGAAAGAGGCAAGATTCAAACTCCAATCTGATTCTGGAGGCTGTGTTCTTCACATGCACATACTAATCTCTCATCTGAGAACATTTCCCCGATAAAGTGATCACTAACCCAAGGGCTGAAGGATGAGTGGGAGTTGAACAGGCAAAAGCTGGGGAGAAAGGAGGCAGGCAGGGGCAGGTATTGACGGTGGAGGGGGCAAGGGGCAGCAGGTGGGCAAGAGAAAGCGCCAGAATGTACATGAAATGATGTACAAAGGCTTCTTCTCCGCAGCGCTAGTCGCAGGAGCAGATGATGCCTTCCCCAAGCAGCAGCCAGGGGAAGTGTGCTGCATCTGTCATGTGCCATGTTCAGAAGGAAGATGCCACGGTGCACCGATCGGAAAGCCTCTCCAGAACAGGGCCAGTGAACAGGCAAGGTGCGGGGCGGCACGTTATTGTAAGAAAGCGGACGGGGAGTGAGTGCAGAAAAGCTCTGGAAGGAGAAACGAGAAACTGGAACTGCGGTCGCCTATACGCATGGGGCCAGGCAAGGGAGGGCAGCCGTTGGCACGTGGCACTGCGTTCTTGAACCATGGGAATGTCACCTATCAGAAGAACATATAAAGAAAGGGAAGAGAGAGAAAGCACAGGCAGTCAGGGGACCTGCCCAGAAGTCGGTCAGTGAAGCTGGAGAGTAGGGAGTCAGGGGTTGAGGGACAGACGGCGAGGTGGGACCAGACTAGTGCTGAGGTGAAGGGTTTGGCCTTCATCCCATGGGTGGTGGAGGACCAGGATTTTTTTTTCCTTTTTATTAAGGAAAATATGAAGCATGCACAAATAATAAGAGTAGTATGATGAACCTCTATGTGGCCTTCACTGAGCTTCAGCAGTTACCTGCCAATGGTCAGCACCCCAAACAATCATCACATCTATAACCATCCCAGTGAGGCGCCTGGGGGGCTCAGTCAGGTGAGCATCCGACTTTGACTCAGGTCATGATCTCACGGTTCATGGGTTCGAGCCCCACATCTGGCTCTGTGCTGACAGTTTGGAGCCTGGAGCCTGCTTCGGATTCTGTGTCTCCCTCTCTTTCTGCCCCTCCACCACTTGTGCTCTGTCTCTCAAAAACAAACATTAAATTTAAAAAAAATTAAATGATCCCAGTAATTCCTTAATATTGCCAAGTATCTGACCAGTATTTGAATTTCTGTGATCAGCTCGTAAATGAATGTTTTCCACTTGGTCTGTTCAGTTCAGGCCAACTCGGAATCCGAGCAGGGTCACGTATGGTGCTCGGCCGGCCCGTCTCGGGTTCTCTCTCCTCTCTGTTCGGCCCACTGCTGGAGAAGCCAGGTGGTTTGGCCTGCGTCCCGCTGAGCACACACTCCTGGTGGCCTTCCCCTTGCCCTCCTGTCTGTCCCTGCACTCTACACACCAGGAGCTCCAGGGTCTGACTGAACATCTACTATTTTTTCCCGTTTTTAATTTTCAAATTCATTTATTTATTTTGAGAGAGAGAGAGAGAGAGAAAGCAAGAGGGGCAGAGAGAGAGGGAGAGAGAATCCCAAGCAGGCGTAGCACTGTCAGCATGGAGCCCGACACGGGGCTCAAACCCACAAACCATGAGATCATGACTTGAGCTGAAACTAAGCATCAGATGCTCAACTGCCTGGCCACCCAGGTGCCCCGTGTTTTCTTCCTTTGCAAGACTACTCCAGAGATGGTGCTGGGCACTCTGCTGGGGTCCCAGCCAGGCTGCGTGGCTCCTGACTGTCCATCTTCCCGTGGTGCTGAGACCAGTCAGCACTTTGCCACATTGCCAGCGGCAGGTCTAGGAGAGGAGAACCATGGGCAGATTTGGATTTTGAAGGTCCCGGATGGCTGCACTGTGGAGAACTCACACTTGACCTCATCCTCAGGATTTGAGGGAGGAAGCAGGGGGGCGGGGGGGACCCCCTGGGTCTGGCCCGAGGTAGTGGCTGTGGGTGGAAGAAGAGGAAGTCTTTGTGAGGACGCATGAAGAGAGAGAAGTCACATCACGGGCCAGTGATGGGCTGCGCGGCCCCGGGAGGGCTGCGGCTTGAGCGCACGGGCCCGCGGGCCCCTCTCTGAGGTCACCGAGATGGAAAACATGAGGAGGGGAGGGCAGGGAGGCAGACGGCAACTTCGCTTTGGACATGCGGAAGGTCAGAAGCCGCCATGCGCTCAAGAGGGACATGTCGTGGCAGCTGGCCCGCCTGCGCTGACCTCAGGAAACGGGCTGCAGACGGAGGGGCAGATCCGGAGGCATCAACGCCAGCTCCCGGCCGAAGCTCCAGGAGAGGGTGGCATCGCGGGGGCCACACCGGCGAAAAGAGGCCACGTTTATGAGGCGCCCTGCCGACCACGAGCCATGCGCCGGGGAGTCACCCACAGGGGGCTGGCCGCGGTCTGCGGACGGTGACCTCGGCGGCGGCGCAGATGTGGAGAGCAGGGGGCTGAGAAATGAGGCGAAGGCATCTGCTCGCTATGCTGTGAATCTGCTTAGAAGCCTCCTGCGGGCTCAGTACAAGCACTCGGGACACCGGCGGGACGAACGGCGGCGGAGCACGTGTCCATCCCAGGACACAGCGATCCCCCCGCTGGGCCAGCAGTGACAGAGACTCGCAGGGACGTGCAGCAGGAACGCAGGAAAGGTGCCAGCGGCCTGGCTCAGAGCAGCGCCCGCCGGAAAACCCGGCGATCAGCCCTCAGCGGTACAACAGACAGCCACCTATGCTCCGCTCCGGGCAACGACAGACCGCGACCGTCCTCCGCTGTGCTGGCGTCCGTCGCCGCGTGCTGGTGTCCTTCGGGGAAGCGAGGCACACGAGGGCACGCAGGGAAACATGCCATGTATAGGAAGTTCAAGGACAGGCAGAAAACCAAGGTACAGTGTTAGAGGTCAGATAGCTGTGACCTCTGGGGGGAGGCCCTCGGGGCAGTTATCAGTGTCCGGGTGCTGGTGGCCTGGGCGGACCTACCACGATACATCCCTTGGGCTATGCACGTGTCTGCTCCGAGGTCACTCTGCACCGAAGCTTAGTGAAGACTAGCAAACTCGGGAGGTACCCAGTGACCCCTGAGATAAGGTCACACCCTGGGGCGGGCTTCAGCGTGCCTCTCCGGCTCGGCCCCTGCCTCCCACTCCATCCTCGGTCACCTCTGCTCCTCTGTCTGGGAAACGTCCCACAGCCATGTCTGACTGACAGGCTCCTACGGGCCTAACCCCGGTGGAGAAAGTCCTAGACTTCTGTCTTGGCAACTCTACTTTCAGGGACTGTGAGGGCACAGACTCCCCCCGCCCCATCCCGCCGCCTCCCCTGCCCCCCACCTCAGCCCTGAGTGGAGATGCCTCTGCTCCCGTGTTTGCTTTGGCAACACGTCGGGCTGAACCATGTGGAAAAAGCAGGGGCCTGGGAATTTCTAGAAGGTTGTGGTCTCTAGAGTTTACCAGGGGCAGCAGCCTGGTCCACACCTCCAGGCTCCCAGCCTTCCCTGGCTCACAAGAACAGGCTGTTTGGCTCCTTTGTGACCGGCAGGACTCTGGGAGCTGGGCTCAGGTCCCACTCAGCCGCTCTCTGCTGCTGGTGAGCCTTGGGCAAAACCATGACACCTCTTTGAGCCCATTTCCGCATCGGGTAAATGTGCCTTCCTGTGGGGCTGTTGAGAGGATTACAGGACTTCAAACACGTCGCCAAAGTCTCCTTGGCTGTATCTTGAACACACATCCAGAATCTGGGCAAGTCTTACCCTCTCACGCTGGTGCGATTCACCCTCCTCGCCTGCTGGATCAGCGCTGTCTCCCGGCTTCCTCCTTTGCCTGCAGAGGCCACACTTCCTGTGGCGGCCAGGGGGTCAGATCGTGCCCCTCAGCTCAGAGCCCCTCAGTGGCTTCCTCTGTCCTCTGGAGCAAAGCCAAAGTCCCTTAGTCTCTCCAGAAGGTCCTGCCTGGACCAGTTTCCTGTCACTTCTCCACCTCCTCCCATTGTCCCCTTCCCTCACTCCACTTCGGCCACACTGGCCTCCTTGACTTTTTTGTTTTTCTTTTTAAGAGAGAGGAAGAGGGGCTCCTGGGCAACTGGCTCAGTTGGTTGAGCGTCCGACTTCGGTTCAGGTCATGATCTCACGGTTCATGGGTTTGAGCCCCTCATCGGGCTCTGGGCTGGCAGCTCAGAGCCTGGAGCCTGCTTCCGATTCTGTGTGTCCCTCTCTCTCTCTCTGCTCCTCCCCTGCTCATGATGTGTCTCGCTCTGTCTCGCAGAAATAAATAAACGTTAAATCAATAAATAAATGCAAAGGAATTTTAAAAAAAGAGAGGGAGAGAGTGTGAGCGCGTGAGTGGGCATGAGCGGGGGAGGGGCAGAGAGCGAGCACCCCAGGCAGGCTCTGCACTGGCAGCACAGAGCCCATCACGGGGCTCCAACCCAGAAGCCAAGCAATCATGACCTGAGCTGAAATCAAGAGTCAGACGCCCAGCCAACGGAGCCACCTAGGCCCCCCAACTCCCTGCTATTTTTTGGACAAGACTGGCACATTCTGGCCTCAGGGCCTTTGCACTTGTGGTTCCTTCTGCTTGGAGCACTGTTCCTCCAGATAGCTGGTGGCCCCACTCTCTCCATCTCTCAGCTTAAATGCCACTTTCTCTGTGAACTTTCCCAAGTGCCACCACCCTCCTCACAGCACTCACTGTACCCCCTCCCACTTCCTCTATAGCTCTTACCACCATCTGCCACAGCAGGTATTTTCCTTACTTGGTTGCTAATTGTCTGCTCTTTCTATTAAATTTTTTTATGTTTTTTTAATTTTTATTTTGAGAGAGAGAGACAGAGAGTAAGCAGGGGAGAGGCAGAGAGAGAGGGAGACACAGAATCTGAAGCAGGCTCCAGGCTCCGAGCTGTCAGCACAGAGCCCGACCCGGAGCTCGAACCCACGGACTGTGAGATCATGACCTGAGCTGAAGTCGGACCCTCAACCGACTGAGCCACCCAGGCGCCCCTGCTCTTTCTTATTAGAACCGCAGCTCACGTGGCAAGGATTTGGACTTTTCTTCACTGGCCTGTGCCCAGCACGTGGAACAGAGCTTTGCACGTAATAGGTGCTCAATGAGGGCCTGGTTGGAGTCCATGCCGATGACTGAAGGCCCGTGCCGCACCATTACTAAGTGTTTGAATATCACTTCTGGCTGAGAAATCTCTGGCTGGACGTAGACAGCCTGGACTTTTTGGAGCAGAGAGGAGCCAGCACAGTAACGGGGCATTCGGGGTTGGAGGCAGAGAGAAGCCCATGGCCCCTAAAATATCTCCTTATTCAGTTGCCACGAGTCTTCACATTCCGTGGAAGCTCCTTTCTCTGGGCTTTAACTCCTTCTCTGTGCTTCTCCTTTCAATGGAAACGTTCCAATGTCAGCCCTCAAGTGCCTGACCTGTGTTTAAGGATCCAGCACAATAATTCTGGAAAAACAAACCACTCCAAACTCTGAGCCTTCAAAAATAGCAGTTTATCCCTGTTTGAGAGTCTTTGGCTGGTGACGTTGCTTGTCCCGGCTGGGCTCCCACACATCCGGCCTGAGTCCTCCGTGAAACTCGTCCCCCAGCGGGCTAGCCTGGGGGACATCCTCACGGCTGTCTCAGGGGGCCCAGAGCCAGGGGACACTGCGAGGCCTCTGAGGACAAGCTGGGAACTAACGCCCTGTGGCTACAAGACAAACTGTAGACCCCACGCTTCAGTGGGAGGAATTGCAAAGTCATCGTCCTCCAAGGATGTAAATACAAGAAGGGTGGAGAATTACAGCCAGTTTTTGATATCAATCTTTTGCACCGTTTCCAATCCTCCTTTTAAATTGAGGATAAAGCAGAGGAATACATATATAAATCCTGTGACTAAGGGCCAGTTTCTGGGTCCATTTCCTCTGCTGGAGCTCTGAGCTGTCGGGTCAGAAGTCTAGCTGCCTGGCTACAGAGACCACGCGGAGAGACCCAGCCACACGCAGCCTTCCAGCCACTTCCCCCAAGCCACCAGGTGCGGGAGGGAAGCTCTGGACCCTCCAGACCATACCGGTGGGCTCGCTGGGGAGTCCTGAATGGCCCGCAGCGAAAGCCGCATGCAACAGCAGGATCACCCCGTGAAACCCTGCCTGAATTCCTGAGTCACAAACTTACGGGATCTGATCAAGTGGTGATTGAAGCCACTGGGTTTGGGATACAGTAAATGGCTGGAGCAGGAATCAGACCTGGCTCGTCTAACTCCAGGGCCCACGGCCGCCGAGAACCGGACTCCTCAGAGCTGAGACGTTCAGTTTGTCAGCAAGGAAGATGGCTCTCCAAAGGAAGCCTTGCGACAGCTACGCGTGTTTTGAAAACGGGAACGTCAACGGCAATGCTGGCACTGACCTTGATGGCCTGTCACAGGGCCCAGCGCCCCCACCCCCCACTCCTCCAGGTGCACACGTGAGCTTCCCTGTCCGTGCATGTGGTGCCAGGCATCAGAGAGCGCAAGCATCCCCGAGCAACGACCCACCTCTGTCACCCAGCTTAGATCTGCCTGCGGAGCGAGCGGGTCGCAATGAAGCCCTGTGGGTTTCCTGCCTCGAGGAATGCTGTTCTCTGCCCAAGGCTTATTATTCAAGTCTTCCCTGGAGATGGCATTAATAGCACAAGTGGCTCGTGCAGAGCCTCAGTAAGGGTGCAGGGTCACGACTGCAGTGACTAATTGCTGGCTTTTGTCCTTGTTCCTTCGTGTCCAAATTGCATCCATAGTTTATAACTCATTTGGTTTATATTCGGAGACAAGGTAAACACAGGACATCACAGGAAGCGTGCCCTGACTCAGGTTGCCTGTGCTGCCGGTGCATCCGACCAACACCCCGAATGTTTGTGCAGGGCCCAGAGCTTGTGTCGGAAGCTGTGTGGCGGTATAGCCACATCGCGACCTCCCTGTGTGGTTAGCGCTCCTTGTGTTTGCAAAGCATTTGTGTGCTCTCGCCTTTCACGACCTCACCATGACTCAGCATTGTCTTTAGTTTAACCAACGCTGTTTTCAAACCAATAAAGCCGTCTTGGACAAGATTTCCCACTAGGACTCCCAGTGAAGGTGCGGCCCCTGGCAGTGTGGGTCCAACCTGCAGATATGTTCCATTTGTTCTGTGAGGTATTTTTAAAAAATGAATCACCACTTAAAAATTAGGATTTCACTTAAAAATGGTAGCAGACACTAATGGTTACCTCTCCAGTATCTGTTTTCCATGTTCCTTTTAGTCGCGAATCCTGATTTTAGACAGGGCAACCATGTGCCCAGATGAAAGACTACATTTCCCAGCCTCCCTGGTGACAAGGTAAGACCACGTGACTCAGTTTTAATCAATAAGCTGGAAGTGATGGGCCCCTTTTGCACTTCCCTCCTTCCTTTTTCCTGCGTCTGGAAGAAGGATGAGTGGCTGGCGCTCCAGCAGCCATCTTGAACTATGAATTGACCTTGAGAATAGAATCCACCTGCTGGAATGGTGCAGGAGGAAGAGAGAAAGTCCCTGAGTCTCCTCAGTGAGTCTAAGAAGCCATGGAACTAGCCCCAAACTACCTGCCTCCTTGTTTTTTTCATGAGTAAAAACAAAAACAACACAAAATGAAACCTTTCTTATGTAATCCACTGTGATTGGGGGTTTTCTGTTATAGGCAGCCAACCTAATCCTGGAACACTGCTTCTCTTGAAAAATCACAATATCTACTAATCTGGGTACACACTCTTTCTTTATAACAGAATTATTGAGATGTAATTCACACACCAGACAATTCACCCATTTATAGTGTACAAGTCCCTGGTTTGGAGGATATTCACAGAGTTGTACGTCCATCACCACTATCTACTTTTCATTACTCCCAAACATTTTCATCACCCCAAAAAGAAAATCTATACCCACTAGCAGTCAAGCCTCATTCCTCCACCCCAGTCCCACATCATCAATCTACCTTCTGTCTCCATGGATTTGTCTATGAGGACATCTCATATAGATGGAATCATACAATATGTGGTCCTTTATGACTGACTTCTTTCACTCAGCATAGTGTTTCCAAGGCTTATCCATGTTACCACATCTGCTGGGGCTTCATTCCTTTTAATGGTTGGAATTGGTCCACCTCACGGGTAAGAGACAGTGTATTGAAAGCGGGAGGGACTCAGCTCCTATAAAGCCACTGGTCTGAGGCAGGGGTTAAAGCTTAGAGACAAATACCTCCATCTGGAAAAGTGAACAAATGAGAGATGATGAGTCATCAGGGAGTGATGATTGTCTGAGCAAAAATTAGAAATAACAACGTAAAGCCTGAGTGTGCAAATATTTCTATCTTCTCGGAGTCCTAGAAATGTTGACCATGAAGAAAGACATCCTGTGGTGGTCTGTGGCACTGAGGCTCAAGAACCTGGTCCTGGGGTCCAGTAACAGGTCTATCACTCTTTGTGGAAACATCCAAGTGACAGACACCCTTGATGCCAGCTGCCTGTGGGGTAGAGGTTGGGTCAGGCTCCCCCTGCAGACAGGGCACCCCTCCCAAGTCCTTCCAGCTGTCTCTTCCCCACCGAGACCCTGGGTGGGCTTTTATCATCGACCTCCACATCTGTTTTCTTTTTTTTTTTTTCTAATGTTTGTTTATTTGTTTAGAGAGAGAGCACGCAAGCAGGGGAGGGGGAGAGAGAGAGAATCTGAAGCAAGCTTCATGCTATCAGCGTAGAACCCGACCCCGGGCTCGATTCCACGAACCGTGCGATCATGGCCTGAGTTGAAATCAAGAGTTGGACGCTTAACCGCCCGAGCCACCCAGGCGCCCCCACATCTTATAGAAGGTGTTTTATTATAGAAGGACTGTTTCTTGACTCCAAGTCTCTAATAAAAGCAGAACAAAAGGTCGACAGAGACAGTCATGTACTTTTCTTGCATCCATCCCTGCGTCCATGAAGTTCCCATCCCGACCCTGTGGGCATTTGGATTTGTGGTCCCTGGTCTAGTTAAGCTCATCATTTTAAAAAAAAGATATGTAAAAAAGAGACTGGGAGCATGTGTGGCTCCCTCTCAGAATACTCCTCGGCTGGTTGATGTTCCTTTTAAAAAGTAGGAAGGAGGGAGGGTGTTCGGGGAAGGAGATGGCAGCAGGTTGGCGGGGTCCCGTGCCCATGATCAGAAGAGGGCACAGTCCTCGCTCTTCCCAGGAAGGAGGCGATGGAGCCACTATCTCAGGGCTTCCCTTCCCTCTCCATCAGCCAGGAGTGAGAAGGGCCCAGGGGGCATGTGTCCAGAACCCCACTCGGCTCTCACAGGAGCCCCCAGGTTTGGAACCCCAGGTGCTACGGAGAACCCCTTTCCTGGAGGAGTGCATGCTGGAATAGGGCTCGGTCCAGTTCTTCCTACCCACGGCTTGTTCCCAATCCCAGGGGTTCCCAAGGGGTTGTCCCGAATGGTGCCTCGCTGGGACTCCCGGTCAAGGGCAATGTGATCTGTCCCTGTGTCATTAAATAAGGCACCTCAGGGAGATGTTGCCAGGTCTTTATTCTGAGGGTATGTCCTACAGTTGGGCCTTTTGGGGGTGGGGTTGTTGAAAACTAGCCCTTTCCTGGGCACCTAGGTGGCTCAGTGGTTAAGCATCTAGACTTTGTTCAGGTCATACTCTCACAGTTTGTGAGTTCGAGCCCCGCATCAGGGGAGTACGAGCCCCCCTTCAGGTGAGCTCCAGCCCCACTTCGGGTAAAAACATGAGCCCTAGGTGAGCTCCACTTCTCTCTCTCTCTGTGCCCCTTGCTCACTTGCACCCTCTCTCTCTCTCTCTCTTTAAAAAAATATAGGGGTGCCTGAGTGGCTCAGTCAGTTAAGCGTCCGACTTCGACTTCCGCTCAGGTCATCTCATGGCTCGTGAGTTTGGGCCCCACATCGGGCTCGTGCCGAAAGCTCAGAACCTGGAGCCTGCTTTGGATTCTGTGCCTTCCTCTCTCTCTGCCCCTTCCCCTCTTGTGCTCTCTCTCTCTCTCTCAAATATAAATAAACATTAAAAAAAATAAAAATCTGCCTGAAGTCCCTAGTGGGCCCTCAACACCCTCCTCCCCACCATGCTGCCTCTGAAATGTCTCTTACACAGAATAATTGGAAATTACCATTTAATCAAAATCTTCAAGGTCTAGGAACATCTAGGCAAGTGACATCGTGGCACATGAGGGGACTTAACCCTAGGCTTCTGTCGCTGCTAAGGCGGCCGAGCACTGCCCTCTCCTCCACGCTCGCATGACCGGGATGCGGCCAGGGCAAGGGGAGGCCAGCGCCGATGCCCACACCCTGCAGAGAACACGCTGGGCTCTGTTCACGCTGGTCCACGTGGGAGCCGTGCCAAAAACTCTGCCTCGCTTTGTAGTTCGTGGGGGAACAAAACGAAAATGTGGGTTCAGTCTGAGGTTTGCAAATTAGCATGCATTGTTCCAGGGCATTCGGTTCCATTTAAACTCCTGGAACATGCGAGCGGGTAACGCTGCAGGCGCCCAGGGACTGCTGTGCCTTATGGTGAAATTGTCTTTAATTGCCAGAGGTACAGACTGCTCTGCCTTTTCCTAACTCCTGGTTTTTCCAGGCAGATAAACACCAGCGCTGAATCAGAGCCGGAAAACGATCGCCCCCCCTAAGGCCTTGGGCGGGGCAGGGTTGGGGTGGACAGAAGCAGGCACAAAAGCTGACATAGTCCTCCTTTTGGGACGCTCCCAGGACTAACGGACGGGATGCACATTTCCATCCTTTCTTACAACCAGCCGAATCACTGCTTTGTCCTTCCTTTGGGAAGTGGTGAAAAGCTCTGGCTGAGGATTTTTCTGGCTGGTCCCTGTGGGGGTGGTGTGGGGCCGAGGATTCCTACTGATAGCTTACTCCATAATTGTTCCCTTTCTTCTTGTCACTGGCATGGCAGAAACCCAAAGCGGGAGACAGGAAAACAAACCCATTTTGAGCGAAGCCTATTCCTGGTCCCCAAGGCGGGGGTGGGAAGGAGAGAGAGAAAAGATGGTTAGGATTTGGTCCCCTGGTGATCTTGTGGCACCGATGCTGGGGAAATGTGGCTCTCTGGGAGGACCAGAGCGTGAAGGATGACTGAGGTGGCAGAGGTGGCCCTTGCGGGGGAACGAAGGAAGGCTTCCTGGAAGAGGTGCCATCCCGGTATGGAATTAAGGCTGGGAGGAAGGTTTCCACGGGGGCATTCCAGACAGAAGGAAGAGCTTAAACCAGAATGAGTGGCTGGTTTCTATTTAAGAAATGACAGTGGGAGAGAAATCAGGAAAGATAACTACTTGGAGAAGATGGATGGTGAATAAACGAATCAATCGGGGAAATGCAAACGAGGACCCGAGGGAACCACCTTCTCACACCCACTGAATTGGCTAAGATAGAAATCTGACAACGCCACGGCTCCGCGACGATTCGGGACAGCGGGCATGCTCACGCACAGCCGGTGGGTGTCGACCGTTGGGAGCACGTGGGAGAAGCACGCGGCATCCTGCTGTCAGGTGGAACGCTCACACTCCTTATAACCCAGCAGTTCCACTCCCGGTCCTCACGTGCTTCCGGCAACGCACTCCAGAAAGTTCTCAGCAGCAGCAGCGACCACGACCACGATAGTAAAGACTAGGAAGGCCACACCTGTTCACTGGCGGGAGGATTCCTCACAGCTGGAATCCAGCGCGGCAGGGGAATGAGCCAGTATTCCTCTCCCCAAACAGATCCTGGGCTTCTGGGCCCGACCCTCAATCAGTCATTTTGGTGGAAGGGAGGGGGATAGAATATGCTAATTGCTTAGGCCAGGCAGGACTCCCTTCGGAGGTTCCATCTAAACCGAATGGCTCGGCTGAGGGTGGGGGAGCGGTGGGTCCCCAAAGGAAATCAGGAGGGGGGGTTCTGCAGAGGACACTGTTGGTGTCCCTACCGCCACCCCGCCCCCAGGCCCTCCAGGTGGCTGTCAACAGGCTTCGGTGCCCCTGCCCCAGCTGCTCAGCGCTCTAGGGCCCCTGCTTGGGCTCACTGAGCGCTTCCTGTCCCGAAGTCCCCACCCCCTTCCCAGGGCAGCCTGTGGCCTTTGACTGACTGGTAAGGGAAGAGAACCCCAGCTCCCACGCGCTTCGGGGCAGGACAAACTAGGGGGTGTGATTTGTACCTGAGAGCTGCTGCAGGCTCAGGCCTAGGCGAGGACTCCCCAAAAATCTCATCCTCCATTTCCTCCCCTTCCTTCGCTCCCTGGCCAGGTTTCTCCTAGGAGCCTTTGAACCTTGCACTCAGCATCTGTGTCTGGGGGCGTCCGGGTGCTATTTTATCAAAAAAGAAGTGAACAGAGATGGAGCTACAAACACGACAGATGGGAAGAGGAATAAGTGGGCAGAACCCTATTTGATGAACTTGGAGGAGCCGCCAGCCTCTCTGGACTGCGGCCTCCTCGTTTAAAACCAAAAGACACAACCAGGCAGTTTACAGAAGAAACTACTGTCAATGGCCAAGAAACATGTGGATATCCTACACTGGTGCAATCAGAGAAACTACGTTTTTTCATTGGTCAGAGGGCAGGGAACAGAGTGATGGAAGTGTTTATTGGTGGAAATACAAATTGGTGTAATCTTTTGGGAGGGTAGTTGAACAGTATCTATAAAAATGTTAAATGGGGGTGCCTAGGTGGCTCAGTAGACTCTTGATTTTGGCTCAGGTCATGATCTCACGGTTCGTGAGATTGAGCCCCACACTTGGCTCTTAGCTGACAGTGCGGAGCCTGCTTGGGATTTCTCCCTCTACCTCTCCCTCTGCCCCTCTCCTGCTCACACGCTCTATCTCTCAAAGTAAATAAATAAACTTGAAAAAAAGTTAAATGGGAAAACGCTTTCACCTGGCGATTCCACCTCTATGAGTTATCCTGCAGCGATATCTGCACAAGAACACAAAGAAATGTGTACAAGTAATTTACGATTGTACAATTTACAATTTATAAGTATAAATTCAGCATTGTATGTGACACCAGCAACTACCGTGCCTCACAAAGGACAAATGAGAGATTACCCCACTTTGGCTATGAGCACCCAACCCCCTTTCTTCAAATAAAATGCTGATTGGAAGCCCAGTTTGTAAAACAGGAGAGCGAACTGCTCTGGTAAAGAAGTAAGGCTAAGCAGCCATTCTGGTGTCTCTGGTCCCTGCCTTCACGGCACTGCCCTCCCCAGGACCCAGGGGCTTCCTAGGATCCTAGTTTGAAAATCGCAGAGCTTGGTGACTGGGAAGGCCCCTTCTGTTTTTTTGACTCGCCAGGATTCTAACAATACTGCTTGCTTTGAAAGGGATTGAAAGGGAAGATAAAAACGTGTTACTGGGTCGTTCAACACCAAGTGAAGAGTCATTGTGCTTTAAATAAAGAATGAGGGCCAGCTTCTTCTGATGTCGACTCGACTCGGCAAATAGATGGAACCACTGGCCTCCATAGAAACCTTGTATGAGGGAGACAGTCTTAGCTTGGTGAATGCTGTTTTGATTTAAAAAAAAAATCCGGACCCTCATCATCACCAGTCTGGAATAGCGCCTCTCCGCCCACGCCACACACACTTTATTTTTTATTTGTCTCTTCTCGGAACAGGCAGCCATTTCTGTCTGTTACGTCCACGGCTATAACTCCAACAGGGCCGGCACACAGCACATGCGCAGTAAATGCTTGTTGAATGAATAAATGAACCAACACAGGCATGACTGGTTGATTTTCATGCAAGCAGTCACCAGCAGACAGTCGTTAACCACAGTGGCTCTGAGATTTGGGCAGCAAATCAAGATATGTAGTACCATTGGGTTTTAACTCATCGAATAAAGTGTAAGTCCATACTGATAGAAATGGATGACTGCATAAATAAATGGGTGAAAAGGGGAGATTTTTCCTTTCAGAAGAGTTCCACTTAATAAATATAGTGAGTCACCATGAGAATACTGCAGTGCTGTCACAGAGGAGATCCACTCACAGATGCTAATATTAGGTGGGAGAATGTTTAAGGAGAAACAAGACTTGTGCAGTTGTAAAGTATGTTCCTCCCAAATATTTATTAATTACAAAGGAAGAAATAATAGCTTTACAGTGGGAGAGACCTGGCCAGACACCATGTTAACCAAGTGGTCAAGGTTAACCTCTTCAGCAATGGGACACCCTGATATCACATAACTCCTATAATGAGGCACCAAGAAGGGCACATCATCAAGGCTGTGGCACTTTTTCCAATAATGCATAGCCTCAGTCTAATCATGAGAAAACATTAGACAAACCCAACATGAGCAACGTTTTACCAAATACCTGACCAGTACTCTTCAAAAATGTCAAGGTCATGAAAGATGAGAACAGACTGAGGAACTGCTACAGATGGGAAGAGGTCAAGGAGATGAGACAACTTAAGGCAACGTGAGATCTGGAACAGAAAAAGAACATGCTATAGGGTCAGCAAACCACAGTGTGGCCCTCTGCTTGCTTTTATAAATAAAGTTTTATTGGCACACAACCAAGCCCATTCATCTCCACACGGTCTGTGGCCTCTTCAATGCTACATCTGCAGAGCTGAGTGATTGCAACAAAGATCACATGGCTCACAAAGCTGAAAAAAAACTATCTGGTCTTTACAGAAAGTGTTTGCTGACTCTTGCATTAGAGGAAAAGCTGATGAGATCTAAATAACAACTGTAGTTTGGTTAATAGTATTTTACCAATGTTGATTTCTTAGTTTTGAGAATTGTGCAGTTAAGCAAAACTGGAAGAAGGGTATATGGAAACTCTACTATCTTGGACCAATTCTGTAAATCTAAAATTATTTCAAAAATTTAAATATTGTGGGGTATCTATCTGGGTGCTCAGTTGGTTGAGCGTCCAACTCTTGGTTTCAGCTCAGGTCACGAACTCACGGTTCGTGAGTTTTGAGCCCCACATCGGGCTCTGCACTGACAGCACGCAGCCTGCTTGGGATTCTCACTCTCGCTCTCTCTCTCTCACTCTCTCTGTCTCTCTTTCTAAATCAATAAACTTTTTTAAAAAAAATTTAAATACTGTAATGAAAACAAAATAGCCCAGATGCTTGGACAGGAGGGAGATGTGAGCAAAGGAGGCCAGGCTCAAAGCCGGCCATGGGGAGCCACTGTGGGTGTCGAAGAGGGATTCATGTCACTTGCTTGGGTTGCAAGACACAGGAACCCACCCCAGACTACTTGAGGCAAAGGGGGATGTCATGCAAAGCTGTGGGTGCAGATATAGCTGTGCCTCACCGGAGCCTGGAACCAAGACCTTGAAACCAAGACAGCCACTGTGTGTGAGTGTGTGCGTGAGTATGTGTGTGGGGGGTGTGTGTGCAGTGTGTCATTGTATGTGGTATGTATGAGCATGTGAGTGTGTGTGTGTGTGTGCGTGCGCGCGTGTGCACGCCCACACTTCCAAGTGTCTTTCTCTGTATCTCTCTCTCCATCTCCAGGTCTCTCTGGTTATCTGTGTGTCTCTTTCCCTCCTGCCTCTCCTGGTTCTCTGTGTCTCTCTGTCTCTGTGTGTGTCTTTTCCTGTCTCTCTCTGGGTCTCTCCTTGTCTCTCCGTGCTCTTTTCTGCTTCTCTGGTGTCTGTGTGTCTCTCAGTGTCTCCCTCTTGGCCTTCCCTTGGCCTGTGTGTCCCAGGGCCTGTCTTCTTGTGTAGCTTTGTTTCTTCCCCGCGTTGTTCCATTACTTCCCAGTCTGTGTCTTCCCGTGTCTTGCTGTGTCACTCTTGTCTCTTGAGGCTCCTCGTCTCTCTGCCTCCCTCTGGCTGCTTCCAGCATCCCTCTCTCCACATACTGAGCATGGCACCCAGGGGGATGGAGCCACAGAGATGATGCCCCAGTGACAAGATCTGGCTGCCCATCCCAGGCCAGAGTTCATGCGTGGCCCAATCAGTGGTCAGCAGGGGCAGGGGCAGAGGGCACAGCCTGAGCTCTGAGGCCTGGTTGTGGGGGTGGCATTGTTAAAGCAGAGAACACCCCAGGGCTGGCCCAGCCGACCCTGGTGTGGAGATGATCGATCCAGCAATAGGTAAAGGATCCATGGCTGGGGGCAGGCACCAGGTGTTTAATGTTCGAGTTAATCTCTGTAACAACACCCCACAGTGGTTTAAGACAACAAACGCTGATTCTCTTACATTCTGAAGGTCAGAGCCCAACACGGGTAGGCAAGTTTACGTTGCTTCTAGAGGCTCTACGTGGAATCTGTTTCCTGCCTTTTCCATCCTCCCGAGGCAGCCTGCATTCCTTGGCTCAGGGCTCCTTCCTCCATCTTCAGGGCCAGCAGCGGTGCACCTCTCAGTCCCTCTCTCAGTACTGCTTCCATCCTCACCCCTCCTCTCTCTCTTTCTGACCCTCCTGGCTCCATCTTATAAGGACCGTTGTGATTAGGTTGGGCCCTGGATATTCCAGGATACGCTCCCCATCCCAAGAACCTTAACTTAATCCCACCCGCAAAGTCTCCATGTAAGGCAGCGTATTCATTCTCAGGTTCCAGGGATTAGGATGTGGACATCTTTCAGGAAGAGGGAGCATGGTTCAGCCTCCCACACTGATTATCCACCAAGGTCAGACAATTTGCATACAAGATGCCTACACTACCTCTAGCCTCATATGCCCATCCAAGAAAGAAGACGAAAAAGAAGGAAAGAGAAGCACCTCTTTAGATAAGGAAAACCTTTCCCAAAAATCATTAGCACCTTTCCACTTGAGTCTCACTGGCCAGAAATCCAGAAATCTGTCCGTTGGCATTGAATTATGTCAATGCTTCTTTGGCATCAATTGCAGTGAGCATGTGATTTCTGCCCCCACTTCATTCTACCAAGGTGTTGTATTACATTGATTGCTTTTCACATGTTGAACTGTCCTTGCATTCTGGAAGTAAATCCCACTTGGTCATGGTGTATAATCCTTTTAATATGGTGGTGAATTTGGTTTGCTAGTATTTTGTTGAGGGCTTTTGCATCAATGTTCACAAGGGATATTGGTCTGTAGCTCTCTTTTCTTGTAGTGCCTTTGCCTGGCTTTGCTATCTGAGTAATCCTGACCTCTTAGAATAAGGAAGGAAATCTTCTCCCCTCTTCAATTTTTGGAAGAGTTTGAGAAGGATTGATATTCTTTGAGTGTTTGGTAGAATTCACCAGGAAAGCCATCTGGTCTAGGACTTTTTTGTTGTTGTTGGGAGATTTTTATTACTGATTCAGTCTCCTTATTAAAGACGTATTGGACTAGATTTATATACTTCCACAGTCTCTGGTTTTATGAGTATCCTTACTCTGTGTGTATGTGTGTGTACACGCATGCACACGTGTGCAGCCACACATAATAAGGTGAAGAGGAGGCATTTTCTGCTTTAGAAAAAACTCCATTAGACTATGTGTGACTCGAGGGTAGAAACTGTCTTATTGATTATTTTACCCCAGTAAATAGCACTCAGTAACTTTGACCATAAAGAAAGCCATTTTTCCCAACACCTTGCACTAAATTACACATCTTCCTCCAATATTTATGGGACTTCCTTTACCATATCTTAGTTCAGGTTTTACCAAAAGCAGAGCCTGTAACAAGGCCCTGGGTGCAAAGAGTTTATCTGAAAGAAAGATGATCCCAGGAAGGGAATGGGAAGCTGGATAAGCCCAAAATAGCTGTGTTCATGAGTGGCCCACAGCGGCGAGCTCCCGGGGTGCATTCCTGCTAAGGACACTCGGAGAGCTGTGTCTGTGCTGTGGGGCCGGTGGGCATTGGTTCACCAACTCCTAATGCCTAATGGTGAGGGTTGCCCCAGGGGCATTAACTGTCCTGATTTTCAGAATTGTGCCCTTTGGGGGTGGGGGAGAGGTTGCTAAAATAAAGAAGAGAGACACAAGCCTTTGATTCAGGGTTCTGGCTGTCTATCGCTGCCAACAAACTATCCCCAGTGTAGTGCGTGAAATGACAAGAGTCATTTTCTTATAATCCCTTATAACTCTAGAGGTTGCCTGGGCTCAGCTGGGCAGTTCTCACTCAGGGTCTCCCTTGTGGTTACGGTTGGGTGCAGGCTGGGCTGGGAGCATCTAGAAGCTTCCTTACTAACATGGTGGCTGGCGTCAGCTGAGACCTCAGGTGAGGCCGTCAGCCACCACACCTCCTGTGGCCTCTCCGGGTGGCTTGGGTTCCTCACAGCGTGGCAGCCGGGCCCCAACAGTGAGTGTCCCAGGAGAGCCAGACAGAGCTCCCTCGAGACCTAGCCTCAGAAGCCACCTGGCTTCACTTCTGCCCAGGTCCCAGTGCACCCAGATTCAAGGGAGGAAACAGAGCCCGCCTCTTTGTGGAGTGAGTGTGGACTCATTGTGAGGAGATCATGTCCAAATGGAAGTATTGTGTGGCCATTTTGGAAGACGCAAGCCCCACATGCAGGCAGCTGAGCCCTGCCGGGTACTGGAGCAGCAGGAGCCCTCAGCTAGGCCAAAGGACTCAGGGGAAGGGGTGGCAGCCACCTCCCCCCACCACTGCCTCTCATGTGGGGCTCTTGTGTGTTCGAGTCCCCACGGAGCTCTGCTGTTCATTTAGGCAGCATATCTCTGTGTCGACTAACATTTGCTGAATGTATGGATGAACACAGGTGTGGCTGGGTTAGCCCTTTACCTGGCGTGGTGAGGACAGCAGGGGCGGTGGAATTGGGGGTGCTCGTTACATTCTGGACACTTCTCCAGAACATGATGGATGGGTGCAAATGAGGAGCTAGGAGATCTGGAATCAAGGCGACACATGGGAAGGAGCCAGAGAGCAGGAGACCCGAATGCTAGCTCCAGTTCTGACTGTGGGCATGTCCTTGACCATTGTGGGCCTCCCAGCCCGGCTGGAGGCCCAAAGCCCCTTCTAAGCTCGGATACGTGCCATGCTTCATTTAGTGAATGAGGGCTACCCCGTCCCAAAATCCTGATGAGCTCACAGTGGGGTCTTGTTAGCTTTTGTGGGGGTCTTGGTGGCCTTAAGGCATGCATCTCTCCTTAGAGATGAGGAAACTGAGGCTCACGGAGTCCCCTGCTTGTGATATCGGCTACAGGAGGGGAAGGGGGATGTTCAGGCATTCCTCCGGGTGGCAGACACCATGCTTGGAGATTAACAGATACCAACCATTCAGTCCTCATTGGAAACCTGTGATTCAGATAAGGTGTCCATTTCACAGATGAAGAAATCCAATCTTGGCAAGTTGAAGGGATCTTGCCTACAGTCAGGCAGGGAGTGTGGGGTGGAGCTGATTTCCAATGACCTTCATGCTTTCCTTGTGACAGTGTCCAGACTGGTTCACTTCCTTACACTTTCCTCTGCACACAGGCCCTCCCGATTCCCAGGGGAACAGAAGATCCGCTGCCAAGTTGGTTATTTCCCGAGGTGCCCACAGAGATCTGGGGTGGCGGTGGGAGGTAGGGAGGGCATTTTCTTCTGGGTGACAGGTAAGTGTGTCCTCCTCGCACCTTGGGGATTTTCCACCGGAACCTGTGACCTGGCTATTTCAGGAAAGGCTTCTACATCAGTGCAGCAGGGAGTGAATACGTCTCTGTTTGTTTTGCTTTTCCTCTCCTTTTTCCCAAGATGTGTTTGGCAATAGCATATGAGCCCTGTAATCCTCGCTCCAGCCCTGCCTCAGCACAGCGTGTCCCTACGGACGCCAAAGGTCGCCAGACAAACGTGGGGTGGGGTTAGTGCGGAGCTGGCTGGACATCACACCTCCCGTGACCCCATCTGGAGTTACATCACCGGGACGACAGCAGGCCAGGGAGGGCTCAGGAAATCCACCTCTGCCGGGGCTTGCCGGCGCTCCGGGGAGCCCCAGGGGCCCCATGGAGGAGGCCCCGGCTCCACACACCCCATCTCTGCCTCCAACAGGCCTCTCTGCTTTCCTTGGTCTTAGAAGTTTCTGCATATGTTCTGCTTGAAGTGACACCTCCAAGAGGCAGGGGGTGCAAACCATCCGGGCTCCATCTCACCGCTCCTGAGATGGGGTAGGAAGCAGCCCAGAGAGGGCACAGGGTTGCCCAAGGTCACAGGGAAGTGGGTTCTGCCCACCATGCACGTTCTCCCACCCCCAGGAGGAGACCCACGCGGGGAGGGCCTGCCTCGCTCACCTTGCTCCTGGCTGACTTGTCAGAACCGACACTGGTTGAAAGCCATTTGTACTTTGTGGACTGTCTCTCATGGAGAAACAGAAGTAGGTCACGGGAGGGCCAGACAGAAACGTCTAGTGTCTGTGGAAGCCCAGTAGTGTTTCTGGGGGCCACCTTTAAGGTAGACTTGGCTCCCTCTTCCCCTGTATGGTCTTTGCAGAATCCAGAATTCCTGGTTCCTAATCCACCCCTCCCTGCTCGTTCTGGAGAATGTACAGAAACCAACAAGCACCCCAGTTCTGCTGCCTCTTGCCATCCTCACCATGCAGGTGAGAGGGGTCACCCGGCCGCACACGGGTCCTCACCATGTGGGTGAGAGGGGTCACCCAGCTGCACACGCAGCCCTTCCAGGGTGGAATCTTAATTTCCTGCCATCTTGGAGTCAGTGACTTGGACAGAGTCGTTACAATGCTTCCCATTTCTCAGATGCTGCCGACTGAGTCCTGAGCCCTTTCCTGTCCACAGTCTCATGGATCCTCAAAACCAGCAGGAGGAGGGAGGGGGGGTGTGGATGGAGACAGTCCTTCCCTGAATGCTTACTACACCCTGGACACTCAACTCTGCACCGGTTACCTCCATTTTACCCTCATGACGAGCCCCGAGGGGCTCTGCATGCCCCGTGTTCTGGCTGGGAACTGAGGACCAGAGAGGTAAGAGATACAACTCTACGCTGCCTTGGACATGTGTGGCAGGGCTCGGGTGACGCCAACAGCACCACCTCCGCCTCATTGCCCTGACTCTGGATTTCCTCGGGGGCAGAGGTGTTTCGTGTTAGGAGGTAAAGATGTGGCTCCAAGCCCAGCTCTGACGCTGCCGACCTGCCAGACCTTGGGCAAGTTCTACAGCCTCTCAGACCCTCAGTCTCTTCATCTAGGAAATGGGAAGGATGGCGCCCACGTCTGAGGTAGTTGGGGAAAATTAAGCCCAAATACATAACGCGTTAGACACCCTGAAGTCCTTGACAGACTTCAGCCCTGGCCCGTGTTGTTGGATAGGTTAGAGTCGTTGGTCTCCCTCCTGTGAGACCACCTGGTGACGGGCTCGCTGGCCCCGGCAGCGGGGGGCCCAGGAGAAACCACTCTCCTTCGGCAGCATTTGGGACAGCAGTCGGGGTGTCCTGGCAGGAAGCAAGCAAGCGCACACTTGCAACAGGTGACCAAGGACAATGGCATAGGGCTGAACTGGGAAGCGCCATCGGAGGAAACCAATGTGCCCCAGGGCCAGCAAAAGTGGGGGCTGCTACCACCCCTGGGCCTGAAGGGCAAGAGGAGGGAGCAGGTACCAAGAAGAGCAGCCGTATTCAGCAGAGAACGCGGCCCCCACCAGCCCTCAGCCTGGCAGGGAGACGGTGGACAAGTGCCCCGAACTCCGTGCAACCCACACTCGTTCTCTCCACTGGTCCCACCCCACGGGCAGCCGGAGCGCAGGGGGTCTGTGCAGGCCAGCCTCCTAGGGCAGGGGCGGGGGGTGCAGAGCAGGGACCGATGCAGGGGGTGAGGCGGGGACAGGGAGAGTGTGTGGCAGCCTGCCCTCACCCCGCTCCTGGCTCTGGGAGGGGGGGGTCCTTTAATTTCACTGCTCCGCTTAAAGCAGGTGGCTTCGCCCAGCTGCCAATGTGCTGCTTGTTTTTCTCCTCTCTCCACCCACCTCTTTCCCCTAAGCCCCCATTTCGAATCTGCAGTGTTAATTGAAAGGCAGCAGCTGCCAAATTGCCCTCAGAGTGCAGAGAGGTGGGGAGGAGGGTGCTGCTTGGGCACAGCCGAGGGAGCGAGGGAGCAGGCAGAGAGGCGCTTAGGGCGGCGAGAGCGGGGCTGCTCGGGGGCTGCGGGCGGGGACCAGCCACCTGCAAACATCCTCCAGGCCTCCCTGGACCAGGTTGCCGCTATTTCCCCATGAATACACCTGAGGTGGAGTGTGGACACGAGGAAGTTGATTTTTTTTCCCCGGGCATATTTGTAAAACCTCTGTTTGGATGGCCCGTTGCTATTCTAGGCACTGGAGCCGCTTTTCTGGCTGCTTCTGGTAAATAATCAAAGGCTACACGCTTGCCGTCGGCAGCCTGCCTCCTGGGGCCCAGGCTCCTCGTGGGTTTCTTATTTCACCCTCTTGCCGGGTGGGACTCCTTGGCCCCTTTGGCTGCTGGGGAGACGGAGGCTCAGGAAGCTTGTAAGACCAGTCTACGCAGCCAGCAGGCGGAAGAGCTGAGACTGAACCCCAGCCCTGGAGGCAACCAGCATCTGTCCACTCCGGCTTGGTGGCTGGATTGACCTGCAGAGCCCTGGTGCCCCTCCTCCCGCCCAGGGCCCCTCCAGGAGCCGGGCGTGGCTGACACGCACAGCCGTACCCGGGGCCGATGCTCAGCAAGGAGAAAACACTGGAATACGTTCAGACTCAGAAATTCATGGCCCAGGGGCGCCTGGGTGGCTCAGTCGGTTGAGCCTCTGACTTCAGCTCAGGTCGTGGTCTCCCGGTTCATGGGCTCGAGGCCTGCGTCAGGCTCTTTGCTGTCAGTGGGGAGCCTGCTTCGGATCCTCTGTCTCCCTCTTTCTGCCCCTCCCCTGCTCACATTAAGAAAGAAAGAAGAAAGGAAGGAAGGAAGGAAGGAAGGAAGGAAGGAAGGAAGGAAGGAAGGAAGGAAGGAATTCATAGCCCAAACCAGGGCTCTTCCTCTTCCTCCAGGACCCGCTCCAGGGCTCCCCACAAGCCATCAGGGAAGGATTGGCTTGGCCAGTGTTCTCACAGGGCCGTTGGTGAATAGTGAGAACACCACCCCTGCCTTGGTCTGTAGACCGCTGTGGTCATTGCTCGTTTGTTTTCTGGATCCTTGTTTTAACTGAGATGCATAACATCAAATTAGCGATTTTAAAGTGTACACAGCTCAGTGGCATTTCACGCACTCACAGTGTTGCACGGCCCGCCTCTGCCTGGCTGCATGGACGCCCCTGTCATGAACACGTCATGGAAAGAGTATCACACAGTATTTGTTCTTCTGTGACTTTGTTCTTGTCTCTCACTCAGCGTAATATCTTCAAGGTTCAACCTTTTTACAGATGACTGACATTCCATTGCAGGGACACCCTACATTTGGGTCATCCATGCTGCCGTTGGTGGACACTTGGGTAGCTTCCGTCTTTTGGCAGTTGTGAGTGATGTGCCATGAGTGCGGGTGTGCAAGGTTCTGTTGGAACACTTGTTTTCAGTTCCTTCAGGTGGACACTGAGGAGTGCGGTCGCTGGGTCATAGGGTGATTACCCAAGGGCACCCTTCCAAGGGGGCAGCGGTGCCTAAAATCTAGCCCATGCTGTCATCCAAGTCCCGCGCCCTTGGGATAACATCTACCTTCAGGGGATCCATTTTCCACTTCACACGAGGGCATCTTGTGGGCTCACGGTGCTCCTGGCACTGGTGAGGTGTGCCCCTCACTAGCTCCCGGGGGACAAGCCGGTCTGCCAGTCTTCTGCATTCACTTGTGACCTGCCTTCCCCCTGTGGATATTCACCCCTTCGACCTCACCTCCAAAAGTTATGAACACCACCTGTGGTCACGGGTCGCCCCCATGCCTTCCCGGGCCCTACACCTCATCTCGCGGCTTCTGGCCTTATCCACCCCCACTCCCCCCACCAGCCCTCAAGAGGTCTTGCCCTCTGTGCTCAAGCTTTTCTGGAGTATGACACCTTCCACTGGCTCCTGAGAGCTCCCGTCTCCCCTCCAGAACCCAGAGACCACCCAAGCCCCTTCCCACTCCGCCCCTGCTCCTCTGAGGTGCCGTTTACCCAGGGTGGGTCCCTGAAGCCTCCCCACTGCGCTCTGTACACACGCGTGTGCCCTGTCATGGAGAGGAGTCTCCTGTGTAAACCGGGCCCATCTGCACCTCACACATGCGCCCACAGGCTCACACGGCTGCACAGATCACACGTGCACACGGGGCCTGCTCTTTCCTTCCCCTCACACCTGGGCGGTGGGTGTCTGTGGTTAAATGTGACCGAGAGACAGATCCCACGGGCATGAAATTACACACGGCCAAGCCAGGAGGCCACCTTTGGACACTGCACTCTGGAAGCTGTGAGCCTCTTAAAGCCACCTCGAGCATATGACAGGTTGGGGCCAGGAGCTCAGCAACTCTGGGTCCTGGTGAAGGAAGGGAAAACCCAGGGTGAGTCAAGAGACAAGAGAAACTTGGGGGCAAACAGGCCCCAAAGCTCCTCTGGCCTGATGTCGTGGGAAAGGCAAAGAAGTGTTTTGTGCCCACCTCCGGGTGCCAAGGTGTTCATGGTCTCTTGGGAGGAGCTTATCTGGGTGGTCTTCCAGGGGCTGAGGGCCCTTGGGGGGATGCCCTGACTGTGGACATGTGGTGAGAGAGGAGAACAGGGTGAGGCCACATCACCAGGCTCCTGACAGCAGCCCCCATGCTGGCTGCCTCTCTTCCTGCTGGAGGTGAGAGGCAAGTTCTGTGGATGTCTGGTGGAAAAGCATGGCAGAGTAGGAAACAGCCAATGCAGAAGCCCTGAGGCAGGACCATGAGTACGTTGGCCAGGAAAGTGTGAGCAGTGAGAAAGGGCATGCAACCAGGCCGGAAGGAAGACAGGGGCCAGGGCACCTCAGCCAGTGTGGCCAGTGTGAGGGCTTTGTGCAGGGACCCTGCTTTTCATTGGACCCTCCCCTCTCCTGGCATGGGGAGCAGGCTGCGGGGACAGGGCAGGGGTGTGAGCCGGGAAACACTTAGGCCTCATCAGCTTTAGGATCCAGAGTTTAGGAGCAGAGTCAGGTGCCCAGGGAGAGTGTGGGCAGGGTGGAAAGGGGGGGTTGGGAGGGCAGGGGAGAGCCGTGGTGAGGGACACAGGCTCTAACATCAGACCACACTGGGTTCAAGTGCCACCGAGTCCTCCTAACCAGCTGTGTGACCCGTAGGCAGGCCTGTGTATCTTTCTGGATCTCCATTTTCCCATCCTCCCCACAAAGAAAATAGTGGTAGCTAAGACATGGTGTCGGCCCCCCCAAAGCCGGTGGGCAGACATCTGCAGGTCTGATTCTCTTCTTTCCCCAGCTTTATTGAGGTATAATTGACCAGTAAAATTGTAAGATATTTCAAGTGAGGTGAGGGAAGTCAGGGCCAGATCTGGGTGGGCAAGGAGGTGCTCACTGTCAGCGTAGGTCCAGGGTGGGCAGAGGCTCTGGTTTTCTCTGCTCCTGGTCACAAGCTTTTGACCTCCAAACAATTCCTCTAGATCCTCCCTTCAAGTGCTCAGGCATTTTCATTCGTCTTCATGATGAGCCCACCTCTCCTGAATATGAGAATAGCTTTATTTGTCCCTAAACATTATGGTCCCAACTGGAGCTCTGCCTCTTGGTTTTCTGAAAGGCAGCATTAGCTTGCTGACTTGAATTTATCTTGTGGTCCACTGTGACACTCAGGTGATTTCCTGCCTCTAGTTGCAGGCTGGATTTCCAATTCCTAATGTGCTTTTTGGAAAATATGTCTTATGTTCCCATCTCAATGGGCTGTTCGCCTCTGCAGCAGGTGCGCTGTGCCTGGAACCGCCCCCTCTCCCGCCAAGAACCACGTGGAGTGACAAGGGAGACACTCTCTGTAGGAAGCGAGTAGATGGGTGGTGCTGACACCCGAACCTAGGCAAAGAGGAAGAGCACCGGTCCACACAATGGTTGGGCACAACTTGCCCCCTACCTGAAGCCCACTCAGGTGGGGTGGGGGTGGGGGCTGAGATGGCGGGGTGTAAGGGAGGCCTTCATCTCTGAGGCACACGGGGTTCCCTCCCTGTGTCCCCCACGAAGTCCAGTGTGACTTTGGGGACGCCTGGAGGACTCACTCATGCTCTGATCCTTCTAGAAAATTATTAAGCGTAATGCCAACCCCCTGCCTCTCTGAACAGCTTCATACCAACACGGGCCTGTCAAGTGTCCAAGCAGTTCGGAGAACAGCAGAACACGAACTACCGACCTGCGGCAGCACAATTATCGTTATTATTATTGCTCTTACCCCTCAAAGGGGAATAATCATTGTGACCTACTTTGGGGAGCTATTGTAGCTGATGGCTTTGGAGGGCTGCAAAAATAGCTAAAAGTGTCGAGTGGGAGGCAGTAGACTCCAGGCAGAGCCATTGCATGTGTGCGTGGAAGCCTCTTGTCTTGCTTCCTGTGACTTGGTCAAGGACCAAGGAGCGTTTCTGGGGAAAGTGAGTCAGGCTCCTCCCGGGCACGGCTCTGAGCTGGGCCAGTACCAGAAACCCATTCACTCTGGCTGAAGCAAAACGGGACATTTTCGGATGCAAGGGGTCTTGTGGTTCCGAACACAAGGGCAGAAATGAAGTCCAGCCTCTCTCTGGAAGGCCCAGAACCAGTGCCTCAAATGATATCAGAACCCCTGGTGCCCTTTGTATGTTATATCACAGCTAAGAACAGAAAATAATGTGACAAACACCTGCGTGCTCACCAATAAGCTTTATCTTCATATTTGCTCCAGTTTTTCATAAAGAAATTAAATCCAGTGGTGGCCCCTCCGTGGCCCCCCCAGCCCCGCCCCTGCTCCCTCTGGGCCTGGATGAGACACTACTGGGGCCCTGGCATTTGGTATTCCCATGACTGCTTCTGTGTTCCTACATGCTGTGTATATATGTCCATAAATGTTACCTCCTATCGCTTCGTGTGCTTATCTGCATCTTATAAAGGGCTCCCCCCTGGGTTTATCCTTCTGTAGCTTGCTTTTTTTCCATTTCACATTAGGTTTGGGGGACCTCTCCACGTTGGTTGAGGTGGTCGTAGTTCTTGCTGTTCACTGTTGTGTTGGATTCGATGGAATGACTATGCCGCCATGTTGCCAAATCTTCAGCTGTGGGACATCAGGTTGTCCCTAAGTTCTCCGTGACCAACCTGTCTTGGCTGGAGTTTCCTCCAAAGGCAGAGGTGAGACAAGCGCTTGGGTGCAGGCAGCAGACTTGGAAGGTGCTCTCAGGAAGCTGAAGTCAGTACCGATCAGTCTCACGACGATCTGCTATGGAACAAGTGTCCCCAAACGTGGTGGCTTGAAACAATAATAAGCAGAATAGAGAGCCCAGAAATAGAACCACATAAGTAATAAGTACTTTCAGCTTGACTGGCCAAAGGTTAATTTGTGATGGGGGCGGAAGCTACAGTTAAGTTAGGTATTGAGTCTCAGTTCACTGATGAAGGGACTTAGCCAAGTGGCTCCATTTTGTTTGTTTCTTTGGTAATAATAGGTATATATTTATTCCTATATGTACCTATGTATATTGAAAACCTTCAGTTTTCATGGAGGCCTTCATTTCCAAGTGTAGAGGAAATTTAGTGGGTTTTTCCCCTTTTACCCTCCTAGGTTTTCCAGTGGGACCCTGTAACTTAGACTGATGAAAGACAGAGTAACAAGAGAAAATCAGGAGTTTACCCAGCATACACAGGGAGCATCGAGGGATGAGTAACAAGAAGGGGTGGAGCTCAGGTCCATACGGCATGTGAGCCAAAGGACAATAAATTTTCAGAGAAATGACTTCCTCTGGTGCCTTCCCTGGACTGATAAGGATCTAGAGTTGTCTCTGGTGATGAACTTAGGTCCTTCCTCGTAGAGAGGGCAGAGGGGCACCTTTACACATTTGTGTGCTACTTTTAAGCAAATAGGGGGAGGGCAGAGAGCTTTCTTACATCTGCTTCTTCTCAATTGCCTTTGGCTCAAAATAATCCTTCTGCCAAAGTGGTAGGTTTGGGGTGGCATGGGGCACTACCCCTTAAAGCCAGCATCTCAGGGTTCATCTGGGTTTCTCCCTTTCTGCATGCCTAACCCTCTCCTCCAAAGACAAGGCACCTGGCTCCCAAGACCCTCCCACGCTACTCCTCATCGAGTCCCCTGAGTGGGACCACGTCCGCTGCCCTCTTCATGCTGCTGGGGCTTTGACACCTGTACGGGCCACCCCTGCACCCGCTGCCACGTCCTCGGGCTAGAAACTGTTTCCGTGTGCAGGACGCCATGAGGTACTTGGCCAAGATCTCTGAGGAGCAGGCAGCGTTCCTCTTTTCCAGCTGCCATGAGCTCGGGGAACAAAAGGTCCCTTGGGGAGGTTGGTTTTGGTCAGTGAGTTTAGTATTTGAGGCGGACCAATGGAGGGTTCTGGGGGCTGTCTCCCCACCTTCCTGACCAAACAAGTGTGTTTTCTGGGGAGAAGTGTCTATAGGGAACTCCTTCTGGGTTCGCACCTAACTCACAGCCTGTGCTAGACACCCCTGGGTCAGATTCTGAAGCTCTGCCCTTAGACCACCCTTTTGATTTCCCTGTTAAAATGCAAATGGCCCTAAGGAGAGGTAATTCTTTAAAGGAGTGAAGGAAATGAGGAGGGTGGCAGGGCTCTCCACGCCCCCCCCCCCCCCCCCCCCCCCCCCCCCCCCCCCCCCCCCCCCCCCCCC
>CM053565.1:11017042-11122046 GCA_028646485.1 Cryptoprocta ferox
TCTGAACCAGCCAGGCCACTGGACAGGGACTCCGCCACCCAGGCCTGTGAGAGGTCACCCTGAGTGGTGGGTGGCGGGTGGCCTGGGCACAGGACCCTTGCGTGGCGCTTAGTGGGGGTCTCTCCCCCATGGATCGGGCACTTAGAAGGTCTGTGCAGAGCACATAAGTGAAGGGTGGGATTGTGGGAGGAAAGGGGATGGCTGTAAACCACCCACTGTCAGGAATAAAGTGGGTGGGGAGGCGGAGTCATTAGCAAGTCTTTGATTTACTCTTTAAACAGCACTATTAAGATATAATTCACATACCATCCAATTCACCCACCTAACGTGTACAATTCAGTAACGTGTAGGCTATCCACAGATGTGTGCAACCATCACTAGTCAGTTTTACATTTTCTTCACCCCCAAAAAAACCCTGCTCACATTAGCTATCACCCCATCCCCCCTGCCGTCCCCCCAGCCCCTGACAACAGCTCATCTACTCTCTGTCGCTATGGATCTGCCTATGCTGCACATTTCATATGAATGGAATCATACAGTAGGTGGGTTTCTAGCTGACTTTTTTCACTGCGCATAAGGAATTCAGGTTTCATCTGCTCAGTAGCATGAGACAGAAGTTCCTTCCTTTCTAAGAACATCCCATTCTATGGATAAACCCCATTTTGTTTACCCATTCAGAAGCTGATGGACATTTGGGTTCCTTCCACCTTTGGGCTCTTTTATTGTGAATGATGCTGCCATGAACATTTGTGTCCAAGTTTCTGTGTGGTCTTTTTTTAAAAAAAATGTTTATTCATTTTTGAGAGAGACAGAGACAGAGCGTGAATGGGGGAGGGGTGGAGAGAGAGGGAGACACAGAATCCAAAGCAGGCTCCAAGCTCTAAGCTGTTGACGTGGGGCTCGAACCCACGAACCATGAGATCATGACCTGAGACGAGGTCAGAGGCTTAAACAACTGAGTCCCCCAGGCGGCCCCATGTGGTCTTTATTTTTAAAACAGTCGATTGTTGAATAGGTAGTACATGCAGCTTGTGCAAAATCGAACATCTGTGTGGGGGAGGTCCCAGCCCAGGGTGAGGGAGCCCTGTCACCTCCTTGTTCCCTCCCTCCACTCCAGAAGCCTTGTCTAGAGTATTTCTTAGGCTCATTCCCTCAGATGGGCGTTCACACCACAGCAGAAGCCGGTACCGTTGCTGCACTTCCACTGGGAATGTTCTAGGTGGGCTCCTCCTCCCCGAGGGAATAATGGTTTCGTCTGTCCACTCAGTGAGGACAGAGCCTTGATCTGAGCAGGCAAGGGGGCCCTCATATTCCGTGACGAGGACACCCAATGGGACAGGACACCCCTTGGCTCACAGAACATCCTCCCATCTATTGGAGCCTTGGACCCTGTGAGGACCTGAGGAGCACGGGGGGAGGGTTCTTGGCCCCGTTTTGTAGACAGAGAAGCCGAGACGGCTTTGTGGGCTCACCCCAGCCTCTTACCCTCCTTGAGCTCTGAAGAGGGGATGGCGTCCTGGGGAGTGCTTCGGAGCGGGTGGACCTGGCCTTGAGTGGCAGCACCTGGCTATGGGAGCTGCTTCTCCGAAGCCCCCGTGCTCTCCCCTTGTAAGTAAGACATGCCTGGCATTGGGGTCGTCGTGAGGACAAAAACGAGACAGCGTGGATGAAAATGCTCATGGCTGCTCAACAAATGGAAGCCGGGCTCACTGGAAACCCAGCCAGCTACGGAAGGACTCCATTTGTACAAAGTGTTCGTAATAGGCACATCCATGGGGGACATGGGCTGGGGGGTGGAGATGGGGAGGCTCTAATGGGTATGGAGTTCCCTTTCGGCGTGGCGGAGATGCTTGAGAACTAGATAGGGGTGCTGGTTGCACAACATCGTAGGTGTACTGAATGCCAGTGAATGGTGCACATTATGACAGTCGAAATGGTACATTTCACGTCATGTGTATTTCACCCCATTTTGTAACAAAGAAATCCAACCAGAGACAGAACCGTGTGGTCCCAAGGAATCCATCTTTGTGCGCTTAGAAGCCGCTGACAGGTCAGAGCATCAGCTCTGAAAAACTGTTTTGAAGTATGTGAGCCAAGTCATTGGGCTGCTGTTGGAGCCCCAGGGACCCATTTCGTCTGTTCCTCATTTTACTGGCAGGACCGACCAGCCCTGCTGCTGTCCTCCCCGCACGTGTCCATTCAGGGGCAGGGCTTCGCAACCCCCGGCTCTGCCAGAAGAAAACAACCTGGCTCCCTTTAGAATGGCCCCGGGCCCAGTTCCCACCCCCTCCCAAGAACCTTCTGCAAGAAGTCTCGGCCCTGCACATCCGCACATCCGCAGGCGGCTTTTGAGCCCTCTGTCCCCACCCACTCCCCACCCCCAAAGTGGGAACTGGACCTATTCTAAGTCTCCTTGTATCACATTCTTGCCACCATTTCCATGGGTGGTCCTGGCTCAGGCCCCAGGCCCCTGATCCCCCCCGCACTGGGTTGCAATGGGGCTGCACTCTCCTCTCTGCAGGGCAGGGACCAGCATTGCCGCAAGGGCCCGTAACCTGTGTGCAATTACAAGGGCCTCTGCTGCCCCATCTTGAGCAAGGGGCCCTGCAGTTTTGTTTTGCACTAGGCCCCAAAGATGACGCAGGGACTTCACCTGTTTTGCTCAACACTGTCTCCCTGACATGTGGGACACTCATGTGAAGTCAACATTCCCTGTCCGTTCAGCGACCAAACTTTCAGGCTCCCGGCCTTCTTTCGTCGGGTTCTGCTGAGAGCAGTCCACTGGCCTTTGGTTGTATTCCCAGGTCTAACTGGAAGTTGAACAGGCTGGGCGTGGACCTGTGGGGGGGACCCTGACACCCTTGGCATTGCCTGGGGAACTCAGGACGCCCCTCACTCACTTCCGAACACCCTGGCCTGGCTTGTGTGTGGGACTCAGCCAGAAGGGATGCTTGACATCCCTTCTGGCTGACCCAGGAGGGGACCCCTCCTGGAGGGGACCCCTGCAGGGCCAGAGGGCTGCCCTGCTGGGAGGAGGAAGATATGCCCTGGCTCTCGGGGGTGAAAGGAGAGGGCATCCTGGCTCTGACAGGATGGCCGGCGTGGGAAGGGACTTGGCAGAGCGGAGATGATTGCGAAAGCTTCATGACGCTGTTTGCTGTGTCCCATTCAGTAACATGCCCGCGGCATTGCAAAACCCTCCTCCACGTCATCTTCCTCATCGTCAGCTGCAACCTGAGAGCTCGAAGCTCGGCAGCCCCTCAAGAAGGTAAACACAGAATTAGCACATGACCAGCAATTCCACTCCTAGGTATGCATATACCCAAGATTCAAAACAGGTGTTCAGAGAAAAGCTTGGACACAGATGTTCCTAGCAGCCCTAATCACAATAGCCAAAAGGTGGAAACAGCCAGAAGTCCATTGATAAATGCCCAGATTGACGAAAGGGGTCTATCCATTCAATGGCCTACCTCCTGACCACGAGATAGAATGAAATACAGACACATGTTGCAACATGGATGAACCCTGGAAGTGTTATGTAGAGGCCGCCTGGGGACTCAGTCACTTAAATGTTTGACTTCGTTTTGGCTCAGGTCATGATTTCAGGGTTCGTGGGTTCAAGTCCTGTGTCGGGTTCCATGCTGACAATGCAGAGCCTGCCTGGGATTCTCTCGCTCCCTCTCTTTCTCTCCCCCTCCTCTGCTCATGCGCTCTCTCGTGCTCTCAAAATAAATAAAAAAAATATTAAAAAGAAGAAGAAGAAGGGGAAGAAGAGGAAGAAGAGGAGGACGAAGAGGAGGAGGAGGACGAAGAGGAGGAGGAGGAGGAGGAGGAGAAGGAAGAAGAAGAAGAAGAAGAAGAAGAAGAAGAAGAAGAAGAAGAAGAAGAAGAGACCATTATGTGGAATAGAGGAAGCCACAACAGGCCACATATTGTATGATGGCATTTATACGGAAATATCTAGAATAGGCCAACCCATAGAGATCGCTGCACTGAGTGGGTTCACCATTTCCTTGCTGTGTGACTTGGGGCAAATCACTGAATCTCTCTGTGCCTATAAAATGGCACAATGATCAACTGCGTTGTGGTGTTACCGAGAAAACAAAACGACCTAGTGTTTGCATAGTGTGTAGAGCCAGGCGGTCTGTGCTAAGTATTCTGTGAGTGTTTGCACTTTTCATTTTGTGCAGACTTTGAGGAAAAGCTTCAATGAGAAGACACTGGATCCTGAAAGGCAAATTGAATAAATTGAATTAAATAGGTGGGGAGAAGGATCTTGTGCTGGCCATCACCCTCAGTGGGGCCAAGTCCTGGGCTGGGCATTTTATAGCCCTTCTTCTGGGGATGTAGGGCTCCCCAACAACTATCCGGTGACTGCTGTCACTGTATCTGGTTTACAGAGGAGGCACTAAGGCTCAGAGAGGTTCAAAACTTGCAGAAGGTGACACAGGTTACAAGGCGCAGAGCCAGGATTTGAACCAGTTCTGTCTTGATGCTGAGCACTCCTCCCCAGCCCACCAACGGCTGTCCCAGGGGGTTGGTGGTGAGGGGCGGGCAGCTTCCTTGACAACAGGATGGTGATTGAGCAGTTTCTGCAACTTGGTTCCCTACATCCTTTCTTTTCTTTTTCTTTCTTTTAATGTTTATTTTTGAGAGAGAGAGAGAGAGAGAGAGAGAGAGAGAGAGAGAGAGAACACTAGTGGGGGAGGGGCAGAGAGAGAGAGAGGGAGATGGAGAATTCAAAGTGGGCTCTGCCCGCACCACAGAGAGCCTGATGCAGGGCTTGAACTCATGAGCTGTGGGATCATGACCTGAGCCAAAGTCGGATGCTCAGCGGACTGAGCCACCCAGGCGCCCCCCCCTTTCTTTTTTTTTTAAATTTGATTGTGTAAAGACAGAAGACCAGTAATTCTACCCCTAAGTATTCCCTTGACAGAAATGCAAACATATGTCCACACAAAGGCTCGCGCACAAATGTTCACGGTAGTTTTATTCAGAATGGCCCCACACTGAGAACATGTCAAAGGAACGACAGATGAGTGGGCAAGCAAATGGAACATTTTACACGGGGACATACTATTTAGCAATAAAAAACTGACCCATGAGTCCAGGAAACACCATGCATGGATCTCAAAATAAATATGCTCAGCTAGAGAAACCAGCCCCTCCCCCCACCACACACACACCCCCAACACAAAAAACACATGCTGCGTGACTCCATTGACCTGAAGTTCTAGAACAGGCAAAACCAAGCAATGGTGGAAAAGACCAGAACGGTAGCTGTTGTAGAAAATGGGGGGAAATGACGAGAAGGAACGAGGGCAAACTTTCTGGGCGATGGTAATGCTCTGTGTCTTGAAGAAACTCGAGCTACACAGGTGTGTGCATTTGTCAAGACTCGTTGCTTACTAGCTACCGTTTAAGAGTAGATTTTGAATCTGTCCATGACATTGTATGTACACATCACCTTTAAAAAGAACTGTTAACAAATCTTGACCTCCAGTTAATGATCGTCACGTAAAGTTTCTAGGGGTGAAGTATCTTGATGTCTGCAACTCCCTTTGAAATACATCAGTGGGCGGACAGAGGGACGGAAAGATGCACTGATGCATAATAAAACGAGGGTAGGGGCGTCTGGGTGGCCCAGTTGGTTACGTGTCCCGCTCTTGGCTTCGGCTCAGGTCGTGATCTCACGGTTCGTGGGTTTGGGCCCCACACGCATAGGGCTCTGCGCTGACAGCGTGGAGCCTGCTTGGGATTCTCTCTCTGCCTCTCTCTCTGCCCCTTCCCACTTGTGCTGTCTCTGTCTTTCTCAAAATAAATAAATAAACTTTTAAAAATAATAAAAAATAAAGTGAGGGCAATACAGCATCAACAAGGGTAGCTGGTGGGGATATGGCTGTTCTCCGAAGTTCTTTCAGCTTTTCATGTTTGAAATGTTTCTAATTACATGTTGGGAGAGTTCCGGAAGGGAGGGTGACCCGTGTCTGGTTTCCTCCCTACGGTCCCCAAGCCTTTCCTCACACCCACACGTAGGACCCCCTCCGGGTTCCTGGGACTCATCAGTCCTAGAGCCCCAGGTGGGGCTGACTTCACCTCCCCGGTGGGTGCAGAGGCCCTGAGGAAGGGACCCCACAGGCTCTTCTGGTGGGAGGAAAACGCCTCTGGGGCAGATCCGTCCCTGTCCCTGTCTCCCACTCCCTGTCCATCTGTCTCTCCCCTTTTCAAACATGACAGTCTTGGTTGCACCTGGCATCGGCTGTGCCCATCAGCAGGCCTGACACGCGCTCTGGGGACACCTGCGACAGTGACCGTAGCTCCTGGACTGGCGCCCCACCTCGGGAAGGCTGTGTGGCGACCCCCTGGGCTCCCAGCGTGGGGCAGGAGCTGCCCACTCCAGGCTGGCTTCCCTGCTTGCCATGTGCCTCCCCTCCCTCTCTGCTCCCCGTCACCTCATCACCTCGGGTGGCACCCCAGCTGGGGGGCCACACACCTGGCTTCTAGCAGCGTGGGCTCCAGGCCGGAAGCAGAGCAGCCGACTTTGGAGGATGCCTTTCTTTGGCCTTGCTCCCGGTGCCTCTCGCTGCCCTGCCTGGTGCTCAGGATCCCCGCCCTCCTCCTCCTCGGGACAGAGACTGTGGGGCCGGGCACTGCCCTCAGAGGTCTCCTCTTCTTCCCCAGAGTCCACATTCTGCAGATGGGGACGCTGAGGCCCACAACGGGTCTCGCCTCTCTGAACCTCGGTGTCCTGCTCTGACACACGGAGATAGTCCAAGTGTCTCCCTCGTAGTGGTGCTGCGAGGATAAACTAGGTCCTGACGGCGGCAAATGCTCGCACTTGGTCGAGCCTGTGCTGCTGGTGCGGCCATTTTGCAGATGAGACTCGGGTTAAGGCACACGCTTGGCCAAGGGCACATACTAGGCAACAGAAACAGGGCTTGAACCCTGAGCCGAAGCGACTGGAAGGGCACAGGGAGTGGCAGGGAAGGTATGGGGTGTGCAGCAGCCCCAGCAGCTCCTGGGGCCTGGCCCGGCCTGGCCCAAGCTGGGGGAAGGAGTGGGACTGGCAGGCAGCTAGGAGGCTGTGCCCTCGAGCTCGGGCTCCTGTCAGAGGCTGACATTTATCACTGTGCTCAGTGTTCCTGCTCAGCCCCAGGGAGCCTTTCTCTCCCTCATCTGCCTGGCGGTGCCCAGCCTTGAAATGATGGCAATTACCCCCGGGCCGGGTAAATGGCTGTGGGAGGAGGTGGAAAGCTTCACTGCCTTGACTCAGGCAGCCTGCCCAACCCCCTGCCCACACGCCCGCTGCCTGCCTCTCTGTCTCTCTCTCTCTCTCTCTCTCTCTCTCTCTCTCTCATTCTCCTCTGTCTCTCTCTGTCTCTCTGTCTCTTTCTGTCTCTCTCTTCTATCTCTCTCTGCCTCTCTGTCTCTGTCTCTCTCTGTGCCTCTGTCTCTCTCTCTCACCCTGGGTCCTACATTACAGGCTTCAGTTAGTGCCCTTGGCCCCTCTGGACCCTGACCTAGGAACTCCAGCCCAGCAACACTGCAGGGTGCCCCGTCCCCACCAAGAATGCTTTTCCCGTCCTCTCTCCCTACGCAGCTCCTAACAGACTTACCGTTTGTCTCCTGGGGAGGCCGAGGCTCAGATTTAAACGAATTGCCCACGTTGTCCCCAGAAGGAGTTAAGCCGAGACTCCGATCCAGGAGCCCTGCCTCCAAGCCCCTTGCTCCTGCTCCAGAAACAAACATACCCCCGCTCACCATGAACGTTGCCACCCCCTGGGCCTCTGAGACGGTGGCAAGGAGGCCCCTTGGAGCCAGGCATGCCCAGGTTTCGTGGCCTCTCCGCCTCAGTGTCTTCATCTGTGAAATGGAACTGCTGTGTATCAGGGTCCGCAGCAGCGTGAACCATGATCTCCCCCAAAGGCAAAGCACCCAAGTGTCCAGCAGTTGAATGGACACCCAAAATGCGATCTACCCAACAACGGAACATACTCAGCCAGAGAAAGGCACGAAGCACTAGCACAAACAACGTGGATGGACCTTGAAGGCATGAGCCGAGTGAAAGAGGCCAGGCACAAAAGGCCACGTGTTGTATGATTCCTTTTAAGTGAAATGTCCAGAAGGGGCCAATCTAGTTACACAGAAGGTAGGTTGCCTGGGGTGGGGACTGGGGGCCGGGGGAGCGATGGCCAAGAGGAGCCGCATTTCCTTAGAGAAGGATGAGAATGTTCTGATATTGACGGGGGTGATGAGTGCACAACTGCGAATATACTAAGAGTCTTTGTATACTTCCCGTGGATGGCTTCTATGGAATGGGAGCTATCTCTCAGTAAAACCGTTAAGAAATAATAATACTTTCTAGTATTATAATAATACTTATTATAATACTTATTATATTATATAATAATATAATAATAAAACTCCTAGTGTTTCCGGGAGGATGAGATGAGATGTACACCTGCAGGCTTTAGCACAGTGCCCGGCACACAGTGAGCACTCAGTCAGCGTAGCTACGAGCCAGCGCTCAGGGAGGTCCGTGGACCAGCGGCCGCGCCGGGGGCTGTGCCCGAAACACAGAGCCTCCCGGCTGCTTCCGAATTTATATATATGTGTGTTTAATGCTTATTTACTTTTGAGAGACAGATACAGAGACAGAGCACAAGCGGAAGAGGAGCAGAGAGAGAGGGAGACACAGACTCTGAAGCAGGCTCCAGGCTCTGAGCTGTCAGCACGGAGCCCCACGTGGGGCCCGAACCCATGAACCGTGAGATCATGAACTGAACTGAAGTCCGCCACTCAACAGACCAAGCCACCCAGGTGCCCCAGAATTTATATTTTTTATAATCTTTTTTTAAAGTTTATTTATTTTGAGAGAGAGAGAGAGAAAGAAAGAGAGAGAGAGTGCACATGTGAGTGGGGGAGCGGCAGAGAGAGAGGGAGAGAGAGAATCCCAAGCAGGCTCCACGCTGTCAGTGCAGAGCCCGACTTGAGGCTTGATCCCATGAACCACGAGATCATGACCTGAGCCGAAGTCAAGAGTCGGACGCTACCACCTGAGCCACCCAGGCGCTACTGGAATTTATATTTTAATTGGAGTCCTGTGCGTGGTGAAGTTTGCAGGGCGCTGAACTGCCATGACAATTCTATCATCATTCTAGGCCGGGGATTCTCAAATTTGACCACACATCAGAATCCCCTGGAGGGCTTGTTAAAGCACAAATTGCTGGGCTCCACCAAGAATTTCTGATTCCAGAGGTGCCTGGGGGTTCCGTCAGTTAAGCGTCTAACTCTTGATTTCAGCTCAGGTCACGATCTCATGGATTCGTGGGTTTGAGCTCCATATCTGGTTCTTCCTTGGCAGCATGGAGCCTGCTTGTGATTCTCCATCTCCCTCTCTCTCTGCCCCTCTGCCCTCTCAAAAAGAAAGGAAGAAAGAAAGAAAGAAAGAAAGAAAGAAAGAAAGAAAGAAAGAAAGAAATTGCTGATTCCGGAGCTCTAGAGCTGGGCCTGAGAATATGAATTTCTAAAGCGTTGCCAATAATGCCAATACTGCTGGTCCAGGGAACCCACTCTGAAAAACGCTGCTCTGGGGTTTGGGAAGGTGCACCTGCTGGTGTCCCAGGCCCGTACAGGAGAGAGCAGGTGTAGGACGGGCCTTGGGTACTGCATACGGAAGCACCTGGGGGACGTTTACAGTGGCCACCCTAGGGTGCCACGCCACACAAACTGACCAGAATCTCAGGGTGGGGCCCGGGCATCTGCATTTGGAAAACTCGCCTGGTGATTTCTGGGCGCAGCCAGGGGTGAGCTGCTCAGGTGCTGCTGAGAGGGGAGGGAGCACAGGGAAAGGATCCCAAGGCCCAGGAGAGTGACCAGCGTCTCATACTCTTGCCTGACCCAGGCCTGGACCCCAGACAGCCCCCTTCCGGTGACGAGGAATTACCAGGTCTGACCTCCCTGTGCACAGGCAGAGATGCAACTCAGCTCACCGCGCAGCCTTTCTGGTTCCAAATATGAAAGAGACCAGGGGAAGGCAGCGGCCCTGGAACAGAGCGAAACAGAACAGGCTGAACTGACATTGACCGCCTCCTCCGCTCTCCCTGCAGAGCTTTTCAAAGGCCCTGACCCTCGCTGGCTCTCCAACCCACTCATTAGAAACTCCCACTAGGAACTGCGCTCTTGCCTGGATCGTTGGGACTTTTTTTCCTCTTTTCAGAACAATTTATACTAAGCTGCCTCTAAATAGAGCTCTTTAAGGTAGGATTTGGTTAAAGTCGTCCTGTGTTTACTGGGCTCAGGGCTGGATGGGGGCACTCTCGTGCTAATTGCCTACTAGCCCACTTGGAGTCCAGGCTCATTATTTCTGCAGCCGCCCGCGACTGGTTTCTCCCGGGCCAGACCACTCACTCGCTGTTGTCTGCCCCCATTAATGGGGAAGATCAGTGGCTCTGGTGCTCAGGCTTACCAGAGACTTTCTTGGAAGTCCTGTCCCTGCCGGTTTCCACAGGCATCTCTCAAGCTAGGGTGCTTCCTTGGGGGAGCTGCTGGCTTCCTGGAACGCAGAGAGGAACTAATGAAAAGGGAGGTGCTCAAGGGGGCTGGGAGGCAGGACATAGGCAGGAGCATGGAGTCTACTGTATGAAAGAATAAAAACTAGGTTTGTGGGTAGAGACCTAAGGAACCACTACTTCATGCAGCCCCTTTGAGCAAATTAGGAAAAACACCTCTATCTGTTGGAGCACAGTGTGGTGGAAAGAGCACAGGCCGATCTGGACTCTCCTTGTTTCCTGGGCCAGGCAAATTTTGCAGTGCACAACCTGAACAACTTCACAAGGGAGCCTGTGGATACTCCTGCCTCTTCTCCTGGCACCAGGATAGTACTGCACACAGGCAAATGGGACCATTAATTCATCAGATGCTCATCAAATGTGCTGAACTCTGTGCTAAGCTCTGGGGATACAGCTGAGGAGGCCTTTGCATTTCAGATTCAGTCTGTTGACACAGACTTGAAAATCATCCCTTGTGAAACAAGGGGCTGACGCAATGGTTGGGAAAAGTAATGAGTTAAAATGAGGTGAGCCCGGCGCTGTGCTAAGGGTGTCATCGTGAGACTTTTCATTGTATCCTCTCAACAGCTCTGGGCTGAAGAAGCAGAACTCACCCCTGGCTCCACGGAGACCTATCGACAGTGACTATAGAGGCTTAGACAGAGATGGCCCAACAAGGAAGGGGCTAGGAAGCGCCTCCCTGACCGCTCAGTCCTCTCATCTCGGATGGCACCTCCCTCTGAAGCCAGGGGACAATGCAGCCTGAAGGGTGAGCTTAGGGCCGCAGACAGAGCAGAAAAGGGCGGAAGCTGAATCTGGAGTAGCAAACATCATTAACCGTATTTTGCAGATGAAGAAACAGGGACACTAAGGCCAGATAGATTTGGTAACTTGCCTGAGGGCACAGAGCTCATAAGCTCGAAGCTTGAGCAGGCAAGCAACGCCCCCACCCCCGCAGAGCCTCCGGAAGCACGGGGACTGCAAAGGTCCAAGTGAGAGATGTCTCTCCCTGAGAGGAAAGGTCAAATATGACCTCCCCAGAGGGCACCTGGATGTCTCAGTCAGTTAAACGTCTGACTTTGATCTCGTGGTTCGTGGGCTCGAGCCCTGTACTGGGCTCGCTGTTGTCAGCACAGAGCCTGCTTCAGATCCTCTGTCCCCCTCTTCTCTGCCCCTCCCCTGCTCTCGCTCTTGTGCTCTCTCTCCCTCTCAAAAATAAATAAACATTTTTAAAAACTTTCCCAGAAGCTGAGACTAAAGGCAAAGTAGGGGCGGGGGGCAAGAAAGGGTGGAATAAAGCTACAGGTAGACGAAGTGCCTGTGCAAGAACCCCGGGGCAGGAGAAGTGATCGCAGCTTAGAGAAGGAGAGGGGCAGAGCCAGCGCTGAGGTAGGAGAGCTTAAGGTGGTCCCATGAGGAAAGGCTTCTCCAGCAAAATGCACAAGCTCAGGGAACAGGCACTGGGGAGCTCAGTGAGGGGCAATCTGGCCTAGTCTGCATCCCGGAAGATCACTTCGGGGTGAGGGTGGAAACTTCAGGTGTGGTCTAACGGTGGCTGGTCGTAGGGGTGGTGA
Organism: Cryptoprocta ferox; assembly: GCA_028646485.1. Taxonomy (NCBI): domain Eukaryota; kingdom Metazoa; phylum Chordata; class Mammalia; order Carnivora; family Eupleridae; genus Cryptoprocta; species Cryptoprocta ferox. Next base: position 11,029,167 of record CM053565.1, read on the forward strand.
GCTGGACAGTTTCAAGCTGGGTAGGAAGTGGAATCATCGGTAAGACCCAGGCACAAAACAAAACAAAAAAGAATTGAGTCCAGAAACAAGCATGCATATAGGTTACCTAATTGATGATAAAGTGCAATGGGAAAAGGTGATCTTTTTAATAAATTGAGAATTACTGAGAATTTTTTAAAAATTCTCAATTTAAAAAAAGGAGAGTATCTTCATGAGCTTGAAGAAGGTACTGGTTTCTTAGGAAACAAACAGTGCTACCCATAAAGAGAAAAGTGATAAATTGAACTATGCTAAGTCAAGAATGTTTATTCATCAAAGACACTGTTAAGAAAGCAAAAAGGTGACCCATAGATTGGGAGAAGATACTGCAACCCATATCCAGAATATATAACATCTCCTAATTTTTAGGCTATTTTTTTAGTCCCTTCACCTAGTCCAGATATGTCTTGATTTTGAATCCCTTCACCACCCTGGTGGTTTGTGGCAGATGCTGCTGACGGCTACCCCCAAAACCCACCAGCACCCCCTCCTCCTTTGCAACCTTCTACAATGGAGACTGGGAAGCCCCAAATTCACTTCCCCAGCCCTCTTCCAGCGAGGGTGCCTAGCTTCTCTGGTTTGCCCAGGATTTGTCCAGTCTGAGCACCAAAAGTCCCTGGGTCTCCCTCAGTCCCAGACAAACCAGGATGGTTGGTCAACCTATCCGCAAGTATGAGTGGCCATATGACCCAATTCTGGGTCAAGACCTAAATGAAAGTCTCTTCAGAAGCATCTGGAAAGGCTCCTGCATCCCAATAAGAAGAACGATGTGGGAAGGGAGCCTGCAGATTTGATCTATCCCCCATCTCCGTGCCTTGAACATGGGTACTATTTCTGGGGCTATGGCAGTCATCATGCAACTAAAGAATAAATGTGAGCACACCAAGAGCGGAGAGAAAAGAGTGCAGATGGAGCCTGGCTCTTTGGGGGAACAGTGCTGCCCAGGTCAGTCAGCGCCGGCCACTGTGGAACCCTGAGCTTCTATTTGTTTACTTCATTGTTGGTTGCATTTTCTGTTACTTGCAGCCAAAGGCATTTCTAATGTCTATATCATTCTTTTTCATTCGTTGTGACCTCTCTTAAAATTCAGCACTCAGAATCATCTCAACATCCGTTTCCCTCCTCTTCCTTCCCAGTAATCCCTGATTCCAACAGGGATCCCTACGGTTCTGGGGCATTCAATTCCACACCTGGATCCTGGAGTAAAGCTAATTACAGGACTCAGTCTACGCTAATTAGAACATTCCATCCCTGGCCAGTGTCAGGTTTGTCTACTTGGAGTCAGTCTCCCGAGGACACTCCTTCGGAGCCTGTGCATGGGGCACATGTCCCCGGCAACGGCCAGCACCCACCACGGGACCAGGAGACTTGTCCTCCCTAGGACAGTCTCCCCTGCAGAAGGAAGAACAGAGAGACAGAGAGCAGTGCCTCAGAGACCTCACTGAGCTTGGAGCAAGCCCTGCCTGAAACAACACTGTTTGGGAATTTTTAAAATTTTCAGATACTTGAGCCAATGAACTCCCTTTCTTGTTACTTGAAAGTAGCATTCCAGACACAGCAGCTCCCCCAGCCTCTCTGATATGGATAAAATACCTGCATTAGAATTTTAGCAGTTATGTTTCCTTATTGAATTATCTTCACCCCCTTCCAGACTCCCGCCTCCTCCCATGTGCAAGAAGAAGGCTGGATTAACCCTTCCTCTCCAGCGAGCTGCTCAAGGAGGCTTGCCAGGTACCTGAGCCCCAGGAGTGAGCAGGGAAGCCTGAAGATTGATTAGAGCAGGTGAGGCCCATCTTCCCCTGGACTGTCCTTCTCTCGGGCCCTCATACCAGTCATAGCAGATCACCCCAGGACAGTACTCACCTCCCTCCGGGAGGTGCCACAGTGCCACAGCCTGTAAAGCCCTCTCCACCCCGCCTTCCTGGGAGGTCGAGCTCAAACGAAGCGTTCGGTCCCTCTGTGTGCAAGCATATACTCCTCGCGCTGGCTGCCCATGGCATTTTGTTCAACCTTTCCTAAGACTACATTCATCGATGTCTCGTCACAGTCATCACAGGTGTAAGATTTCCACAACACCATGGGCTCATATGTCACAGCTCGTTATTTTTATTTTCTGAATTTTACGTAAATCTATACTATGGTAAAATACACATAACAAAACTTTTACTATTTTCACCACTTTTAACTTCCCCACTTCCAGCCTGGGGAGTCCAACCCTCCTGGGACAACCTGTTGCTTCTGGGCTCAAGCGACCCCCTGCCTCAGCCTCCTGAACTCCTGGGGCTGCAGTAGTGCAGCCGCGTGCTTTGTTTAATCATTTTTAAGTGTGCAGGTCAGCGGCATGAAGCATTTTCACATTTTTGTGCAATCTGTATCATCCATCCACAGAACTTTTTCATCTCCCCAAACTGAAACTCTGTCCCCATTCAACACTAACTCTCGGGGCGCCTGGGTGGCTTAGTCAGTTAGGCATCCAACTTCAGCTTAGGTCATGGTCTCATGGTTCGTGGGTTCCAGCCCCATGTCGGGCTCTGTGCTGACAGCTCAGAGCCCGGAGCCTGCTTCCGATTCTGTATCTGCCTCTCTCTCTGCCCCTCCCCCACTAGCACTCTGTCTCTCTCTCTCAAAAATAAATGAACGTTAAAACAAATTTTTAAAAAACACACACTAACTCTCCATCCCCTTTTCTTTAGCCCCTGGCAACCACCATTCTACTTTCTGTCTCCATGAAGTTGATGACTCCACGTGTCTCATGTAAGTGGAGTCATACCGTATTTGTCTTTTTGTGACTGGCTTTTTTCACTTGGCATAATGTCTTCAGGGTTCAGACATGTTGTAGCATGTGTCAGAATTTCCTTCCTCTTTTAGGGCTGAATAATACTCCATTGGATGTATAGACCATATTTTATTGACCCATTTCTCCATCAATGGAGACTCGCATCGTTCCCACCTTTTAACTATTGTGCACATGGGTGTACAAATATCTGTCTGAGTGTCTGTATGCAATTCTTGTGGGATTTTTTCCTTGGTCCTGTGAATGTGGTATATTATATTAACAGATTTTTGTATATTGAACCATCCTTGCTTTCCAGGAATAAATCCCATTTGGTCATGGAATATAAGCCTTTTTAAATGCTTATATTCAGTTTGCTAGTATTTTGCTGAGGATTCCTGCATCAGTATTCATAAAGAATATTGGTTTGTAGGTTTCTTTTTTTGTAGTTTCTTCATCTGGCTTTCATTTCAGGGTAATGCTGGCCTTGTAGAATGAGTTGGAAAGTGTTCTCCTCAATTTTTTTGGAAAAGTTTGAGCAAGATTGGTGTTAGTTTTCTTTAAGTTTTTGGTAGATTCACCAGTGAGGTCATCAGGTTCAGGGCTTTTTTTGTGTCAGAGGTTTTTGATTACTGAATCAATCACCTTTTCAGATGTTCAGTGATTCAGTATTGATAGGCTGTGTGTTTCTAGAAGTTTGTCCATTTCAACTAGGTTGTTGGTGTAAGGTTGTTCATGCTTCATAGAACTCTCTTACAATCAGTTTTCTTTCCCTGGAATCAGTAGTAATGTCCTCACTTTCTTTTCTGATTTTAATAATTTGAATCCCCCCTCACCCCAGTCTCTCTCAGTCCATCTAACTAATGGCTTATCAGTTTTGCTAACTTTGTGAAGTTTTGAAAAGCCAGATGTGTTTTCACTGATTTTCTCCCTTGTTTCCTATTTCCTATTTTATTTTTCTCTGCTCTAATCTTATTTCCTTCTTTCTGACAGCTTTGGGCTTAATTTATTCTTTTTCTAGGTCCTTAAGTTGTATAGTTAGGATGATTTGGAATCTTCGTTCTTTTTTATTTTTTTAATGTCTATTTTATTTATTTTGAGAGAGAGAGAACGAGTGGGGAAGGGGCAGAAAGAAAGAGGGAGAGAGAGAATCCCAAGCAGGCTCAGCGTTTTCAGTGCAGAGCCCAATGTAGGGCTCAGTCTCATGAATCATGAGGTCATGACCTAAGCCAACATCAGAGTCGGCCCTAGAGGCCTGGAAGTTACTAAGTGTGTCCAGAGGATGGATGAGTAAATGAGGGATGCCTGGAGTTGATTTTTTTTTTTTTTTTGATCAGAAGTACGGGTAGGAGTGGTGGAGAGTGTCTCCAGGGATGGAGGATGGACAAAAAAAGTGTGTCCCCCCTACTGGGATGGGGTCTACGCTGGCCACCTCAGGTTCTCCCAGTGGCTTGGAATGCTCACGGCTGACCCCCATTCCTTCCTCCCTGGTGCCGATCCCTCACATCATACCCAGCACCTCATCTCTCTGTGCAAATATCTGGGCAAAGCAGGGTCTGATCCTACAACCAGAGAGGTCCCATATTTTTCTCAGGGTCATACAGCAAGGGTGGAAGAGCCAAGACCCTCCCAGTTATCCGTGACGCGGAGAATACTGAGTGGTTCAGTGGCAGGTGGGGCGCCTGGCCCTTCAGCACCATCATCTCACTCTTCCCAGCAGACCAGGAAACTGTGGCTTGGTGGAAGGACGTCTCCTGCCCCAGCTCAGGCAATCGGCAGGCAGCAGCCTCAGCATTTGCACCCAGGTCTGGCTGACTCCTTTGCCAGCCCCAACACAAGACTCTCCTAGCTCAGTGCAGCCCAAGCCTGTCCTTTCAGAGACGAGACCTTGAGAGGTGAGCCTGAGCGGTCAAGTGTCCTGCCCACGGTCACACAGCTAAGGATGGCAGAGCCAGGGTTAGAAGCTGACTGCTGCTTAATCCAAAGCTCTTTCTGGCCACCCATACTCCCCCAGAGTCCACGATGAGCAGTGTCAGTCTCTTGTCCGGTTTCCTGAAAAGCCTAACGGAAGCCTCAAAGTGCAGGGTGGGCGGGCCTGAGAGCTGGTTCCTCCGCCTGCCACCCGGGTGTCACTGCCTCACCGAGGCGGCCCTGCTTTCCAGCCCCGAGGGTGGCAGGCAGCACAGAGGAAGCAGGACCCCCATGCAGACCATGCAGGCCATGCAGGCCATGCAGGCTGCAGAGGAGGGAGGCCCGGAGCAACAGGGGGGCCAGGATTGAGAGCTAATGCCCCCCAGAGCTGCCCTCAGCTCATGGCCTGATGCATGTTAAACAGTGTCCCAGAGGTCCCTGGCAGAGCTGAACCCCAGCTGCCCACAGCAGTACGCGGCTCCTCCCTACACCCTATTGCTGAACCTCCTTTTCTTCCCCACCTCGTTTCCACTCCCCTGTCCATGCTCCTTGGGATCCCTTTCCAGATACACTTCTTGCATTCAGATCTTGGCCTCAGCATCTCCCTTCCGGGAAAACTCACCCAAGACACAAGAATTGGCATTGTAATAAGAACTAGCACGTCATTGAATGCCTGCGATCACCCAGAGGCTCAAACATTAGATGAGAAATCTGTAGTTGGTATTGTTTTCAGCATTGCATCAGTCAGGACAATTATTTTATGCTGCAGTAACAACTCCCGAATCTCAGTGGCTGAATACCACATAGGTTGGGTTTAGGGGCAGGGGCCTCCTCTCCACAGATCTTCAGGAACCAGACTATGGGGGGCTCGGTGTGTGGGACCCCATCTCAACAAGAGGCCTTAGCGGTTGCCAAGTCAGAGACAAGATCATGGAGAACTACATCTTCCAGGAGGTAGCATCTACTCCTTGTGGTGTGGTTTCCCTGACCCTGGAGAGTGGGGGGTGGGGGTGGGAATGGAGAGCATGCGTCCTGGTGCCCAGGGGAGGGGAGGACGGGAGGCTCTGGGAGCACTGGTGAAGCTGATCATAGCCATCATCATCCCATCGCTCACTTGTCCCACAAGGCTCCTGGGCCCAAAGAAGCCAGCTCAGTAAAGGGTCCACAGCCACCCTATGGTAAAGCCGCCACTCCGGCTCTGGACCACGGTCTTTGCCCAAGATTTCTGAAGGAGAGCCTGCGCTCCGCTCTGCACTCACCAGGTCTAAGCCAGCTACTACTGTACCCCGAGCCTCCGTGGCTAAGACAACAACACTACTGTTTCTCCCCATTTCTCTGAGGAATCCTGGGAAGTCTCTGCTGAGCAGTCCGGATGCAAGTGCAGTCCCGAGCCCCTGGGGGCAGCCAGCGAGTCTCTTTCTCTGGGTGTGAGCTCAGAGCTTGTCCAGGGGGACCGGTTGGGCTTCCTCACAGCACAACAATGACCTCAGACATCGGCACCACTTGCAGGACATTCTGGCAAACCAAGAGGAAACTGCATTCATTGCCTTTTCTGTCCTAAGCCTCAGGCTTCTTTGTACAAGCTATTGCTCCTACGTGAGTTCATGTTCCCCGGGATTCAAGGGGAGAGATGAGGTCACCTTGCAGAGACCGTGTGGGACAGAGACATTGGTGTGGACCCCACACCCTGTGAAGGAGTGATCATGGGGGTGAATGGTCACCACATCCTGGTGACTCTGCCCCCACACTGGGAACTGAGAGAGATGGAACCTGCGAGCCAGGAGGTTACCTGTCCTGCTCAGTGTCACACTGAAAGTATGTTGCAGAGTCAAGACTAGGACTCAGGGATGCTGACCCCTGTCCCCACAACCTCCCAACCCACTGCAAGGGTCCTGGCCGGACCCTTCCTCTGGTTAAAAAAGTGGAGCTTTAGAGGAATTAGTAAAGGGATGGAGAAGGAGGGGTGTTGACACCGAGGAGGGAAGCTACCTCCTCCCACCACACCCCTCTCCTGTGGGGAGAGAGTTCTTGAACCACCCAAATTCAAACAAGAATCAACTTGTCCAAACTTCTCTTTATCACATTGTGGAAACTGAGGCACAGGACAGGAAGGGCCTGGGTAAAGTCACACAGATGGCAAGTGGCAGAGTGGGGGCTTGAGCCAGGTTTCCTAAGCCCCCGGCCATCAGGGTGGGAGGTGGAGGGGGCAGCATGAAGTTCAATGAGACAAAACACAGATGTCAGCCTCCTGCTTTCCAAACAGAACAGCTGGCACCATCGGCTTCTAAATTTTTTAATTTTTGTGTCTTTTTAAATGTTTTCGTCAGCCATCTCCAGGGCTGTAAAAATAGAGCTGCACAGACGCAGGCAGGGCTAAGCCAGGAGCCAGCTGAATATTCAGCTGAAGGGTGCGGAGCTGTGGAAAGCAGCAAAGCCTGATGAATTAACCAGTGTCCTGAACACGTCGTCTGCCCTGTTCCCACTTCCTGTTGCTCCCTCCCAGGCCTGCAAACCAGGGGAGAAGAGCCCCTGCCAGAAAGGGAATGGGCTGGGTCTCTGGGTTCCAAGGAGAGTGGGTCAGAAGCCCAGGAGGCTGGGAGGAGCCAGCTATCATGGGATCACCTCTTCCAGGGAGCCTTCCAAGTTTTCAAGAAGGTGCTTCACCTCCCAGGAGAGCTGTGGAGACCTGTTTTCTCTTTCTCCCAGTCTGGCTTCTTTAAACACACCCTCTGCCTTCTGGAAGCCCCACCCAGGGGGCTGCCCTACCCGTCCCAGGAGTTCAGGGTTACTGCAGGGACCGGGTCCCTCAACCTCACCTAACCCCGGTTTCTATCTCTCTGTGAGATTGGCTGGTTAATTCGAACATCTCTTTATTTATGGGTCCTGCGGACACTCACCAGGCGCCGACCAGTGCCTGTGCTGGGTACAGATGAGGCTAAGAAAGACAGTCTGATCTGGAAGACATTTACAGTCACCCAGGGGATGGGGTGTGGGCAGACACGGTACCGGGAGGCTGATGGCTAAAGGTGCCCTAACTAGCTAAGGCCAGCAGGTCTGCCCACCTTTCCCCTCCCCACCCACACCCCCACCCAGCTCCTGTCCCCGTCCACACTAGCAGCCACATGGGCTTGTTTCAGCCCTCCAAGGCCCTGTCCCTCCTGCCCTGGGGTCTTCACACATTACCCCTTTGCCTATCTCCCTTACCACCTCCCTGCCTGGCTAATTCCTGCTCCTCCTCCTTGTCCCAGTTTAAACGTCCCTCCCTCCCAGGGGGTCCACACAGCAGTGGGTACCTATGAGGTCTCTGCCATCAGGGGCCTGATCTTCACCTTCCTGGATCCGGAAATCATTCTCCAGAGGCTCTGGGGAGAGGAGGCTCAGGGGGCTGGAAGCGAGAGACCACCATACCCAGAGAAGAGCCAAGGTCCCCCTCCAGCTGGATGGCCCAGGGGCAAGGTCCTGGCCTCCACCCAGTGCCTAGGGCTCCCTGGGCCTCCTGCGGTGGCCACCCCTACTCGCAATCCATGCAAGGGAGAGAGTGGGGGGTCCTCACGGCTCACGGCCACCTTCTCTTTGGCTTGTGTGGCCCGTGCTCAGGAAAAGGGGGACAGGGCCCGCCTTCCCCTGTGCGATCCTGCCCCGAGGACAGGGCCCCACACACTATGACCCCCTCTTTGCCTTTGGCCCTCAGGGATCGGCTGGAACTTGAGCCAGAGCCCAGGCTGGGGAGACAGCATGAGGCCAGGCTCAGGTCTGATGCAGCCGCAGATGATTGATCACCCAGACTTCCTGCCCAGGCCCTGCTGCTGCAGGAGGCCCACCTAGATGCAGCTGGGGTCCTCGATGCAGCTGGGGACTGTGCTCCGTGTCGGGGCGTGCTCAGTCCTTCACCCGCAGCCCGCCCGCGGTGACACAAGCCGTCTCACTGAGAAATCGCATGTTGTGTTCCAGGCACGCTGGAGCCAAATCGTCGTCTCTCTGCTGTCTGTCACCTCCAGCGTGCTTTCTGCCACCCCTCTGTCAACTTCCCCGGGCTCAGCAGGCCCTGAGGACCACAGCAGCCAGCAAATGGGGGGCCTGATGACAGCCCCCCGGAGGGCCTTCACTGTGGCCTCACACCCTGAGACAGAGCCACTTTCCCCAGAACCACTGTCTCTTCCACACCTGTCTATTCTGGAGCCCGTGTCCTCATCTCTGACCTTCTCTGAAAGTCAAAGAGGTTCTCTGTTGTTCCCGGGAGCTCAGCGATCTGTCTTACCCTGAGGAGACAGACTGCCTGTTTCCACCCCACACGCCACAGCTTACTGGCTGTGTGCTCTTTGGTAAGTGGCTGAACCTCTCTGAGCCTTGGTTTCCACATCCACACATGGAGGCCATACTTGTATCTGCCTCAAGGGCTTGCTGTGTGGATGACATGGGACAATATGTATAGTTAGACCGGCAGCACACAGTAGGCATACCACACTTACCCTCGTGACCTGCGGCCTGAGGCCGAGGCCTGTCACCTGCTGGGGCCCATGCTGCAGGGACACTGAGTAGAGGGCATGTCAATGTCGGGGGGAAAGGGGCAAGCGCAGGTGGAGCAGACTTGAGAAGGACAGCACACTGGGACGCCCGAGAGGTCGTACAGGCTCGGGGGTGGGCCTGGAACCCAGGAGCACAGGTGGGGCTGCAGGGGTGTTGGGGAGCTGCCTGGGAAGAGGGTGCTGGATGTAGAGAGGAAGGGCCAGGGGAAATCCAGCCTGTTGTGGAGATCGGTTGGGTGATGCCTCCGCAAGCGAAGCACAGACTGACCGCATGACACAGCCACTCACTCCTCGGACACACACCCGAGAGAGCGGAGGGCAGGTGTTCGGACGAAACCTTGTGCATCGATGCTCACAGCAGCGCTACTCACAGTCACCAGAAGATGCGAACAGCCCAGGCGTCCTTCAGTAGATGAACACTAAACATCGAAATGTAATCTGTCCACACAGAGGAATACTATTTGGTCCTAAAAAAGAAAGACGTCCCGATGCGACAGCACGGATGAGCCTCGGAAACGTGCTGAGTGGAAGAGGACACGCACAGGAGGCCCTCGTTCGGTTCTGTTCATAGGAAATCTCCGGAATAGGCCAACGCACAGATGGAGAGCAGACTGGTGGTTTCCAGGGGCTGAGGGAAGGGAGGGTGGAGAGTTTGGGGGATGAGAAAGTTCTGGCACTGACTAGATAGTTGTGCCGGTCGCACAGCACGGCAGAGGTACTTAATGCTGTTGAACTCTGCGTTTGTTATTGGTTAGAATGGTAAGTTTTGTGCTATATGTGTTTTACCACAATTAAAAAAAAAAATCAACCAAGTCACACCATTGGGCCACAGGCTGACGTCTTCTTCTGGTCTCTTTGCTGCCACGCAGGCTCCCTGGAGAACTGGGCTCTTCCTGTGGCCCTGAACGTGACACCGCCGGAGGAGGGCTGGGTCGTCGAGGTCAGGGCAGTGAGATGGGAGGGTGTTGACCACTTCCTGGCTGCGGCCATGAGCCAGCAGCCAGCTGTAGGACCACGGGTGACTGGGGCAACCTCTCTGGGCTCCAGGGGCCCTATCTGTGACCGCAGGGTTGGATTATCTCTAATGGCAGAGGTGATCTCAGAGAGTCTGTCTCTTCTTTCTCCGAGGGCCTGGATGGAACCACATGTCCTGTACTGACTCATGGGAGCGTCAGAACAGCCAGCACACTCTCTCCCAGGACCTCCTGTCAGGCTGTGGGGGCCAGCACCCGCCCCCCTGCCAGGCTCTCAGACTCCCTCCTTTCCAGTTCTGGAAAGTAGCCCAACATGTGAGTCAGTGATTCTTTTTTAAGTATTTTATTTTATTTGTTTGTTTGTTTGTTTGTTTGTTTTGAAAGAGAGAGAGAGAGAGAGAGTGTGAAGAAGGGGCAGAGAGAGAGAGGAAGAGAGAGAATCCCAAGCAGGCTCCATGCCCAGCGTGGAGCCCAACATGGGGCTCCATCTCACGACCCTGCGATCATGACCTGAGCCAAAATCAAGAGTGGGACACTCAACAGACTGAGCCACCCCAGGGATTCTTAATATTCCCTGGATCACAGACTTCTTTGAGAGCCGGATAAAAGTGACGGACTCTCTCCCTAGAAGGGTACCCAGAGCAGGATTAAAAGCACCTGTTTATGGTGATTTATGTTCTTCATACGGTTTAGAGATTAGTAGCAGTGCTGGCATCAGATGGACCCAAGTCCTAATTTCAACCCTGCTGTGATTCACTAACTCTGTGTACATTGGGGTTTTCAATCTGCAAAATGGATGTATGAACAGCACTCACGTCAAGGACTGGATGGTTCACAGAAAACACTTGGGAGATGCTTGGGACTCAGTTAACTGTTGGCAAGCTCAGACTCACCTGCACTTGGAGACTGTCGCCTCCCAGCTCTCATCTCCTCAGCCAGAAGAGATCTCCCTTGGTCATCTTGTCCTCACTCTCCCAGCCCTCTTGCCCTGCCTTCCAAATGTCATTTCTCATAGCCGTCCTGCTCTTTTCTGTCCCCAGTGCCAGAGGAACAATGGTTCTTGCACTTGGTCTTATATCCCAACAGCTCTGCCATTGGCCCCTTCCCCCTTTTCTAAGGAGATGATCATATTGTCTACAAAATAATTTATCTCTTCTTTTTCAAGACTTCAATTTCTTGACCAGTCTATGTATATTTGAAAATAGTGTAATTTCTTTTTTGAACTGTATATATAAATATATGTATAATATATGTTTATACACATATATAATATATATGTTCCTTATTTTTTCCTCTTTGATCTGTCAGTTTCTGAGAAAAATATATGCAAGGCTCTTGCTCTAATTGTGACATTGGCCATTTCTCCTTATAGCTCTATCAGTCTTCATTGTAAGCATTTTGAAACCATGTTGTAAGGGGCATAAAATATCGTAATTTGTTGGTAAATTGTCTCTTTTAGCAACATGAATCCAACTTTGTCCTTTTTTAATGTTCTTCTTTGAATTCTGTCTTGTCTGTAATTGAGGTATACTCACTGATATTCTTTTGTTAGGACTTATGTCGTGTGTCTCTTTCTATTCTCCTATCTAGAAACTTCCTGAGTTTTTACCATTTATATGTGTCTCTTGAAGACAGGATCTTATTCCTTGTGGAAATTTTTCTCATGATTTTAACTCATTCACATTTGTTGCAATTAATGAAATGCTTGGACTTATTCCTGATATTATTTCTGTATCCTATTTCTTATGTTTTGTGGTTTTTTTCCTCTTTCCACTTATTTGTTGGATTGATTTCATTTCTTCCATTTCAGTGTCTCCTTCTAATAGTTTACAAGTTATACATTCTACTTCTATTTTTGTGGAGATTTCCCTTAACATTTTCACACACATCCTTAGTCTTATTCTACAATTACTAGAATTAATCAGTATCTATATCCACCTTCCCATAAGAGTTTTAACATTGCTTTATTCTCCTCTGTTCCACAAACTCTTTAACTCCTTTGCTGATAATATCTGTGATTTTAGCTTCAGATTGTTAATTCTTACGCAATCAACACTTACTTAGATTTAATAAATTTTATCGGTTCTGGGCTTATCATTGTTTCTTGCATTTCATTTCTCGGATTAATTTTTCTTCTTGCTAGAGCACACCAGTTAGTATTATTTTCAAAAGGGAATTTTTTTTCAGTGCCAAACATTCCAAGAAATCATGTATCTTCAGGATGTGGTTTTATCCTTACATTTATCTGGGTATTGAATTCTGAGTCTGAAATTATTTTCCATTAGAGTTTGAAGCTAATTACTTCATTCTCTTCTTGCTTCTAGCATTATGTTGTTTGCAGGTAGCCTGGGTTTTGTCTGGAAATATTTAGAATTTTTTATCCCCAGTGTTCTAAAATTTTGATACTCTTCCCAGCAGTGAATCTCTATTCATCCATCCTGCCTGGCACGGGTGGCCTATTTTAATCAGAATTCTGAGACACTGTCACCCTCAACAACGAGACTTTGCTCTCTGTGTCTCCCTACTTTTGTTTTGTGCCCTCCATCACTTTGTCCTTTTGTGCTGCATTTTAAGTCTTCAGCTCCATCTTCCAACTCACCATTTGCTCTTTAGCCGTGCCCGCTCAGCTCTGCAGCCTATTTTGTGAGGGTTTTTTTCCATGACTAGCTTTTAATTTTCCAAATTCTCTAGCTGGTCTTTTTGAAGATCCAGTATTCTACCACACGTAAGGATACCGATCACACTTGTTCTAAATTGTTGTTCTGGTTACATAACTCCCTCTCCTTGGGCATCCATCCTCTTGCTCGGGAGTTTGATGCCATCAATAAAGTGGGCCTTATCCTTGTACCCAAGGCTCGCTCTAGCTCCCAGCACCAAATCGATTTCCCGCAGCCTGCCTTCACTCGTCCTGGGGGAATGGAAGCTGCCACCACTCGATCCCTAGTGTTCCGTGCTTGGGGCTCTGCATTCTCCCTGGGCATCAGCATCTTTCTGGGACACTGTGTATCTCTTCAACTGTAGCACTCACACTCACTCCTCCCTACTCCTCCAAAACACAGACACCTGCGTTCTCTCATTGGCCCAGGTGTGTGTGTGTGTGTGTGTGTGTGTGCGCGCGCGCGCGCGAGTCACCCGCACCAACTCACCCGGTGGTTCCCGCTGAGCTACCCTAAGCTATTCTGCCAGAAGCCCGGGGCCCTCTTGAGTCCCCAGACCCACCCCTCCAGGGCCTCTGGGCCCCTCACGTTTTGCAGCAGCCACCCCTCCCCCCAGCTCCCTCCCTTCATCAGCCCCAGCCGACTTCCACCTTGAAGGCATTATGCACATTTCCTGACTCTGCGTGCCTTTGTGCCTGCGGGTTTTCTCCCCACTCGGAGAGGCAGGAACAGCACAGCCTTGGGAGCTGGACGGAACTGGGCATCACTTTCTCAGCTTCAATTTCACAAAATCAAAACCAGACTATCCTGGTCTTACTTCATAGCCATGTGGAGAGATTCATGACGTGAGGAGGCGTCTGGAATACACTCAGTAAATGCTGGACCCTTTCCCCTTCCTCCTCTTTCATCCCCGAGACAGGAAACGCTTCCCCTAGAGCCCAAGTTTGAAGCTAGTGGTTCAGGCAGTTAGTGCTGAGGAGGTCAGAAGAGGGAGGTGTCCCGGGGGGCCGGGGCAGTCTGCGAGAACTTTCTTGGGGGTGGCAGGGGCAAGCAGGGGTTAGCTAAATGGGGAAGAAGAGGGGGCACGCGCACGTTGCAGGGACAGGGTGGGATGGGAGAACAGAACAAGGTCAAGAGTGGGGAATGTTGAGCAAACAATGGTAAGCCTTGTTTAGAGTTAGAGGCCAGGCACTCAAATGCCCAGGAGATAACTCAAATGTGTGGGCAGCCTGGGTCATGGAGGCAGTGGAGACAAATCCTCCAGCACACATAGAGGAGTGAGCACATCCATGCAAAAGCCCGGCTCAGCGTTGCCCAACCAGAAGAGCCACCGACTGTCCCAGCCAGACTCCAGGGCACTTGAGTGGGAGGGTGTAAAAGTCCCCCTGAAAAAACACTGTTGGCCCATAACACGCACCTCAGGGCTCCCGGCCACACCCCTGGTTTGCGTGGGCAATCTTGTGAAGGAGGTGAGATGGGAAGCACGGATGGAACCCTGCAACAATGGAATCTCCGTGAGCACAGGGACCCATAAGGTCTCTGAACACCTGCATTCTCCCCTGGCCAGGCCCACCCAGGACTACGTCTCCCTCCTGGTCTCTCCCTGCAGCCTGAACTGTCCCCACAGCTCTCAGCACTTTTAGGGGAGGGTTACAGATGATGGGATTCATCCATCTGCTAGTCATCGGTGGCTGAGGTCCCCTCTGTGCACAGATCAGGCTCTGCCCACAGGAATTTCCAGAGCATACAGAGGGTCAGAAAGAGATGTTGGTTAGTTGGGAACACCAATATGGGACCAGAATATGGGTCAAATCTGGTCTGCGACTACCACCAGCTCCAGGGCCCCAGGGAGGCACCGAGCAGCCAGAGCTGGTCCTCTGGCGCCACCATGTGGCCACAGGTGAGAACTGCAGGTCCCGCGCTACAACCTGCGTCGCCTGTTACCTGTCCTTTCACATAAGAGGACTCGCGGCAGAATCAGCTAATAACACTGTTCGCATTACAGGCTGGGTCTCCTCGGCCCCACTTCTCTCCTGCCTTCTAAAATTTAAGTACCCTGATCATTGCTGGCTTCTTTTAGGCTCCACCCTATGCGTCTGACCCAGCTTCATGGAATCTAATCAAGGATTTTAAAAATTTCAGCCGAATTGCCAACAGGGCTGAGGTGTTCACGAGGCAGGTGATCGGGTTCCCGTTTCTACTCGTTTCTGTCCCTAAGAGTCATTTTGTCACAGTCCCAGCTTCGTCTATAAAGGGCTGGAGTCGAGGTTTCCTGCCCACCAGGCAGGCTGGACACGGGTCATCGTCGTATCTGACACCAGGGCCCCACCTGTGCACGGCAGCCCGGGAGGAAGGAGGTAGGGGCCAGAAGAGCTGGTCCAGGAGGGCCAGAATGGAGCTTCGGGAATTTGGCCCTTCCTTCTTCTTTCCCTGAAGTTGCCTGTGCACTCACTAATCACTAGTGTCCCCATCCGCCCCCCTCCCCACGCACAAAACACACAAGCAATTTCAAGAGTGCGCTGTGCTGCCACCTGGTGGCCAAGTCAGGACAACCACCCCTCGTTCCCATCAGAGCCTCCAGAGCCCACCTCACCTACCCCAGTGGGGGCTCCCCACCACTGATCTCGCCAGCTCAGTTTCCTCCAGGGAGCAGAAACATCGTGGAATAAATGTCCCTATTTCCTGCAACCCCTTCTCATGGAATCACGGGAGCTGACCAGCTCTGGTAACAGGCTCAGAGAAAAGTGGCTTTCTGGAGGTCCCCCAGCAAGCTGGTGGCAGATCCCCTCTCCAGACTCCCTGTTCCCAGTCCCTCCCACGGCCAGGCTGCCTTCTGGCTCTTCCCTGCAGGTTCTGGGAACTGAGTTCAGAGCCCACATCTCCTCACTCGGTGGCCCAGGGCTTGTCAACTAACTAATCTCTGCGAGCCCATCTTCCTGGGAAGGTTGTGGGAAAAACCAAATATATGTAAGCTAAAGCTCTACAGATATGCAGATACGTGTCTGTTATTAACTATAACTGATAACCATTTTCTTTAATTGCCAGTTAAAGCTAAGTCAGCCTCTTTCCACCTAAAATGGTCTTCTTTGGTATCTGACTCAGGCTCTTTCTAGAAGCATTTAACTCCCAAGTCCCCACTCGCCGGAGGGGCTGCCATCCCGCTTGCTCTTCACAGGGTCTCCCTCATTTCCATCCTTGGTGAGAGGACACCTGGATCCTGGAGCTGGCTTCTGCTTGGGGCACAGGCCATGGCTCATGTGTCTTGGCTTCAGGCCGTGAGGCGCACCCTACCTGCTTGCACTGCTGAGCGCCTGCTTCAGGGGTAACAAGGGTCTGCTCCCGGCCCAGCCAGGTTGGGTAGTCCCCTGCAACTCTCAGCCCCCGGGCCACTTCGTCCCTCCTTGGTGTCCACTAATGAGCTCCCAGGAGGGTCCTCCTGCCTCTTGTGCACCCCCCACAGCAGGCATGCAGGGACTGTGAA
Source organism: Cryptoprocta ferox (assembly GCA_028646485.1). Lineage (NCBI taxonomy): Eukaryota > Metazoa > Chordata > Mammalia > Carnivora > Eupleridae > Cryptoprocta > Cryptoprocta ferox. The sequence continues at coordinate 11,045,528 of CM053565.1, forward strand.
TTCATTCCTTTCCATGCTACAGGGAGAGCCAGGATCTTGGGGACCATCTCGGTCCCACCTGCTCAGCAGCTCCTCTGCTTGGGAAACTGGCCTCCTCAGCCAGCTGGGGTTGCTGCTGGAATTTCTATCATCTTTCTCACACTCCTGACACACACACTTTGGAGAGGACAGGGGTCCCCCACCCCGGGAATCTGCTCATTCTCGCTCTAGCTGAGGTCCCTCATCACAGTACCCGCAGGCCACTTTCTCCCTAGTGGGGACTTACCCGAGCCATCTCCTCCTTCTTGCTCACCCCATGGCTTCCTGTTCTAGACAACATGTGTCTGCCAGGACACTGGCAGATCGAGGGGACAGGAGGTGGTATACCAAGTGTCATGCATGCTCTGTTACATTCGTCCCTCTGTCTGGCCTGCAGGAGAATCCGTGAGCTTCCCTCTCCTCCTTCTCCTCTTCCACCTCCTCCTCCTCCTCCCCCCTCCCCATACCCCTCCCCTCTGCCTGTCACTGAGGGTCAACTCAGTCAACTCCTCTGGCTTCTAGGAATTGCAGTTTTGACCTTACCCTTATCTGCCCTCAGGCCTGCTGCAGGCTGAGCTCCTGAATACTCATCTTCAGATGGAGGTCGATCCCTTAAGCACTGATTCGGCTTTAACCATGGACACCTGAGCCTTTAGGGAATTCTGGATCGGATGATAGTGTTGTGTCGAGGTCACAAACCCCAGCACATAGCTGCCTGGGCTAAAATCCTGCCGGCACCACCGACCTGGCATGCCCTTGGTCGGGACACCTGGCTCTGCTGAGACCACAGCCCCATCAGTTACATGGGAGTGACTGCAAGAGGCTGGTTATGAGGCTGTAGAACGTGCTCCCCAGCATCTGGAGCACGGAGGTGCTCCAGAAATGACCTAGTAAGGTTATGAGGTTGGAATGGGTCCCAGTGGGGGAAACCGTGACCCAGATGAGTAGAGAAACTATACCAACTCTTTCTACCTCAGACCCCTGGCTAAGCTGGAGGCCCTGGCTCCTTCCAGTTGGCTCTTCCAACATCATCAAAGGGGTAAACCTCCACTCTTAACAAGAGCTGAAGCATGTGGAAGCCAGCCAGTGAAGACGGCAAGGGACCACGCTAATGCGCCACCTCATCTCAGGGCAGAACAAGCCTGGCTTTGCTACCAGGAGGTGGACTCCCTTTTCTGCAGTTTATTAAATGGTGCTGAAGCCAAACATATGCTTTTTGAGCTTTGAAGAAAGTCACCTTCATTTCATTTGTGTGTATCCTGTTGGAAGGAAGGAAGGAAGGAAAAAAGGAAGGAAGGGAGGGAGGGAGGGAGTATGGACCAGAAGGAGGAAGGAAATGAGGGAGGGAGGGGGAAGGAGGGAGGGAAGAAAATCATAAAGCCGTGAAGTCCTGGCCTCTGTCATCGGCTGCTGCAGGTGCCCTGCACAATGAGGGCAGGGACGGGACCCTGGCAGAGTGACGGCCACAGGACAGGCAGTACCTCCATGCTGGTTCCCTGCCCAAGCTCCACCTCCGACCTCCCCATCTCTTGTCCAGGTTCCAGTTCTGCTGCTGGTTCCCTCCTACGCTCCTCGGCAACCCCTTCCAGCCCCAGGCCCTCTGCACAGCCTTCCCTCAGTCAGGAAGGCTCTACCCTCTTCTACTCAGACCTCAGCCAATGCTGGAAGGGGCCTGTCCGGGCCCTAAGGCTGCCCAGGACCCCACCGCCCTCAGTCCCGCAGCCCCAGGCCCCTCCTTGGCTCTGGTGATCGCAGTGAGATCGGGATCTGGTGGGACCACGTTCCAGAACACTGACTGAAACATCTTTGCCGCTGCAATTCTGTTTTTCTCCTTTCAGCAAATCAGGCAGCTGAGGTGCCTGCCTCCTCAGGCTGTGGGATCCTAGATGAGCAAAGAACAAATTCAGCAATCCGTTGCTCTGCAGCTTGTACACTCATGGTGGCAATTAGTTCCGAAGAAGAGGCTCCAGAAGAGCCAGGCTGCTGAAGACTACCTGCTGAAGACGGCCAGGGAGGGCTGGCAGAGACGAGGGACGGAGTGCCTGAGAGGGGGCTCTGTGCCCTGGCCCCCCACCCTACCCGGCTTATGTCCATGGCCCTGGCGCTCCCTGTGGGTCACCAGGGGCCAGGAGCTCGGGGAGGAAATGGCGGCAGGAGGCAGGCAAGCAAAGGGGGCTCACTGCCCCCCAGCGGAGCACAGTCTGTGGCTGAGGGGCCCCGTCCACCAGACGTGGGGGAACAGGCCATCCCAGCAGTGCGGGCGCCCACTGGTCCCATGACACCAGCCTGAGGATGAAGAAGGGGATTCCCTTCACCACTGCCATCACGATGCAGAGAAAGGAGGCCCCCACATCCGCACACCCCACCTCCCCACCACATCCCCACACCCCTCCCACCCCATGTTGGGACACTCCCTGGGGAGGAACCAGATGTGGCTGAGGAAACCCTGATGGGATTCAGTCTCCATCATGAGCAGAATGAGGCCCCAAGATAGAAATGAGCCAAGTGGCTTGTTTTTGGAAGGCGCAAGGCCGGCTGTGGCCTTGGGCTAGCACCAACCCCTCGAGCAGCAGGTACTCGGTCTGTGGGCCATCCTCCCCGTCAAAAGGTCAAGTCCGGGGAGGGTGCGGGTCTCACCAGGGCAGAGGTTGTGAGGCCCTGCCGGTCCCAAGCTACGGGGTCCCAGTGAAACTACGCATGGCGACTACGCAGGGGAGGCTCTGGGAAGAGGGTGTGAGGGCCCGGTGGGTGGGCCTTGCGGGTGGAGGGCCCAGGAAATGGGCCCAGGAAGAAAGTATATGACGCAGCTGACACGGTCTCCTGGTCCTTAGACAGTGGCCATGTCCTCCAGTGGGTAGCCACAGAGGGTCTCTGGGGAGCAGCCAGGGGGCCGGCCCTCCAGGGTCTCCCTTCCTTCCAGAGCCACAGGCTGGGAGGGCCAGGACTCCTCTGGACACTGCCCTGCTTGGGCCAGGTGGCCTCTGGATCAGGTGACTCAACCCCAAATACACTCCTTGTCAGGACGGACCTACAGAGCCCCCGCCCCACCCCCAGAGGGAAACAGCTGCGGAGAAGTGGGAAACTGCCTTTGACCAAGCAGAGAGTCCTTCCTGCCTCATCAGGACACCCTAGCTGCTGAGGCCCTGAGAGCCAGAAAGCCAAGAAGCTCAGGTTAGCCAAGCTTCAGGAACTTTCCCTCACCTTGTCTCGTTGACCCTTCCCCCAGGGGCAGCCCAGGTGTGCTTGTCGCAGGGTGGTGTGGCAGGAGGCCCCCAGAGATGGGACAAGCAGGGCAGTGATGGGGAGCAGCAAGTGGAGGGGGAGGGGGAAGGCCTTCAAGAAAGCCTGGGGACCTGATGGCTCCTTCGCTGAGACTGACATCGCCCCGCCCCCTCCCCACATGGCTGCTGGGATCTCATTAGGAACGTGGGGTGGGAGAGGAACAGAGAGTGGGGGACCCTACTCTGAACTGGAGACCTGGGGACACGAGGAGGGGACCAGTCAGCGCAGTGGAGGGCCTACTCAGGGGACCGAGATGGCCGCCAGCTCCTCCGTCTGCCCAGCCCTCCCTGGTCCTGCGCAGCATCTGCAGCACCTGCGGTGACGGGTGGGGAAGCTCCTCAGCCGCCCTCCTCAGTGTGGAGGTGACCCCCCCGAGATGTGCAGCTGGGTGCCCAGGGGCCAGATGCCAGGGGACCGCAGGGCAAGGGCTGGAGGCGGCCACATCCTCGAGCGACACGTGAACAGCATTTATTTTCCACGCCTCCGACAGACGTTTCGGCCGCTGACTCGGCCGGCTGAGCAGGGCCCGGGGGGAGGTACAGGAAGCCTCTGAGCTGGTCAAAGGCAGGTGGGTGGGCGGTGCCTGGAGACGGGCAGGCCCTGGGATTCCGGGTGTTTGCTGCATCCACGCTGGGTCCCTAGGGGAGTGGGGACCAGGCGGGCAGGCAGGGAAGGGGCTGCAGCTCAGAATGAGGACTCCGGGCCCTCTCGCTCTGGAAGCACCTCACTGCTGGCCCGCTCGCCGGCGGGCCGCAGACCCGGGAGGGGGGACTTCCCTGAGGGTGGGGGAGGCCTGCTGGACCCTTGGCTCCTTCCGCTCTGGAGCCCCGAGCCCTGGGCAGCCCGGCCGTGGCCTGAGGCCAGCCTGCACCCCCCCGGGTGCACGTGTCTTGTCCAGGGCTCCTGGGCCAGCCCTGCCCCGAGATCAGTTTAAGGCCTGGCAGGGCTGGGGAAAGGGGGGGCGACATGCAGTGGGCCCGGGACATCCGAGAAGGAGCCCCCGGGCCAGAGTACTAGCCCCCCGGGCCCTGAGCTGGGAGCCCTGAGGCCGGGGGCCCCCAGAGGTGCCCAGAGCACGGTCCAGCTCAGCGGGGCCGCTTGCTGTCCAGGACGGCCTTCCAGTCGTCCGCCCACGAGTGCAGCCTGCGGCTGGGGGGCTGCAGCTGCAGGTGCCGGTTGTGGCAGGCCGTGAAGAGGACGTGCTCCCAGCTGGGGTGTGGCTCGGCCCCTGTGGGCGGGAAAGCAGCACTTGAGGCCAGCGCCGTGAGACCCGGAGCGACCTCGGCGGCAGCGGGCCTGAGACCCGGCTTCCCTGTCGGCCAAGTGCTGATTGACCAGCAACCGGCTCATGGTGGGGGGGCGGGTTTCGAGGGTTAAATGAGATGGCTCACGTGCAGCAGCACCTGGGATGGCCCCCAGGGGACACAAAGAGTGGCTTCCATGGTCGTTGTCACCACGGCCGCTATCAGAGCCGAGCCCTGCCGCCGCCCTGTCCTTCCCCTCTCCCACGCTGGCCAGTGCCGGCCCTGCAGCTCACCACCAGGTGATCGTGGGGAACCTTCAATCCTTCAAGTCCACCTGTCCGCACCGGCTCTCTGGTGCTGATCCTGCCCCTCAGGTTATGGCCTGCACAGGCCTCCTCCCTGCTCCCTGTGGTTAGAGACAGAAGCTGCCCCCCCATGCACCCTGACTCTCCTTGTGGAAGCACTGGGTTTGTGAGGTCAGGGGTGGGCACACACACGAATCCCACCCTCTGGACACACTGTGAGCGGTGTGGAGATGGGTGTGTTTCCCCAGCTCCAAAAGCCGTTAGGGAAGCGATATTCTGTATTCTCCCGCTGAGGTGTCCCAAAGAATGGGATTTAACCCTGAAAGCCCTGCCGGCTCCCAGGAGAGCCTGCCTGAGTACAAAGGCCAGGCAGAGCAGTCAGGAGATAAAGCCCCTGGACTCTGCTGTCATCTGAGTTCCTAGACACACCACAGAGGCAGCCTTCCTACGCCTGTTAGTCGCACTGATTTCCCCTCTCCTCTCTGAGGCAGGGTAAGGTCTGTTTGTTTGTTTGTTGGGAGGGAGTAACCCATAAGCAAAAGGGACGAATACAGCTCCCAAAGCACCTTCAACTAGACACATTATGCTATTCTGTTGGCTTTTCTGTTTTCCAAGGTAGGTTCAATCCACATTCCTCTTGGGGGGAAAAATGACTTTGCTGCGAAGAAAAATGTTTGGAGGCCAGCCTGGTCCTCATTTTATGAGGAAGCCAAGCCTTAGAGGTATGAAGGGACTCATCCGACGAGTTACCCCAGGAGCTGGGACCTGCTTCTCCGGACTCCCAGAGGGACCCTTCCAAGGCCACATGCTACTGGATGCTGAGAATAACCTTGCCTTCCTGGCAGGGATGCATGGCGCTGAAGGCCTAACGCAGCCCTGGTGATTAGGTGGGGACTCCTCAGGACAGGGGCCGTGAGGCCAGCCCTGCAGGCTCTTGGCCCCACCGGCTCTCCACACTCGCTCCTCACCTGCGGCAGGCCACTTGCCTGTGATGTCTGGCCGGTCGTCTATGAGGAGGTCGGCAGAGACCACGGTCTTGTCTGTGGCCAGCACGATCTGATCCAGAAAGTCGGGGCCAAAGTGCTTTTCCACCCAGGCATACTGGAACACAAACAGGGAGGGGGAGAGGAAGGGGCCGTCGGGCCTGGGCACAGATGCAGCTGGGGCACAGCCAGGCTTTCTCCAGGAGGAAGAGCCACCATCAGAGAGATGAGATGATCCCAGTGGCAGCAGAGGAAACATATTCAGGGACATGGTGGGACTTGTCCATGTCCCCTTAACAGAAAGCAGTAGAGCCCTGCTCAAACCCAGACTGCCCGCACCCCAGCTCCAAGCCCGCACACGCCTGGCTTACTCAACCCAACACTTGTGCTATGAAGGCCTCCTACACCTTTGTTTTTTTAATGTCTATTTATTTTTGAGGGGGAGGCGGAGAGGGGGGGACAGAGGATTCAAAGCAGGCTCTGTGCTGTGAGCCTGATGCAGGGCTCAAACTCATGAACCATGAGATCATGACCTGAGCTGAAGTCAAACACTCAACCGACTGAGCCACCCAGGTGGCCTGTCATCACCCATCATCTTTTTAAAAAATTTTTTTAATGTTTATTTATTTCTCAAAGAGAGAGAAAGAGCGATCAGGGGGAGGGGCAGCAAGTTGCTCAGACCATCCATGGGAAAGCAGAAGTAATGGCATATACCTCATGGGACTCTTTTGGGGATTAAATGGGAAAATGTACATAAAAGTCTTAGCGCAGTGCCTCGCACACAGAAAGTGCTCGTACGAGGCAGCTGGACAAAGCGTGCCAGCTTCTGGTCTCATCTATCCTCTCCTGTGGTTCTCATGTGTCCGAGCTGCAGGACTGAAACAAACCATTTAACCTGCTAAGACCAGTGTCTTCACAATGTTGTTGATATGATTAGATTAAATCTATGTAGGACACAGAGTAATGCCTGACACACAGTAAATAGTTATTAAATGTTATTTTAAACTTTGATAGCCCTTATTAGAATGAAGAAGTTTAGCAAAATGGCAGGATACAAGGTCAATACGCAAAAATCACTTGTATTTCTATATGTTTGGATATTGAAATGAAAGAAACAATACCTTTACAATAGCGCCAAAAATAAACATGATATAGGTTGACTCTACATTTAGAAATAGTTCAGATGGTAAAATGTATGTTATGTGTACTTTACCACAATCTTCAAACATTAAAAAAAAAAAGTACTTTAAAAATAAGAACAGGCTTTATGCAAAAACAAAAAACCCCAAAACAAAAAACACGAAATAGGAATAAATTTAACAAAATGTGTGCAAGACCTCTATGATGAAAAAATACAAAATATTCCTGAGGGAAATTTCGCAGATCTAAAGAAATTGTCATTTTGCATGAATGACACATATGAATGTTCATGGGTCAGCAGATTCAGTGTCGTTAGCCTCCACTGATAAGATGCAATTCAATCAAATTCCCACCAGCCTTTTTGTAGAAATTGACAGCTAGTTCTAAAATGTATAGAGAAAATGTTTTAAATGAAGAATAAAGTTGGAGAACTCACACTGTTTTCAAGAGTTACTATAAAACTACAGTAACCAAGAGAGGTATTCACATGAGGATAGATATTTAGATGAGAGACAGGATATATTTAAGAATAGACCAAATGGTAGCAAGGTAATTCAAGAGAGGAAGGATGGGCTTTCCAACAGAGGAATAACTAGGCATCCACGGGCCAAAAATGGAAAAAAACAAAACAAAACAAAAACACCCGACACACAAAAACTTCTATTTTTAACTCCTACCATATATAAAAAGTAACTTGACATGGACCATAAGCTAAACATAAAGTCTAAAATTATAAACACTGCTCTTCCAAAGCCACGGTTAAGAAAAGGAAAAGACAAGTCACAGACTGGGAGAAAATATTTGTGAAACCCATGATCTGATAAAGGGGCTGTATCTAGAATATACAAAGAACTTCCACAACTCAAACAAAGACAAAGAGTCCAACGAAAAATCAGTCAAAAAATGTAAACAATTTATCAAAGAAGGTATATAGGGGTCAAATAAGCACCGAAGAGGTGCTCAACATCATTAGTCACTAGGGAAACACAGATCAAAACCGCAGAGAGGTATCACTAGGAACCTACTAAAACAATGGGAATTTAAAAGGATTGAGGGGCACCTGGGTGGCTCGGTCAGTTAAGTGTCTGACTCTTGGTTTTGGCTCAGGTCATGATCTCTTGGTTCATGTGTTCGAGCCCCGCATCAGGCTCTGTGCTGACAGCGCAGAGCCTGGAGCCTGCTTCCGATTCCATATCTCCCTCTCTCTCTGCCCCTCCCCTGCTCGCTCGCTCTCTCTCTCTCTCAAAAATAAAATAAACATTAAAAAAAAGAATGTGAAGCAACTAGACATCCCAACATTGCTGGTGGGAATGCAAGATGGGACAGCCACTTTTAAAGATAGTTCAACAGTTACTTTAAAAGTGACACATACACCTATCATACAACCCAGCCAATCCTACTCTCAGTATCTGCCCTAGAGAAATGAAAGCATATGTCTACCCAAAGATGTAGACATGACTGTTTACAGGAAATTTATTCACAAAAGTCAAAAGCTAGGAACATCCCAAATGTCCATCAACTGGCACATGGAGAAACAGATGATGATACAGCCATATAGCAAAATTATGTTCTGCAACAGAAAGGAATAATGTACTGATGCATGCAACAACATGGGTGAATCTCAAAAGTATTATGGCTTTACTTTTTTTTAATGTGTTTTTTCTTTTTTTCCAGAGACAGACTGTGCGCGAGGGAGGGGCAGGGAGAGAGGGAGACACGGAATCCAAAGCAGGCTCCAGACTCTGAGCTGTCAGCACAGAGCCCGACGCGGGGCTTGAACTCACGAACTGCAAGATCATGACCTGAAGTTGGACGCTTAACCAACTGAGCCACAGGCGCCCCTCAAAGTATTATGCCTTCAAATGAAAGCCAGACACAAACTACAAGTCCATACTATATGACATTCCATAAAAGGCAAAACTGGAGGAATGAAGAACACATCAGTAGTTCACTCCTACCAACAATACCCAGAGAGGGAAAGGGCAGGGAAAAAGGACTAACTGAAAGGGACATAAAGACACACTATTTTTTTTTAAATTTATTTTTTAGAGCACTTTCAGGTTCACAGCAAAATTGAGTACAAAGTAGAGAGTTCCCAATTATTCCTGTCCCCAAATATGCACAACTTCCCCCATTATTCACATCCTGTGACAGAGTGGGGCATTTGTTACACTCAGCGAACCTACAGTGACACATTGCTATCACCCTAAGTCCATGTTTTACGTGAGGGTTCCCTCTTGGTGTTGTACATTGTATAGGTTTGGACAGATATATAGTGACCTGTATCTGCCATGAATAATTTCACTGCCTGAAAATCTGCTCTCCATCTATTCATCCCTCCCTTCCCACTGATCTTTTCACTGCCTCCACAGTTGTGCCTTTTCCAGAATGTCATATAATTGGAATCCTATGATATTTCGGCTTCTTCAGATTGGCTTCTTTCACTCAGTGATATGCATTTAGGTGCCTCCATGTCTTTTCATGGCTTGATGGTTCATTTCTTTTTAGTGCTGAAAATATTTCATTCCCTGGGTGTACCGCAGTTTATTATCCATTCACCGACTGTAAGATATCTTGGTGGCTTGCAAGTTTGGGCTATCATGGATGAAGCTTCTATACACAACTACGTACAGGTTTTCCCCTGGACTTAAGTTTTTAACTCATTTAGATAAATACCACGGAGTGTGATTCGTGAGTCATACAGTAAGAGTATGTTTATTTGTGGAAGGATGTGCCCACTGTGTTCTCCAAGTGGCTGTCTCATTTTGTATTCCCACCAGCATGGAACGAAAGTTGCTGCTGTTCCACATCTCCTCCAGCATTTGGTGTTGTCAGTGTCCTGGATTTTGGCCATTCTAACAGGTGCATAGTAGCATCTCACTGTTGTTGTAATTTGCGGTTCCCTAATGGCAAAGGATACTGAGCACATTTTCATGTGCTTATTTGCCGTGTGTAAATCTTCTTTGATGTGGTGTCTGTTTAGGTCTTAAAACCATTTTTTAAAAGTTTCCCTTATTTATTTTGAGAGAAAGCGTGCACTAGCAGGGGAGAGGAGCAGAGAGAGAGTGACAGAGAATCCCAAGCAGGGTCCATGGTTAGCACAGAGCCCAATGCGGGGCTCAATCCCACAACACGGGATCATAATTTAAGCCGAAATCAAGAGTCAGACACTTAACCAACTGAGCCACCCAGGTGCCCCAAGACCATTTTTTAAAATGTTTATTTATTTTTGAGAGAGAGAGAGAAAATGGGGGAGGGGCAGAGAGAGAGGGAGACAGAATCTTAAGCAGGCTCCAGGCTCTGAGCTGTTAGCACAGAACCTGATGCGGGGCTCGAACCCATGAACTGTGAGATCATGACCTGATCCAAAGTCAGCCGCTTAACCAACTGAGCCACCCAGGCGCCCCATTTTCTCCCAGTCTGTGGCCTGTCTTCTCATTCTCTTGAAGTTATCTTTTGCAGAGCAGAACTTTTTCATTTTAATAAAGCTCAGCTTACCAACTGTTTCTTTCATGAGTCGTTCCTTTGGTGTTGTATTTAAAAAGTCCTCATCCTATCCAAGGTCATCTAGACATCCTCCTATGTTATTTATATTCCAAGAGCTTCACAGATTTAAATTCCACATTTGGAACCCTGATCTATTCTGATTTCTGTGAAGGGTGTAAGGTCTATGTATAGATTTTTTTTTCCCCTGTGGATGTCCACTTGTTCTAGAACCATTTGCTGAAAAGTCTACCTTCTGCACCATGGCATCGCCTTTGCTGCTTTGACAAAAATCAGTTGGCTACATCTATGTCAGTCTATTTCTGGGCTCTCTCTTCTGTTCCACTGATCTATTTGTCTCTTCTTCCATCAATACCATTTTGTCTCAATTCCTGTATCTGTATAGTAAGTCTTTTAAAAATTTTTAACATTTATTCATTTTTGTTGAAAGTGAGAGACAGAGCATGAGCGGGGGAGGGGCAGAGAGAGAGCGGGAGACACAGGATCCGAAGCAGGCTTCAGGCCCTGAGCTGTCAGCACAGAGCCCGATGTGCAGGGCTTGAACCCACGAACAGCGAGATCATGGCTCGAACCCACGACCTGCAAGATCATGACCTGAGCTGAAGTCAGATGCTTAACTGACCGAGCCACCCAGGTGCCCCTTTATAGGAAGTCTTAAAAATGGGTAACAGGGGCACCTGGGTGGCTCAGTCGGTTAAGCGTCCGACTTCGGCTCAGGTCATGATCTCACAGTCCGTGGGTTCAAGCCCTGCGACGGACTCTGTGCTGACAGCTCAGAGCCTGGAGCCTGCTTCAGATTCTGTGTCTCCCTCTCTCTCTGCCCCTCCCCTGCTCACTCTCTGTCTCTGTCTCTCAAAATAAAGACATTAAAAAAAAGGGTAACATCAGTCCTCTAACTTCACGCATCTCCTTAAATGCTGTGTTAGCTCTTCCAGGCCTTTTGCTTCTCCATGTAAACTTTAGAATCAGTTTGTCAATATCCACAAAATAACGGAATTGGATTCTGACTGGGATTCCCTCCCTTTTTATACGTCGAAGAACATCATTATTTTTCCTTCACTTTTGAAAGACAATTTTGCTGGGAAAAGAACTGTAGGTGACTGGGTTTTTTGCTCTCAACACTTTAAATATTTCCCTCTAGGGACGCCTGGGTGGCTCAGTCGGTTAAGCATCCAACTTTGGCTCAGGTCATGATCTCTAAGTTCGTGAGTTCGAGCCCCACGTCGGGCTCTGTGCTGACAGCTCAGAGCCTGGAGCCTGCTTTGGATTCTGTGTGTGTCTCTCTCTCTGTCCCTCCTCCACTCATGCTCTGTCTCTCAAAAATAAATAAACATTAAAAAAATAATAAAATAAATATTTCCCTCTACTCTCTTCTTATTCGCATGGTTTCTGAGGAGAAGTCAAATATAATTCTTATTTTCTTGATCCTTTACAGGAAGGTGTTTTTTTTTTTCCTCTGATTTCTTTCAAGGTTTTATCCTCACCTTTGATTTTCTGTAACTTGAATATGACATGCCTAGGTGTGGGCTTGTTGTTTTGTTTTGTTCTGTTTTTCCCCATTTATCTTGCTTGGTATTCTCTAAGTTTCCTGTATCTGTGGTTTGGTGTCTGATATTAATTTGGTAAAAAAATTTCAGTCATTATAGCTTCAAGTATTTTGTTCCTGACTCCTGCTTCTCCTTCTGCTATTCCTATTAAATGTATGTTACAGCTTTTGTAGTTGTGTCCTTGGATATTCTGGGGTTTTAGTTTTGTTTTGTTTTGTAACATTCCTTTTCCTCTTTGCATCTCAGTTTCGAAGTTTCTACTGAGATCTCCTCCAGCGCAGACATTCTTTCCTCAGCTGTGTCCAGTCTACTAAATGAGCCCATCAAAGGCGTTCTTCAAGTCTCTTACAGGGTCTTGATCTCAAGCATTTCTTTTTTATTCGTAGAATTGTTCACTCTCTCTTCAAACTGTGTTTTCTGCCTTTTAGTAATCCCTGTAACTTTTTGCTGGAAGCCATACACCGTGTACTGGGTAAAAGGAACTGTAGTAAACAGGCCTTTACTAAGGTGGTGGTGAGGCCTAGGGTGCAGCTGGGAAGCCTTCTCTAGTCCCATGACGACAGGCCCATGTCCCTGGACTGTGAGCCTCATCAGTGCATGACAGCTTTTTCCCCTCTTAAGTGGGACAGGATAGCTAAGTGGGCTGGAGTTGAGGATTTCTCTTTCCCCAGTTCAGTTAAGTTCTGATAAAACTCCAGCAACTTAGGCTTTGGTACAGTCCTTGTTAAGAATAGAATATTCTGGCATATTTCAAAATGCTTACTTTTTCCTACCCCTACCAGAAGCACAAGGGAATTTTTTTCTGAACTTTACTGTGAGAAGCTGGTAACACTCCTAAAAGCAAAACTCACAACAGTGTGCCCCCCCATCCCACCCCCCTGTGACAGGGGCCCACGAGGAACCATTTTAGTGCTGGAAGTGTTCTCTGTCTTGATTGTGGTGGTGATTACCCTTTAAGGAGGTATATTTGTTGAGTTTAAGTTATATCTTAATAAACCTAATGCAAAAAAAAAAGCAATGAAGTCAATTTTAAGGCATTTGAGGTTTCTGCTAAACTGCCAATTTATGTCAATTTCCATCAGTCATATATGAAAAGGCAAACATTTACCCAATTTTTTAATGATTGTCCCTAATAGGAAAGAAATCACTTCAAGAGTAGTAACTAATAAAGTTAAGTGTTCCATGCATAAGTTCACTGTAGTGTTTTGCTTTCAGGGAACTTTCTATTCACATCCATAGCCCATTTTTCTATAGGGTGTTCACTGTTTCCCGGGGCTGTAAGAAGTCTTTCAAGTCACCCCCATGGAAACAATTAAGTCCATTTGGGTCTTGGTTACTGTCTTGGTTTAGGTCCTCCTGACATCCGGTCTGGATCACAGCAGGGCTTAAACCCTACGTGGCCTCCACCGGTGGGGCCTCTACAGTGCTGCTGGGAGTGTCCACAACACCAGTGGGACTTATGAAAGCTTTGTTACAAATCCTTCAAAAGCCTCTCAGTGCGTGTAGCCTGAAGCACCAAGTCCTGATTACCGAAGGCCCCGCCTGCCTGTTCAGTCTCATCCCAAGCCTCTCCCTCCCGTTTGGACCCCCCAAGCACCACCTCCCTCTCATGCCTCTCCACCCTCACCCCCCACACCCCTCGCCCCCATCAAGATCCCTGGAATGCCTCTTGGCCTTTGCACATGCTATTCCTGCCACTCAGAACTCACTCTCCCACTTCTTCGTCTCATCCCCATCACTCAGTTCTTACTTTCCCCAAGAGGCTGGCCCTGGCTTTGTCCTCCTGTGTGAGCCCCAGAGCCTGTGACACAGAGTGATTCCTACCACACTGTCATCAGCTCCTGAACGCGGTCCGGGCACTTTGTAAGCAACTGTAGCAGATTGCTCAGAAAATGTTTGCTGAATGAATGCCGACCAAAAAGGCATTTACGTTTTTATTGCAAAAATAATGACTTATCAAAGAAAATTGGAAAATCAAGGAACGTTAGAGAAAAACGCCTATAGTTAGCTGTATTTCCTTACCTTTTTTTAATTTACTCTCTTTTTTAGAGATAGAGAAGGCACGCGGGAGCATGGGAGAGGGGCAAAGGGGGGAAGAGAGAGAGAGAGAGAGAGAAAGAGAGAGAATCTTAAGTAGGCTCCACGTTGAGCATGGACCCCAAAGCAGAACTTGATCCCAGGACCCTGGGATCATGACCTGAGCTGAAATCAAGAGTCGGGTGCTCAACTGAGCCACCCAAGGTGCCCCTTTATTTACTACTTTTTAAACATTTGTAATTAAACTATATAGGCAACTTTATATAAAACTTATTTTTCCTGGATCCAAGAAAGCAGAAAAACTAATCAACCATCAAACTGTCCAGGATTGCTGGTTTGAGAAAAGTGTGTTGAAGTTCATTCTTTCTTTACTGCTGGGCAGGAGAATTTGGGGACGGATAGAAACAACGGGATGACATTTACTGCTAGCAAGCATAGTGCCAGGTGGTTTATGTAAATTTTTTCAACTTTATTTTTTTGAATTTACATTTACTGAGATATAATTGACTTGGTAACATTATACAACTTGAAGGGGTATAATGCATGGACTTGACACATTTATATGTTGCAATATGATTACCACTCAATTTTCTTTCATAATGACTATAGAATGGGGGCGCCTGGTGGCTCAGTCAGTTAAGCATCCGGCTCTTGGTTTCGGCTCAGGCCATGATCTCACAACTCATGAGTTCAAGCCCCACGTGGGGTTCTGTGCTGACAGTGCGGAACCTGCTTGGAATTGTCTCTCTCTCCCTCACTCTCTGCCTCTATCTCTCTCAAAATAAATAAACTTTAATGAAAATAATAATGCCTGTGGAAGGTATTACTACAACTGTACTGATAAGGAAACCAAGCCCCAGAGAAATGAGCCGAGAACCTCACCAGTGGGGTCACAGATCCAAAGGTGAAAGTGGGACTCAGTTCAGCCAGGGCTCAGCTGGGTCAGGTGCCTGAGGAACACCACTACTTGGACAAGGCAGCCTTCATCACGTTTATTAGCTGCTGTCTTGGAAGAAAGGTGTTGCCCATTATTCACCTGATTATAATTTCGGTTCCTGAAAATACTTGGGGATAAAAGAGTTCAGCCCAGATGAATGTAGAGCTATCCAAGTGTAAATCGGCGTTGTCATTCCTAAACCAGAATCTGTCAGAATGACTGAAACTGAATCCAAACTACGCAGCAAAAGAATCAGCAGAAGGACTTTCAAGGGAGGTGATCTCTCAAGACCCCCAGGGCACAAGGAGCAAGCTCATGAAACCAGTCACTGTGGGAGTGAGGAATTCAGTGTAAAGATGATGAATGGGTGCTGAAAAAGGACCCAGGGCTGTGACAGGGCTTGAGGTGCCTCCCTGACTCCTCCTCACCCTCTCAGAGCCATGTGGGTCCACGAGCAAAGATGTAGCTCAGAGATGGAGACCTGTGAGCTAGCTGTGGTCCTTGCTGTTCAAATGTTGGGTGGAATCTCCCCAAAAGTCCTGCTCTGCTTGACGAGCAGATCCCAGGAAAATCCCCGAATCAGCGAGGGGGATGCAAGTGCTGGGAGATGGTGGGGACACGCCATTACCAATGACAGGTGTCATCATTACTGGCGTACTTCATTTAGTGACAGATATGAAAAACGGTGTCCTAAAGTCCAACATGTTCTGGGAAAATGGCTTGACCCAGGACTCTGTACAGAATTATGCACTCTGTCCACAAACCCTATTAAGATGAGAAAGTAACCACATCAAAGCTGAAGAATAAGGTTGGCTTTGGGAACTATCAGCCAGCTGAGCAGCCAAAATTGCTTTTAAAAGAATTTTTTAGGTTTATTTACTTTTGAGGGAGAGAGAGAGAGAGAGAGAGAGAGCGAGCATACGAGTGAGGGAGGGGCAGAGAGCGAGAGGGAGACACAGAATCCGAAGCAGGCTCCAAGCTCTGAGCTGTCGGCACAGAGCCCAATGTGGGGCTCAAACCCACAAACCAAGAGATCATGATCTGAAGTTGGACACTTAACTGACTGAGCCATCCACGTGCCCCCAAAAATTGTTTTAGATATAATTCACAAGCCATAAATTCCATCAATTTGAAGTATACAATTGAGCGGCTTTTAGTGTATCTGCCATATGAAAACATGGCCTGTCTTGCTAAGTGTTCTGTGCGCACTGGACGAGAACGTATATCTACTGTTGTGTGAGGTGTTATATAAATGTCAACGTGGTCAGGCTGGTTTCCAGTGCTTGCTCAAGGCTTCTACGTCCTGACTGATTTTTTTGTCTACTTACTCTCAGCTATTAAAACAGGGATATTAAAGCCTCTGACAAGAATTGTGAACTTGCTTATTTCCCCTTGCAGTTCCATTAGTTTTTTTAAATTTCTTAAATGTTTGTTTATTTTTGAAAGACATAGAGACAGAGAGCGAGTGGGGGAGGGGCAGAGAGAAAGAGGGAGACACAGAATCCGAAGCAGGCTCCAGGTTCTGAGCTGTCAGCACAGAGCCTGACGCAGGGGTCGAACTCAGAAATTGTGAGATGCTGACGTGAGCTGAGGTTGGACACTTAACCAACTGAGCCACCAAGGAGCTCCCTTTTTAAAAAATTTTTTAATCGTTAGTTTTTAAAATTTTATTTATTTAAACTAAAACAAATAGTTCACCCATTTCTTCTATGCCTCACCTCTTCTAACCACTGACCTGCTCTCTGCATTTATGAGCTTGGGCTGTTTTGGGGGGTTTATTTGCTTGTTTTTAGATTCCACATATAAGACAGATCATACAGTATTTGTTTTTGTCCACCTAACTTATTTCTCTCAGCATAATGCCCTCAAGATCCATTCATGTTGTCACAAATGGCAAGATCTCATCCTTTTTTATGGCCGAGTCATTTCATTGTATATATTAACTAAATATCTTTATCCATTCATCCATCAATGAACACTCAGGCTGTTTCCATATCTTGGCTATTATAAATAATACTGCAACGAATAAAGGGGTGCATATATCTTTTCAAATTACTGTTTTTGTTTTCTTTGAATAAACACTCAGAAGTAAAACTGCAGGATCATATCATAGTTCTATTTTTCATCTTTTGAGGAATCTTCATTCTGTTTTCCAGACTGGTTGTACCAATTTGCATTCCACCAACCATGCACAAGGGCTTCCTTTTCTCTACACCCTCGCCAACACTCATTATTGCTTGTCTTTTTGAGAACAGCCAATCTAACAGGTGTGACACGACCTCTCATTGTGGTTTTGATTTGCATTTCCCTGGTAATTAATGATGTTGAGCATATTTTCATGTGCCTGTTGGCCATCTGTGTATCTTCTTTGGAAAATGTCTCTTCAGATCTTCTGCCCATGTTTTCATCAGATTGTTTGGCTTGGGAGTTGTTCTTTCTTATTGAGTTGTATGAGTTCTTTATGTATTTTAAATATCATTCCTTATCAAAGAGATGGTTTACAAATATTTTCTCTCATTCAGGAGGTTGCCTTTTCATTTTATTGATGGTTTCCTTTGTTGTGCAGAAGCTTTTTAGTTCGATGTAGTTATCACTTGTTTATTTTTGCTTTTGTTGCCTTTGTTTTGGTGTCAGATTCAAATCACTGTCAAGATCTATATCAAGAAGATTGCCACCTATTTTTCTTCTATCTTTTAAGGTTTCAAGTCTTACATTCATGTCTTTAACCCATTTTGAGTTAACTTTTATGTATGGTGTAAGACAGTGGTCTAGTTTCATTCTTTTGCATGAGACTATCCAACTTTCCCACCATTTCTTGGAGACTGTCCTTTCTCCTTATATATTCTTGGCTCCTTTGTCATAAATTAATTGACCATATATGCATGGGTTTAGTTCTGAGCTCTCTATTCTATTTCATTGGTCTATGTGTCCAGTTTATGTCAGTTCTATACTGTTTTGATTACTATAGCTTTGTAACATAGTTTGAAATCAGGGAGTGTGATGCCTCCAGCTTTGTTCTTCTTTCTCAAGAGTGCTGTGGCTGTTGGAGTTCCGAATCATTTGTGGTTCCAAATTTTAGGATTGTTTGTTCTAGTTCTGTGGAAAAATACCACTGGAGTTTATGTATTGTTTGTACTAAATCTGTAGAGTGTTTTGGATAGTATGAATATATTTTTTAAAGTTTATTCACTTATTTTGAGAGAGACAGCGTGAGTTGGGGAGGGGTAGAGAGAGAAGGAGAGAGAGAATGCCAAGTAGGCCCTACACTGACACCGCAGAGCCTGATGCAGGGCTAGAACTCACAAAACCGTGAAATCATGACCTAAAAGCCTAAACCAGGAGTCAGACACTTAACCGACTGAGCCACCCAGGCACCCCTTGATAATATGAAAAATTTTTTAAATATGAATTCTTCCAATTCATGAGTACAGAATATGTTTACATTTATTTGTATCTTCTTCAATGTCTTTCATTAATGTCTTACAGTTTTTAATATACAGGCCTTACACCTCCTTGGATAAATTTATTCCAAGGTATTTTATTATTTTTGATGCAATTATGAATGAAATTGTTTTCTTAATTTCTCTGACAGCTCATTATTAATGTAAAGAAATATAACAGATTTTTGTGTAGGATTTTGTGTCCTGTAACTTTACTGAACTTGTTTATTAGTTCCAACAGTGTTCTGATGGAGTCTTTCAAGTTTTCTATATATAATATCATATCATGTACAAATAGTGACAGTTTTACTTCTTCCTTTCCAATTTTTATTTTCTTGCCTAACTGCTGTGGCTAGGACGTCCAATATTATTTTGAATAAAAGTGCCAAGAGTGGGTACCCTGTCTTGTTCCTGCTCTTAGAAGAAAAGCGTTCAGCTATTCACCTTTGAGTATAGCATTTGCCATGAATTTGTCACACATGACCTTTATTATATCAAAGTATATTCCCTCTATATCTGCTTTGTTGAGAGTTTTTATTAAAATGGATATTGAATTTTGTCAAATGCTTTGTCTGCATCTAGTGAGAAGATCATATAATTTTTTATCTATTTTGTTAATGTAATGTATCACATTAATTGATTTTTATATGCTGAGATATCCTTACATTCCTGGAACAAAGCCCACTTGATCATGGTATATGATCCTTTAAATGTACTGTTGAAATCGGTTTGCTAATATTTTATTGAAAAATTCTGCACCTGTGTTAATCAGGGATATTGGCCTCAAATTCCCTTTTTTGTGGCATTCTTGTCCTCATCTGTAGAATGGGGATAACAGCAGTACCTGCTTCAAAGGGCTATCATGAAGGTTAGTGGATCATTACAGGTGAAGCCCTTCCCTGCAGGTACTACCAACTCATGAGTTAGCTACCCCTGAGCGGGTCTGGGTTTAAAATGTCAGCAAGATCCAGCCAGAAAGAAGGTTCTGATAGCCCGAATAGGACCTAACTCTGACTCCCTAGGTATGATAAAGAAGTTGACCTCTTAGCAATTGGGTTTCCTTCCTTTGACTGGGTCTCAAGGGGAAT
This sequence comes from Cryptoprocta ferox, assembly GCA_028646485.1. Classification (NCBI taxonomy): domain Eukaryota; kingdom Metazoa; phylum Chordata; class Mammalia; order Carnivora; family Eupleridae; genus Cryptoprocta; species Cryptoprocta ferox. The sequence continues at coordinate 11,065,053 of CM053565.1, forward strand.
CAACTAAGGAGAAAAACTCCCACTTCTGCTGCCAAAGGCTGATGCTGTTGTGGGGGCAAGGCATGGAGGGAAAAACTCTGTGAGACATCTGGGTCTGGAGCACCCACTGGGACTGACATGAGGGCAAAACATCCATCCTCAGTTGACGTCCTGAGACAGGACATCACCACACCGCAGGCACTGGCAGAAGAATCATCAGCACCCGTCTGCCCCCACCCTCAGCGGGCCAAGGACAGAGAGTCCATCTACTAGGGATAGGAGGCCAAGGACAGAGAGTCCATCTACTAGGGATAGGAGGCCAAGGACAGAGGGTCCATCTACTAGGGATGGGAGGCCAAGGACAGAGGGTTCGTTACTAGGGATGGGAGACACATGGATGGTGGGAGAGGAGGTAGCTGCAGCTACTTTCACCTCTTCACAGGACACAGTCAGTCCGCCTTCCCCTCTGACTTCTGGGGGCAGGATGGGGGGGAGGTGACAATGTGGCTGAAGGGCGACAGAGGGTGGAAGATAAGCTTGCACCCCAGCCTGATCCCAAGCCCACATCCTAGCCAGGCCCTAGGGCCACTAGCCAACACAATTCACCCAAAGTTCCTCAAACATACTCCGCATTTTCCTGTCTTCATGTCTTTGTTCAGTGTTACACTTCCTCCACTGACTGACCCTACATGGCCTGGCCTGGCCCCTGCCCACTGCCAGCACAGCGCCAATGGTATGACCCTCCCTGTAGTGAGGGTCATGGGGGACCCTCCTTGTGGGAGCCAGGAATTCTATTTTCTGGAATCTATCTTATGAACATAATCATATGAAGATTTATTTACCAGATGACTTCAGCTATTAGCAATCATGTTTTTCAAGAATATTTGGTGACAGGGGCACCTGGGTGGCTCAGTCAGTTGAGCGTCCGACTTCGGCTCTGGTCATGATCTCACGGTTTGTGGGTTCGAGCCCCGCGTCAGGCTCTGTGCTGCCAGCTCAGAGCCTGGAGCCTGTCTTCAGATTCTGTGTCTCCCTCTCTCTCTGACCCTCCCCTGCTCACGCTCTCTCTCAAAAATAAAATTAAAAAACATTAAAAAAATATTTGGTGACAGAAAAAAGGCTAAAACTGTATTAAGTAGAAAGAGGATGCTAAACCACACAAGATTTAAATTTTGTTAAAATGTATGTATTATATTTAATATGCATCAAGGAGGGGCGCCTGGGTGGCTCAGTCGGTTAAGCATTGGACTTCAGCTCAGGTCATGATCTCACAGTTTGTGGGTTCAAGCCCCACGTCGGGCTCTGTGCTGACAGCTCGGAGCCTAGAGCCTGTTTCTGATTCTGTGTCTCCTCTCTGCCCCGACCCCACTCTATCTCTATCAAAAATAAATAAACATAAAAAAATTAATACGCATCAAAGAGAAACTAGAAAGAAAAACCTCAAAATATTAACAGAGTATTTGTCACAGGTGGTAGATTTGTAGCCAGGGTTTTGTTATTTTTTCCCTTTTGTTTGGTCAGGGCATCCACTGTCCACTATTACTGAGCCCCTTCCTCTGATAACGGCACCTCAATTTTTCTCTTCAAAGACCCCTGGTCTTAATGGGATGTCAGTAAGGATGCCCACCCTCCCCTGACCAAGGGCAGGGAGTGTGACCTGAGCTCAGCTGGTAAGCCTCCCTCCCGGGAACGTGAATCTGGGGCAAACACACCCACGGACAGAGAGCGAAGGGGGCTGTGGTCTTGGCGAGCGCATGTGCTTGGAGAGACCGCCTGCTGGCTCTGGCTCCCAGTGGCTTGTCGACGGGCTGCTCCTTCAGGTTCTCCTGTGGTTCTCTGAGCAAAGCCACAGCCTCCTAATAAACTCTCTTTTTCTTGCAGTTAGCCGGACACTGTTGATGTCGCTGCAACGAAGGAGTCCCAAGTGATAATCATCTTCTGAGCCCCCTGCAGTGGGCACGTGCTGCCGGGGGGAGCAGCCAGGGGCACACGGGCTCTGGGACGCTCGACTCTGGACCAAGCCCCACTGCCTGTGCGATCAACAGACTCAGGGCGAGCTGCCTCGCCTGTCTCAGCGCCTCCGTCACCTCTCCCGTCAGAGGGGACTCTGTCTCACAGGGAGCCACCGTACTGATGGTAAACGTATGGTGCCTGGCATAGCCAAGGCATCAAATAAATGGCAAACATCACTGCTAAGATACATTTGATATAGGCCTGTTGAATCTATTCATCCGACAACAAATGCTGAGTGCTCTTGGCGTGCCAGGCACCAGGACCAAAAGTAGCAAGACAGATACAGTTGCTCGCCTCATGGGGCTTGCAGTCTAGTGGGGAGACAGACAGACAACAAGACACAGACAAAGACACAAACCCCTTGCAAGTGTTTAGACAGAAAACAAGGGGCCGAGGGATGGAACAGCAAGGCAGAGAAAGAACAAACTTTTAGATACGGTCAGGAAATGGGGTGGGGGCGGCTGAGTGAGGCCTCACGGGTGAGGAGGAACTGGGCACGCAGAGCACCCAGCATGTTTAAGGGCCCGAGACAAGAACACCGGGACTGCTAGAGAAATAGGAACCCGGCACCCATCGAGAAGAGACGATCAGGAACTCAGGATGGCAGAGATACGGCTGGGAGGGGCCTTGCCGGTTATGGGGCGGAGTTTGTGTGCGTATATGCGTGTATTTTAAAATTCTATTGTAAGTGCAGTGGGAAACTATTGAAACGTTTTACAGCACGGGACTGACATGATCTACTTTGTGAAAGACCTCCCTGGCTCTATGCAGAACTGAAATGAGCAAGCAGTGTAGACGGCTCTCTTGGTGGTTCTGGGAAGAGAAGCTAAGGTGATGGGGAGAGAAGTAGGCAGAGGCCAGATACCCTGAGCAGGAACTACAACTTGCTGATGCCCTGCGCATGAGGGGTAAGAAGGGCATCAGCAGCTGGCTCCCTGGCTCTCAGCCTCAGAGGCTGGTGGACAATGCCGGTTTACTGAAGGGGATGGACAGATGGGAGGACGTGGGGACATCAGGAGCCCGGGGACACCAGGTTTGAGTTGTCCAGAGTCGGAGGGCAGTCCTGGGCTGAAGCTACACAGGTAGGATGGTGGGCATAAAGACAGAGGCTGAATCCACAGGAATGCAGGAATGACCGTCCTTTTCTCGAGAATCACCCTGCCCAACCACTGCAAGCCCAGCTGAAATAGTGACTCTGTCCAACAGCTATGCACACTTACGGGTGCACCTGGTGGACCTGTTAAAACACACTGAGCTGCTCCCAGAGTTTCTGACCCAGAAGGTCACAGGAGGGGCTGGAGAGCGTCCACTGCTATCAGGTGTCTGCTTCAGATCACTGCTCTGCTAGAACCAGTGGACCAGGCCTTCAGTCCGAACTCCACACTTACTGATGGTAAGTCCTTAGCTCCCTTGAGTTTAGCCAAACTCATGTGAAAAGTCAGGGGGTAATCTAACCAGGGAATGGGGTGCGGGAGCACAGGATGAAATGGTGACTGCCAAGTGCCTCTCATAACGCCACTGTTCACTGCTCAGCAGGGGTGAGTTCCCATTCCATTTAACACACACCCAAGGCACTTAATGGTGTGCGGCCTGTGTACGTTTTGTTTCTAACACGGAGTTGGAGTGAGGAGAGACCGTGTGAGACACTTGAGAAAACTCATGACTGAAGATCCGTGCTGAGCAAGCCCCCTGAAGGGGGAGGTTCTGGGCCCCCAATCCCGCCTTACTGGACTGGGGAGGCTGCCCCCACTTCCCGTGAACCCACCTGTGGTGGGAGTGCCCACCTCCTGGGCAACATACCTTTCCTGTGGGTTTGGCCACCATAGGTTCCCAATTTCCAGAAAAGCCTCAGTTTTATGTAATTCTAGTTGTTTTTGATAAAGATGGTGACATTAGTGTCGTAAAACGCAGTGTAACCATTTCACCTTTGTAAGACTCTGTGTGAATAGATTCCCGCGCCCTAATATTTGGGTGTGGGTTGTCTCCGCGGGCTCCCCCGGCACGTTTTCTCTCATCTCACCCCTCACAAATGATGCTTCACTAACATCGGGGTGGTCGGCCTTCCCAGAGAAGCTGGCTTCCTCGCCAGGCTGCATGCCGAGAATGTGCTGGAATTTCAGACTGGTGCTAGAGGAGGCCTTTGGGAGAGGAGTCGCTGACAGGGACAGGAGGGGTGACGGGAGAAGAGGCAGGCACGCGGCTGCCCGAGCTGCCAAAGGCGGCGCTGTGAGGGTCGGTGCCCTTCCCCTGGGGGGTACTGAGTGCCAGCACCCCTCACCCCCCGCACGTAGGGTAAAGGTGAGAAGAGGCAGAGCACCAGGCCCACTCCAAGCAGGCTGCTTACCTTCTCGTAGGGACAGTACTTGTACATCCTGATGGGGCTCGTGCAGATGAAGACGTCAGTGCTGTGACAAGAGGAAGGACAGTCAGCCTGAGCACCCAGGTCTCCATGGCCTTTGTCACCCTGCCCTCCTCACGGGGCTGCACCTGTCACCAGGAACCGGAAAACCCACCGCACGCCCCTGCACTGCCGTCCAAGACAGAGACATCCGCTCTGTGCCACAGCCCTGAGCACCACATGTGACGTCACCTCTGGCCCCGTGACCCGCTCAGGGATGGGCATCCCACGTATGGCACTTCTGCAAGGCCAAAGCCAAACGGTTAGCTGGGCCAATCACTTGCCCTCTCTGGGATCTGAACGGGGAAATGCCGAGAGAAGGAAGCACGAGCGATGAGAGGCCGTAAGAGGAGGCAGAGCAAGTTACTTGAGGGAGAATCGGGGCCTCATGCCACACAAAGTAAAGAACCCCGCGAAGGAGAAGTCTTCTGACGGAGTGAGCCTGCCAAGGCCTCTGGCAGAGGGGACACACAGGAGTGGCCCCATCCTCTCGGCCAGGAAGATGGGACCCGACGATGGGAGGGAGGCCCCTCTAGACGGGCAAGGGCTCTGCTGAGGAACGCCGCCTCCCCCCGTCTGGCTCTGCCCTGGTGACAGTGGGGGAACTGACGGGAAGGGCCTTGTCCCCACAGCCCAGGGGCCCCAGGCCCTCAGCAACACAGCCATCTGGTCCCAAACATCCGCATAAAGCCGGCATCGAACTGAGCCTGGTGGAGGCTAGGTTTCCTGGGCTCCTTTTCTCTTTGGCAAATTAGTCCCCCGAGAGTCCGACCTACGTCAGACCGCCAGGTCCCCAGGCAGGAATGCCTGTGCCTTCCAGTGACCCCGAGACTCGGCTCTCTTGGCACTGCCCTGCCAACCTGCCAACTGTCCCCGCCCGTGTGCAGGGTCGGTCCCCTAGGTACTCAGCCTCTCCTGCCACCCACACTGAAAGCTGGCCTCCCGAGAGGAACCTGCCTCCCCTGTGTGCCCTGGAGCGAAAGCTGTTTTTCCCTCACACCCTACGTGCCTCAGTGACACAAGCTGAGGAAGCTCTTCCTCGCTTCCAGACCATTCTTCCTGTCAGAGTAGGCGGTCGTTCAGGTTTTAACAGGAGGCCTGGAGGCCAGCAGAGAGGAAGCCCCGGTCAACTGCAGGGAAAGCCACAGGCCCCGTTCAGGCAGCACTCCAAACGAAACCACGAGAAACCGGATCAAACCAGACAGGCCCGAGATGGCTGACAAAGTACTACCCCTTCGTCATGCTCCTCTGCCCTACTAAAATCTCCTCCCTAAGGGAGCCCTGACAGGAGTCCCCCGACCAAATCAGGAAGAAAAAGTGAGTAACCCACACTCCTGGAAGAGACCCCCCTGCTTCCAAGAAACCCCCAACTCAAGTAGTGACTATCCCACCCCGTTGCTAACAACCGCCGGCGAGAGACAGAAACTCAAACCCCAGCGGGCGCAGCTCTCCTTGAGCTCGGCTGCTCTCACATGGCGACAGCGTCCTTCCGCTTCAGTGCCCTTTCCGGCCTGTACTGCTCATCCGTTGCGTTGTGTCTGTCCTTGAAATCTTTTTCTGGAGACCAAGAGCCTCCTGCGACATCTTTTGATGGGCTGGGCTGAGGCCTCAGGGCCCCAGGTCTTCCCCCACCATCCACACAGAACACTCTTTCAAAATCCCTGACTCGGTGAAGCCTGTGCCCGACGGCCACACGCCTGCTGCCCTTCCCAGCTGCCGTTGCCTACCACTTGCCCAGGGGCCGTCCCTCACCCCTCCCACCGCCCGAGGGCTCACCAACGTGCCTCCATCCCAACCCATCAGCCTCCTCATGGGCCACAACTTGTACGCGCACACTGTGCACACACGTGTGGACCCGACCCCCACCTCCCAGGTCCACCCTGAATGCCTCGGGACACCTCCTCCTCTGCCCTGCCCCCGACACCCTTCCCAGGGCCACACCTGGAGTGTGTCCACCCGCCACCTGCTGTCCTCCCAGCGGGGACATTCCCGACACCCTGGCTCAATCCTTCAGCCTAGGCAAGACGACAGCCCCGAGGCTCAGCACACTTCGTCACCCCTGGCCACCGCCTACCTCGGCCTCGTGGTCCTCCTGCCATCGCCTGCTCGTCCTTCTCTCTCTCTACCAAGGCCCTAAAAGAACCCGACTCTCCAGCTTCTTCTACCTGCACGCAAGGAACCCGGTGTTGCACATCATCAGTGTGGCCATTTTCACCTTGAATTCATAACCACAACCCCAAGGCAGTGGTGCAGGAGCCCGGCAGCCCTTCCCCCGCGGGGCCCCGCCGTGTGCCGGCGGGCCCACTCTCCGGGACAGCCACGCCACCGCCCCCGTTTCCTCGGACTTCTGGCTGTGAGACCCCCTGTCTTCTCATCGTGGATTCTAGAAAGGTGTGCCTGTGTCTGAACTTCCTTCTCTCGTTCAACGGCACGGAAGGAACAGGCCTGCCTCCCTCCCCCCTCTCAAGGCAAGCCCTGGACTCCACCCTTTTACCTCCGCAAGGAGCTACTGCCCTGCGACACCCCCTTTTCCTGTGCTCCTCGTCCATACCACTCATTCCAGCATGTCTTTTCTCTCCCATCTTATAACATACATATGCACACACACGACCTCGACCTCACACCCGCCCGGGTGACCTCCTGTCTCTCTCTCTCTGCTCCCAATACATCTAACAGGTGGCCCCACTTCCTCACCTCTGGTGCCTGCTTCAGTCCACACAACCTGGAGCCCATCCCCTCTGCTGCACGGAAAGTGCCTGTTGTCACCAAGGACCCTCATGTCACCACATCCCATGCACACCCCACTCTCCTCTGGCTCACCAGCACCCGAGCGGCCGTGCCCTCCTCTGCGACAGCTCCTGCATGGGCACGCCTGCCCCTTGTCGGCCACCCCAGAAAAATCTCCCGGCCTTTCTTCATCTACACCCCCTGCTCAATGATGTCATCCCGAGCTTTACATGCCATCTTTATGCTGGTGTCCCCAACTTTAACTTCACAGTCCAGCCCTCTCCCGCTGTGTGCGAGGCTTGCATCCTTAATGGTCTATTGAATATCTCCACCAGCATCACAAACTCAGTTTTTCCAAAATGGAACATGTGGTTCTCCCCATGCCCCAGACCTGATCCTTCCCCAGTTAATGGCACTATTATATTCATCTAGTTGCTCAAGAAAAAAATGAAACATCACGCCTTTTCCTACTCTTCCTCCACCCCCAATATCCATCCCCCGACCTACGGGTGTTTCATACATACCTCCAACATGTGTTTCATTCCACCGACTTCCCTCCACGGTCCTCACCCCAGTCCCAAGCCCTGTCATCTCTTACTGAGTTACTACAACCACCTCTGATGGTTCCTCAGCTTCTAATTCTGCCCCTGCCAAGTCTTCCTACCCTCACGCCCCTGCCCAGGCATCCAGACTGACCTTTTTTATTTTATTTTTTCAGAGGGAGAGTGCAAGCAGGGGAGGGGGCAGAGGGAGAGACAGAAAAAAATCTGAAGCAGGCTCCACATTCAGCATGGAGCCCAATGCAGGGCTCAATTCCATGACCCTGGGATCATGACCTGAGAGGATCAAGAGTGGATGCTTAACCCACTGAGCCCCCCAAGCACCCCCATATTTAACATTTTGAGGAAATGTGTTCCCTAGTGTTTTCCACAGCAGCTGCACACCTTTACAATCCCACTAGCAGTGATAAGGGTTCCAAATTCTCCACATCCTCTGCAACACTTCTAATTGTCCCCCCCCCCTTTTTTTTTTATCAGTATGGTCATTCTGGTAGGTATTTCATTGTGGTTTTGATTTGCATTTCCTTACAGATGAATGCTGTTGGGGCAAATTTTCATGCCCTCACTGGCCATTTCCTTATCTTCTTTGGAGAAATGCCTGTCCAAACTTAGCGCCCCAAGACTATGTTTTTAAAATCTATGTTAAATCACGTCATTCTCTCTTCCACCTGCTCCTCCAGCAGTGTGCCGTCCCTTCCGCACCCCGGCACGCTCACTGAATTCTAGCCACACTGGTCTCCTCTAAGATGTCACTCAAATAAGCAGAATCCTTGCCCATCTCAGGTCCTTTGTACCCTGGTTCCTTACTAACTAGCTCGTTCTTACCATTTAGCTCTGAAGTCAAATGTCACTCGCTCAGAAAAACCTTTCCACCCACCTGAAGCAGCCCCTTCCCCATTTACTCTCACATGCATCGCCTGTTTATTGCCTTCACAAAGCTTACTGCAAACTGAAATTATTTTTCTTTATACTTGTCATCTTCCCCACCATATTGAAAATCCCTTGACACCTGAGACCTTAGGTTAGGTGTCTTATTTACCAATCTATCCTCAGTGCTAGCACAGTGCCAGGCACATACCAAGTGACACAAAATATATCTGATTCGTGAGTGAATGAATACATTGCCTCCTACTCCAGGCTCCGCATTCGTAGGCAAGCTGACAACACCAACTCCATCTCTGGCCCTCCATCTTGCTCATGTCCATGCAATGACCTCCCTTTGGGGTATGTATTCCAGGCCCCTTGGAGGTTAATGTATGCCCTGACCAGAATGTGGAAACGCTTGCTGTGGTCTCCCCTAACGATGTTGAGATAACTAGTAGAGATAACATAATTTCTTCCCCCTCTTCTGGTACCCAGATGGGGCCATGAGGTTTGTCAAGCGTTAGTCCCTCTGACTTCAGCACAGTGCTCTCTGCACATCCCTTCCCTCTAGAAAATCTATGGCCTAACGTCAGGACTTGGCAGACAATAGTTGTGCAGTTCTGACTCGTTGCTTGCCTGATCCCCCCGTCAGAGTCACCCTGAATAAAACTGTGAAAACTGTATAGAGTTCCCAGAAAACTGTATGTTTTCTGGTCTCAAAGCGCCTTCTCAGTTCGGAGGATGCTTTACAGTCCTTCCTTCACCTTCTAACAATAGGGTACTGAAAGTCATGGTTAAACACAGGTGTGAGTGGGGTGCCTGGGCGGCTCAGTCGGTTAACTGTCCGACTTCGGCTCAGGTCATGAGCTCACGGTTCGTGGGTTCGAGCCCTGCGTCAGGCTTCGAAGTTGACAGCCTGGAGCCCACTTCGAATTGTGTGTCTCCCTCTCTCTCTCTGCCCCTCCCCCATTCATGCTCTGTCTCTCTCTCTCTCAAATCTCTCAAAAATAAATAAACATTAAAAAAAAACCACACAGGTGTAAGCACATCTAAACTTATCCTTGTAAATGACTGGTGGTAAGCAGTCTCCCTAGGAGGTCAAATACGTGTTTTGGCAAACACTACTACTGCTTCATACATGTTTGAATTTATACGTATTATAATAACTACGGGGAAAAGATCCAAATGAAAGAAAAGTCCAGCAAAAACACCAAAATATAAGCAAGTGGTGGTTTCAAAGTGATGAGATTATAAATGACTTTTTATCCTATATTTAAATTTTCCAAAATTAATCATTTTTTTAAAACAAACATTTTCAGCCTTCTCGTAGGGACTGACCTCTGAAGCCAATTATAATCCCAATAGAAAGTGCTCATTGCTTTAGACGTCATGAGTTCCTTTTATTCAGCACATATTAAAATCCATCATATTGTAGGGGTGCCTGACTGGCTCAGTCGTTTAAGTGTCTGATTCTGGATTTCAGCTCAGGTCATGATGTCATAGGTTTGTGAGTTCGAGCCCCACACTGGGCTCTGTGCTGGTAGCATAGAGCCTGCTTGGGATATTCTCTCTCTCTCTCTCTCTCTGCCCCACCCCTGCTCATTCTCTCTCTCAATAAATAAATAAACTTAAAAAAAATTCCATCATATTCTAAGCACCAGGGAGATTCAGCTATGACTCATTACTTTGCTGGCAGTGACTCCAAATCAGTTACGGCTATTTTCACATGTCAAATGTCCCTTTCAAGGATAAGTCATGCTGACTAATGGCACTTAATATGGAATATACTATGTTAGGTGTTCTGCAGAAAGAATAGCACTTAAGTATCTATCACTAAGTATGTAACATTTAAATGCAGAGCACAGATTGATGGTTGCCCAAGGAGAGGTGGGTGGGGTGAAACAGATAAAAGGGACTAAGAGTGCACTTACTGTAATGAGCACTGAGTAATGTACATGATTGTCGAATCACTATATGGTACACTTGAAACTAACAAAACACTGTATGCTAATTATACTTCAATAAAAACTGTTTTTAAATGCATATGGAGGGGCACCGGGGTGGCTCAGTCTCTTAATTTTGGATCAGGTCGACACCAGGGTCATGGGATCAAGCACTTGCTGAGGGTAGAACCTGCTTAAGATTCTCTCTGGGGCTTCTGGGGAGCTCAGTCAACCATTTGACTTCAACTCAGGTCGTGATCTCATGGTTCGTGGGTTCGAGCTCCGCATAGGGCTCTGTGCTGACAGCTTGGAGCTTGGGCCTGCTTTGGATTCTGTGTTTCCCTGTCTCTCTGCCCCTCCCCTGCTTGTGGTCTCTCTCTCTCTCTCTCTCAAAAATAAATAACCATGAAAAAAAATTTTTAAATAATTCTCTCTATCCCCCTGCCCTTCCTCTGCTTGTGCTCTCTCTAAAATTTAATAAATAATAATAGTAAAATAAAAATGCATATGGCTTCAATCCAGCTAGTCCACTATTGTACAGAAAAGCTTGCACGTGTACTCACCGTAGCCCTGATAAACAAGGAGCAATGAGAACCAAATTAAATGTCTATATGGAACTCATTAAATACATGATGATATATGTATCACAATAAAACACGATGCAGTAGTTAAAAAGAATAAGATAGTTCCATAGTGTTGTGGCAGAAAGGTAGCTAACACACACTGTTAGGTACAAAAGAGAAAGCAATAGAATAATATAGAAGACCATATTCCTATTTTATAAACAACTATTATGTGAATGTTTATTCAGCCAATACCTGAGCCTGTGCCCTGTGCCAGTTAGCACCCTAGAGACCGAGAATACAGCCATAACTGAGAGAAACCCTGACCCCAGGGAACTGACATTTGAAAGAGAAAGGGACAACACAGACACACAACATCAGCTTAGAGAACATACCCAGGGGAATGAGGAGGATTGGCTGGGTGGGGACAGAGGCCTCTTGAGCTACAGTAGCATGGCTGCTCTGAGGAGGGGACATGCAAAGTACTCAGAGCTAAAGGATTAAAATCAATGTGGCCACGCCAAGTTCTAGCAGGGAAGCCTCCCAGGAGGGTGTGTTAAGAGTTCCGTAAGATCAGAAACAAGCTTGGTGCATCCCTGGGGAAGAAAATAAGCCAGCATGCCTGGAGCAGGTGGAAAGAGGTTGGAGGGCAACATGGCCCCTCATGGCCTGGCTGGGTGAGGGTAGGAAGCCAAGAGGGGGCGGGGGAGGGGCAGAGAGGGAGGCAGACAGAGAATCTGAAGCAGGCTCCGCACTGCCAATGCAGAGCTCTACTCAGGGCTCAAACTCACGAACTGTCTAACTGAGCCACCTCAGGGCTCAAATTCACAAACTTAACCAACTGAGCCACCCCAGTATCTCCCAAGAGGTAGTTTTAAGAGGGGACCAATATCACCAGAATTTGGTTTAAAAATGTTTCTCTGGTGGGGTGCCTGGGGGGCTCAGTTGGTTAAGCATCTGACTTCGGCTCAGGTCATGATCTCACAGTTTGTGAGTTTGAGCCCCGTGTTGGCCTCTGTGCTGACAGCTCAGAGCCCGGAGCCTGCTTCAGATTCTGTGTCTCCCTCTCTCTCTGCCCCTCCCCCACTCATGCTCTGTCTCTCTCTGTCTCTCAAAAATAAATAAACGTTAAAAAATTTTTTTAAATGTCTAAAAATAAATTACCAACCAAAGGAGTCTGCAACTAAAGTCAAACTCTAACTCAAAGTTCCAATGGTAGAACTTTGAACGCTGATGATTTGGGGAGGCATTTATATGACAAGATAAAGACCAAATCATACCTACGTGTGATTGGTCATTCAGGATGATAAACTTGAGCAAAACAGTGACCAATAAAAGTTTACACAAGTCAAGAAATAAATCTTAAACATTGATGGTCAGTTGATGTTTGCCAAGGAAACCAAGACAATTCAATAGGAGAAAAATGAGTCTTTTCAACAAATGGTTCTGAGAACTGGATCTCCACACACAAAAGATTGAGGTGGGACCCCTTCCTTACGCTTTATGCAAATATTAACTCACATTGAATCAAAGACCTAAATGTAAGAGCTAAAATTATAAAGTTCTTAGAAGAAAACATAGAAGCAAGTCTTTGTGACCTTGGCTAAAGCAAGCAATGCTTAGATACGACACCAAAAACACAAAGACAAAAGAGAAAAATAGATAAACTGAACTATATCCAAATAAAAACTTTGGGTTTCAAAGGACACCACCAAGAAAGTAAAGCAATAACCCACACAGAATGAGAGAATATATTTGCAAATCATATATCTGATAAGGGACTTGTTATCTAAAATAAAGAACTCTTAAAAATTAGCAATAAAAAAGATCAATAACCCAAATGAAAAAAAATTAGCAAAGTATCTGAATAAACATTTCTCCAAAAAAGATAAACAAATGGCTACTAAGCACATAAGAAGATGCTCAAATGATTAGCCCTCAGAGAAACACAAATCAAAACCACGATGAGATATCCCTTCACACCCACTAGGATGGCTACATTAAAAAAGACCACATGCGGAGCCTGGGTGGCTCAGTTGGTTATAAGTATGCAACTCTGGATCTCAGCTCAAGTCTTGATCTCAGAACATGAGCTCAAGCCCTGCACTGGGCTCCATGCTGCACGTGAAGCCTACTTTAAAAAAAGAAAAGAACACAAATGTTGGCAAGGGTGTGAAGTTGTAATCCTCATACGTTGCTAATGGAAATGTCGAATGGTATTGTCACTTTGGAAACGTTTGGCAGTCCCCAACATGTCAAACATGGATTTACCACCAGACCCAGCAGTTCTGCCCCTAGGTATATATACACCTAAGAAAAATGAAAACATACAACCACAAAAATACTTGTATGTGAGTGTCCATAGCAGTATTATTCTTAATCCCTAAAAAGCAGAAACAACCCAAGTGTCTACTAACTGATGGATAGATGAACCAAACGTGGCATGTCCATACCATGGAATATTACCCAGTAATGAAAAGGAATGAAGTACTGATTTGTGTAGGAAGCAGATGAATGCTGAAAACACAATGTACCATAACAGAAGCCAATCACAAAAGACCACACAGTGTGTGTGCATGAAATGTGCATGGAATGTCTAGCACAGGCAAATCTACAGAGACGTAGAGCAGACAGTGGCTGGCTAGGGCTGCAAGGGAAGAAGACTGGGTGGTGACTGCTCCTGGGTAGAGGGTTTCTCTTGGGAGTGATGAAAGTGTTCAGAAATGGACTACGGTCACGAACGCACAACTCTGCAAACGTACCATTGAACTGTATACTTTAAATGGGCGTATGGATGTGGATCCATCTCAATATGGCTTTTGTGTTTTTTGTCCTCAGGGAAGCGCATCATCTGTAACTGCTGGTGGGTTTAGTGGGTGGTTATGGAGCGGGAGCAGCCACTTCACTACAACGAACACAAACACCGCACACAGTACTGCTGCTTCCACCCCACCTTTCTCAAAGGTCTCCTGTTAGACCCCTTCATGCCCCTCACTCTGTTCCTCTTCAGCTCTTATCACAACCTGTGATTATCCCTGCATCTACTCTCCGGCAGCACTGTGAGTTCCATGACGGCAGGACGGTGTTTTGTTCATCTCTGTACCACCGTGTCCAGCAGCATCTGACAGCATCGGTTCTCAGCTATTTGCGGAATAAAGGCACGTCCAGCACTCAGTCAACCAGGTCCAATTAGACTCAATATTTTCTGCTGTTACTGGGTCAAAACACCTTACTAGCCTACAGGACGAGTGTGTGTCACTCCGTGAGGGTGTTGCCAAGTTCAGGGCTGAAGAAACAAGCATGGAGGCCTATGCAGGGATGAGGAGAGAGAAGGGGGGTGGGCAGCTGCAGGAGAGAAGGGGAGGCGCCGGCAGGAGAAAGGCACAAATGCTCAGGCGGGAAGACAAACTTACTTTTCCAGCTCGGCCATCTGCTTCACAGCTTCCACAGCCCCCGGCAGAGGCTCCAGGTCAAGGAAGAAATTTTCTGATTCCCATATGCTAATGGCCTTCTCCTACGAAGAGGAGAGAGAAACAGATGACTTCCAGGGTACTCAGCACCTCGCCTCCCCACAGGGACGATGGCACAGCTGGGAAGAGCTGCTGACAAGAAGAGTGTGAGCCTTCCACGCTCCCTTCACCCACTAAGACACACACACACACACACACACACACACGGACACATCCTAGGGGGACGGTGGATCACATGGAGCGTGTGGGTTCCATCCCCTCTCCAGGGGCTCGGACTTCAGCAAGGACCCATCAGAAAACAGCTAAGGTGTCAGGGGCCATGGATTCCAAAGCCCACTCTGCTAGAGGCACGGCTAGAGCCACCTGGTTCCCAAGGTAGGTCATCATGAATCGTGCACTTGCTTGATTCTAATGGCCAGAGGCATCGTGGAGGCTCTGGGATGGACCAGCTCTTGCCACAGAACTAGAGTCTTTCACTTCAAGAGCTGGAGGAACTTAGAGATTTTTAAGAGCGCTGCTGTGGCGTGTAGGTTAAGGGGGGCTGGCAGGGAGCAGTGGAAGGTCAATTGAGCAGAACTCCAGGCTCCTCACCCATATCAACTATAACAGCTCTTTTATCTGTTTTATGCACTGGTATGTCAGTAAGTACTTTGTTTAAAAACTATTCTGCTGCTTTTAAAGTTTGAAAGCCAAAAATCCAGACCTGCGTCTTTCATATGAGACCATCAAGGCTCTGAATAGGGAAGGGATTTTCTGAAGGTCACACAGCAGAACAGTGGCATCGCTGAGAGTTGAACACCATCTCCTAACTCCCAGGTTAGAAGTTTCTACCTCGTGTCACGGGGCCCAAATCAAGTTTTCAGAGTGCCACACTTCTCCAGGCCCAGGACAAGGAAGGAAGGAAGACAGACCCCGTGCCTCAGAGCAGTAAGAACCGAAATCCCACATGTGCGGTGCAGGAAGTATCTCTGCCAGGCCAGAGGCCGCACACTCCAGACCCAGTGTGACCACCAAGTCATACAAGTGGAGAATCCTGAGATCACACTTGCCATACTCTTGTGAACTATGTGGGGTTAAGCAAATGAGTACTTATTGCTAATATGTGTTCTCCCTTGTTTGACCCTCACATCCCACAAGGGGCAAGAATTGTATCCTTGGCTCACTCATAAGGAACCTGAGGCTTACAGAGGATTTCTTTCTCAAGGCCACTTATGGGTGATCCTGTCAGAACTTGACTTATGGCTTCTGACTCAGTGGCAGTGTAGGCTGGTGGAAAGTGCACTTGACAGAGGAGTGAGAGGTCCTGGCCCCTTACTGTGTGACGCCAGACTAACCACCTCACCTCAGCAATCAGCATCCCAGCAGCCTCTCCCTTCCTCCATCACTAACTTGGCCTGAAACCCTGGTCAAGGCACTTCCTCTCTCTGGGCTCAGTTCCTCAACTGTCCTGACAACGTAGAATTCCAAGTCAGTTAAAATGAGCTTTGCCTTCCACCTCTGTCCCAGTTACCTCTCAGGGCACCATGAAGAGCAGAGGGAATACAGACAGAGCAGTATTTTTTGTACAGCAGATGTGCCTACATAATTAAGCTGGGTTGGTTGGTTGATTGGTTGTTTTTAACTGTAGATGCTGGGCCAGCCCAGCCAAGGGAGACCCAGGGAGGTCCTGCTGTGAGCTGTGCTGGGGATAAAGGGCACGTGTTCATTTATTAAAATCCCGTTTCCTGCAATGGTCCCAGAAGCAGAGCTCAGCAGCTCATTCCCAGAACACCCCTTCCTTAGTGTCCCAGGAGCTTCGTTCCTTTGCCTCATCCTTAGAAAATGGTAATTCATCTCCTTACTCCTGGGGTCTGCACACCTGTACAAAGGACTGCAAAAGCCACTGTCCTTTCCAGAATCGGGGATGGGCTTTATTTTATTGCCCTAATACACTTCTGGAAGGAAATAAGGTGCCCAGACTGTCAATACTGTGCACTGTCTATAAACGAACACACACACACAGAGCAGGGGCGTATGTTACTGAGGCCACGAAAAAATTACTAGGGTATTCTCTCCAGTTTGAAGCTGGTAATCAGCTATTAGAGCTGGGAGAAGTGAGCACACAGAACTCTGAGAAAGTCACCTTCTGAAGTGCATGGTGTTAACGAAGAGACTTGGTGCTTGATTTTCTTTTTAACACCTGCCTCTCAACAAACCAATTATTGTCAAGTTACCCTTCTTAAGTCAAAAGACACGTTACTTGTTAGAGCAGGACAAAGAAGAGGACTCTGGGGTGGGGAAAGCTAAATGTGCTTAGGAGGCAGACGGACTTGGGTTCCAATCCTAGCTGAGCCCCTTACTGGCTCTATATGACTTAGGACAAGCTTCCTCACCTGCATAATGGAGATAATAAGGTCTACCTCACATGGGAGATAATGCAGTCAACCTGTGGTACAAAATAGGCTCTAATGTCATCATCATCAAACTTCTGGTGGTGACCCTAGGTGGCCAATCAAGGGATGCCACAAAACATCCAGCCTCTATTAAGTTTGTGCAAGGCAAAAGCTCGTTCCTTTCACCAAATAGTTGAAACTTGCAAACCAAGCCATCTGTCTATACACGTGCCTGGATATTCCCCCTTCCCCCACCCCCGACCATGTGGACTCAGCGCAGTACATCGGCAGTCAGGGGGGTGTGGTGGGCTCAGGTTCAGCAGGGCCACCAGGGCAAGGGGATAAGCCAAGGAATTGATCCCACTCCATCTTGGCCACTGACGCATTGTGTGAGGTCCAGAAAGTCACTCAACTTCTCTGGGCCTCAAATACCACTGGGAACTCTGCATTCATGGAAAAGAGCAACACAGAATGGTAAAGACGCTCATCAAATTCGTGAGGATGAAGAAATGGGCACGTGACTGTGGCAGGGGTCAAAGAGGACTTTACTTGTAACGTTTATTTCAT
Source organism: Cryptoprocta ferox (assembly GCA_028646485.1). Classification (NCBI taxonomy): domain Eukaryota; kingdom Metazoa; phylum Chordata; class Mammalia; order Carnivora; family Eupleridae; genus Cryptoprocta; species Cryptoprocta ferox. Next base: position 11,082,509 of record CM053565.1, read on the forward strand.
TTAAAAAATTAAAAGACTTGTGGCCAAATGCACCAAAACTTAAAAAGTCAGCTAAAGATAGTATATTACGCTTCCTTCTCGCCTGACTTTTGAGAAGCCCTCGAGGACGAGGGCAGCCGACAGTTCCTGCGCGCAGGGCTGCGCCAGGGGCTGCGCCCTCGGTCCTCCCCAGGCCCCCTCTCACAAGACGACCACCCCGAGGCTCGGGGCAGTGACCCACCCAAGGTCACGCGGGCTCCCGGCCCAGGACCGGGAAGGAGAGCCTCAGGCCCGCCGGGCTCGGGGCCCCGGAGCGGGAACGGCGGCCCCGCGGCGGCGCCGAGCGGGGCCGGGGCGGGGGATGCTCACGCTCAGGCCGGGCTGCAGGCGGCCGTACTGCTCGGACAACCAGAAGCCGCGCCGGTCCTCCAGCGCGATGAAGGGCTGGTCGGGGAAGCGGGCGCGGAACTTCCTGAGGAAGCCGCCCTCGAAGTCGGCCAGCACGCCGTCCATGTCCACCAGCACCCGCAAGGAGCGGCCGCCCGCCCGGCCCGCCGGCCCGCCCGACCCCCAGCGCCGCCCCGCCGGGACGGCCGCGCCGCGGGGCCGCCGCGCACACCAGCAGCCTAGCCGGATCATGGCCCCTGGCGGTCGCTCGCCGCGGGCGCGGGGTCCTGGGCCGCGCCACCCCGCTGGGCTGGGCCCCGAGACATGACCACGCGGGGGGAAGAAACCCCTGCGGGCTCGGGCGCGCGGGCAGCGCGGGGCGCGCGGGGCGTTGGGTGCGCGGGGCGCGAGCGCGCAGGCTCCGGCCCCAGAGCGAGGCTGCGGCACGCGCCCCGGCAGAGGCGGAGCTCAGGGGGCGGGGCTTTGGGGACAGTCCACGGTCCCCTGCTCTTCACTCGCGTCTTCTCCCAAGACCCCGGGCCTGGCCTGCCTCCTCCCACAGCCGCAGCGTGACTGCAGGAGCCGCGCGCGCTGATGGAGCGAGGCTGTGTCACTGAGCACTTTACTTGTATGGGGTTGTGGACGAAACTGACAAGGTTCCTGCCATCCTGGAATTTACGTCTTAGAAGGGGAGACAGATGAAAAGCAAAGAAACGGTACACAACGGGCAAAAATAAATTTTGCAGAGTGACAACAATATGAAGGAGCCGAAACAGGATGATGTGCGCTCGGAGAGCCTCCCTGCTTTACAGGAAATATCTGGGGAGAGGCTGCTATTAGTAGGACAAATAAGCACCTTGCAAACATCACAAAGCCTTAATAAAACTGGTGGTTTTCAAATAAATCTATAAGTATATATTATTTTGTACCTTGGTATAGATTGCTTTTTTTTTTAGCAGAAAAAAAACTAAAAGCAAATGATGATGCCAAAAGCACCTGATGATCAAGAGGTGAGAAGACTGGCAGGGTGGTCAAGGAAGTCCTCTTGCAGGAGGTGACCCTGGAGCAGAGATCTAAATGATGAGAATAGAGGATGCAAAAACCAGAAAGACCGAGTGGTCCAGACACCGAGAGCTGCAAGCTCCAAGTCCTGAAGCAGGGAACGAGGCCTTAGGGGGCAGGGAAGCCAATGAGACCACAATTTTCATTCTTACATTTCCTTGGCACATACTTGCTAAGCATCTCCTATGTGCTCGGTGGCGGAGAGCAAGCAGTGAACAAAGTCCCCACCCTGATGGAACGGACATTTTTGGATCTTTCTGAAATTATGGTGAAGGAAGGGTGAGGTCGTCCACTCTGAGGCCAGAGAGGTAGAACCACAAGGAAGCAGTGTAGAACAGTTATAAAAGTGTTTGGGCTGTGCTGTCCCACTGACCCATGCTCCAACCAAGGCACATAGTAGGTCCTCAGCACCCTGGCACAAGTGGTTACTCTCCAGGTGTCTCCTGGATTCAAGGGAAGAGACCAGGTCTGATTCATCGCTGCATCCTGAATGAACGAGTGAGTGAATGAATGTGATTCTGCAAGTAACCTTGTCTGGCTATTCTCTGACCCCCTAGCTAAGACTCCCTACTGTGTTTCTCCACTTGGATATTTATTCTGTAACGATGTCACCATGTGTTTCTTTGTCATCTTATTATGAAAGTTTTCACCCAGAAGAGTTGAGAGACTTGTATCATGAAGATACATACGCCCTCCACCTGGATTCTGCAGTTAACAGTTTGCTATATTTGCTTTACCAAACGTCAGTGTGCCTCCCGATCCTTCCATCAGCCCATCTTCTTCTTGGATGCATTTCAGAGTAAGCTAAAGACAGCAGTATACCCCACCCCCAAACACATCAGCCTAGGTAGCTTTAAGGGAGTTCAATATACTTAAAGGTAAATTTTACAAATGAAATGCACAAATCTTAACTTTATCATTCCATTAGATTTGACAACTCATCTCTAGGAATTCATCCCTAGCAAGATATGGAACAATGCTATCCGGATACAGTAGCCACTGGCCACATGTGGCTGTGAGTGATCAAAATGTGCCTATTGCACCTGTGGAGCCAAAGTTTCCATTTTATTTAACTTTAAATAATTTAATTTAATAATCCACATAGGGGTGCCTGGGTGGCTCAGTTGGTTAAGCATCCAAATCTTGGTTTTGGCTCAGGTCATGATCTCATGGTTCGTGGGTTCGAGCCTCATGTTGGACTCTGTGCTGGACAGTGTGGAGCCTGCTTGGGATTCATTCTCTCTCTCTCTCTCTCTCTCTCTCTCTCTCTCTATCAAAATAAATAAACTTAAAAAATTGTTTTAAAAATCTACATGGCTGGTGGCCTGCATGTCAAACAGTGCAGCTCGAGAACATCTCCATCTTCCCAGAAAGTTCCTTCCTGCTCTTCCATCAGCCCTATCTCCCACTGTTCTTTTTTTTTCCACCATAGATGAGTTTTGCCTGTTCTAGAACGATAAATGGAATCATATGCTATATATTTGTTTTGTGACTTCTTTCGCTTAGCATATTTTTGAATCATTCATGTTGTTCATGTTGTGTCAGGTTCTTTCATGCTGAATTCTATTTAATTGCATGAATATATGTCATTTTGTCCATTTTCCCATTGATGGGCATTGAGCTATTTCTAGTTTGGGGCTTTTATGAATAAAGCAGCTATGAACTCATACAAGTCTTTGTGTGGATTTTCTTTTCTCTTGAGTAAACACCAAGAGATCATTGAATCCTAGGAAAGGTGTGTGTTTAGTTTTATAAGAAACTGCCAGATAGTTTTCAAACTGTGCCATTTTACACACCCACAAACAACGTATGAGTGTTCTGTTTGTTCCACATACTCACCAACATTTGATGTCGTCAGTCTTTTTAGCCATTCTCGTGGGTGTATTGGTGGTATCTCACTGCATTCAATGTTGCATACAATACCATGTTTTGTTTCCTTTTTCTAAAATGATTTGCTTTATGGGGCGCCTAGGTGGCTCAGTCAGTTAAATGTCCAACTTCGACTCAGGTCATGATCTCGTGGTTCGTGGGTTTGAGCCCCTCATCGGGCTCTGTGCTGACAGCTCAGAGCCGGGAGTCTAGTTTGGATTCTGTGTCTCCCTCTTTCTGCCCCTCCCCCTTCTCAAAAATAAATAAAAACATTAAAATTTTTTAAATAAAATGAGTTGCTTTATTATTTACTTGTGGGTTTTTATTTTTTGTCTTCCCTTTTGGAATATATGTTGCATAAGGATAAAACCTTGTCTGGTTTGTTTAGTTTTATGTCCCTAGTGCCTAGAACAGGATCTGACACATAGTGTGTATTCAATAAATTCATTTATGCATGCGTTCAGCAAACAGTTTTTGTGTGCCTTAAACAGAGTAGATATCACTAATCCCCTTTGACAGGTGAAAAACCTGAGACTAAGAGACAAGAGACATAGCCATGTTTTGCATAGCTAATAATAAACGGTAATCAGAGCTAACATATATGAATGCCTCCTACGTGTCAGGCACCATTTAGGCTCTTTATGTGAATGTCTCACTTAACCCCACAAAGTTGCCATGAAGAATACTAATATTAACCTATTTTAAAGGATAAAAACACCGAAGCATTGAGAGATTAATAACTTGCCCCTTGGTGTGGTCATTTAAAAAATTTTTTTTAATGTTTATTTATTTTTGAGACAGAGACAGAGCACGAGCAGGGAAGGTCAGGGACAGAGGGAGACAAAGAATCTGAAACAGACTTCAGGCTCTGAACTGTCAGCACAGAGCCCAAAGAGGGGCTGGAACCCGAGAACCACGAGATCATGACCTGAGCTCAAGTCGGATGCTTAACCAACTGAGCCACCCAGGCGCCCCAGTGTGGTCACTTTAAATAAATGGCTTTGATACATCTCCCTTCAAAAGATGGAGCTGAATTCCTGTGCCCTTGGATATGGCTGGATTTACTTATTCACTTCTGACCAATAACATGGTGGAGGAATAGGTCATTAAAAGGCATTGGGGCTTTTCTCTCTCTCTCTCTCTCTCTCTCTCTCTCTCTCTCTCTTTCTCTCATTACTCTCCATGCCATGTCTGTGGACATTCAAGCAGCCCCATGGAGAGGTCCCCATGTTAAGGAACTCAGGCCACCTGCCAATATCCGGAGAGGATCTGAGACCACCTGACATTAGTCATGTGAGTGAGCCATCTTAGAAACAGACCCTTCCACCCCAGTCAAGCTTTTGGATGATGCATCTTCAACTGATATCTTGACTACAATCTCACGAGGAACCCTGGCTCAGAACCATCCACCTTGGCTTCTCTCAGATTTGTAACTCAGAAATTGTGAGATGGCAAATGTCATTTCAAGCCTCTGAGTTTTGGGCTAATTTTACACATCAATAGATCACTAATACACTAACTAGATTGCTAGTAAGTGTTAGAATTGGGATTCAAATTCAGTCAGACTCCAAGTGCCACCATGTACATAATGACTTTGATTCTTCACTGAGTGTCTCTCACATGCCAAGCTCTGTGAAATGGTGTCCATGTTTTAGTGGCTCTGATTGGAACCTGGTGCCTGATCTTTGCACTGCAGGGCAATGACTGGGGACACAAGCTCTGGAGTTCAACTGCCTCTTTTTTAAAAAATCCTGACTCTGGCACTTATCAGCTATGACATCTTGACATGTCTTCAAACATCACTTAGATTAAATGTCCTCATTTGCAAAATGGGAATAATAATACTAGCACCCACCTCATAGGGTTCTTGTGGAATTATGTGCCTTTTTACACTTAAAGCTTTCAGAACTGAGTCATACACATAGTAAGCACTCGGTGTGTATGGGCTGTATTACCTCCAATGTTGTTTTCTTTATCAATCATGGTGCCCTACACACAGCGTGCAAGCACTTTATCTTGTTGTGTCTTCACAATGACCCTATAAGGTAAGTATCTTCATTTCACAGGGTGGAAATAGCCTCAGAGAGGTAGAGTAACTTTTCCCAGTCACACAGCTGGCCTGCAAATCAAGTCCATATGACTTCAAACCAATCCTTTCCATCATATGATTCTCCAATCTCTGCATTAATCTATATTTTCTGCTAACTGGTTTAGGTGGACAGAGAAGTCACATATACTGAGGGCTTACTGTACTAGGCACTGTGCCAGAGGCTTTCCATAAGCTCTTCATTCACCCACAGGCCATAGCAGTGATTCACTACATGCTTCCCCAGGTTTCTTCTTATGCTGGGCACACAGAAGGCATGCAAAAAGTTCTTGGTGAATTAAAAATAGCCTAAAGTGTGTAAAAGTTGATTTTTAAGATAAAAGGGAATATTTTGCCCTATTGGTGGAGGACCCCGCCTGCCCCAAACATTGTCTCTGGATAAAGTAGATACTAGGATCTCCTAACCACCACCCCACCACTTGGACCTGGGTCTTCCTCCACTGTTCAGGCTGGTGTTTGCTGGTGATTCCTCCCAGCCAACATGGTGGCTGCAAGAATAAGACTTGATCCCTCCATGGTGGTAGGGGGGCAGAAGCTTGAGTCTGCTTGCTGTACTTGCTCTCTCTACAGGGCGTAGCTCCTTGTACCAATCCCCGCCCCTGTGCTGGTCTGCACTGAGATGCTTGTGGTCCTGGCCTGTTGCCTCTTCACAAAGTCCTTGTCCTACAGCCTCTATGTTCTGACTCTCTCCTTGCAGCCCTGGGTACATATGAGTCACAGCATAGCCTGTGCAGGACACTACCTCAGGTCCACTTGGTGCTAGACACCTCTCTCAGACATTGCAGGCCTGCCAATGAGGGGCTGTGCTGATCCGGCACCAAGTTAAAACGATCCTTCTCAAAGAGGGCTTAACCCCTTCCCCGGTGATGCCAGGGGAGCTCTGGGAATGCTGTGGTTTCTAACTGACCTGGCCCTTGAGACTTTGGACTCAAAGATGAGAAGAAGCCAGGGCCAGCAGCTGACTGCTTCCCTAATTTTCCTCTCAAGCTCCCGGTTCCAAAAGCCTTTCCCATTTCTTCCTAGGTGTCTAGAAACTCCCTTCACATAGAGTGCTCTCCACAGCAAAGACTCCTCTCCATTGCTATATGGAGAGAATTTTTAGAATTCAGAAATCTTAACCATAAAACCGACTTCGAATCAAATGATCTTTCTGTTCTAGCTGCTGCAATTTCCCCTTCCTTTTCTGGGGCTTTAAAAAACGTTATGGCTTAAGCTTATACAACAAAAGGGGTACAGAGAAAGAAGCCAGCTAACTCATAAGGGGAAGGTATGTCAGGATGTTTTTCAAATACGCTCTGCCCAAAAAAAATTAAAAGACTTCATCAAAATTTAAAACTTTTATGCTTCAAAGGGGTCTATCAAGAAAGTAAAAAGATAACCCACAGAATAAGAGAAAATATTTGTGAATTGTATATCCGGAATAGGACTTTTACTCAGAGAATGTAAAGAACTCTCACAACTCCACGATGAGAAGACAAATAACATAAAATGAGCTGCGGGTATGAATATACATTTCCCCAAAGAAGATACGGCCAAGAGGCACAGGTAAGACACTCCACATCATTGCTCATTAAAGAAATGTTAATCCAAACCACAATGAGATACCACTACATACCTAGTAGGAGTTAAAATTGAAAAGACTGAAAATTTTGAATGCAGCAAGGATGTACAGTAACAAGAAATCTCATGCATTGCTGGTAGGCTTGTAAAATGGTGCCACAACTTTAGAAAATAGTTTGGCCATTCCTCTAAAAGTTAAACTTAGAATTACCATATAACCCAGAAATTCCACTCTCGGATATAAACCCAAGAACACTGAAAAACTATATCCACACCAAAATTTACACCTGAATATTCATAACAGCATTACTCATAATAACCAAAAGGTGGTAATAACCCAAACACCTATCAACTGATAAACAGATAAACAAAATATGGTATTATCCATACAGTGGAATGTATTCAGCTTTGAAAGGAAGGACATTGTGACATGCTACAACATGGATGAACCATGAAGACATTATGCTAAGTAAAAGAAGCCAGACATGAAAGGTCACATACTGGGGCACCTGGGTGGCTCAGTCGGTTAAGCGTCCGACTTTGGCTCAGGTCACGATCTCATGGTTCGTGGGTTCGAGTCCCGCATTGGGCTCTGTGCTGACAGCTCAGAGCCTGGAGCCTGCTTCGGATTCTGTCTCCTCTCTGTCTCTGCCCCTCCCCGGCTTGTGCTCTATCTCTCTCAAAAATAAATAAACATTAAAATCTTTGAGCCTTTAATTTTTACATAAGAACCAACTGGGCTATAAATGTCATGGTATCTTCTATCTACTTCATACCTAAAGAAACTATGAAACATACATACTCAGGGTATAGTATAGTTTTTCTGTTCAGTTTTTTATGTTTTTTAAAAAATATATTTGAGAGAGAGAGAGAGAGAGAGAGAGCATGAGGATGAGCAGGAGAGGGGCAGAGAGATGGACACAGAATCCGGAGCAGGCTCCAGGCTCCAAGCTGTCAGCACAGAGCCCGACGTGCGGCTCAAACTCACGAACCGTGAAATCGTGACCTGAGCCAAAGTCAGACCTTCAACCAACTGAGCCACCGAGGCACCCCTTTCTGTTCAGTTTTGACATATAACTCACATGCCATAATCTTTCACCCTTTTACAATTTAGTTGTATAATTCAGCTGTTTTTCACATAACACAAAGTTGTGAATCATCACCACTACTTAATTCCACAATATTTTCTTCATTTCAAAAAGAAGTCACATTCCTATTAGCAGTCACTCCCCATTCCTTCCTACCTCTTCCCATCCCCTGGCAACCATTAACCTAGTCTCTATCTCTATGGATTTGCCTAATCTGGAAATTGCAGATAAATGAAATTATTCAGTATGTGACCTTTTTTAAAAATTTTTTTAACATTTATTTATTTGACAGAGAGAGAGAGAGAGAGGGAGAGAGAGAGGCAGTGTGAGAGGGGGAGGGGCAGATAGAGAGGGAGACACAGAATCTGAAGCAGGCTCCAGGCTCTGAGCTGTCAGCACAGAGCCCGACATGGGGCTCAGGCTCACGAACCACAAGATCATGACCTGAGCTGAAGTCAGTTGCTTAACTGACTGAGCCACCCAGACTCCTCAAAGCCTCAAAGATTTTAAACATGAAGACATTTCAGTGTTGATTAGCTGTTTTGTTTTAGGATTTTAAAAATTATTTTTGTCTTTTTTCTCAGTCTGGGGGAAAGAATTCACTTTTTCACCATTAAGAATCATATTAGCTGTGAGCTTTCTGTAGATGCCCCCCCTTTTCTTTAAATCCAATTAAGGAGTGCCTTTCTATGCCTATTTTCTGAGAGTTTTTTTAAATCATGAATGGATGTTGCATATTGGCAAATGCTTTTTCTGCATGCATCCGTGTATATGATCATACACTTTTCTCTTCTTCAGGCTGTTGATATGATGGATTACAATGATTTTCAAACAATCAACAACTCACATATTCCTGAGGTAAACCCTACTCAGCCGTGGTATGACCTTTTTTCATCTATTGCTGAATTCAATTTGTTTATATTCTGTTGAGGGTTTATGTGTTTATGTTCATGAAGGATATTAAACTTCGTGGAAGTTTAAATTGTTGATTTAAGAATTTCTTTTAAAATATAATGTGTAATGCTATACTATTTTCTTTAAGCACTGCTTTAGCTTCATCTCACAAATTTTGTTATATTGTATTTTAATTTTCATTCAGTTCTAAACTTTTTTCTGATTTCCTTTGAGACTTCTACTTCAACCCATAAACTCTTTAGAAGAGTGTTCTTTAATATCCGAGTATTTAGAAAGTTTTCAGTTATCTTTTTGTTTTTTGATTTCTTCTTTAATTCCATTATTTAGAGACCATGCCTTGTATGATTCCAATTCTTTTAAGTTTGTTGAGACCTGTATTATGACCCACTATATGGTATATTTTGGTGAATGTTCCGGGGCACTTGAAAAGAATGTGTACTGTGCTGTTACCGGGTGAAGGTTATATTAAATGTCAATTAGATACAGTCAGTTGATGGTATTGTTTGTTTTTTCTATTTCATTGCTGATTTGCCGTCTACTTATTCTATCAGTTACTTACAGAGCAATTAAATTCTCCACTTATAATTATGAATTTGTCCATTTCAGGGTTTTGGGTTTTTTTTTTAATGTTTTTAATTTATTTTTGAGAGAAAAAGAGACAGAGTGAGAGCAGGGAAGGGGCAGAGAGAGAGGAAGACACAGACTCTGAAGCAGGCTCCAGGCTCTGAGCTGTCAGCACAGAGCCCAACGCAGGGCTTGAACCCACGAACCGTGAGATTATGACCTGAGCCAAAGTTGGATGCTTAACTGATTGAGCCACCCAGGAGCCCCAGTTTCAGGGTTTTTAAAATCAATTTTTGGTTTATACATTTTGAGGTTCTTATACATTTAAGATTGTTATATCCTCTTGGTGAATTGACTCTTTCAGCATTGTTTTTGAGGCAGGGTGCTGTCGAAAGGACCACCAAACGCCGAATCGAAGCGAGGGAAGATTTTTATTTACCGCCGGGCCAAACCTGGTCTCAAGGAGCAGAGAATGGCCCGGAACAAAGGCGGCAGTGAGATTATATAGACAGAATAAGTCATTATTTAGTTAACCAATTACATTCACAGCATTCCATGGTAGCCAATTACATTGTAATACATAGCCGCTAGTTCTTGGTGGGGAACCTACCAATTTAAAGTTCTTTGTTCTTTTAAAATGACCAATCATAGCAGGGCAGTGACTAAGCGATTTTTTTTTTTTTTTTTTTTTTTTTGTAGGCTTGGCCTTGGCTGGATCTTAGTAACCATAGAAAAGGGGTGGGGAAGCGGTTTGCAACAAGTTATCTATTACATTCCATAAGTAAGTTAACCTATTACATTCCATAAGTTAACCTATTACATTCCATAAGTAAGTTAACCTATTACAGTTTTTATCTGTTAATTTTCCATGTAGGATATATCACTACAGAATCTGCAAACACTATAAGGATACTAAAAGAATATAAACAACTCTATGTACATAACTCTATTAACAACTCTCTGTACATAATCTTACTATGTTTGATATTAATGCAACCACCTCCAACTTTCTTTTCACTATGTTTTCAAGGCATATCTCTTGCATCCTTTTACTTTTTATCTTTGCACTAATTTGAGCTGAGTTTCTTGTAGGTAACATACACTTGGATCTATTTTTTGATCCATTCTGACAATCTCAATTCTCTAATTGGTGTGTTTAAACCCTTTATATTTAATGTAATTGTGCACGTTATCAGATTTAGGCCTACTATTTCCTCTGCTTTTGATTTCCTGACTTCTTTTGAATTATTTGAAATTTTTAGTAATTTTAATATATGATGGAGTTTGTACTTTTTAGTAGTTACAATACATACTTAACTTTTTATATACTACTAGTAATAAATATTTTACCACTTCAAGTAGAATATAGAAAACTTACCACTATAAAGTCCATTTGTCCTCCCATTTTCTGTTATATATTTTATATATCTACAAACACTGGAAACTCCATCAAACCATATTATAATTTTTTTCATCATGTTAAATGTAGTCTTTAATCCCTGTCACCTATTTCACCCATTCCCTCCCACCCACCCCACTCTGATGACCATCAGTTTGTCTCTATAGTTAAGAGTCTTTTTCTTGGTTTGTCTTTTTTCCCCTCTGCTCGTTTGTTTTGTTTCTTAAATTCCACATATGAGTGAGATGACATGGCATTTGTATTCCTCTGACTTACTTTGCTAAGTCATATGACCAGGGGGGCTTGAGGGGACTGTCATGTAAGGATGGTTTCCCTGGGTCACTTTGCTCAGATCTCCAAGTCAGGCTCCCTGGAACCACATCAATCTCCAAATAGAAATGGAGTGTGTGGATAGTGCCTGACATTGTTTTTTCTCAGTGTTGTCTACTATTCCTTTCCCTTTTTTTTTTTCAACTATTCCCTTCTTTTGAGTCACTTTACTTGGTAAAGCTATTTCATTGATGAATTTGCAAATATCTACTGGATCTGAAAATGCTTTACAAATTGAAAAAGCTGGACAAATCTAAGAGATCATTACTATTGTTACCGGCAAGCAGTAGTCAACTGAGACACATCAGGATCCTCCTCATTCACCATGTTTTAGGCACACTGGCATTTTTTTTTTTTTCTTTTCCAGAAACACAACAAGTTTGTTTGGGCCTTATGATCTTTATATATACCATGTTTGTTCCTCTTTCTCTGGAATTTTACCTGGATCTCTTTTAACGGCTTTTCTCATCCTTGAGGCCTCAGAAACATTTCCTGACCTTCCTGTACCCAATCACCACGTGACTTTCTTCAAAACATATATTAACTATCTGAAGTTATTTTGTTCATTTGCTTGCTTACTGTCTTACTCCCCAAACCAGAACTTCATGCAGGCAAGGACTTGCTGTCTCCTTCACAGACACAGAGCTTGACACACATTAGATACAGAGTAGATGTGTGTTCAAAGAATGAAAGAACAAATGATTAAGTGTAGCATCTCCACCCACCAAGTGGGTGTAAAATGTGTCTCAAGTAATTGATGATTTTACAAATGACTAGCTTTTTAAAAAAATGTAAATTGGAATATATTCAAGGTTATCCTTATAACCGTAATCTCTTTTCAGTCACTTCTTTCTGGAGAGGAAGAGAAGGGTAGAATGAGTCTTAGCTATTTTGAAACGAGTGTAATTTGTATCGTGGCTCCTCTGTGCCAATTTAGTGTGCATCAGAATTACCTGTGCGTTTACCTCACACTGCAGGTAACCACCCACAGAGTTCCTGATGCAGTGAATCTAGAGTGTGGGTTCAAGAATTTACATTTCTAAGAAGTTCCCAGATAATGCTGATGCTACTGGTTGGAGAACCACAGTTGGGGAACAGCTGGCACAATCCAAATAGGCAACAAATTTTAAAGTAGGGTTAGCAGCTGTGGCTATTTTGAATTACTGTAGTGCTTGACTCCACATGTTTTTTGGCTTTCATTAAAATCCATGTATATCTATAGAAGTGTGTCCCCTAAGTCAAAATATCTGTCTTATGTGTTTCAAAAGATCAAAGATTCAGGATCAAATGCTGCCATAGAACATTTAGGGCCATTTCCATCTTAGAGTACAAGTGTTAAAGTCATTCATCTAAACATATCCCAAATTTACCAATCTATTTCAATCTATTCTTTCAATATACAATTATTATTATTATTATATTTCATGCTGACTACTAGAATAGCTTCCAAAATGGCTCTTTAAAGTAAAGTGATCCATGACATTTTCTAAATGCAAATCCAATGCTGCTACTCGGTTATATAAAACGCTCAGCAGTCCCCATCTTCTCAAGTCGACTGTCTTTAACGCACCTGACTTGACGTGGTCGCTGTCTGCCTCGCAGCCCCATCTCATACCACTGCTCTCCACCCAGTTCCTCAATCTCAGATAGCAAACTCCCTCCCACCACGGGGTCTTACCACATGCTGTTCTTTCAGGAAAATTCCTTCCCTCCTAACTCCTACTCTTTCTTCAGAGCTCATCTTATGTCATTTCTTCAAGAAAGCCTTTCCAATTGTTCCCAGGCTAGGTCAGTTTCCTCCGTTGCATGATCCTACTGAACTTTGTTCCATTCCTTCAAAGCACTACTGCTTTTTTTTGGGGGGGGGGGGGGATCATGACTGTTTTTACACACCAGTGTATCCTTAGTGCCTAGTACAGCACGTTGTAAATGCTCAATAAATATGTTGGATGAAATTTAAAATGTACGCTTATTTGCTCAGTCCCTACTATGCACCAGATCCTGTGGTAAGCCCCTAGAAGATACAGAGATGAGTAAGAAAGATGCTTCAATTTAAGGAACTCCAGGCCAGTTAAGAGCAATGGATATGGGGGGAAAAAAAGAGCAATGGATATGGTATGGACTTTGCAGACAATTTCTGCAATACAGTGGCAGTGGCTATATGAGAGGAACAAAGTGTTTTTGGGAGTCAATTGGAAGTAGGACAGATCAATTGCAAATGCAGAAATCCATTCAACATATACATGAATGAAAATGCAGTTCTCACTATGCGTTATGCACTACTCTGTTTTAGGTGGTTGAGATTATTGTAAGAGTCTTACAGATGGGCAATACAAGGCAGGGGACGGCCAAATAAACGTGTCCAAAGTCACACAGCTACTATAGCAGGAAAGAGATTTGAATCCAGGCAGCCCGCCTGGCTCCGATCTTCATTACAGGAAAAGCCTCGTGGAAGAGGTGGCAATTAATCCAGGCTTGAAGGATTTGCGTACGTGTTAAACGGAACGGTCATTCCAAGCAAAATCCGGGAAATACGCGCCTAATTATGAGTTTAGCATCTTCCTTTGCCCACAGGCCCAATAAACAGCAAGAGGAATTTCACAAGAGGACCGGATAAAAAGCAAAGAAAAAAACCGAACTTCTGGCTACGGTGAGTAGCGGAACTGTTTCCATGGAAACAGTAACCGGCTCCCAGGTAGGTGAGATCTCGCGGTGCTTGAGCCGGCGGAAGTGACGTAGGGCCGCGGTTGAGGCCCTGTGGTGGATCGCCGCGGCCCCTCCTCCCAGAGCAGCCGCCTTTTCCCGCGTGAGCTGCATCTGCTGCTCTGGCCGCCGGGGGGAAACATGGCGTCTGCCCTGGAGCAATTCGTGAACAGTGTCCGACAGCTCTCGGCTCAAGGTGAGGCCCTGGGCGCCCAAGCTGGGCCGGGGCGGGGCTCCCGGGCCCCGGGGACGGGCTTGCATCCCCAGCCGCCAGCGCGGACGGCTGGGACGTCCCTGTTGGTCCCGAGCCTCGACTCCGGGGCTGGTCTCCGGGTTGAGGCGCTTAGACCAGGGAGGGATCGGGCGCGGCTGAGTTCGAGCAACCCTCTCGCGCTCTCGGTCTTCGTTGCTCTCGTCTGCCGGCCAGAGTGTTTGGCCACCTGGCTACCTCCCCTCCCTGGGGCCGCCTGGACCCTCCTCCCCCCAGCCCGGGCCCCTTCCACCCGGGCGCTTCGCTTGACAGTTTTGGGGGCGGCAACTTCCGCTGGACGCCTTCCTGAGCGCCCGTTGGTCGCTTCAGCCTCCCTTGCCTGCGGTGATTGGTGCACCGCCGCGTCTGTCCGGGGCCGCCTGGCCACCTCCGGCCTAGGCCGCGGGCAGCGGGCGCGAGGCGAGTCCTTTCTGGGTACCTTGGCCCGGAGGCTCGCCTTGGCCGGCCGGCGCGCCCTCGGGAAGCCTCCGCGCCTATTTTAGTCCTGCTGAATGCCGAGGGAGCTCTCTCTCGTAGGGCTTCATTTCCAGGGGTAGAACTGTGACCAATATTAACTTAAATTTTCATGCTCTTTGGTTCATTCATCTCATCACCTGAATATGGAGCGCTGGACTCCGAATTAATTAGCTGCAGGCTGTGAAGGCCCCTTTAACCACCCTGTTTCTTCATTTCTAAAGTAATAAGTTCACACTTCAGAGAGTTGTTGGGATTGAATTAGAGAAATCATGTAAAAGCACTTGAAACTGTACCTATTATATCAGGTGCTATAGATACAGTTGCAAATTATTGCTAACAGCTGTTAATTATAAGCTTCTAGGAGCTGCATGACCTTGGATAAGTCACCTTTAATCTCTCGAGTCTCTAACTCCATTTGTAAAAATGGAGGGGTGCAGTTTACCTCACTGTTGCAAGTCAACTGACCGGGTATGGAGCCATGCTTCATGAAACACTTATCCTTTCCCTTATTACCGATAGAAACTAGGTTCACAGGTAAGGCACAGACTTGCAGTTTCTATGAATGAAGGAACCATTCATTCATTCATGCCACAAACACTTGGTTTCTGCTTCCTGGGGTGTTGTATGGTTATTTAGATTTGGGTTGAAATCCTGACAGTCACTTCTTGGGCCAGTTTTCCTATTTACAAAATGGGACTGGGACTATTTAGCATCAGGTGAGATGCTTACCTGGAAAGCTCTGTATGCATGCTCTGCAAGTCATTGCTTTAGGGACAGTCAGGCAGAGATAAACAGGATACTTTCACTGCCTCTGGCTTCTGGGCCTCATGCTCAGTGCATAGTAAATGTTTATGAGGTTTCGGTTTTTTCTGCACTTACTCAGAGTTTCCTAACATGGACCTTAAGTGAAGGGAATTTCATAATTTCCAGCTTTCTTTGATTAGAGGGAATTTCATTGGCCACATCTTTGGGCTCATGTCAGATGCACCCTGTGGCACCGCGTTTACTGTAAATTCTCTCCTTGGCCCACAGTAGTTAACTATCTTATGATTTCATAGTTTAAGTCTCAACTCTGCATTGGTTATTTAATTGGGAGGAAATAATGGACTGAAATGTTTATTGCTGTGTGGTTTGTATCATTGTATTTATAGAGTAGTGAGCAAAAAGGGGGGGAGAAATTATTTAACTAGAAGGAGCTATTTCATATTTACCAGTGAGATTTGTAATAAAATTATGGTATTTCCCTGTTCAACTTACGTTATCATGAGAGATAATACCTAATCAGATCACAGATTTTTTTATTCCTGTTTTGCAGTGCATGTGATAATAATAGTATATTTCTTTATTTTTGGTAAAAATTCTGTATAGTACAGAATCTTCAGAAACGAAATTACCAAAGTTCCTAGCTGCAGTCACTTGGATTTTAAATTGTTTTGTATTTATGTGCAGTTTTTTTTTTATTTTTTATTTATTTTTGAGAGAGAGAGAGGGAGACACAGAATCCGAAGACAGGCTCCAGGCTCTGAGCTAGCTGTCAGCACAGAGCCCGACGCGGGGCTCAAACCCACAAACTGTGATATCATGACCTGAGCTGAAGTCGGACGCTTCACCGACTGAGCCACCCAGGCGTCCCTGCAGTTTTTTTTGTTTGTTTGTTTTGTTTTGTTTTTGATAAGGGAAAAAAAATCCCTCAGCTATTAAATAGAAATAGTGGATATGTATAGCTTGAAGTTCAAAATGTTAGAGAAGTATAAAGGAGGAAACTTAAAAAGTTGTTGCCCATGCCCTTATATGAATTTTGTTTAATGTTTGTTTATTTTTGAGAGAGAGAGAGCAAGAGGGAGGGTGTGAGCCAGGGAGGAGCGGAGAGCGAGGGAGACACAGAATCTGAAGCAGGCTCCAGGCTCTGAGCTGTCAGCACAGGGCCCTATGCAGGGCTCAAACCCCCATACCATGAGATCATGACGTGAGCTAAAGTTGGATGCTTAATCAACTGAGCCATCCAGGCGCCCCTGCCCATGCCCTTATATAAACCCCGTACATACCACCACCACCAGAAAGACAGCTAGTGGGATTTGGAGGTATAGAGTGTGGCCATGGTGTCTCAGAATAACCCATCAAAGTCAGTGAGTCTACTTCAGAGTACCAATTCAGACCTAATTAGATAGTATACCTTAGTTGTGAAAACATAACATTGTGCTATGGGGGCAAAGTCAGCGGATCAATTAGGGGATTAATTAACAGGCTGTTGATTGATTGGCTGGTAAGTAAGCACTGTGTTCTGAAACTGGAGATATGAGACAGCCTCTTCTGAGTTTATGTTGAATTAGCTAACAACCACAATCCTAGGTGATGCAGAGAGAACATATTTTTCAGGTTAGCTGGGGAAGGCTGTAAGATGAAGGTCTGAGAGCTGATTGCTGAATGAAGCGTGTGAGTCAGGTAGCGGAAGACCCAGGAGAGCAGAGTGAAGGAAGGAACACCAAGCTTGGAGAACAGGATGTGTAGAGGCATAGAATGTTGCATGAATTTTGTGAGCTTGGTGTGACCAGAGAGCGTGTGAGTTGGGGAGGAAGCAGGAGATGCAGCAGCCTCTTACCAGGCTGAGGCATTTGGACTTCTTAAAACCATTGGAGTAATTTGATTGGATTTTACATTTTGGAAAGAGCATACAAGCACCAATATGAAATATGGGTTGGAGGCAGGGGAGAGAGAAAGGAATGGAGCCAAGAGACTTAGGAAGTAAAATTAAAAGTAAAATCATATTTGGTGGCATTTTGGTTACAGAGAAGGAGATGAGGGGGTGGTGATAGTAATGTGTACATTTCTGGCTTGGGGAATGGAAGAGGGAATGGAGGAAAAGTAGAAACTTTCAGGGGCCAGAGAGAAATAGGTGATCTAGTTTTGAGTCAAGGCCATTTCCCTTCTCTGACCCTGCTGAGTCCTCATCTAAAATGAAGGAAATACAGGAAATCATCTTTAGGTTATTTGCTCTGAGGAATGAAGTCTGTGGGGAGAGGTTCTCTACTTTGGTTAGTGCTGTAACCAAATGATAGTGTTATTCCTGTTTTCCAGGGCAAATGACTCAGCTTTGTGAACTGATCAACAAGAGTGGGGAGCTCCTTGCAAAGAACCTGTCCCATCTGGACACTGTGCTCGGGGCTCTGGATGTACAAGAGCACTCCCTTGGCGTCCTTGCTGTTCTGTAAGAGGCATCTTCCTGTATAGTTTTGTGCTTGCTGAACCTGAATGCTAAGCCCTTTCTGGCTAGAGGGGGTTTTGGTGTAGAAAGTAAACCATGTAACCAACACCGAGCTCTTTTGCACAATTATAAAGTCAAGTCATCATAGTTACATTTTACTCATTGTAGCAAATCCTTGCTTGTTATAATTTCAATTTTGTTATTTTTAAATTCTGTTTATACAAATTTTGAAATTTATTTAAAAAAATAAATGACCATCTCAGTTGTGGGGACTATAGTTTGCATTTATCTGAATACTTCTATTCACATAATCCATCGGATTGTCCACATTTTCTAACTTGGAAAGAAACTAGGGAAGGGGGATGGAATAGGACACAGTGGAATATGTCGAGTGAAATTACCGGTGATCCCACACAACATTGCTTCAGATTCTCTTCAAACAAGTTCAAGCTGTTTAAGTCCAAATTACATAGAACTTATTTCAGTTGGGGTTCCTTGTAACTCTGTGTGCTTGACCGAATTCTTTTCCTTTTCATGTTTTAGTATTGGAAATTGGGATGTTATGGTTGTCATGAAAGTTGAAGCAATGCAAACAAACCGAGAGGAAACTGACTTCATGCGAGGGCTGGCTTCACTGGTGCAGGGACCCCAAAGATGTGTCAGGAATAGAGTTTAGAGAAGAAACTTGGTCAGAATGAAAGGGTCAAGGGCGGAGCCCTACCACACAGTAGCCACTAGCCACATGTGGCTATTAAAATGTAAATTAATTAAAATTAAAGCTTCAGTTCCTCTGTTGCACTAGCCACTTGTCAAGTCAGTAGCCACCTGTAGCTGCTGTGTTGGACAGGACAGGTACAGAACATTCCAACCATTGCAGCAAGGTTTTGGATGGTGCTGGCAGGTAAAGACGTTTGCTGGCTAAAAAAATGGGTGGCATGCATGCAAGTGAGGTAAGGTACATGACAGCGAAGCTAGAAGGCATTTTACTGTTGTATATCTGTAAAAGAAAATCTGGAGAGAACCGAGCTTGTTTCCGAATTATGCTCTTCCAATTACAAGCTGTGGGGTCCTGAGCTTCCTATTTTTATTTAAAAATGGAAATCACAATGCTGTGCTTACCTCGTGTGAAGCCCAAATGAGCTCGTTTGAGATGCATTTTGATGAGAAAGTTCAATTACAGATGTGAGGTGACATTGTTAAGTCAAGTAATACTACAGAGACCAAAGGACAAATGCAAATATGTAGGAGAAATTGGGTTCAGGCAGTAATATCCATTTTGTTTATCTTGAGGTTAGTTTCAACAATTCTTTAAAAATAATAATAATAAAAGAAGAGCTGGAAGTTTACCTGAGTGGTAGTAGCTTATCTGATTTCTTCCCCAAAACTGGTCTCTGGCCCCCTCTCAGAGTGTTTGTGGAAAGGCCCCATCTGTGTGCTCAGGGTGGATCATCTGTGTCCTGCCTCTTACCTCCCCTGCTCCTCTGCCCTGCGCATCAGCGAGGTCTTTCTCCCACACGGACCTCACCACCCCCTGAAGCACAGCCACAGACTCCAGCCAGTCCGGACCTCTCAGGCCTTGTGCCCCTTCAGTCAGTTGTCTTCAGAGCAAGAAAAACAACAACTGTTGTGTGTGTGTGTGTGTGTGTGTGTGTGTGTGTGTGTATTTTTTTAATGGTTGTTTATTTTTGAGAGAGAGAGAGAGAACACGAGTTGGGGAGGAACAGAGAGAAAAGGAGACACAGAATCCAAAGCAGGCTCCAGGCTGTGAGCTGTCAGCACTGAGCCCATCGTGGGGCTCGAACCCATAAACCGCGAGATCATGACCTGAGCCCAAGTCGGACGCTTCGACTAAGCCACCCAGGTGCCCCAAGAACTGATTTTTAAATGACTAAATAGCTCTAACCACATGGGAGCTCAAAAGAAAACTGGTTTTGAAAACTTTGGGTTAAAAGTTTATGTTCAGTTCCTTCATGAATATTAGACAACCTGATATTTAGCCTCATTTAATGGAGTTTTCTTTTTAGAAAATTCTTTTTTAAGCATATTTTTCTCAGCCTTCATGTGAGTCTGTGTTCTGTGCCTTGACTGTACAAAGAACCAGCCCAGTCCCAAAGACTCTGTTTCTCAGTTTTTAAAAATATCAGTGACTCATTTACTTTCATGGAGCACTGGAGATAGGATGAACTTCTGGCCTCAGTTGCTTCTTCGTTTTCCCTTGTAAAATATCAGGAGGAATTGATTCTTTTCTCTTTATTCCAGATTTGTGAAGTTTTCCATGCCCAGTGTTCCTGACTTCGAAACCTTATTCTCACAGGTTCAGCTTTTTATCAGCACTTGTAATGGGGAGCACATTCGATACGCAACAGACACTTGTAAGCCAACTAACATTTTGTTATTTCCCACCGAATGCATTTTGCCTGTGTAGTCATTGATGTTGTCAACATTTTGTCATTGCCGTCTCTAGTTGCTGGGCTTTGCCATCAGCTGACAAACGCACTTGTGGAAAGGAAACAGGTAAGCAATGTTAGTCAGGTATTTTAAGAACTCTCTGACGTACTGTGAACTCATTTGTTAAGGTTCCAGGTTAGTACTGAGCATCCTAACAGATCTATGTGGTCGCCAAGTATTTGCTGTGAGGACCGCTGGCTCCTACATCAGAGGAGGCCTCTGAGATGCAGGCCGTAAGGGTGTCGGGAGGCTGCTGGCGGTGCTGGATGTTTCTGGAACTACCATTCTAGTGCCCTTTATGTAGTAATATACTGGGGTTTTGTTTGCTCAAGCTTTGAACTTTTCATTATGACATTTTAGCTTTACAATATGAAGAATCCCCATGTACCTTTCACCCAGATTCCCCAGATGTCAACATTTTACCCCATTTACCGTTTTCTCTCTCTCTTTTGAGCCATTGGAAAGAAAATTGCAGATATGTTGCCACTTACCCTGAATATTTCAATGAGTGTTTCCTAAAAATTAGGACATTCTCTTATATAACCACAACACAATGATCAATATCAGGAGATGAGTGTTGATACAATCTTTTAAACAAATGTGGCCTTATTCAGATTTTGCCGCTTATTTCCCTAATGTCCTTTACAACAGAAGAAAATCTCAGATCATGAATTCCATTAGGTTGTCCTGTGTCTTTCATCTCCTTTAATCTGAAACAGTTCTTTAGTCTTTCTTTAACTTTTGGGATATTGACACAAGTTATAATTTGGGGTTTTTAAAATTATTATTTGAAATTGAACTTTAAGATAGGGCTTGGAAGGAGACCAGACAGAACCATTTGGGATTTTGTAGGAATATTAAACAAATTGTGGTTTGAAAAAGATGGTTAAAAAAAATCTTTATTGAAAATCCCCATGTAAGTTATTTAGCTATATATATATATATATACATATATACTTTCTTTAATGTTTATTTTTGAGAGCGAGCGAGCGAGTGAGCAAGCAGGGAGGGGCAGAGAGAGAGGGAAACAGAATCCAAAGCAGGCTCCAGGCTCTGAGCTGTCAGCACAGAGCCCTATGCAGGGCTCAAACTCATAGACTGTGAATCATGACCTGAACTAAAGTCAGACACTCAACTGACTGAGCCACCCGGGCGCCCCTTATTTAGCTATTTTAGAGTCTTATCTCCTGTTCAGAAACTGACTGCCTCACTTGAAACTTGGTCTTTGTTATTTATAATCAGGGCGAGAAATGATCTGTTTATAACATGATATCAGTTTCAATAGTCATTTATTATCCAGTAAGAGATGGTGGTGTTGGAGAGAATTTACGGATAATATCTAGACTGCCCTGTGGGAAGTGGCCAACATCATTAGCCACAGTTAAGCTTAATAATGCATAGGCTCTTTCTTGTAAATGATTTGGAAATTTTTTGTTTGTTTCAATGTAAATAAAATGAACTGTTGAGAAAGTAATACTGGTTTTGATTATTGATCTTTACTTTAAAAAAAAGGTTTATGATCTAAAAAATGATGCTGAATTACTCTAAAATAGCATAAGAAACAGCTTAAGAAAGAAAGCATTTTCTGACGGAATAGGGACAGACATTTTCTGAAAGAGTATGGAAACCTCATATTGTTATTTAAAGGAACCTATCAATTAGTGTTATTTTTTATTTGTAAGTGACAACATAAGATCCAATGTGCTGCCATCTTTGAGAACTTGTCTGAAAGAGATGTCATTTCTGACAGCCCCTGCGAGGAATCGGCATCCTGAAGCAAGCCATAGACAAGATGCAGATGAATACAAACCAGCTGACCTCAATACACGCCGATCTCTGCCAGGTAAGCAACGGGAGTGTGAGTTACACGGAGTCACAGGTAGAAGGTGGCCGTGGGCTTGCTCAGTAAAGGGGAGCCATTTGTAATGGGTGCTCTAGAAGTCGAAATGTGTAGGGACGGTATTAGGGAATCTGCGGCTGGCTGCTACTGAACGCAAACTATAGAATGGGGCTCAGCCAGTAGGTTTGTGATATGAGTAAACAGAGCGGTTAATGATGGTGATGTTAAAAAGGCCCCAAGTTACTTTTACTTTATTTTACGTGGTTCAAAATCCAGAAGGCAAAAGGGAAGGTATGTAATGAAGTCTCCCTACCACCCTGCTCATTAGCCACCCATCTCTTCTTTCCAGAGGAAATCAGTGTTAGTATTTTGTGTATCCTTCCAAAGATATTTTATACACATATAGGCAAATATGTGTGTTTTTCTCTCATTTTTTTATACCAATAGCAATAATCTGTATGAATGCGTATGTACATTGCGTTTTCCTGCTTGATGTATCTTGGAAAGGACTCCATATCAATATTTTACAGCTACAGGTTATTCCATAATCCTCTGGGGTTTAACCAGCCCCTGTGGGGTATGGATTGTTTCTTTAATTACATGGTACCTGGATTATCCCAAACACATGTTCTAGTTTCACATCTAGGTGCTTTCTTTTTTCTTTTTAAAGAAAACTTTGATGCCTGAGGTATGAGGTAGACACAGTGAAGTGCATTCGTCTTAATCATACGGCTCTAAGCGTGTACCTATACGCACAGCTGGGCCGCATCATCCAGCTACAGGACGCTGCCGTGCGCTTGCTGTCTGGAGTTTGAGCTGAGCAATTCCCTACGCTTACAGAAATGATTCAGAAATCGGAAAAGAAATAATTAAAGAAAAACTGCCATTTTGTCATACCGTGTTGGTCTGTTTCTGTTATGCTAATTCAGAAAGAAAAAGAACTCACTAGTTTGCATCTGTAAGCTGAGTGGGTACTAGGTGGTGCTTAGGTGGGCTAGGTAATAGCTGAGCTTTAATTCATCTGTGGAGTACTTCATCTCATGGCTGCTTAGCCTTTTATAAAGACATGCTATGTTATTCTGAATGCTTAGGAAAACGGAGTAATGTGTCAACACTTAGAACATTTTTAATCAGTAAGATGGTTTAAAATATTTTCTTGAGGGGCACCTGCGTAGCTCAGTCAGTTAAGTGTCTAACTTTGGCTCAGTTCATGATCTTCCAGTTCATGGGTTCAAGCCCCCACATGTAAGTGCAGAGCCTACCTAGGATTCTTTCTCCACCTCTCCCTCACTTGCTCACTCTCTCTCAAATAAACCAAAAAAAAAAAAAAATGTTTTCTTGAACTTTCTGTAATCTGTGAATATGCTCCTTCTGCTAAAGCCTGCCAAGTACAATTAAAATGATGATTTGATGTAAAATTTTTCACAGCTTTGTTTGCTGGCAAAATGCTTTAAGCCTGCCCTTCCGTATCTTGATGTGGACATGATGGATATCTGTAAAGAGAATGGAGCCTATGATGCAAAGCACTTTCTATGTTACTATTATTATGGAGGGATGATCTATACCGGGCTGAAGAACTTTGAAAGAGCACTGTACTTTTATGAACAGGTAATCATCTATCTCAATGCCCCTGAGATTTTGTGACCGAAGAAGGGCACAGTTGGCCTGGATTGATCTTGGGCCTCTGAGTTTCAGGTGGAGGTCCTTTCAAAGACCGTTTGTTTGTGATCATCATGTAAATGGTGGTAAACTGTCCTTAAGTTGAAAGGCAATAGCAGTGGAGGGAAGACCACTAATGAGTAGGGTCTGATCAAGGTTTTGTCACTTAATACCCTGTCTGATTCAGGTTAAGTTCTGTACATCTCCTGACCTTTTAGCTTCCTTTGCACAAAGAGAAGAGATTGAGCTGAATGATCTTTGAAATGTCTTTCTGTTCTAAAGTAAAACATCTTAATGGTTCAAAATTCAAGGGTATTGAGCATACAGTGGAAAGCCCTTTCCCTACTTATGTGATGGCCCCTGGTTTGTAGTGACCTATATAGTGCATAATTTGGTAGAATGTTTTAGAGGCTGAAAAGAGATACAATATTGGCTAATATAGTATTTTAAGAAATTTGTCAGAGGTTTAATATTTCTTATATTCCTATCACATATTAAAACAAAGGATATTCTAAGCCTGGAAGGAGCTCACGATTTAGTTGAAAATGCTAACACATAAATACACATGCACGTATCTCTGACTGAGCATTGCCTCTGTGAGTGGGGATCTAGGGAAGTGTCACCAGAAGGTGCTGTTGGGCAGGAATGATGTCTTTAAAACTTGGCTAGCTCAGTCGGTAGAACATGCAACTCTTGATCTTGGGTCGTAAGTTCAAGCCCCATGTTGGGTGTAGAGCTTACTCAAAAAAAAAAGAAAGGGGATGTGCCTAGTCAAGTAAAACCTTCAAGGCTAATTCTCTTTAAGAGTACATAGTCATTAGTTTTAGTTCTTCAGAAAATTATAAACATATTTCATAGCCACTGGGTGAATGATTTTATAGCCCAGTATAATAGTGACAACATACTGAAGATCCAGAAATATCAAGATGATGAGGGCATTGAAAAAGGCAAGAAAGTATATAATGCACTGAGAAAAATATTTCTATCACACATAATTAAAATTTTAAAAGCAAAACATTTTTGATACAGAAAGGAGCATTTTAGCTGAAAATCTGTTTATACTCGGGTTTTGCCCTGACAGGCATTGTCTAGTGTTAGTGTACTTCATGCAACTGTGTTTTAATAATATACATGAAGCTATAGATGGTATTAGTACCTTAGTTTCAGAAGGTGATACAGATTTTTTACTGCTTAAAAAAAAAATCCAAAAGAAGGATATACTTTCTGGAAAAAAATCAGATCATTCAGCATTACGTAAAGCAAAAAGTGAAAGAAAGCAACTTCATATTCTCATATCACACCACATGTTGACCTACTTAGTTTACTGGTCCTCGGTTGGTGTGAATGTAAGTTAATTGCGATATTTCACTCTTAAAGCAGTGTTGTGTAGAAATCATTCTATGTGTGAACATTTGCACTTATTTGAATGTT
Organism: Cryptoprocta ferox; assembly: GCA_028646485.1. Taxonomy (NCBI): domain Eukaryota; kingdom Metazoa; phylum Chordata; class Mammalia; order Carnivora; family Eupleridae; genus Cryptoprocta; species Cryptoprocta ferox. The sequence goes on from CM053565.1 coordinate 11,107,779, forward strand.
TCTGAAGAATCTCAAAGGAGCACCTTACAGGCTCAGTGGTTTGGGTTTTGATTTGGAATGTTTGAGCTGATTTGGGTACAATAATTTTCATGTCTCTCTGACCTTCATAAATCCGGGTAAAAGAGAGTGGAAAGGCAGCCACAGAAGGGGAGAAGACATTTGTAGATCTCTGATAAGAGACTTGCAGCCAGAATGTACAAAGACCTCTTACAACTCAACAGTAAAAAACTAAAATTTAAAAATGGCCAATGAAGAGACGTTTCTCCAAAGAAGATACACAAATGGCCAATAAATACATGAAAAGATACTCCTCATCATTAGTCATCAAGGACATGCAGATCACAACCACAATGTGATACCACTACGACGGCCAGAATTAAAAAGAGACGGCCAACAATCACGAGCATTGACGAGCAGATGGAGAATTGGGGATTGTCATGACTGCCAGTGGGACTGTGAAACGATGCAACCACCGGGGAGAACAGTCTGCAGCTCCTCAAAGTGTTAAACATAGAGTTTCCACCCTGCCCAGCAGTTCTACTCCTAGGAATATACCTGAGAGAAATGAAGACAAATGTCTACCCAAAAACACATACACTGATGTTCGTGGCAGCTTCACTCTGAGTGGCCACGAGGTGAGACAACCCAGATGTTCATCAACTGAGGATGAATAAACAAAATGTGGTCTGTCCATACAGTGGGATATCATTCAACCATAAAATGGAATGACGCACCAATACCTGCTGCAACACTGAAGAACCTTGAAAACAAAGAGGCCAGTGACAGAAGACCACAGATTTATGATGCCATTTATATGAATCGTCCAGAATAGGCAGATCCGTAGAGACAGAGTGGCATAATGGTTGCCTGGGGCTGGAGGGAGGAGAGAATGAGGAATGAGCGCTAGTCATGTGGTGGGATGAAAGCCTCCTGAGATTAGGTAATGGTGATAGTTGTACGGCACGGTGAATATGCTGAAAGCCACGGAATAGTATACTTTAACAGGATAATTTTATAGCAATGGAATCATATCTCAAGACATCATTAAAAATACTAATAAGGCATGAAATGTAAGAATTGTTTTTTAATTAAAGTGATACATGTGGCCGATTGATTGCCCTTTCTGCCCTGCTGTGCTCTCTCTTCTCTTGCTCAGGCTATAACTACTCCTGCCATGGCGGTCAGTCATATCATGTTGGAATCGTATAAAAAGTATATTCTAGTTTCTTTGATATTACTTGGAAAAGTACAACAGCTACCAAAATATACGTCTCAAATTGTGGGTAGATTCATTAAGGTGAGTTTTTTAAATTGATTCATAGGTGACATGTTAAGTAATAAGGAAATTATAATGATACATAATTCTGTGATTCTATTTTGTAATTTTATTTTATAATGATTTGGCTCTTTGAGAGCTTCAAGTTAGGAGACATTTAATAAATTTAATAGTGGACATTATTGTCTAGGAGCTGCAGTTCTTGCAGAATCTCTGACTCTTACTCCAGTCCATACCCTCTGATCACTGATTGGGGGGGAATGTTATTAGAAATCTGTTTTCAAACTTTTGCTCTGAGTAGTTATTGCCATAGATGCCTAGGCTCCTGTAAAGGTTGATGTTGTTGTTGTTGTTGTTGGTTACAGTTTAGCAAAAGTACTGGAAAGGCAGTGCTGATTTTATTGAACTTCATCTGCCCAAGTGTTAGGAAATCTTACTAGAGCCCCTGAATGAAAACCACAAGTTCTGCTCACTCAACTTTTGTTTCCACTGAGGACCTAGCTTTGGACCACATTAAAAAGTTAATTATTAGGAAAAAAAAATTTTTTTTAAATACATCCTCATGGTTTAGAATAAAATTGGGCAGTGTCAAAAGGTTATGCGGTCACAGTCATTTGGATTACAATTTTAACCCTGTTCTTCGTACAGAACTCAGAATTTCAGAGTATCAATTTGAAAATCTTCCTATTGAGAAGATTTTTATACTGTCTGGTTGCAGACAGCCCCGTATCCTTCACTGAGGAGCCCTATTTTGGTTCTCAGGGCTCTGGGCTGCCTAGTCACAGATGAGGGAGGAAAGGGAGGTCCCTTTGGAAGAGTAAGAGGCAGGGTAAGTTTAGGGTAGCCATTCTCAGATCATTTGGGAGAACTCCCATAGTCCTGTGTGGTGGCCCCTGAGCTGGCCTGTTGCAGGAAGAATAGTTGTGTAAGGTGACCTCTTCATGACTGCAGGGTGTCCTTCATAGCATTCGTGGTTTATGAGGCCAGCATTCATGGTGAAGAACACAGACTTCCGAGTAGAGAAGCAGATTTGAATCTGCTTTCCACCTGTGCTCCTCATGACCGCCCCACATTCTCTTGGATCTCTCCCCCAATGTCCTAATATTTCAAATAGAGGATAATGTATATACAATGCCTAAAGCAGCTCAGGCTCTTAGGAGGTCCTCAGCCGCTGTTGTTTCTCTTGCTCCTATCTTTTTTCTTCTTGTCAAAAATAGCAGGTGGTTCTGTTGCATCTGGTGAAGGTTGTGTGTGTATGAGACAGGAAGTGTGCAAGAGAATTGAGAATGACAGGGATTTTGCCTTCTTTTTTCTCCCAGGGTAATATGTATCAATAGGAGAAGAGAAAAAAGACACACATGCATTTATTAAGTGCAGTGTCCTTTCACCTGCTATGCCATTATTTGCTCTGAAATAACAAAGGTTTTTTGACAATGCATCACTCCATAGTAAATTTCTATCTTTGGTCTTAAGAACTAGGCATTTGCTTTGGGTAAATTACAACTCTTAGGTAATAATAAAGGATATTGAATATACTTGCACACAATATAATACCATGTTTTCTTTTGCTTCCTATACAAATTTTATATCTCTAACGTTTTCATCTGATTTTTTCCCACCTTTAAACCTTCAGCCTCTTAGCAATGCATACCACGAGTTAGCACAAGTTTATTCAACCAATAACCCCTCAGAACTCCGCAACCTGGTGAGCAAGCACAGTGAGACTTTCACTCGTGATAACAACATGGGGCTGGTGAAGCAGTGCTTGTCTTCTCTTTATAAGAAGAATATTCAAAGGCTAACCAAGGTGAGGCAAGTGACGCCCTCAGCATCTCCTGGTTCCCCCGGGGCCTCCCCCTCTTCTCTCTCCCTTCTCAGTGCTGAGGAAGCAGATACAGGGATAAAGTGTGGCAGGATTTCTTTCCTAAGCAAGACCTCTCACAACAATAACTTAGAAAGAGTTTGATTTATACCTTTTGGTCTTTTCAGGGCTAGAGCAGGGTATTTGAGAAGAGGAACAGGTGAAGAGGAAGACAGGTAGGAGATACGGCTACATGGGGAGGCAGAGAAAGGTAGCCTGAGAGAGGTGAACAGTCCCATGGGCAGACAAGGTGGTGCTAAGGATGCAGACACAAGTGTCTTGTGACCAGCCGTGGAACCTCCCGGGCCGTGCTGATCTGTGTTTGAACATCTTTCTTGAACACACAGCACTACCCCTACATTGCCATTTAGGCCAGAGTTGAACAAGCTATGCAGTTAAACTGTAGGAGGTAATGAAAGTGACCTGCTGGTGTTGGATTATAGAAAATATGCTTATTACCCGGTGTTCAAACAGTACCAAGAAGTATAAAAGAAAAATGAAATCCTCCGTGACCTACGAAGGCATGTGCTGCAAGTAACAGGAAGCAAACAGCAACTTCAGCAAACAGGATTGCTTTTTCCTCATGAGAAGTAGTGTAGTCAGAAGCAGCGGTTCACAGCTGGTGAGAACGTGGTGACTCTGGCCCTGGGCATACCCTTTACCCTGTGGCAGTCGTGGGACAGGGTGGAGAGGCGGAGGAGCCAGAATAGGGGGTGTCTGCTGCTAGGTGACCTCGCCTTGGGAGGGCTGCTGGGCTCTGGGTGGAGCACCCAGCAGTGAGAGCCTCGAGAGGCCAGAGGAGAGTGGTGACGAGGGGACGGTTGTGGAGGCAAGTGGGCTGTGCAGGGGAGAGAGGGAGAAAGGCAAGGAGACGGCCAGTGAGCAAGAGGAGGAAACTCCTTCCAAATACTCTAGAGAGAGCACGTAGCCACCTGACTCACGTATGGAAATCAGAGGATTTGTAAAGAGTTGGTTTGTAGAAGGAAAATGAAGGTGAAAGAAAAAGTGGCTCAAGAAATATCAAAAACAAATGTAACCTGTGAGCCAGAGGCAGACAGGCCCAGGGTCTAAGAGATTCAGGGGTCTAACTGATTCTCCCCACAAAAGTTTTTCTTTCGTGAACCACTCTAAGTCAGTTCCTGTGTCGCCATTGAGAGGTAGCCTTGACGAACAGCTGGCCCTGCTATGACTAGCACTTGCACGTTAGCTAAAAGAATCAAAATGTTAACACGGGTAAAAGACGGTGCCTTTCAGAAAAATGTTACATTGCAGAATGGCAAATAAGCATTAAATGAAGAAGGTTAAATCTTCGCTGGTGGCTCTTATACTTTTTGGCATCATGTCCTAGTGCCAGAATTCTAGAAGGGGAAATAATCCAAGGATTTTCTACCCATGTCAGCCTCTTTCTTATTCCAAAGTCAGAAAATCAGAAGTTTTTCAGAAGTCTCAACAAGGAGACCATGTGTCCGTGTCGGTGATGGGAATGGTGTTTGTGACATTGCTGGCTGGAAGGCAACTAGGGACAAGGGGTTATCCCATGGAGGTTAAATCTGCCACTTCATATTAATGTTTTGATGGACATTTTTCTAGATTCTTCTTGCTTCTCTCTGTTGTCTCTGTGTATGGAGACACTCACAATTAAATGTGATTGGGGTTATGTTCTAAACCTCTTCCCCTGGCAAAGTAAGCCTGTATCCCTGTTACCCGACATAGTGGTCTGTTTTATGGATGGATCATGATTGATTTCAGCTGGTCCTCTACTGATGGCCATTCAGGTGGAAGTTTCTCTTTATTTCGAAATAGCAAAAATGACCTATCTATTTAGAAAAGTTGACTTTTAAGTCTTGATTTGTGTTCACCTGCTTATGTACTTTAAAAATTAACAATTTCGTTTTCTTGGATGCTACTCTCTGAACTAAACTATATGTAGACTTTTTGGTCATTGGCTTATTAAGAATTTTCAACATCAGGGTGTTAACATGCCCTGCTCTGAAAAGGCCATTGCTGTAAATACTGCGAGCTTTCCTTTAATAAGAGCTCTTTTAATTTGTTCCTGAAGGGGGCATTGTCGTCAAGTCCCAGGCAGACTTGTGGGAAATCCTAGCTTCCTTCCAGTCCCCCATGTGTTTCTACATTTTAGCTTTGAATTTTGAAGAATGAATGTGATGTTGTCAATTTTATTTATTAGGTGATACATTTACAGAACAAAATGCAAAAGACACACAAATCTCCATCCAGGTCCTCTACCCCAGCCAGCGCTTTTCTTTCTATCTGAAGAAAGTGTTACCAGTTCCTTGGGTGTGCTAGAGATTGTCTGCACGCATCTACGTACATGTCTATCCATATTCTCATGGGTACATATAGTTTCCTTCCACTTACACAGCATGCCATGTACTCCCTTCTTCATTTAATGGTGTACATTATCTGAGATTCCATTTCATTCATGAGAAGTATCCTTTGTAATTTTTTTTTTTTTTACAACCACACAGTCGTCTGTTGATGCAGTTGTACCAGACGGCACCAACCAGCCCTCTGTTGGTTGACATCTAGGTGGTCCCGGTGCTGTGTTAAAGAACTTGATGTGTGTGTCACTTCAGACACAAAGGAAATTTTGTGTGGGATACATTTCCAGAAGTCCTTACTCCTCAAGGAAACTGATGACTAAAACCATAGGTTTCCTCAACTCTAAGTCATTTTCACAACAAAAATTAGTTTGCACAGTCGTGGAAAGCAGATTTTCAGTGATTCAGTAAAGCTCTGTATGCATTTAGTGAAATTTATGTCCTCCATTGTTTCTACCTGTGATTAATTCTACTTCTGAATTTCAGACCTTTTTAACACTATCGTTACAAGATATGGCAAGTCGCGTGCAGTTATCTGGACCTCAGGAGGCAGAGAAATATGTCCTACATATGGTGAGTGCGTCTTCATTTCTACAAAGTTCATTAGTGGATTTTTGTCCTTGTAAAAGTTAACAGGTGTTTGTTATAGAAAATACAAAAAAAGGAGAAAAAGAGGGACATCTAGAGTCAACCTCTGGACATTTTGGTTTATTTCCTTACAATCTATGGAGTTTTCCAGTGATATGTACCTATATGATATACATGGTATGTCCTGTTTGTCCTCCTTACTTACATTTGTAAACACTTGTGAAGTAGTTCAGACGTACAGAGTCGTAAAGCGGTGCTGCTCAACATGCTGGTCTACGCTGAGGTCATGAAGTTGTGCCTGCATGTAGGTCACGGCACACTCCTGCCCACACCAAAGACGTCCTGTTCATCTGGAGAGGGAACAGCCATTACCTCCTCCTGGACCATTGTCAGCTCATGACTACACTTAGAGTTAGCATCACCAATAAAGGGGGCTAAAGCAGACACTATCTCAGCACGTGCCATCAGAGATCAGGTATTACCAGTACCCCTGTATAAAACGTCCCAGATGCATCTTTCCACTCCCTAAATTTGGATAAACATCATTTAAATATGTACATGGTAACCCACCGAGTTGATTAGTTGTAATCTACCTACCTTTTCAGTTATGTAAATACATGGCTCTGATCTGATCCAGCAAACTAGACTTACGTCCTCAGCCCAGGTCAGGCAAATCTTAGGTGTAGAAAGTCAGCATTTTACATTTTTCTGCTGATGATCTTCCCTCTGATTTCAGGAGCACTGCCATATCAGGATTAGGAGTAATAAAACTATTTTCCATTGTGATAATAGAGTACTTTTATTTCCATAGTGCAATTTACAAAATGTTTTGAAATTTTTATCCTTCATCCTAATTCTCAAAACACATGGTACATCCCAAACAAACAAAGCCTGTCTGACTTGACTAACCTTGAAGCACCTGCCAAGAGTACCTTGCTAAACCCTACGAGGGTTTCACAGCATGAGTAAGCCACACAGTAACCCCCAGGAAACTCACTATTTGGTGGGTGAGAAGAAGTACCTGAGTGGTTATGACACCAGCAAGGACTCACAAGCTAGGGAAATGCTTTGAGAGATCAAAGGAGGGGAAGGGGTTTTGAAAACTGCATGACCAACCCAGACAGACCCTGACAGGCTCTGAATTAACCAGGGCTCTTTTGTCTGTCGGGGAACATTTGACAATGTCTAAAGACATTTTTGGTTGTCACAGGTAGGGGTGCTAGCATCTAGTGGATAGAGGCCAAGGGTGCTGCTCTACATCCTACAATGCAGAGGATAGTTCCCATGACGGAGAACTATCTGGTCTGGTAGCATCCTGCCAAGCTCATGTGTAGGCTCAAGTCTTGCTCTAGAGTATAAGGGCAGGGAGTTTTGTTTTGTTTTTTTAAGACTTTTTTTTTTAAGCAGTTTGAGGTTCATAGCAAAATTAAGGGCAAGGTACAGAGATTTCCCATATGTGCCCCACCCCTGCACATCCATAGCTTTTCCCATCATCAGCAGCCCTTACCAGAGTGGCACCTGACACATGGTCATTGTACTTTCTGTAGGTTTGGACAAACATAATGATATGTATCCATCATTATGGTATCACACAGTTATTTTTAGTGCCCTAAAAATCCTCTCCTCTCTGAGGCAACCACTGATCTTTTTATTGTCTCCATAGTTTTACTTTTTCAAGAATGTCATGTCGTTGGAATCATGCAGTGTGTAGCCTTTGCAGACTGGCTTCTTTTATTTAGTAATCAAGATTTAAGATTCCTCAATGCCTTTTCATGGCTTGATAGCGGGTTTCTTTTTAGTGCTGAATAATATTCCAATGCCTGGATGTGGCACGGTTTATCCATACACCTCCTGAAGGACATCTTGGTTTGCTTTCAAAGTTTGGCAATTATGAGTAAAGCTGCCGTAAACATCCATGTGCAGATTTTTGTGTGGACATAAGTTTTCAGCTCCCTTGGGTAAATACCAAGGAGTGTGTGAGTGCTGAATCATATGGTAGGACTATATTTAGTTTTGTAACAAGCTGCCAAACTGTCTTCTCAAATGGTGGCATCATTTTGCATTTCCAGCAGCAGTGGAAGAGAGGTCTGATTGGCCCACATCCTCACCAGCATTTGATGTTGTCAGTATTCCAGACTTTGTCCACTCTCATAGATGTATAGTGGGATCTTGTTTTAATCTGCTCTTCCCTGATGACATACGACGTGGAGCATCTTTTCATGTGCTTGTTTAACATCTGGCTATCTTCTTTGGTGAAGTACCTGTTCGGGAATTTGGCCCATTTTTTTAGTCTGTTTGTTTTCAATTGTTGAGTTTTAAGAGTTCTTTGTATGTATTTTTCTTTTATTTTAAAATAATCTCTGTGCCCAATGTGGGGCTCAAACTCAGGACCCCGAGATCAGGAGTCACATGCTCCACCCACTGAGCCAGGCACCCCACTTCTTTGTATATTTTGCCTAACAATTCTTTGTCAGATGTGTCTTGGCAAATATTTTCTCCCAGTCTGTGGCTTGTCTTCTCATCTTCCTGATGTTTTCTTTTGCAGAAAGAAGCTTTTAAGTTTAATGGAGCCCATCTTATCAATCATTTCTCTCCTGGATTGTGTCTTTAGTGTTCTGTCTAAAAAGTTATCATCACACCCAAGATCATCTAGGTTTTCTCCCATGTTATCTTCCAGGAGTTTTATAGTTTGACATTTTACATTTAGGTCTGTGACCCATTTGAATTAGTTTTTGTTAAGGATGTAGCATCTGTGTTGAGATTCATTTTTTGCTTGTGGATGCCCAGTTGTTCCAGTACCATTTATTGAAAGGACGATCTTTGCTCTGTTGTATTGTCGTATTGTCTTTACTCCTTCGTCAAAGATCTGTTGACTATTTATGTGGGTCTATTTCTGGTCTCTATTGTTTCATTGATACATTTGTCTGTTCTTTTCACCAATACCACATTGCCTTGAATACTGTAGTTGTACAGTAAGTTTTCTTTTCTTTTCTTTCTAAGATTTTATTTTAAATAATTTCCATACCCAATGTGGGGCTCAACCTCACAACCCCAAGATCAAGAGTTGCATGCTCCACCAACTGAGCCAGGCAGGTGCCCCTTTATAGTAAGTCTTAGGCCAGGTAGTGCCGGTCCTCCAACTTTGTTCTTCTGCTTTAACATCATGTTGACTATTCTGGGTCTTTTGTCTCTTCATGTAAACTTGAGAATCAGTTTATTGCTATCCATAAAAATAACTTGCTGGAATTTTGACTGGGATTGTGTTGAATCTACGAATTAAATTGGGAGGAACTGACATCTTGATGATATTGAGTCTTCCTGTTTAAAAACATGGAATATCGCTCCATTTATTTAGTCCTTTTGGATTTCCTTCCTCATCCTTTGATTTTCCTCATAGATCTTGTACATATATTGTTAGATTTATTCTTAAATGCCTCATTTGGGGTGAGGAGGATGCTAATTGTATTGTTTTTTATTTCAAATTCCACTCATTCATGGCTGGTATGCAGGAGAGCAATTGACTTTTCTATATTATTCTTGTATCCTCAACCTTGTTAGAAGGTTATAAAGTTCTGGGGGGGGAGGGTTTGTTGTTGACACTTTTGGGTTTTCTACATAGACAACCTGTTCATCTATAAACAAAGACAGTTTTATTTTTCCTTTCCCAACTTTGTATTTCCTTTTTTTGTCCTCCTAGACTTCCAGTATGATGTTGAGAAGGAGTAGTATGAGGGTACATCCTTGCCTGGTTCCTGATCTTTGTGGGGAAGCTTTGAGTTTCTCACCAATAAGTGTGATGCTAGCTGTAGGGTTTTTGTAAATATTTATGAAGTAGAAGTAGTTCCCCCTCTAGTCTTAGTTTACTGAGAGTTTTTATCATGAATTGTCATTGGATTTTATGAAATACTTTTTCTGCGTCACTTGATATGATCATGATCTCTTTAGCCTGCTGATGTGTGAATTACATTAATTGATTCTTAAATGTCCATCCAACCTTGCATACCTGGGTAAATCTCACTTGGTTGTGGTGTATAATTCTTATACATTGTTGAATTTGCTTATATTTTGTTGAGGATTTTTGGATTTATGTTCATGAGAGATATTAGTCTATAATTTTCTTGTTTTGTAATGTCTTTGTTGGGTTTTATTAATATTAGGGTAATGCTGGCCTCATAGAAGTTGGGAAGCATTGCCTTTGCTTTTGTTGTCAAAAGAGATCATAGAGATTGGTATAATTTCTTCTTTAATTGATTGGTAGAATTCACCAGTGAAGCCTTCTGGGCCTGGTGCTTTTTGTTTTAGAAGATTATTAATTATTGATTCAATTTCTTTAATAGATACTGGCATATTCAGATTGTATAGTAGGGATTTTGTTTTTTAATTTTTTAATGTTTGTTTATTTTTGAGAGCATAAGCAGGGAAGGGACAGAGAGAGAGGGAGACACAGAATCTCAAGCAGGCTCCAGGCTTCCAGCGGTCAGCACAGAGCCTGATACAGGGTTTGAACCCACAGCTGTGAAATCATGACCTGAGCCGAAGTCGGATGCTTAATGGACTGAGCCACCCAGGCGCCCCAGGGACTCTTTTAAAATAAATATTTTACTGAAATATCACCTGCCTAGAGAAAAGTACACTTAAGTTTATAGCTAAATACATTTTCAGAAAGAGAAGACACTTGTGAAACCGACATCTAGATAAAAAATTAGAGTATCAGCATCCCAGAAACCTCTCATGCCTGCTTCCAGCCCTACTTCTGGCTAACACGGTTATTATCCTGGCTTCTCACATTCTATTTTGTATTTGTTTCTGAGCTGTATATGTAAGGAAACATACAGTATATACTTTCTTTGGGTCTGGCTTTTCTTGCTCAATATTATGAGCAAAATGTTGTGTGTTGTTCCATTCATTTTCAGGGCTACAGTATCTCACTGTGAGTATACGGTTCCATAATTAGGTGGTCATTTCGGTTGTTTCTTGTTTGGTTATTACAAAAAATGCTGCTGTGGTAAACCTAGGTTTGCATTTCATTTGGGCATATTACATCCACATTCTAAAGAGGCAGCTCTCCGTGATCACACAGAGAATGATGTGATCCATTTAATATTGGACTGTGTTATTGGACTGGTTGCTATTTGATTAAGCAGCATATGTCCCTTCCACAGCTGGAATGGGGAGCAGTGTGTTAGGAATGACAAGTCCTGTTCAAGACTTACTGGTTTCTCACTTTTTAACTTCAGGACAGGGTTTGGCTGTGAGGGTCAGTCAAATAACTGCCCAGTCATTGATGCAAATAAAGAGCGTAGACATTGAAACTACTTTGGAATCAGCATTAGCAGAAAAGTTTTCTTGCAGGATCAGAAGAGAATTTGTATGGGGGTGAAACAAAACATGTTAGGGTTTCACGTTTTAAGGTGCAAGGCACTTGAGCATTATGCTGGGTGATGCAGGAAACAAAAGAAACATACAATTCAGTTCATGTGAAATGTCCAGAATAGGCAAATCCCTAGAGCAGGAAGTAGATTAGTGGTTGCCAGGGACAGAGAGGATGGGAAAAGGAGTCACTGCTCAACGGGCACAGGGTTTCCTTTTGGGTGATGAAAATATTTTTGGAACTAGATAGAGGTGGTGGTTACACATTGCAAATTACACTGAATTGTTCACTTTGTTTTATTTATTGATTTATTGAGAGAGAGAGAGAGAGAGAGAGAGAGAGAGAGAGAGCAAGTGAGGGGGAGGGAGAGGGAGATAGAATCCCAAGCATGCTCCACGCTCAGCACCGAGCCCAGTGCAGAGCCCAATGCGGGGCTGACCTCACGACCGAGAGATCATGACCTGAGCTAAAATCAAGAGTTAAATGTTCAAGGCACCCCTGAATGATTCACTTTAAAATGGTTAATTTACATTATGTGAAACTTACCTCATTAAAAAAAAAAAAAAACCAAGGGCGGGTGTATGTGTCTGTGAGTTTTGCACCTCTAAGCATCTGTAATGGTGTCTAGCACATAGTAGGAGTTCAGTAAATATTTGTTGAATAAACAGATGGTGCTTAAAAATAAACATACAAATTCATTTATTGTTTTTTGGGTTTTTTCCCCGATTATATTGAAATACCATATATCCACATAGTGTCTGAATCTAAACTACTTTCCTGATTTTTTTGACAGATAGAAGATGGTGAAATTTTTGCAAGTATTAATCAGAAGGATGGTATGGTCAGTTTCCATGATAACCCTGAAAAATATAATAACCCAGCCATGCTTCATAACATTGATCAGGAGGTAAATATGAATGCCAGGTTTTGATTTTTTATTTTAATTGATGGTTGAGATGCTGTATTTGAAATACTGTCCCTATGCTCCAGGATAATTTTAGTTAGGTTTTTTTTTCTAATTTATTTATTTTGAGAGAGTATGTGCAAGTGGGGAAGGGGCAGAGAGCAAGGGAGAGAGAAAGAATCCCAAGCAGGCTCCTCACTGTCAGTGCAGAGCCCGACAGGGCTCGAGCTCACAAACTGTGAGAACATGACCTGAGCCAAAATCAAGAGTCAGATGCTTAACCAACTGAACCCCCTCCAGGCGCCCCTTAAATACACATAGTTCCCAACTAGTTTCTAGGAACATTTTAGTTCCTACAAAGTTGTTTTGAAAATGAGCATTGCTTAACCCTCTCCCAGTTTGTATGCTTATAAGTCAGTGGTGGGTTGGATTTCCCAGTGGCTCACCACAGCCTAGTTTAGCTACTGAAACACTTTAGGGTCTTACAGTCAGTATACTTTTATCCACACCCAACCACCCTTTATAACGCAGAGCCTCATTTCTGCGGTGAAGTATAGTCCAAGGTCAGAAGGTCAGAAACCTCTGTGTGTCAGGAGAGGGAGGGAGGAGAATGGCTGGAGGAAGAAAGTCCCCTGTTGGGCATGGCCAGAACAGTCCATTTGTATCTTCTGAGGTCACATATTCTGACTGCCACTCTACATTCTAGATGGGAGTCGGGATTGTGTGGGCGTCTGTTTCTTACCTCACTATATATGGAAGCAGATTGAACCAGATATTAAATCTCAGAAACCTGAAAGCAATGCATAGTAACATAGTAGACGTCTACACAGCTTGTTTTGCAATTTAAAATTAAGAAACTCATGAAAACTGGAGGTTTTTGGTAACTAAGTATAATGGGGAATTACACCTGAAATGATGTATAGTCTTTATCCCACTTAGTGTGCATATTTTTAGGCTTCACTGCAAAAGATATTAATGTGTTTGATTATGGGGTGTACCCTAGATCCTACTGGGATGTCACGTAATATACGGTACTTGTACAGTAGTAACTTTCTGCATTCAAAAAATGCTGATTCCAAAACCTGTGTCAGCCCAGGGGTTTCAGATCATGGGACTGTGAATTTGTAGCACCCATATTAATAGTCTAGGTTAAAAAGGAGATACTTGACCTCAACTCACTTACTAACCACCTTCAAACATGTCTGTCACCAGATGCTGAAGTGCATCGAGCTGGATGAGCGACTGAAGGCCATGGACCAGGAGATCACAGTGAACCCCCAGTTCGTACAAAAGGTGATTAGGGTTTCCTTCATTAATTAGAAGTGGCCTGGACAGAAAACATGAACTTGATTTGAGGTTAAATGCCCAGTTGCCCGAAGTTCTTGAAAGCGTGGAGAGATTCGCTGAGAGCATTTTCAAACTACAGCCTGGAACTATACAAACTATGGCTTGTCTCTGTACACAGGGTGACCAGCTGTCCTTGCGAGGGATGGGGTGTGCTCGTTTGGGGCCTGTGGGAAATCTCTGACAAGGGCAAGTGTAAATACATCATCTCACTTCCTTCTTTACAGAGCATGGGATCACAAGAAGATGATTCTGGAAACAAACCATCTAGTTACTCTTGAAGCTAACATCCATCCTGAGTTAGATGAGAGAAACTTTTCACCTTGGCCAGTGGCAAGCAGTAGGAGGCAGCAGGGAGGACCAAGCCTGTTTCATCTGGACATTAAGAAATTACATTTTGTTTTGACATCTTCAGTCCCATATGCTTTAAGAAAACCATTCTCTCTGCAGAGAAAGGAAAAAAAATGCAAACTTTTAAAGTCTGTTGTGGATTTATTTATCCTCAGATTAATGTTGTTATTGCATTAAATCTACCTTTTTGTTTTAAATTACTTGAACATTGACGTGTCTTCTGTATCGCTT